>OZ026858.1:0-600000 GCA_964023215.1 Eledona agricola | reverse complement strand
GTTGGGGGTGATTTATGTTAGCCGAAGTAATTTAGGTGAGTTAGGCATAGTTTGCTATGATTTGTTGAATATTTTGTAATTTTAAAATGATTGGGTTTATTTTGGGGTTGTAAGGGGTAGTTCGGGGTGATTTATGGTAGCCGAAGTAATTTAGGGGAGTTTGGCATAGTTTGCTACGGTTTGTAGAATTTTTTTGTAATTTTAAAGTGATTGAGCCTATTTTGGGGTGGTAAGGGGTAGTTGGGGGTGATTTATGGAAGCCAAAGTAATTTAGATGAGTTTGGCATAGTTTGATATGGCTTGTAACATTTTTTGTAATTTTGAAGTGATTGGGCTGAGTTTGGGGTGGTAAGGGGTAGTTGGGGGTGATTTATGATAGCCGAAGTAATTGAAGTGAGTTTGGCATAGTTTGCTATGGTTTGTAGCATTTTTTGTAATTTTAAAGTGATTGGGTTTAGTTTGTGGTTGGTAAGGGGTAGTTGGGGGTGATTTATGGTAGCCGCAGTAATTTAAGTGGGTTCGGCATAGTTTGCTATGGTTTGTAGCATTTTTTGTAATTTTAAAGTGATTGGGCTTATTTTGGGGTGGTAAGGGGTAGTTGGGGGTGATTTATGGTAGCCGAAGGAAATTAGGTAAGTTAGGCATAGTTTGCTATGGTTTGTAGCATTTTTTGTAATTTTAAAGTGATTGGGCTTATTTTGGGGTGGTAAGGGGTAGTTGGGGGTGATTTATGGTAGCCGAAGTAATTTAGGTGAGTTAGGCATAGTTTGCTATGATTTGTTGAATATTTTGTAATTTTAAAGTGATTGGGCTTATTTTGGGGTTGTAAGGGGTAGTTCGGGGTGATTTATGGTAGCCGAAGTAATTTAGGGGAGTTTGGCATAGTTTGCTACGGTTTGTAGAATTTTTTTGTAATTTTAAAGTTATTGAGCCTATTTTGGGGTGGTAAGGGGTAGTTGGGGGTGATTTATAGAAGCCAAAGTAATTTAAGTGAGTTTGGCATAGTTTGCTATGGTTTGTAGCATGTTTTGTAATTTTAAAGTGATTGGGTTTATTTTGTGGTTGTAAGGGGTAGTTCGGGGTGATTTATGGTAGCCGAAGTAATTTAGGGGAGTTTGGCATAGTTTGCTACGGTTTGTAGAATTTTTTTGTAATTTTAAAGTGATTGAGCCTATTTTGGGGTGGTAAGGGGTAGTTGGGGGTGATTTATGGAAGCCAAAGTAATTTAGATGAGTTTGGCATAGTTTGATATGGCTTGTAACATTTTTTGTAATTTTAAAGTGATTGGGCTGAGTTTGGGGGGTAAGGGGTGGTTGGGGGTGATTTATGATAGCCGAAGTAATTTAAGTGAGTTTGGCATAGTTTGCTATGGTTTGTAGCATTTTTTGAAATTTTAAAGTGATTGGGTTTAGTTTGTGGTTGGTAAGGGGTAGTTGGGGGTGATTTATGGTAGCCGCAGTAATTTAAGTGAGTTTGGCATAGTTTGCTATGGTTTGTAGCATTTTTTGTAATTTTAAAGTGATTGGGATGAGTTAGGGGTGGTAAGAGGTAGTTGGGGGTGATTTATGATAGCCGAAGTAATTTAAGTGAGTTTGGCATAGTTTGCTATGGTTTGTAGCATTTTTTGTAATTTTAAAGTGATTGGGCTTATTTTGGGGTAGTAAGGGGTTGTAGGGGGTGATTTATGTTAGCCGAAGTAATTTAGGTGAGTTAGGCATAGTTTGCTATGGTTTGTAGCATTTTTTGAAATTTTAAAGTGATTGGGATGAGTTAGGGGTGGTAAAGGGTAGTTGGGGGTGATTTATGATAGCCGAAGTAATTTAAGTGAGTTTGGCATAGTTTGCTATGGTTTGTAGCATTTTTTGTAATTTTAAAGTGATTGGGCTTATTTTGGGGTGGTAAGGGGTAGTTGGGGGTGATTTATGGTAGCCGAAGTAATTTAGGCGAGTTAGGCATAGTTTGCTATGATTTGTTGAATATTTTGTAATTTTAAAGTGATTGGGTTTATTTTGGGGTTGTAAGGGGTAGTTCGGGGTGATTTATGGTAGCCGAAGTAATTTAGGGGAGTTTGGCATAGTTTGCTACGGTTTGTATAATTTTTTTGTAATTTTAAAGTGATTGAGCATATTTTGGGGTGGTAAGGGGTAGTTGGGGGTGATTTATGGAAGCCAAAGTAATTTAGATGAGTTTGGCATAGTTTGATATGGCTTGTAACATTTTTTGTAATTTTAAAGTGATTGGGCTGAGTTTGGGGTGGTAAGGGGTGGTTGGGAGTGATTTATGATAGCCGAAGTAATTTAAGTGAGTTTGGCATAGTTTGCTGTGGTTTGTAGCATTTTTTGTAATTTTAAAGTGATTGGGTTTAGTTTGTGGTTGGTAAGGGGTAGTTGGGGGTGATTTATGATAGCCGAAGTAATTTAAGTGAGTTTGGCATAGTTTGCTATGGTTTGTAGCATTTTTTGTAATTTTAAAGTGATTGGGCTTATTTTGGGGTGGTAAGGGGTAGTTGGGGGTGATTTATGGTAGCCGAAGTAATTTAGGTGAGTTAGGCATAGTTTGCTATGATTTGTTGAATATTTTGTAATTTTAAAGTGATTGGGTTTATTTTGGGGTTGTAAGGGGTAGTTCGGGGTGATTTATGGTAGCCGAAGTAATTTAGGGGAGTTTGGCATAGTTTGCTACGGTTTGTATAATTTTTTTGTAATTTTAAAGTGATTGAGCCTATTTTGGGGTGGTAAGGGGTAGTTGGGGGTGATTTATGGAAGCCAAAGTAATTTAGATGAGTTTGGCATAGTTTGATATGGCTTGTAACATTTTTTGTAATTTTAAAGTGATAGGGCTGAGTTTGGGGTGGTAAGGGGTGGTTGGGGGTGATTTATGATAGCCGAAGTAATTTAAGTGAGTTTGGCATAGTTTGCTATGGTTTGTAGCATTTTTTGTAATTTTAAAGTGATTGGGTTTAGTTTGTGGTTGGTAAGGCGTAGTTGGGGGTGATTTATGTTAGCCGAAGTAATTTAGGTGAGTTAGGCATAGTTTGCTATGGTTTGTAGCATTTTTTGTAATTTTAAAGTGATTGCGATGAGTTAGGGGTGGTAAGGGGTAGTTGGGGGTGATTTATGATAGCCGAAGTAATTTAAATGAGTTTGGCATAGTTTGCTATGGTTTGTAGCATTTTTTGTAATTTTAAAGTGATTGGGCTTATTTTGGGGTAGTAAGGGGTTGTAGGGGGTGATTTATGTTAGCCGAAGTAATTTAGGTGAGTTAGGCATAGTTTGCTATGGTTTGTAGCATTTTTTGTAATTTTAAAGTGATTGGGATGAGTTAGGGGTGGTAAGGGGTAGTTGGGGGTGATTTATGATAGCCGAAGTAATTTAAGTGAGTTTGGCATAGTTTGCTATGGTTTGTAGCATTTTTTGTAATTTTAAAGTGATTGGGCTTATTTTGGGGTAGTAAGGGGTTGTTGGGGGTGATTTATGTTAGCCGAAGTAATTTAGGTGAGTTAGGCATAGTTTGCTATGGTTTGTAGCATTTTTTGTAATTTTAAAGTGATTGGGATGAGTTAGGGGTGGTAAGGGGTAGTTGGGGGTGATTTATGATAGCCGAAGTAATTTAAGTGACTTCGGCATAGTTTGCTATGGTTTGTAGCATTTTTTGTAATTTTAAAGTGATTGGGCTTATTTTGGGGTGGTAAGGGGTAGTTGGGGGTGATTTATGGTAGCCGAAGGAAATTAGGTAAGTTAGGCATAGTTTGCTATGGTTTGTAGCATTTTTTTGTAATTTTAAAGTGATTGGGCTTATTTTGGTATTGTAAGGGGTAGTTGGGGGTGATTTATGTTAGCCGAAGTAATTTAGGTGAGTTAGGCATAGTTTGCTATGGTTTGTAGCATTTTTTATAATTTTAAAGTGATTGGGCTTATTTTGGGGTAGTAAGGGGTAGTTGGGGGTGATTTATGTTAGCCGAAGTAATTTAGGTGAGTTAGGCATAGTTTGCTATGGTTTGTAGCATTTTTTATAATTTTAAAGTGATTGGGCTTATTTTGGGGTAGTAAGGGGTAGTTGGGGGTGATTTATGTTAGCCGAAGTAATTTAGGTGAGTCTGGCATAGTTTGTTATGATTTGAACACTTTTTTTGAAATTTTAAGATAATATGGTTTGGTTTGTTGTGGTAAGGGATAGTTGGGGGTGATTTACGGTAGCCGAAGTAATTTAGGTGATTCTGGTATAGTTTGTTATGATTTTTAGCTTTTTTTTGTAATTTTAAAGTGATTGGGCTTAGTTTGTTGCTGTAAAGTGTAGTTGGGGGTGATTTTTGATAGCCGAAGTAATTTAGGTGAGTTTGGCATAGTTTGCTATGGTTAGTAGCATTTTTTTGTAATTTAAAATTGATTGGGTTTAGTTTGTTGTGGTAAGGGTTAGTTGGTGATGATTTAGAGTAGCCGAAGTAATTTAGGTGAGTCTGGCATAGTTTGTTATGATTTGTACAACTTTTTTTTGTAATTTTAAGATGATATGGTTTGGTTTGTTGTGGTAAGAAATAGTTGGGGGTGATTTACGGTAGCCGAAGTAATTTGGGTGATTCTGGTATAGTTTGTTATGATTTTTAGCATTTTTTTGTAATTTTAAAGTGATTGGGCTTAGTTTGTTTGCTGTAAAGTGTAGTTGGGGGTGATTTATTGTAGCCGAAGTAATTTAGGTGAGTTTGACATAGTTTGCTATGGTTAGTAGCATTTTTTTGTAATTTAAAATTGATTGGGTTTAGTTTGTTGTGGTAAGGGTTAGTTAGTGATGATTTAGAGTAGCCGAAGTAATTTAGGTGAGTCTGGCATAGTTTGCTATGATTTGTACACCTTTTTTTGTAATATTAAGATGATATGGTTTGGTTTGTTGTGCTAAGGGATAGTTGGGGGTGATTTACAGTAGCCGAAGTAATTTAGGTGATTCTGGTATAGTTTGTTATGATTTTTAGCATTTTTTTGTAATTTTAAAGTAATTGGGCTTAGTTTGTTGCTGTAAAGTGTAGTTGGGGGTGATTTTTGATAGCCGAAGTAATTTAGGTGAGTTTGGCATAGTTTGCTATGGTTAGTAGCATTTTTTTGTAATTTAATAGTGATTGGGTTTAGTTTGTTGTGATAAGGGTTAGTTGGTGATGATTTAGAGTAGCCGAAGTAATTTAGGTGAGTCTGGCATAGTTTGTTATGATTTGTACACCTTTTTTTGTAATATTAAGATGATATGGTTTCGTTTGTTGTGGTAAGGGATAGTTGGGGGTGATTTACAGTAGCCGAAGTAATTTAGGTGATTCTGGTATAGTTTGTTATGATTTGTACACCTTTTTTTGTAATATTAAGATGATATGGTTTCGTTTGTTGTGGTAAGAAATAGTTGGGGGTGATTTACGGTAGCCGAAGTAATTTGGGTGATTCTGGTATAGTTTGTTATGATTTTTAGCATTTTTTTGTAATTTTAAAGTGATTGGGCTTAGTTTGTTGCTGTAAAGTGTAGTTGGGGGTGATTTATTGTAGCCGAAGTAATTTAGGTGAGTTTGGCATAGTTTGTCATGGTTAGTAGCATTTTTTTGTAATTTAAAAGTGATTGGGTTTAGTTTGTTGTGGTAAGGGTTAGTTGGTGATGATTTAGAGTAGCCGAAGTAATTTAGGTATGTCTGGCATAGTTTGTTATGATTTGTACACCTTTTTTTGTAATATTAAGATGATATGGTTTCGTTTGTTGTGGTAAGGGATAGTTGAGGGTGATTTACAGTAGCCGAAGTAATTTAGGTGATTCTGGTATAGTTTGTTATTATTTTTAGCATTTTTTTGTAATTTTAAAATGATTGGGCTTAGTTTGTTGCTGTAAAGTGTAGTTGGGCGTGATTTATTGTAGCCGAAGTAATTTAGGTGAGTTTGGCATAGTTTGCTATGGTTAGTAGCATTTTTTTGTAATTTAAAAGTGATTGGGTTTAGTTTGTTGTGGTAAGGGTTAGTTGGTGCTGATTTAGAGTAGCCGAAGTAATTTAGGTGAGTCTGGCATAGTTTGTTATGATTTGTACACCTTTTTTTGTAATTTTAAGATGAGATGGTTTGGTTTGTTGTGGTAAGGGATAGTTGGGGGTGATTTACGGTAGCCGAAGTAATTTAGGTGATTCTAGTATAGTTTGTTATGATTTTTAGCATTTTTTTGTAATTTTAAAGTGATTGGGCTTAGTTTGTTGCTGTAAAGTGTAGTTGGGGGTGATTCATTGTAGCCGAAGTAATTTAGGTGAGTTTGGCATAGTTTGTTATGGTTAGTAGCATTTTTTTGTAATTTAAAAGTGATTGGGTTTAGTTTGTTGTGGTAAGGGTTAGTTGGTGATGATTTAGAGTAGCCGAAGTAATTTTGGTGAGTCTGGCATAGTTTGTTATGATTTATACACCTTTTTTTGTAATATTAAGATGATATGGTTTGGTTTGTTGTGGTAAGGAATAGTTGGGGGTGATTTACAGTAGCCGAAGTAATTTAGGTGATTCTGGTATAGTTTGTTATTATTTTTAGCATTTTTTTGTAATTTTAAAATGATTGGGCTTAGTTTGTTGCGGTAAAGTGTAGTTGGGGGTGATTTTTGATAGCCAAAGTAATTTAGGTGAGTTTGGCATAGTTTGCTATGGTTAGTAGCATTTTTTGTAATTTAAAAGTGATTGGGTTTAGTTTGTTGTGGTAAGGGATAGTTGGGGGCGATTTACAGTAGCCGAAGTAATTTAGGTGATTCTGGTATTGTTTGTTATGATTTTTAGCATTTTTTTGTAATTATAAAGTGATTGGGCTTAGTTTGTTGCTGTAAAGTGTAGTTGGGGGTGATTTTTGATAGCCGAAGTAATTATTTTGGTATTGTAAGGGGTAGTTGGGGGTGATTTATGTTAGCCGAAGTAATTTAGGTGAGTTAGGCATAGTTTGCTATGGTTTGTAGCATTTTTTATAATTTTAAAGTGATTGGGCTTATTTTGGGGTAGTAAGGGGTAGTTGGGGGTGATTTATGTTAGCCGAAGTAATTTAGGTGAGTTAGGCATAGTTTGCTATGGTTTGTAGCATTTTTTATAATTTTAAAGTGATTGGGCTTATTTTGGGGTAGTAAGGGGTAGTTGGGGGTGATTTATGTTAGCCGAAGTAATTTAGGTGAGTCTGGCATAGTTTGTTATGATTTGAACACTTTTTTTGAAATTTTAAGATAATATGGTTTGGTTTGTTGTGGTAAGGGATAGTTGGGGGTGATTTACGGTAGCCGAAGCAATTTAGGTGATTCTGGTATAGTTTGTTATGATTTTTAGCATTTTTTTGTAATTTTAAAGTGATTGGGCTTAGTTTGTTGCTGTAAAGTGTAGTTGGGGGTGATTTTTGATAGCCGAAGTAATTTAGGTGAGTTTGGCATAGTTTGCTATGGTTAGTAGCATTTTTTTGTAATTTAAAATTGATTGGGTTTAGTTTGTTGTGGTAAGGGTTAGTTGGTGATGATTTAGAGTAGCCGAAGTAATTTAGGTGAGTCTGGCATAGTTTGTTATGATTTGTACAACTTTTTTTTGTAATTTTAAGATGATATGGTTTGGTTTGTTGTGGTAAGAAATAGTTGGGGGTGATTTACGGTAGCCGAAGTAATTTGGGTGATTCTGGTATAGTTTGTTATGATTTTTAGCATTTTTTTGTAATTTTAAAGTGATTGGGCTTAGTTTGTTGCTGTAAAGTGTAGTTGGGGGTGATTCATTGTAGCCGAAGTAATTTAGGTGAGTTTGGCATAGTTTGTTATGGTTAGTAGCATTTTTTTGTAATTTAAAAGTGATTGGGTTTAGTTTGTTGTGGTAAGGGTTAGTTGGTGATGATTTAGAGTAGCCGAAGTAATTTTGGTGAGTCTGGCATAGTTTGTTATGATTTGTACACCTTTTTTTGTAATATTAAGATGATATGGTTTGGTTTGTTGTGGTAAGGAATAGTTGGGGGTGATTTACAGTAGCCGAAGTAATTTAGGTGATTCTGGTATAGTTTGTTATTATTTTTAGCATTTTTTTGTAATTTTAAAATGATTGGGCTTAGTTTGTTGCGGTAAAGTGTAGTTGGGGGTGATTTTTGATAGCCAAAGTAATTTAGGTGAGTTTGGCATAGTTTGCTATGGTTAGTAGCATTTTTTGTAATTTAAAAGTGATTGGGTTTAGTTTGTTGTGGTAAGGGATAGTTGGGGGCGATTTACAGTAGCCGAAGTAATTTAGGTGATTCTGGTATTGTTTGTTATGATTTTTAGCATTTTTTTGTAATTATAAAGTGATTGGGCTTAGTTTGTTGCTGTAAAGTGTAGTTGGGGGTGATTTTTGATAGCCGAAGTAATTTAGGTGAGTTTGGCATAGTTTGCTATGGTTAGTAGCATTTTTTTGTAATTTAATAATGATTGGGTTTAGTTTGTTGTGGTAAGGGTTAGTTGGTGATGATATAGAGTAGCCGAAGTAATTTAGGTGAGTCTGGCATAGTTTGTTATGATTTGTACACCTTTTTTTGTAATTTTAAGATGATATGGTTTGGTTTGTTGTGGTAAGGGATAGTTGGGGGTGATTTACGGTAGCCGAAGTAATTTAGGTGATTCTGGTATAGTTTGTTATGATTTTTAGCATTTTTTTGTAATTTTAAAGTGATTGGGCTTAGTTTGTTGCTGTAAAGTGTAGTTGGGGGTGATTTATTGTAGCCGAAGTAATTTAGGTGAGTTTGGCATAATTTGCTATGGTTAGTAGCATTTTTTTGTAATTTAAAAGTGATTGGGTTTAGTTTGTTGTGGTAAGGGTTAGTTGGTGATGTTTTAGAGTAGCCGAAGTAATTTAGGTGAGTCTGGCATAGTTTGTTATGATTTGTACACTTTTTTTGTAATATTAAGATGATATGGTTTGGTTTGTTGTGGTAAGGGATAGTTGGGGTTGATTTACAGTAGCCGAAGTAATTTAGGTGATTCTGGTATAGTTTGTTATGATTTTTAGCATTTTTTTGTAATTTTAAAGTGATTGGGCTTAGTTTGTTGCTGTAAAGTGTAGTTGGGGGTGATTTATTGTAGCCGAAGTAATTTAGGTGAGTTTGGCATAGTTTGTCATGGTTAGTAGCATTTTTTTGTAATTTAAAAGTGATTGGGTTTAGTTTGTTGTGGTAAGGGTTAGTTGGTGATGATTTAGAGTAGCCGAAGTAATTTAGGTGAGTCTGGCATAGTTTGTTATGATTTGTACACCTTTTTTTGTAATATTAAGATGATATGGTTTCGTTTGTTGTGGTAAGGAATAGTTGAGGGTGATTTACAGTAGCCGAAGTAATTTAGGTGATTCTGGTATAGTTTGTTATTATTTTTAACATTTTTTTGTAATTTTAAAATGATTGGGCTTAGTTTGTTGCTGTAAAGTGTAGTTGGGCGTGATTTATTGTAGCCGAAGTAATTTAGGTGAGTTTGGCATAGTTTGCTATGGTTAGTAGCATTTTTTTGTAATTTAAAAGTGATTGGGTTTAGTTTGTTGTGGTAAGGGTTAGTTGGTGATGTTTTAGAGTAGCCGAAGTAATTTAGGTGAGTCTGGCATAGTTTGTTATGATTTGTACACCTTTTTTGTAATTTTAAGATCATATGGTTTGGTTTGTTGTGGTAAGGGATAGTTGGGGGTGATTTACGGTAGCCGAAGTAATTTGGGTGATTCTGGTATAGTTTGTTATGATTTTTAGCATTTTTTTATAATTTTAAAGTGATTGGGCTTAGTTTGTTGCTGTAAAGTGTAGTTGGGGGTGATTTTTGATAGCCGAAGTAATTTAGGTGAGTTTGGCATAGTTTGCTAGGGTTAGTAGCATTTTTTTGTGTAATTTAAAAGTGATTGGGTTTAGTTTGTTGTGGTAAGGGTTAGTTGGTGATGATTTAGAGTAGCCGAAGTAATTTAGGTGAGTCTGGCATAGTTTGTTATGATTTGTACACCTTTTTTTGTAATTTTAAGATGATATGGTTTGGTTTGTTGTGGTAAGGGATAGTTGGGGGTGATTTACAGTAGCCGAAGTAATTTAGGTGATTCTGGTATAGTTTGTTATGATTTTTAGCATTTTTTTGTAATTTTACAATGATTGGGCTTAGTTTGTTGCTGTAAAGTGTAGTTGGGGGTGATTTATTGTAGCCGAAGTAATTTAGGTGAGTCTGGCATAGTTTGCTATGGTTAGTAGCATTTTTTTGTAATTTAAAAGTGATTGGGTTTAGTTTGTTGTGGTAAGGGTTAGTTGGTGATGTTTTAGAGTAGCCGAAGTAATTTAGGTGAGTCTGGCATAGTTTGTTATGATTTGTACACCTTTTTTTGTAATATTAAGATGATATGGTTTGGTTTGTTGTGGTAAGGGATAGTTGGGGGTGATTTACAGTAGCCGAAATAATTTAGGTGATTCTGGTATAGTTTGTTATGATTTTTAGCATTTTTTTGTAATTTTAAAGTGATTGGGTTTAGTTTGTTGCTGTAAAGTGTAGTTGGGGGTGATTTTTGATAGCCGAAGTAATTTAGGTGAGTTTAGCATAGTTTGCTATAGTTAGTAGCATTTTTTTGTAATTTAAAAGTGATTGGATTTAGTTTGTTGTGGTAAGGGTTAGTTGGTGATGATTTAGACTAGCCGAAGTAATTTAGGTGAGTCTGGCATAGTTTGTTATGATTTGTACACCTTTTTTTGTAATTTTAAGATCATATGGTTTGGTTTGTTGTGGTAAGGGATAGTTGGGGGTGATTTACGGTAGCCGAAGTAATTTGGGTGTTTCTGGTATAGTTTGTTATGATTTTTAGCATTTTTTTGTAATTTTAAAGTGATTGGGCTTAGTTTGTTGCTGTAAAGCGTAGTTGGGGGTGATTTTAGATAGCCGAAGTAATTTAGGTGAGTTTGGCATAGTTTGCTAGGGTTAGTAGCATTTTTTTGTGTAATTTAAAAGTGATTGGGTTTAGTTTGTTGTGGTAAGGGTTAGTTGGTGATGATTTAGAGTAGCCGAAGTAATTTAGGTGAGTCTGGCATAGTTTGTTATGATTTGTACACCTTTTTTGTAATTTTAAGATGATATGGTTTGGTTTGTTGTGGTAAGGGATAGTTGGGGGTGATTTACGGTAGCCGAAGTAATTTAGGTGATTCTGGTATAGTTTGTTATGATTTTTAGCATTTTTTTGTAATTTGAAAGTGATTGGGCTTAGTTTGTTGCTGTAAAGTGTAGTTGGGGGTGATTTATTGTAGCCGAAGTAATTTAGGTGAGTTTGGCATAGTTTGCTATGGTTAGTAGCATTTTTTTGTAATTTAAAAGTGATTGGGTATAGTTTGTTGTGGTAAGGGTTAGTTGGTGATGATTTAGAGTAGCCGAAGTAATTTAGGTAAGTCTGGCATAGTTTGTTATGATTTGTACACCTTTTTTTGTAATTTTAAGATGATATGGTTTGGTTTGTTGTGGTAAGGGATAGTTGGGGGTGATTTACGGTAGCCGAAGTAATTTGGGTGATTCTGGTATAGTTTGTTATGATTTTTAGCATTTTTTTGTAATTTTAAAGTGATTGGGCTTAGTTTGTTGCTGTAAAGTGTAGTTGGGGGTGATTTTTGATAGCCGAAGTAATTTAGGTTGGTTTGGCATAGTTTGCTATGGTTAGTAGCATTTTTTTGTAATTTAAAAGTGATTGGGTTTAGTTTGTTGTGGTAAGGGTTAGTTGGTAATGATTTAGAGTAGCCGAAGTAATTTAGGTGAGTCTGGCATAGTTTGTTATGATTTGTACACCTTTTTTTGTAATTTTAAGATAATATGGTTTGGTTTGTTGTGGTAAGGGATAGTTGGGGGTGATTTACGGTAGCCGCAGTAATTTAGGTGATTCTGGTATTGTTTGTTATGATTTTTAGCATTTTTTTGTAATTTTAATGTGATTGGGCTTAGTTTGTTGCTGTAAAGTGTAGTTGGGGGTGATTTTTGATAGCCGAAGTAATTTAGGTGAGTTTGGCATAGTTTGCTATGGTTAGTAGCATTTTTTTGTAATTTAAAAGTGAGTGGGTTTAGTTTGTTGTGGTAAGGGTTAGTTGGTGATGATTTAGAGTAGCCGAAGTAATTTAGGTGAGTCTGGCATAGTTTGTTATGATTTGTACACCTTTTTTTGTAATTTTAAGATGATATGGTTTGGTTTGTTGTGGTAAGGGATAGTTGGGGGTGATTTACGGTAGCCGAAGTAATTTAGGTGATTCTGGTATAGTTTGTTATGATTTTTAGCATTTTTTTGTAATTTTAAAGTGATTGGGCTTAGTTTGTTGCTGTAAAGTGTAGTTGGGGGTGATTTATTGTAGCCGAAGTAATTTAGGTGAGTTTGGCATAGTTTGCTATGGTTAGTAGCATTTTTTTGTAATTTAAAAGTGATTGGGTATAGTTTGTTGTGGTAAGGGTTAGTTGGTGATGATTTAGAGTAGCCGGAGTAATTTAGGTAAGTCTGGCATAGTTTGTTATGATTTGTACACCTTTTTTTGTAATTTTAAGATGATATGGTTTGGTTTGTTGTGGTAAGGGATAGTTGGGGGTGATTTACAGTAGCCGAAGTAATTTAGGTGATTCTGGTATAGTTTGTTATGATTTTTAGCATTTTATTGTAATTTTAAAGTGATTGGGCTTATTTGTTGCTGTAAAGTGTAGTTGGGGGTGATTTTTGATAGCCGAAGTAATTTAGGTGAGTTTAGCATAGTTTGCTATGGTTAGTAGCATTTTTTTGTAATTTAAAAGTGATTGGGTTTAGTTTGTTGTGGTAAGGGTTAGTTGGTGATGATTTAGACTAGCCGAAGTAATTTAGGTGAGTCTGGCATAGTTTGTTATGATTTGTACACCTTTTTTTGTAATTTTAAGATCATATGGTTTGGTTTGTTGTGGTAAGGGATAGTTGGGGGTGATTTACGGTAGCCGAAGTAATTTGGGTAATTCTGGTATAGTTTGTTATGATTTTTAGCATTTTTTTGTAATTTTAAAATGATTGGGCTTAGTTTGTTGCTGTAAAGTGTAGTTGGGGGTGATTTTTGATAGCCGAAGTAATTTAGGTGAGTTTGGCATAGTTTGCTAGGGTTAGTAGCATTTTTTTGTAATTTAAAAGTGATTGGGTTTAGTTTGTTCTGGTAAGGGATAGTTGGTGATGATTTAGAGTAGCCGAAGTAATTTAGGTGAGTCTGGCATAGTTTGTTATGATTTGTACACTTTTTTTTGTAATTTTAGGATGATATGTTTTGGTTTGTTGTGGTAAGGGATAGTTGGGGGTGATTTACGGTAGCCGAAGTAATTTAGGTGATTCTGGTATAGTTTGTTATGATTTTTAGAATTTTTTTGTAATTTTAAAGTTATTGGGCTTAGTTTGTTGCTGTAAAGTGTAGTTGGGGGTGATTTATTGTAGCCGAAGTAATTTAGGTGAGTTTGGCATAGTTTGCTATGGTTAGTAGCATTTTTTTGTAATTTAAAAGTGAATGGGTATAGTTTGTTGTGGTAAGGGTTAGTTGGTTATGATTTAGAGTAGCCGAAGTAATTTAGGTGAGTCTGGCATAGTTTGTTATAATTTGTACACCTTTTTTTGTAATATTAAGATGATATGGTTTGGTTTGTTGTGGTAAGGGATAGTTGGGGGTGATTTACAGTAGCCGAAGTAATTTAGGTGATTCTGGTATAGTTTGTTATGATTTTTAGCATTTTTTTGTAATTTTAAAGTGATTGAGCTTATTTGTTGCGGTAAAGTGTAGTTGGGGGTGATTTTTGATAGCCGAAGTAATTTAGGTGAGTTTAGCATAGTTTGCTATGGTTAGTAGCATTTTTTTGTAATTTAAAAGTGATTGGGTTTAGTTTGTTGTGGTAAGGGTTAGTTGGTGATGATTTAGAGTAGCCGAAGTAATTTAGGTAAGTCTGGCATAGTTTGTTATGATTTGTACACCTTTTTTTGTAATTTTAAGATGATATGGTTTGGTTTGTTGTGGTAAGGGATAGCTGGGGGTGATTTACGGTAGCCGAAGTAATTTGGGTGATTCTGGTATAGTTTGTTATGATTTTTAGCATTTTTTTGTAATTTTAAAGTGATTGGGCTTAGTTTGTTGCTGTAAAGTGTAGTTGGAGGTGATTTTTGATAGCCGAAGTAATTTAGGTTGGTTTGGCATAGTTTGCTATGGTTAGTAGCATTTTTTTGTAATTTAAAAGTGATTGGGTTTAGTTTGTTGTGGTAAGGGTTAGTTGGTGATGATTTAGACTAGCCGAAGTAATTTAGGTGAGTCTGGCATAGTTTGTTATGATTTGTACACCTTTTTTTGTAATTTTAAGATCATATGGTTTGGTTTGTTGTGGTAAGGGATAGTTGGGGGTGATTTACGGTAGCCGAAGTAATTTGGGTGATTCTGGTATAGTTTATTATGATTTTTAGCATTTTTTTGTAATTTTAAAGTGATTGGGCTTAGTTTGTTGCTGTAAAGCGTAGTTGGGGGTGATTTTTGATAGCCGAAGTAATTTAGGTGAGTTTGGCATAGTTTGCTAGGGTTAGTAGCATTTTTTTGTGTAATTTAAAAGTGATTGGGTTTAGTTTGTTCTGGTAAGGGATAGTTGGTGATGATTTAGAGTAGCCGAAGTAATTTAGGTGAGTCTGGCATAGTTTGTTATGATTTGTACACCTTTTTTTGTAATTTTAAGATGATATGGTTTGGTTTGTTGTGGTAAGGGATAGTTGGGGGTGATTTACGGTAGCCGAAGTAATTTAGGTGATTCTGGTATAGTTTGTTATGATTTTTAGAATTTTTTTGTAATTTTAAAGTTATTGGGCTTAGTTTGTTGCTGTAAAGTGTAGTTGGGGGTGATTTATTGTAGCCGAAGTAATTTAGGTGAGTTTGGCATAGTTTGCTATGGTTAGTAGCATTTTTTTGTAATTTAAAAGTGAGTGGGTTTAGTTTGTTGTGGTAAGGGTTAGTTGGTGATGATTTAGAGTAGCCGAAGTAATTTAGGTGAGTCTGGCATAGTTTGTTATGATTTGTACACCTTTTTTTGTAATTTTAAGATGATATGGTTTGGTTTGTTGTGGTAAGGGATAGTTGGGGGTGATTTACGGTAGCCGAAGTAATTTAGGTGATTCTGGTATAGTTTGTTATGATTTTTAGCATTTTTTTGTAATTTTAAAGTGATTGGGCTTAGTTTGTTGCTGTAAAGTGTAGTTGGGGGTGATTTATTGTAGCCGAAGTAATTTAGGTGAGTTTGGCATAGTTTGCTATGGTTAGTAGCATTTTTTTGTAATTTAAAAGTGATTGGGTATAGTTTGTTGTGGTAAGGGTTAGTTGGTGATGATTTAGAGTAGCCGGAGTAATTTAGGTAAGTCTGGCATAGTTTGTTATGATTTGTACACCTTTTTTTGTAATTTTAAGATGATATGGTTTGGTTTGTTGTGGTAAGGGATAGTTGGGGGTGATTTACAGTAGCCGAAGTAATTTAGGTGATTCTGGTATAGTTTGTTATGATTTTTAGCATTTTATTGTAATTTTAAAGTGATTGGGCTTATTTGTTGCTGTAAAGTGTAGTTGGGGGTGATTTTTGATAGCCGAAGTAATTTAGGTGAGTTTAGCATAGTTTGCTATGGTTAGTAGCATTTTTTTGTAATTTAAAAGTGATTGGGTTTAGTTTGTTGTGGTAAGGGTTAGTTGGTGATGATTTAGACTAGCCGAAGTAATTTAGGTGAGTCTGGCATAGTTTGTTATGATTTGTACACCTTTTTTTGTAATTTTAAGATCATATGGTTTGGTTTGTTGTGGTAAGGGATAGTTGGGGGTGATTTACGGTAGCCGAAGTAATTTGGGTAATTCTGGTATAGTTTGTTATGATTTTTAGCATTTTTTTGTAATTTTAAAATGATTGGGCTTAGTTTGTTGCTGTAAAGTGTAGTTGGGGGTGATTTTTGATAGCCGAAGTAATTTAGGTGAGTTTGGCATAGTTTGCTAGGGTTAGTAGCATTTTTTTGTAATTTAAAAGTGATTGGGTTTAGTTTGTTCTGGTAAGGGATAGTTGGTGATGATTTAGAGTAGCCGAAGTAATTTAGGTGAGTCTGGCATAGTTTGTTATGATTTGTACACTTTTTTTTGTAATTTTAGGATGATATGTTTTGGTTTGTTGTGGTAAGGGATAGTTGGGGGTGATTTACGGTAGCCGAAGTAATTTAGGTGATTCTGGTATAGTTTGTTATGATTTTTAGAATTTTTTTGTAATTTTAAAGTTATTGGGCTTAGTTTGTTGCTGTAAAGTGTAGTTGGGGGTGATTTATTGTAGCCGAAGTAATTTAGGTGAGTTTGGCATAGTTTGCTATGGTTAGTAGCATTTTTTTGTAATTTAAAAGTGAATGGGTATAGTTTGTTGTGGTAAGGGTTAGTTGGTTATGATTTAGAGTAGCCGAAGTAATTTAGGTGAGTCTGGCATAGTTTGTTATAATTTGTACACCTTTTTTTGTAATATTAAGATGATATGGTTTGGTTTGTTGTGGTAAGGGATAGTTGGGGGTGATTTACAGTAGCCGAAGTAATTTAGGTGATTCTGGTATAGTTTGTTATGATTTTTAGCATTTTTTTGTAATTTTAAAGTGATTGAGCTTATTTGTTGCGGTAAAGTGTAGTTGGGGGTGATTTTTGATAGCCGAAGTAATTTAGGTGAGTTTAGCATAGTTTGCTATGGTTAGTAGCATTTTTTTGTAATTTAAAAGTGATTGGGTTTAGTTTGTTGTGGTAAGGGTTAGTTGGTGATGATTTAGAGTAGCCGAAGTAATTTAGGTAAGTCTGGCATAGTTTGTTATGATTTGTACACCTTTTTTTGTAATTTTAAGATGATATGGTTTGGTTTGTTGTGGTAAGGGATAGCTGGGGGTGATTTACGGTAGCCGAAGTAATTTGGGTGATTCTGGTATAGTTTGTTATGATTTTTAGCATTTTTTTGTAATTTTAAAGTGATTGGGCTTAGTTTGTTGCTGTAAAGTGTAGTTGGAGGTGATTTTTGATAGCCGAAGTAATTTAGGTTGGTTTGGCATAGTTTGCTATGGTTAGTAGCATTTTTTTGTAATTTAAAAGTGATTGGGTTTAGTTTGTTGTGGTAAGGGTTAGTTGGTGATGATTTAGACTAGCCGAAGTAATTTAGGTGAGTCTGGCATAGTTTGTTATGATTTGTACACCTTTTTTTGTAATTTTAAGATCATATGGTTTGGTTTGTTGTGGTAAGGGATAGTTGGGGGTGATTTACGGTAGCCGAAGTAATTTGGGTGATTCTGGTATAGTTTATTATGATTTTTAGCATTTTTTTGTAATTTTAAAGTGATTGGGCTTAGTTTGTTGCTGTAAAGCGTAGTTGGGGGTGATTTTTGATAGCCGAAGTAATTTAGGTGAGTTTGGCATAGTTTGCTAGGGTTAGTAGCATTTTTTTGTGTAATTTAAAAGTGATTGGGTTTAGTTTGTTCTGGTAAGGGATAGTTGGTGATGATTTAGAGTAGCCGAAGTAATTTAGGTGAGTCTGGCATAGTTTGTTATGATTTGTACACCTTTTTTTGTAATTTTAAGATGATATGGTTTGGTTTGTTGTGGTAAGGGATAGTTGGGGGTGATTTACGGTAGCCGAAGTAATTTAGGTGATTCTGGTATAGTTTGTTATGATTTTTAGAATTTTTTTGTAATTTTAAAGTTATTGGGCTTAGTTTGTTGCTGTAAAGTGTAGTTGGGGGTGATTTATTGTAGCCGAAGTAATTTAGGTGAGTTTGGCATAGTTTGCTATGGTTAGTAGCATTTTTTTGTAATTTAAAAGTGAATGGGTATAGTTTGTTGTGGTAAGGGTAAGTTGGTTATGTTTTAGAGTAGCCGAAGTAATTTAGGTGAGTCTGGCATAGTTTGTTATAATTTGTACACCTTTTTTTGTAATATTAAGATGATATGGTTTGGTTTGTTGTGGTAAGGGATAGTTGGGGGTGATTTACAGTAGCCGAAGTAATTTAGGTGATTCTGGTATAGTTTGTTATGATTTTTAGCATTTTTTTGTAATTTTAAAGTGATTGGGCTTATTTGTTGCGGTAAAGTGTAGTTGGGGGTGATTTTTGATAGCCGAAGTAATTTAGGTGAGTTTAGCATAGTTTGCTATGGTTAGTAGCATTTTTTTGTAATTTAAAAGTGATTGGGTTTAGTTTGTTGTGGTAAGGGTTAGTTGGTGATGATTTAGAGTAGCCGAAGTAATTTAGGTAAGTCTGGCATAGTTTGTTATGATTTGTACACCTTTTTTTGTAATTTTAAGATGATATGGTTTGGTTTGTTGTGGTAAGGGATAGCTGGGGGTGATTTACGGTAGCCGAAGTAATTTGGGTGATTCTGGTATAGTTTGTTATGATTTTTAGCATTTTTTTGTAATTTTAAAGTGATTGGGCTTAGTTTGTTGCTGTAAAGTGTAGTTGGAGGTGATTTTTGATAGCCGAAGTAATTTAGGTTGGTTTGGCATAGTTTGCTATGGTTAGTAGCATTTTTTTGTAATTTAAAAGTGATTGGGTTTAGTTTGTTGTGGTAAGGGTTAGTTGGTGATGATTTAGAGTAGCCGAAGTAATTTAGGTGATTCTGGCATAGTTTGTTATGATTTGTACACCTTTTTTTGTAATTTTAAGATGATATGGTTTGGTTTGTTGTGGTAAGGGATAGTTGGGGGTGATTTACGGTAGCCGAAGTAATTTGGGTGATTCTGGTATAGTTTGTTATGATTTTTATAATTTTTTTGTAATTTTAAAGTGATTGGGCTTAGTTTGTTGCTGTAAAGTGTAGTTGGGGGTGATTTTTGATAGCCGAAGTAATTTAGATGAGCTTGGCATAGTTTGCTATCGTTAATAGCATTTTTTTGTAATTTAAAAGTGATTGGGTTTAGTTTGTTGTGGTAAGGGTTAGTTGGTGATGATTTAGAGTAGCCGAAGTAATTTAGGTGATTCTGGTAAAGTTTGTTATGATTTTTAGCATTTTTTTGTAATTTTAATGTGATTGGGCTTAGTTTGTTGCTGTAAAGTGTAGTTGGGGGTGATTTATTGTAGCCAAAGTAATTTAGGTGAGTTTGGCATAGTTTGCTATGGTTAGTAGCATTTTTTTGTAATTTAAAATTGATTGGGTTTAGTTTCTTGTGGTAAGGGTTAGTTGGTGATGATTTAGAGTAGCCGAAGTAATTTAGGTGAGTCTGGCATAGTTTGTTATGATTTGTACACCTTTTTTTGTAATATTAAGATGATATGGTTTGGTTTGTTGTGGTAAGGGATAGTTGGGGGTGATTTACAGTAGCCGAAGTAATTTAGGTGATTCTGGTATAGTTTGTTATGATTTTTAGAATTTTTTTGTAATTTTAAAGTGATTGGGCTTAGTTTGTTGCTGTAAAGTGTAGTTGGGGGTGATTTTTGATAGCCGAAGTAATTTAGGTGAGTTTGGCATAGTTTGCTATGGTTAGTAGCATTTTTTTGTAATTTAAAAGTGATTGGGTTTAGTTTGTTGTGGTAAGGGTTAGTTGGTGATGATTTAGAGTAGCCGAAGCAATTTAGGTAAGTCTGGCATAGTTTGTTATGATTTGTACACCTTTTTCTGTAATTTTAAGATGATATGGTTTGGTTTGTTGTGGTAAGGGATAGTTGGGGGTGATTTACGGTAGCCGAAGTAATTTGGGTGATTCTGGTATAGTTTGTTATGATTTTTAGCATTTTTTTGTAATTTTAAAGTGATTGGGCTTAGTTTGTTGCTGTAAAGTGTAGTTGGGGGTGATTTTTGATAGCCGAAGTAATTTAGGTTGGTTTGGCATAGTTTGCTATGGTTAGTAGCATTTTTTTGTAATTTAAAAGTGATTGGGTTTAGTTTGTTGTGGTAAGGGTTAGTTGGTGATGATTTAGAGTAGCCGAAGTAATTTAGGTGAGTCTGGCATAGTTTGTTATGATTTGTACACCTTTTTTTGTAATTTTAAGATGATATGGTTTGGTTTGTTGTGGTAAGGGTCAGTTGGTGATGATTTAGAGTAGCCGAAGTAATTTAGGTGATTCTGGTAAAGTTTGTTATGATTTTTAGCATTTTTTTGTAATTTTAATGTGATTGGGCTTAGTTTGTTGCTGTAAAGTGTAGTTGGGGGTGATTTATTGTAGCCAAAGTAATTTAGGTGAGTTTGGCATAGTTTGCTATGGTTAGTAGCATTTTTTTGTAATTTAAAATTGATTGGGTTTAGTTTCTTGTGGTAAGGGTTAGTTGGTGATGATTTAGAGTAGCCGAAGTAATTTAGGTGAGTCTGGCATAGTTTGTTATGATTTGTACACCTTTTTTTGTAATATTAAGATGATATGGTTTGGTTTGTTGTGGTAAGGGATAGTTGGGGGTGATTTACAGTAGCCGAAGTAATTTAGGTGATTCTGGTATAGTTTGTTATGATTTTTAGAATTTTTTTGTAATTTTAAAGTGATTGGGCTTAGTTTGTTGCTGTAAAGTGTAGTTGGGGGTGATTTTTGATAGCCGAAGTAATTTAGGTGAGTTTGGCATAGTTTGCTATGGTTAGTAGCATTTTTTTGTAATTTAAAAGTGATTGGGTTTAGTTTGTTGTGGTAAGGGTTAGTTGGTGATGATTTAGAGTAGCCGAAGCAATTTAGGTAAGTCTGGCATAGTTTGTTATGATTTGTACACCTTTTTCTGTAATTTTAAGATGATATGGTTTGGTTTGTTGTGGTAAGGGATAGTTGGGGGTGATTTACGGTAGCCGAAGTAATTTGGGTGATTCTGGTATAGTTTGTTATGATTTTTAGCATTTTTTTGTAATTTTAAAGTGATTGGGCTTAGTTTGTTGCTGTAAAGTGTAGTTGGGGGTGATTTTTGATAGCCGAAGTAATTTAGGTTGGTTTGGCATAGTTTGCTATGGTTAGTAGCATTTTTTTGTAATTTAAAAGTGATTGGGTTTAGTTTGTTGTGGTAAGGGTTAGTTGGTGATGATTTAGAGTAGCCGAAGTAATTTAGGTGAGTCTGGCATAGTTTGTTATGATTTGTACACCTTTTTTTGTAATTTTAAGATGATATGGTTTGGTTTGTTGTGGTAAGGGATAGTTGGGGGTGATTTACGGTAGCCGAAGTAATTTGGGTGATTCTGGTATAGTTTGTTATGATTTTTAGAATTTTTTTGTAATTTTAAAGTGATTGGGCTTAGTTTGTTGCTGTAAAGTGTAGTTGGGGGTGATTTTTGATAGCCGAAGTAATTTAGGTTGGTTTGGCATAGTTTGCTATGGTTAGTAGCATTTTTTTGTAATTTAAAAGTGATTGGGTTTAGTTAGTTGTGGTAAGGGTTAGTTGGTGATGATTTAGAGTAGCCGAAGTAATTTAGGTGAGTCTGGCATAGTTTGTTATGATTTGTACATCTTTTTTTGTAATTTTAAGATGATATGGTTTGGTTTGTTGTGGTAAGGGTTAGTTGGGGGTGATTTACGGTAGCCGAAGTAATTTAGGTGATTCTGATATAGTTTGTTATGATTTTTAGCATTTTTTTGTAATTTTAAAGTGATTGGGCTTAGTTTGTTGCTGTAAAGTGTAGTTGGGGGTGATTTATTGTATCCGAAGTAATTTAGGTAAATTTGGCATAGTTTGCTATGGTTAGTAGCATTTTTTTGTAATTTAAAAGTGATTGGGTTTAGTTTGTTGTGGTAAGGGTTAGTTGGTGATGATTTAGAGTAGCCGAAGTAATTTAGGTGAGTCTGGCATAATTTGTTATGATTTGTACACCTTTTTTTGTAATTTAAAGATGATATGGTTTGGTTTGTTGTGGTAAGGGATAGTTGGGGGTGATTTACGGTAGACGAAGTAATTTAGGTGATTCTGGTAGAGTTTGTTATGATTTTTAGCATTTTTTTGTAATTTTAAAGTGATTGGGCTTAGTTTGTTGCTGTAAAGTGTAGTTGGGGGTGATTTATTGTAGCCGAAGTAATTTAGGTGAGTTTGGCATAGTTTGCTATGGTTAGTAGCATTTTTTTGTAATTTAAAAGTGATTGGGTTTAGTTTGTTGTGGTAAGGGTTAGTTGGTGATGATTTAGAGTAGCCGAAGTAATTTAGGTGAGTCTGGCATAGTTTGTTATGATTTGTACACCTTTTTTTGTAATATTAAGATGATATGGTTTGGTTTGTTGTGGTAAGGGATAGTTGGGGGTGATTTACAGTAGCCGAAGTAATTTAGGTGATTCTGGTATAGTTTCTTATGATTTTTAGCATTTTTTTGTAATTTTAAAGTGATTGGGCTTAGTTTGTTGCTGTAAAGTGTAGTTGGGGGTGATTTATTGTAGCCGAAGTAATTTAGGTGAGTTTGGCATAGTTTGCTATGTTTAGTAGCATTTTTTTGTAATTTAAAAGTGATTGGGTTTAGTTTGTTGTGGTAAGGGTTAGTTGGTGATGATTTAGAGTAGCCGAAGTAATTTAGGTGAGTCTAGCATAGTTTGTTATGATTTGTACACTTTTTTTTGTAATATTAAGATGATATGGTTTGGTTTGTTGTGGTAAGGGATAGTTGGGGGTAATTTACAGTAGCAGAAGTAATTTGGGTGATTCTGGTATAGATTGTTATGATTTTTATCATTTTTTTGTAATTTTAAAGTGATTGGGCTTAGTTTGTTGCTGTAAAGTGTAGTTGGGGGTGATTTTTGATAGCCGAAGTAATTTAGGTGAGTTTGGCATAGTTTGCTAGGGTTAGTAGCATTCTTTTGTAATTTAAATGTGATTGGGTTTAGTTTGTTGTGGTAAGGTTTAGTTAATGATGATTTAGAGTAGCCGAAGTAATTTAGGTGAGTCTGGCATAGTTTGTTATGATTTGTACACCTTTTTTTGTAATTTTAAGATGATATGGTTTGGTTTGTTGTGGTAAGGGATAGTTGGGGGTGATTTACGGTAGCCGAAGTAATTTGGGTGATTCTGGTATAGTTTGTTATGATTTTTATCATTTTTTTGTAATTTTAAAGTGATTGGGCTTAGTTGGTTGCTGTAAAGTGTAGTTTGGGGTGATTTTTGATAGCCGAAGTAATTTAGATGAGTTTGGCATAGTTTGCTATGGTTAGTAGCATTTTTTTTTTTATTTAAAAGTGATTGGGTTTAGTTTGTTGTGGTAAGGGTTAGTTGGTGATGATTTAGAGTAGCCGAAGTAATTTAGGTGAGTCTGGCATAGTTTCTTATGATTTGTACACCTTTTTTTGTAATTTTAAGATGATATGGTTTTGTTTGTTGTGGTAAGGGATAGTTGGGGGTGATTTACGGTAGCCGAAGTAATTTAGGTGATTCTGGTATAGTTTGTTATGATTTTTAGCATTTTTTTGTAATTTTAAAGTGATTGGGCTTAGTTTGTTGCTGTAAAGTGTAGTTGGGGGTGATTTATGGTAGCCGAAGTAATTTAGGTGAGTTTGGCATAGTCTGCTATTGTTAGTAGCATTTTTTTGTAATTTAAAAGTGATTGGGTTTAGTTTGTTGTGGTAAGGGTTAGTTGGTGATGATTTAGAGTAGCCGAAGTAATTTAGGTGAGTCTGGCATAGTTTGTTATGATTTGTACACCTTTTTTTGTAATATTAAGATGATATGGTTTGGTTTGTTGTGGTAAGGGATAGTTGGGGGTGATTTACGGTAGCCGAAGTAATTTAGGTAATTCTGGTATAGTTTGTTATGATTTTTAGCATTTTTTTGTAATTTTAAAGTGATTGGGCTTAGTTTGTTTTTGTAAAGTGTAGTTGGGGGTGATTTTTGATAGACGAAGTAATTTAGGTGAGTTTGGCATAGTTAGCTATGGTTAGTAGCATTTTTTTGTAATTTAAAAGTGATTGGGTTTAGTTTGTTGTGGTAAGGGTTAGTTGGTGATGATTTAGAGTAGCCGAAGTAATTTAGGTGAGTCTGGCATAGTTTGTTATGATTTGTATACCTTTTTTTGTAATATTAAGATGATATGGTTTGGTTTGTTATGGTAAGGGATAGTTGGGGGTGATTTACAGTAGCCGAAGTAATTTAGGTGATTCTGGTATAGTTTGTTATGATTTTTAAAATTTTTTTGTAATTTTAAAGTGATTGGGCTTAGTTTGTTGCTGTAAAGTGTAGTTTGGGGTGATTTTTGATAGACGAAGCAATTTAGGTGAGTTTGGCATAGTTTGCTATGGTTAGTAGCATTTTTTTGTAATTTAAAAGTGATTGGGTTTAGTTTGTTGTGGTAAGGGTTTGTTGGTGATGATTTAGAGTAGCCGAAGTAATTTAGGTGAGTCTGGCATATTTTGTTATGATTTGTACACCTTTTTTTGTAATTTTAAGATGATATGGTTTGGTTTGTTGTGGTAAGGGAGAGTTGGATGTGATTTACGGTAGCCGAAGTAATTTAGGTGATTCTGGTATAGTTTGTTATGATTTTTTGCATTTTTTTGTAATTTTAAAGTGATTGGGCTTAGTTTGTTTTTGTAAAGTGTAGTTGGGGGTGATTTTTGATAGACGAAGTAATTTAGGTGAGTTTGGCATAGTTAGCTATGGTTAGTAGCATTTTTTTGTAATTTAAAAGTGATTGGGTTTAGTTTGTTGTGGTAAGGGTTAGTTGGTGATGATTTAGAGTAGCCGAAGTAATTTAGGTGAGTCTGGCATAGTTTGTTATGATTTGTACACCTTTTTTTGTAATATTAAGATGATATGGTTTGGTTTGTTGAGGTAAGGGATAGTTGGGGGTGATTTACGGTAGCCGAAGTAATTTAGGTAATTCTGGTATAGTTTGTTATGATTTTTAGCATTTTTTTGTAATTTTAAAGTGATTGGGCTTAGTTTGTTTTTGTAAAGTGTAGTTGGGGGTGATTTTTGATAGACGAAGTAAATTAGGTGAGTTTGGCATAGTTAGCTATGGTTAGTAGCATTTTTTTGTAATTTAAAAGTGATTGGGTTTAGTTTGTTGTGGTAAGGGTTAGTTGGTGATGATTTAGAGTAGCCGAAGTAATTTAGGTGAGTCTGGCATAGTTTGTTATGATTTGTATACCTTTTTTTGTAATATTAAGATGATATGGTTTGGTTTGTTATGGTAAGGGATAGTTGGGGGTGATTTACAGTAGCCGAAGTAATTTAGGTGATTCTGGTATAGTTTGTTATGATTTTTAAAATTTTTTTGTAATTTTAAAGTGATTGGGCTTAGTTTGTTGCTGTAAAGTGTAGTTTGGGGTGATTTTTGATAGACGAAGCAATTTAGGTGAGTTTGGCATAGTTTGCTATGGTTAGTAGCATTTTTTTGTAATTTAAAAGTGATTGGGTTTAGTTTGTTGTGGTAAGGGTTTGTTGGTGATGATTTAGAGTAGCCGAAGTAATTTAGGTGAGTCTGGCATATTTTGTTATGATTTGTACACCTTTTTTTGTAATTTTAAGATGATATGGTTTGGTTTGTTGTGGTAAGGGAGAGTTGGATGTGATTTCCGGTAGCCGAAGTAATTTAGGTGATTCTGGTATAGTTTGTTATGATTTTTTGCATTTTTTTGTAATTTTAAAGTGATTGGGCTTAGTTTGTTGCTGTAAAGTGTAGTTGGGGGTGATTTTTGATAGCCGAAGTAATTTAGGTGAGTTTGGCATAGTTTGCTATGGTTAGTAGCATTTTTTTGTAATTTAAAAGTGATTGGGTTTAGTTTGTTGTGGTAAGGGTTAGTTGGTGATGATTTAGAGTAGCCGAAGTAATTTAGGTGAGTCTGGCATAGTTTGTTATGATTTGTATACCTTTTTTTGTAATATTAAGATGATATGGTTTGGTTTGTTATGGTAAGGGATAGTTGGGGGTGATTTACAGTAGCCGAAGTAATTTAGGTGATTCTGGTATAGTTTGTTATGATTTTTAAAATTTTTTTGTAATTTTAAAGTGATTGGGCTTAGTTTGTTGCTGTAAAGTGTAGTTTGGGGTGATTTTTGATAGACGAAGCAATTTAGGTGAGTTTGGCATAGTTTGCTATGGTTAGTAGCATTTTTTTGTAATTTAAAAGTGATTGGGTTTAGTTTGTTCTGGTAAGGGATAGTTGGTGATGATTTAGAGTAGCCGAAGTAATTTAGGTGAGTCTGGCATAGTTTGTTATGATTTGTACACTTTTTTTGTAATTTTAGGATGATATGTTTTGGTTTGTTGTGGTAAGGGATAGTTGGGGGTGATTTACGGTAGCCGAAGTAATTTAGGTGATTCTGGTATAGTTTGTTATGATTTTTAGAATTTTTTTGTAATTTTAAAGTTATTGGGCTTAGTTTGTTGCTGTAAAGTGTAGTTGGGGGTGATTTATTGTAGCCGAAGTAATTTAGGTGAGTTTGGCATAGTTTGCTATGGTTAGTAGCATTTTTTTGTAATTTAAAAGTGAATGGGTATAGTTTGTTGTGGTAAGGGTTAGTTGGTTATGATTTAGAGTAGCCGAAGTAATTTAGGTGAGTCTGGCATAGTTTCTTATAATTTGTACACCTTTTTTTGTAATATTAAGATGATATGGTTTGGTTTGTTGTGGTAAGGGATAGTTGGGGTTGATTTACAGTAGCCGAAGTAATTTAGGTGATTCTGGTATAGTTTGTTATGATTTTTAGCATTTTTTTGTAATTTTAAAGTGATTGGGCTTATTTGTTGCGGTAAAGTGTAGTTGGGGGTGATTTTTGATAGCCGAAGTAATTTAGGTGAGTTTAGCATAGTTTGCTATGGTTAGTAGCATTTTTTTGTAATTTAAAAGTGATTGGGTTTAGTTTGTTGTGGTAAGGGTTAGTTGGTGATGATTTAGAGTAGCCGAAGTAATTTAGGTGAGTCTGGCATAGTTTGTTATGATTTGTATACCTTTTTTTGTAATATTAAGATGATATGGTTTGGTTTGTTATGGTAAGGGATAGTTGGGGGTGATTTACAGTAGCCGAAGTAATTTAGGTGATTCTGGTATAGTTTGTTATGATTTTTAAAATTTTTTTGTAATTTTAAAGTGATTGGGCTTAGTTTGTTGCTGTAAAGTGTAGTTTGGGGTGATTTTTGATAGACGAAGCAATTTAGGTGAGTTTGGCATAGTTTGCTATGGTTAGTAGCATTTTTTTGTAATTTAAAAGTGATTGGGTTTAGTTTGTTGTGGTAAGGGTTTGTTGGTGATGATTTAGAGTAGCCGAAGTAATTTAGGTGAGTCTGGCATATTTTGTTATGATTTGTACACCTTTTTTTGTAATTTTAAGATGATATGGTTTGGTTTGTTGTGGTAAGGGAGAGTTGGATGTGATTTACGGTAGCCGAAGTAATTTAGGTGATTCTGGTATAGTTTGTTATGATTTTTTGCATTTTTTTGTAATTTTAAAGTGATTGGGCTTAGTTTGTTGCTGTAAAGTGTAGTTGGGGGTGATTTTTGATAGCCGAAGTAATTTAGGTGAGTTTGGCATAGTTTGCTATGGTTAGTAGCATTTTTTTGTAATTTAAAAGTGATTGGGTTTAGTTTGTTGTGGTAAGGGTTAGTTGGTGATGATTTAGAGTAGCCGAAGTAATTTAGGTGAGTCTGGCATAGTTTGTTATGATTTGTATACCTTTTTTTGTAATATTAAGATGATATGGTTTGGTTTGTTATGGTAAGGGATAGTTGGGGGTGATTTACAGTAGCCGAAGTAATTTAGGTGATTCTGGTATAGTTTGTTATGATTTTTAAAATTTTTTTGTAATTTTAAAGTGATTGGGCTTAGTTTGTTGCTGTAAAGTGTAGTTTGGGGTGATTTTTGATAGACGAAGCAATTTAGGTGAGTTTGGCATAGTTTGCTATGGTTAGTAGCATTTTTTTGTAATTTAAAAGTGATTGGGTTTAGTTTGTTCTGGTAAGGGATAGTTGGTGATGATTTAGAGTAGCCGAAGTAATTTAGGTGAGTCTGGCATAGTTTGTTATGATTTGTACACTTTTTTTTGTAATTTTAGGATGATATGTTTTGGTTTGTTGTGGTAAGGGATAGTTGGGGGTGATTTACGGTAGCCGAAGTAATTTAGGTGATTCTGGTATAGTTTGTTATGATTTTTAGAATTTTTTTGTAATTTTAAAGTTATTGGGCTTAGTTTGTTGCTGTAAAGTGTAGTTGGGGGTGATTTATTGTAGCCGAAATAATTTAGGTGAGTTTGGCATAGTTTGCTATGGTTAGTAGAATTTTTTTGTAATTTAAAAGTGAATGGGTATAGTTTGTTGTGGTAAGGGTTAGTTGGTTATGATTTAGAGTAGCCGAAGTAATTTAGGTGAGTCTGGCATAGTTTGTTATAATTTGTACACCTTTTTTTGTAATATTAAGATGATATGGTTTGGTTTGTTGTGGTAAGGGATAGTTGGGGGTGATTTACAGTAGCCGAAGTAATTTGGGTGATTCTGGTATAGTTTGTTATGATTTTTAGCATTTTTTTGTAATTTTAAAGTGATTGGGCTTATTTGTTGCGGTAAAGTGTAGTTGGGGGTGATTTTTGATAGCCGAAGTAATTTAGGTGAGTTTAGCATAGTTTGCTATGGTTAGTAGCATTTTTTTGTAATTTAAAAGTGATTGGGTTTAGTTTGTTGTGGTAAGGGTTAGTTGGTGATGATTTAGAGTAGCCGAAGTAATTTAGGTAAGTCTGGCATAGTTTGTTATGATTTGTACACCTTTTTTTGTAATTTTAAGATGATATGGTTTGGTTTGTTGTGGTAAGGGATAGCTGGGGGTGATTTACGGTAGCCGAAGTAATTTGGGTGATTCTGGTATAGTTTGTTATGATTTTTAGCATTTTTTTGTAATTTTAAAGTGATTGGGCTTAGTTTGTTGCTGTAAAGTGTAGTTGGAGGTGATTTTTGATAGCCGAAGTAATTTAGGTTGGTTTGGCATAGTTTGCTATGGTTAGTAGCATTTTTTTGTAATTTAAAAGTGATTGGGTTTAGTTTGTTGTGGTAAGGGTTAGTTGGTGATGATTTAGACTAGCCGAAGTAATTTAGGTGAGTCTGGCATAGTTTGTTATGATTTGTACACCTTTTTTTGTAATTTTAAGATCATATGGTTTGGTTTGTTGTGGTAAGGGATAGTTGGGGGTGATTTACGGTAGCCGAAGTAATTTGGGTGATTCTGGTATAGTTTGTTATGATTTTTAGCATTTTTTTGTAATTTTAAAGTGATTGGGTTTAGTTTGTTGCTGTAAAGCGTAGTTGGGGGTGATTTTTGATAGCCGAAGTAATTTAGGTGAGTTTGGCATAGTTTGCTAGGGTTAGTAGCATTTTTTTGTGTAATTTAAAAGTGATTGGGTTTAGTTTGTTCTGGTAAGGGATAGTTGGTGATGATTTAGAGTAGCCGAAGTAATTTAGGTGAGTCTGGCATAGTTTGTTATGATTTGTACACCTTTTTTTGTAATTTTAAGATGATATGGTTTGGTTTGTTGTGGTAAGGGATAGTTGGGGGTGATTTACGGTAGCCGAAGTAATTAAGGTGATTCTGGTATAGTTTATTATGATTTTTAGAATTTTTTTGTAATTTTAAAGTTATTGGGCTTAGTTTGTTGCTGTAAAGTGTAGTTGGGGGTGATTTATTGTAGCCGAAGTAATTTAGGTGAGTTTGGCATAGTTTGCTATGGTTAGTAGCATTTTTTTGTAATTTAAAAGTGAATGGGTATAGTTTGTTGTGGTAAGGGTAAGTTGGTTATGTTTTAGAGTAGCCGAAGTAATTTAGGTGAGTCTGGCATAGTTTGTTATAATTTGTACACCTTTTTTTGTAATATTAAGATGATATGGTTTGGTTTGTTGTGGTAAGGGATAGTTGGGGGTGATTTACAGTAGCCGAAGTAATTTAGGTGATTCTGGTATAGTTTGTTATGATTTTTAGCATTTTTTTGTAATTTTAAAGTGATTGGGCTTATTTGTTGCGGTAAAGTGTAGTTGGGGGTGATTTTTGATAGCCGAAGTAATTTAGGTGAGTTTAGCATAGTTTGCTATGGTTAGTAGCATTTTTTTGTAATTTAAAAGTGATTGGGTTTAGTTTGTTGTGGTAAGGGTTAGTTGGTGATGATTTAGAGTAGCCGAAGTAATTTAGGTAAGTCTGGCATAGTTTGTTATGATTTGTACACCTTTTTTTGTAATTTTAAGATGATATGGTTTGGTTTGTTGTGGTAAGGGATAGCTGGGGGTAATTTACGGTAGCCGAAGTAATTTGGGTGATTCTGGTATAGTTTGTTATGATTTTTATAATTTTTTTGTAATTTTAAATTGATTGGGCTTAGTTTGTTGCTGTAAAGTGTAGTTGGGGGTGATTTTTGATAGCCGAAGTAATTTAGATGAGCTTGGCATAGTTTGCTATCGTTAGTAGCATTTTTTTGTAATTTAAAAGTGATTGGGTTTAGTTTGTTGTGGTAAGGGTTAGTTGGTGATGATTTAGAGAAGCCGAAGTAATTTAGGTGATTCTGGTAAAGTTTGTTATGATTTTTAGCATTTTTTTGTAATTTTAATGTGATTGGGCTTAGTTTGTTGCTGTAAAGTGTAGTTGGGGGTGATTTATTGTAGCCAAAGTAATTTAGGTGAGTTTGGCATAGTTTGCTATGGTTAGTAGCATTTTTTTGTAATTTAAAATTGATTGGGTTTAGTTTCTTGTGGTAAGGGTTAGTTGGTGATGATTTAGAGTAGCCGAAGTAATTTAGGTGAGTCTGGCATAGTTTGTTATGATTTGTACACCTTTTTTTGTAATATTAAGATGATATGGTTTGGTTTGTTGTGGTAAGGGATAGTTGGGGGTGATTTACAGTAGCCGAAGTAATTTAGGTGATTCTGGTATAGTTTGTTATGATTTTTAGAATTTTTTTGTAATTTTAAAGTGATTGGGCTTAGTTTGTTGCTGTAAAGTGTAGTTGGGGGTGATTTTTGATAGCCGAAGTAATTTAGGTGAGTTTGGCATAGTTTGCTATGGTTAGTAGCATTTTTTTGTAATTTAAAAGTGATTGGGTTTAGTTTGTTGTGGTAAGGGTTAGTTGGTGATGATTTAGAGTAGCCGAAGCAATTTAGGTAAGTCTGACATAATTTGTTATGATTTGTACACCTTTTTCTGTAATTTTAAGTTGATATGGTTTGGTTTGTTGTGGTAAGGGATAGTTGGGGGTGATTTACGGTAGCCGAAGTAATTTGGGTGATTCTGGTATAGTTTGTTATGATTTTTAGCATTTTTTTGTAATTTTAAAGTGATTGGGCTTAGTTTGTTGCTGTAAAGTGTAGTTGGGGGTGATTTTTGATAGCCGAAGTAATTTAGGTTGGTTTGGCATAGTTTGCTATGGTTAGTAGCATTTTTTTGTAATTTAAAAGTGATTGGGTTTAGTTTGTTGTGGTAAGGGTTAGTTGGTGATGATTTAGAGTAGCCGAAGTAATTTAGGTGAGTCTGGCATAGTTTGTTATGATTTGTACACCTTTTTTTGTAATTTTAAGATGATATGGTTTGGTTTGTTGTGGTAAGGGATAGTTGGGGGTGATTTACGGTAGCCGAAGTAATTTGGGTGATTCTGGTATAGTTTGTTATGATTTTTAGAATTTTTTTGTAATTTTAAAGTGATTGGGCTTAGTTTGTTGCTATAAAGTGTAGTTGGGGGTGATTTTTGATAGCCGAAGTAATTTAGATGAGCTTGGCATAATGTGCTATGGTTAGTAGCATTTTTTTGTAATTTAAAAGTGATTGGGTTTAGTTAGTTGTGGTAAGGGTTAGTTGGTGATGATTTAGAGTAGCCGAAGTAATTTAGGTGAGTCTGGCATAGTTTGTTATGATTTGTACATCTTTTTTTGTAATTTTAAGATGATATGGTTTGGTTTGTTGTGGTAAGGGTTAGTTGGGGGTGATTTACGGTAGCCGAAGTAATTTAGGTGATTCTGATATAGTTTGTTATGATTTTTAGCATTTTTTTTGTAATTTTAAAGTGATTGGGCTTAGTTTGTTGCTGTAAAGTGTAGTTGGGGGTGATTTATTGTAGCCGAAGTAATTTAGGTAAATTTGGCATAGTTTGCTATGGTTAGTAGCATTTTTTTGTAATTTAAAAGTGATTGGGTTTAGTTTGTTGTGGTAAGGGTTAGTTGGTGATGATTTAGAGTAGCCGAAGTAATTTAGGTGAGTCTGGCATAATTTGTTATGATTTGTACACCTTTTTTTGTAATTTAAAGATGATATGGTTTGGTTTGTTGTGGTAAGGGATAGTTGGGGGTGATTTACGGTAGACCAAGTAATTTAGGTGATTCTGGTAGAGTTTGTTATGATTTTTAGCATTTTTTTGTAATTTTAAAGTGATTGGGCTTAGTTTGTTGCTGTAAAGTGTAGTTGGGGGTGACTTATTGTAGCCGAAGTAATTTAGGTGAGTTTGGCATAGTTTGCTATGGTTAGTAGCATTTTTTTGTAATTTAAAAGTGATTGGGTTTAGTTTGTTGTGGTAAGGGTTAGTTGGTGATGATTTAGAGTAGCCGAAGTAATTTAGGTGAGTCTGGCATAGTTTGTTATGATTTGTACACCTTTTTTTGTAATATTAAGATGATATGGTTTGGTTTGTTGTGGTAAGGGATAGTTGGGGGTGATTTACAGTAGCCGAAGTAATTTAGGTGATTCTGGTATAGTTTCTTATGATTTTTAGCATTTTTTTGTAATTTTAAAGTGATTGGGCTTAGTTTGTTGCTGTAAAGTGTAGTTGGGGGTGATTTATTGTAGCCGAAGTAATTTAGGTGAGTTTGGCATAGTTTGCTATGTTTAGTAGCATTTTTTTGTAATTTAAAAGTGATTGGGTTTAGTTTGTTGTGGTAAGGGTTAGTTGGTGATGATTTAGAGTAGTCGAAGTAATTTAGGTGAGTCTGGCATAGTTTGTTATGATTTGAACACCTTTTTTGTAATTTTAAGATGATATGGTTTGGTTTGTTGTGGTAAGGGATAGTTGGGGGTAATTTACAGTAGCCGAAGTAATTTAGGAGATTCTGATATAGTTTGTTATGATTTTTAGCATTTTTTTTGTAATTTAAAAGTGATTGGGTTTAGTTTGTTGTGGTAAGGGTTAGTTGGTGATGATTTAGAGTAGCCGAAGTAATTTAGGTGAGTCTGGCATAGTTTGTTATGATTTGTACACTTTTTTTTGTAATATTAAGATGATATGGTTTGGTTTGTTGTGGTAAGGGATAGTTGGGGGTTATTTACAGTAGCCGAAGTAATTTAGGTGATTCTGGTATAGTTTGTTATGATTTTTAGCATTTTTTTGTAATTTTAAAGTGATTGGGCTTAGTTTGTTGCTGTAAAGTGTAGTTGGGGGTGATTTTTGATAGCCGAAGTAATTTAGTTGAGTTTGGCATAGTTTGATATGGTTAGTAGCATTTTTTTGTAATTTAAAAGTGATTGGGTTTAGTTTGTTGTGGTAAGGTTTAGTTGGTGATGATTTAGAGTAGCCGAAGTAATTTAGGTGAGTCTGGCATAGTTTGTTATGATTTGTACACCTTTTTTTGTAATTTTAAGATGATATGGTTTGGTTTGTTGTGGTAAGGGATAGTTGGGGGTGATTTACGGTAGCCGAAGTAATTTGGGTGATTCTGGTATAGTTTGTTATGATTTTTAGAATTTTTTTGTAATTTTAAAGTGATTGGGCTTAGTTTGTTGCTGTAAAGTGTAGTTGGGGGTGGTTTACGGTAGCCGAAGTAATTTAGGTGATTCTGGTATAGTTTGTTATAATTTTTAGCATTTTTTTGTAATTTTAAAATGATTGGGCTTAGTTTGTTGCTGTAAAGTGTTGTTGGGGGTGATTTATTGTAGCCGAAGTAATTTAGGTGAGTTTGGCATAGTTTGCTATGTTTAGTAGCATTTTTTTGTAATTTAAAAGTGATTGGGTTTAGTTTGTTGTGGTAAGGGTTAGTTGGTGATGATTTAGAGTAGCCGAAGTAATTTAGGTGAGTCTGGAATAATTTGTTATGATTTGTACACCTTTTTTTGTAATATTAGGATGATATGGTTTGGTTTGTTGTGGTAAGGGATAGTTGGGGGTGATTTACAGTAGCCGAAGTAATTTAGGTGATTCTGGTATAGTTTGTTATGATTTTTAGCATTTTTTTGTAATTTCAAAGTGGTTGGGCTTAGTTTGTTGCTGTAAAGTGTAGTTGGGGGTGATTTTTGATAGCCGAAGTAATTTAGGTGAGTTTGGCATAGTTTGCTATGGTTAGTAGCATTTTTTTGTAATTTAAAAGTGATTGGGTTTAGTTTGTTGTGGTAAGGGTTAGTTGGTGATGATTTAGAGTAGCCGAAGTAATTTAGGTGAGTCTGGCATAATTTGTTATGATTTGTACACCTTTTTTTGTAATTTTAAGAATATATTATTTGGTTTGTTTTGGTAAGGGATAGTTGGGGGTGATTTACGGTAGCCGAAGTAATTTGGGTGATTCTGGTATAGTTTGTTATGATTTTTATCATTTTTTTGTAATTTTAAAGTGATTGGGCTTAGTTTGTTGCTGTAAAGTGTAGTTGGGGGTGATTTTTGATAGCCGAAGTAATTTAGGTGAGTTTGGCATAGTTTGCTAGGGTTAGTAGCATTCTTTTGTAATTTAAATGTGATTGGGTTTAGTTTGTTGTGGTAAGGTTTAGTTGGTGATGATTTAGAGTAGCCGAAGTAATTTAGGTGAGTCTGGCATAGTTTGTTATGATTTGTACACCTTTTTTTGTAATTTTAAGATGATATGGTTTGGTTTGTTGTGGTAAGGGATAGTTGGGGGTGATTTACGGTAGCCGAAGTAATTTGGGTGATTCTGGTATAGTTTGTTATGATTTTTATCATTTTTTTGTAATTTTAAAGTGATTGGGCTTAGTTGGTTGCTGTAAAGTGTAGTTTGGGGTGATTTTTGATAGCCGAAGTAATTTAGATGAGTTTGGCATAGTTTGCTATGGTTAGTAGCATTTTTTTTTTAATTTAAAAGTGATTGGGTTTAGTTTGTTGTGGTAAGGGTTAGTTGGTGATGATTTAGAGTAGCCGAAGTAATTTAGGTGAGTCTGGCATAGTTTCTTATGATTTGTACACCTTTTTTTGTAATTTTAAGATGATATGGTTTGGTTTGTTGTGGTAAGGGATAGTTGGGGGTGATTTACGGTAGCCGAAGTAATTTAGGTGATTCTGGTATAGTTTGTTATGATTTTTAGCATTTTTTTGTAATTTTAAAGTGATTGGGCTTAGTTTGTTGCTGTAAAGTGTAGTTGGGGGTGATTTATGGTAGCCGAAGTAATTTAGGTGAGTTTGGCATAGTTTGCTATTGTTAGTAGCATTTTTTTGTAATTTAAAAGTGATTGGGTTTAGTTTGTTGTGGTAAGGGTTAGTTGGTGATGATTTAGAGTAGCCGAAGTAATTTAGGTGAGTCTGGCATAGTTTGTTATGATTTGTACACCTTTTTTTGTAATTTTAAGAATATATTATTTGGTTTGTTTTGGTAAGGGATAGTTGGGGGTGATTTACGGTAGCCGAAGTAATTTGGGTGATTCTGGTATAGTTTGTTATGATTTTTATCATTTTTTTGTAATTTTAAAGTGATTGGGCTTAGTTTGTTGCTGTAAAGTGTAGTTGGGGGTGATTTTTGATAGCCGAAGTAATTTAGGTGAGTTTGGCATAGTTTGCTAGGGTTAGTAGCATTCTTTTGTAATTTAAATGTGATTGGGTTTAGTTTGTTGTGGTAAGGTTTAGTTGGTGATGATTTAGAGTAGCCGAAGTAATTTAGGTGAGTCTGGCATAGTTTGTTATGATTTGTACACCTTTTTTTGTAATTTTAAGATGATATGGTTTGGTTTGTTGTGGTAAGGGATAGTTGGGGGTGATTTACGGTAGCCGAAGTAATTTGGGTGATTCTGGTATAGTTTGTTATGATTTTTAGAATTTTTTTGTAATTTTAAAGTGATTGGGCTTAGTTTGTTGCTGTAAAGTGTAGTTGGGGGTGGTTTACGGTAGCCGAAGTAATTTAGGTGATTCTGGTATAGTTTGTTATAATTTTTAGCATTTTTTTGTAATTTTAAAATGATTGGGCTTAGTTTGTTGCTGTAAAGTGTTGTTGGGGGTGATTTATTGTAGCCGAAGTAATTTAGGTGAGTTTGGCATAGTTTGCTATGTTTAGTAGCATTTTTTTGTAATTTAAAAGTGATTGGGTTTAGTTTGTTGTGGTAAGGGTTAGTTGGTGATGATTTAGAGTAGCCGAAGTAATTTAGGTGAGTCTGGAATAATTTGTTATGATTTGTACACCTTTTTTTGTAATATTAGGATGATATGGTTTGGTTTGTTGTGGTAAGGGATAGTTGGGGGTGATTTACAGTAGCCGAAGTAATTTAGGTGATTCTGGTATAGTTTGTTATGATTTTTAGCATTTTTTTGTAATTTCAAAGTGGTTGGGCTTAGTTTGTTGCTGTAAAGTGTAGTTGGGGGTGATTTTTGATAGCCGAAGTAATTTAGGTGAGTTTGGCATAGTTTGCTATGGTTAGTAGCATTTTTTTGTAATTTAAAAGTGATTGGGTTTAGTTTGTTGTGGTAAGGGTTAGTTGGTGATGATTTAGAGTAGCCGAAGTAATTTAGGTGAGTCTGGCATAATTTGTTATGATTTGTACACCTTTTTTTGTAATTTTAAGAATATATTATTTGGTTTGTTTTGGTAAGGGATAGTTGAGGGTGATTTACGGTAGCCGAAGTAATTTGGGTGATTCTGGTATAGTTTGTTATGATTTTTATCATTTTTTTGTAATTTTAAAGTGATTGGGCTTAGTTTGTTGCTGTAAAGTGTAGTTGGGGGTGATTTTTGATAGCCGAAGTAATTTAGGTGAGTTTGGCATAGTTTGCTAGGGTTAGTAGCATTCTTTTGTAATTTAAATGTGATTGGGTTTAGTTTGTTGTGGTAAGGTTTAGTTGGTGATGATTTAGAGTAGCCGAAGTAATTTAGGTGAGTCTGGCATAGTTTGTTATGATTTGTACACCTTTTTTTGTAATTTTAAGATGATATGGTTTGGTTTGTTGTGGTAAGGGATAGTTGGGGGTGATTTACGGTAGCCGAAGTAATTTGGGTGATTCTGGTATAGTTTGTTATGATTTTTATCATTTTTTTGTAATTTTAAAGTGATTGGGCTTAGTTGGTTGCTGTAAAGTGTAGTTTGGGGTGATTTTTGATAGCCGAAGTAATTTAGATGAGTTTGGCATAGTTTGCTATGGTTAGTAGCATTTTTTTTTTAATTTAAAAGTAATTGGGTTTAGTTTGTTGTGGTAAGGGTTAGTTGGTGATGATTTAGAGTAGCCGAAGTAATTTAGGTGAGTCTGGCATAGTTTCTTATGATTTGTACACCTTTTTTTGTAATTTTAAGATGATATGGTTTGGTTTGTTGTGGTAAGGGATAGTTGGGGGTGATTTACGGTAGCCAAAGTAATTTAGGTGATTCTGGTATAGTTTGTTATGATTTTTAGCATTTTTTTGTAATTTTAAAGTGATTGGGCTTAGTTTGTTGCTGTAAAGTGTAGTTGGGGGTGATTTATGGTAGCCGAAGTAATTTAGGTGAGTTTGGCATAGTTTGCTATTGTTAGTAGCATTTTTTTGTAATTTAAAAGTGATTGGGTTTAGTTTGTTGTGGTAAGGGTTAGTTGGTGATGATTTAGAGTAGCCGAAGTAATTTAGGTGAGTCTGGCATAGTTTGTTATGATTTGTACACCTTTTTTTGTAATATTAAGATGATATGGTTTGGTTTGTTGTGGTAAGGGATAGTTGGGGGTGATTTACGGTAGCCGAAGTAATTTAGGTAATTCTGGTATAGTTTGTTATGATTTTTAGCATTTTTTTGTAATTTTAAAGTGATTGGGCTTAGTTTGTTGTTGTAAAGTGTAGTTGGGGGTGATTTTTGATAGACGAAGTAATTTAGGTGAGTTTGGCATAGTTAGCTATGGTTAGTAGCATTTTTTTGTAATTTAAAAGTGATTGGGTTTAGTTTGTTGTGGTAAGGGTTAGTTGGTGATGATTTAGAGTAGCCGAAGTAATTTAGGTGAGTCTGGCATAGTTTGTTATGATTTGTATACCTTTTTTTGTAATATTAAGATGATATGGTTTGGTTTGTTATGGTAAGGGATAGTTGGGGGTGATTTACAGTAGCCGAAGTAATTTAGGTGATTCTGGTATAGTTTGTTATGATTTTTAAAATTTTTTTGTAATTTTAAAGTGATTGGGCTTAGTTTGTTGCTGTAAAGTGTAGTTTGGGGTGATTTTTGATAGACGAAGCAATTTAGGTGAGTTTGGCATAGTTTGCTATGGTTAGTAGCATTTTTTTGTAATTTAAAAGTGATTGGGTTTAGTTTGTTGTGGTAAGGGTTTGTTGGTGATGATTTAGAGTAGCCGAAGTAATTTAGGTGAGTCTGGCATATTTTGTTATGATTTGTACACCTTTTTTTGTAATTTTAAGATGATATGGTTTGGTTTGTTGTGGTAAGGGAGAGTTGGATGTGATTTACGGTAGCCGAAGTAATTTAGGTGATTCTGGTATAGTTTGTTATGATTTTTTGCATTTTTTTGTAATTTTAAAGTGATTGGGCTTAGTTTGTTGCTGTAAAGTGTAGTTGGGGGTGATTTTTGATAGCCGAAGTAATTTAGGTGAGTTTGGCATAGTTTGCTATGGTTAGTAGCATTTTTTTGTAATTTAAAAGTGATTGGGTTTAGTTTGTTGTGGTAAGGGTTAGTTGGTGATGATTTAGAGTAGCCGAAGTAATTTAGGTGAGTCTGGCATAGTTTGTTATGATTTGTATACCTTTTTTTGTAATATTAAGATGATATGGTTTGGTTTGTTATGGTAAGGGATAGTTGGGGGTGATTTACAGTAGCCGAAGTAATTTAGGTGATTCTGGTATATTTTGTTATGATTTTTAAAATTTTTTTGTAATTTTAAAGTGATTGGGCTTAGTTTGTTGCTGTAAAGTGTAGTTTGGGGTGATTTTTGATAGACGAAGCAATTTAGGTGAGTTTGGCATAGTTTGCTATGGTTAGTAGCATTTTTTTGTAATTTAAAAGTGATTGGGTTTAGTTTGTTGTGGTAAGGGTTTGTTGGTGATGATTTAGAGTAGCCGAAGTAATTTAGGTGAGTCTGGCATATTTTGTTATGATTTGTACACCTTTTTTTGTAATTTTAAGATGATATGGTTTGGTTTGTTGTGGTAAGGGAGAGTTGGATGTGATTTACGGTAGCCGAAGTAATTTAGGTGATTCTGGTATAGTTTGTTATGATTTTTTGCATTTTTTTGTAATTTTAAAGTGATTGGGCTTAGTTTGTTGCTGTAAAGTGAAGTTGGGGGTGATTTTTGATAGCCGAAGTAATTTAGGTGAGTTTGGCATAGTTTGCTATGGTTAGTAGCATTTTTTTGTAATTTAAAAGTGATTGGGTTTAGTTTGTTGTGGTAAGGGTTAGTTGGTGATGATTTAGAGTAGCCGAAGTAATTTAGGTGAATCTGGCATAGTTTGTTATGATTTGTACACCTTTTTTTGTAATTTTAAGATGATATGGTTTGGTTTGTTGTGGTAAGGGATAGTTGGGGGTGATTTACGGTAGCCGAAGTAATTTAGGTGATTCTGGTATAGTTTGTTATGATTTTTAGCATTTTTTTGTAATTTTAAAGTGATTGGGCTTAATTTGTTGCTGTAAAGTGTAGTTGGGGGTGATTTTTGATAGACGAAGTGATTTAGGTGAGTTTGGCATAGTTTGCTATGGTTAGTAGCATTTTTTTGTAATTTAAAAGTGATTGGGTTTAGTTTGTTGTGGTAAGGGTTAGTTGGTGAGGATTTAGAGTAGCCGAAGTAATTTAGGTGAGTCTGGCATAGTTTGTTATGATTTGTACACCTTTTTTTGTAATTTTATAATGATATGGTTTGGTTTGGTTGTGGTAAGGGATAGTTGGGGGTGATTTACGGTAGCCGAAGTAATTTAGGTGATTCTGGTATAGTTTGTTATGATTTTTAGCATTTTTTTGTAATTTTCAAGTGATTGGGATTAGTTTGTTGCTGTAAAGTGTAGTTGGGGGTGATTTTTGATAGCCGAAGTAATTTAGGTGAGTTTGGCATAGTTTGCTATGGTTAGTAGCATTTTTTTGTAATTTAAAAGTGATTGGGTTCAGTTTGTTGTGGTAAGGGTTAGTTGGTGATGATTTAGTGTAGCCGAAGTAATTTAGGTGAGTCTGGCATAGTTTGTTATGATTTTTACACTTTTTTTTGTAATTTTAAGATGATATGGTTTGGTTTGTTATGGTAAGGGATAGTTGGGGGTGATTTACGGTAGCCGAAGTAATTTAGGTGATTCTGGTATAGTTTGTTATGATTTTTAGCATTTTTTTGTAATTTTAAAGTGATTGGGTTTAGTTTGTTGCTGTAAAGTGTAGTTGAGGGTGATTTTTGATAGCTGAAGTAATTTAGGTGAGTTTGGCATAGTTTGCTATGGTAAGTATCATTTTTTTGTAATTTAAAAGTGATTGGGTTTAGTTTGTTGTGGTAAGGGTTAGTTGGTGATGTTTTATGGTAGCATAGTTTGCTATACCTTTTTTTGTAATTTTAGGATGATATGGTTTGGTTTGTTGTGGTAAGGGATATTTGGGGGTGGTTTACGGTAGCCGAAGTAATTTAGGTGATTCTGGTATAGTTTGTTATGATTTTTAGCATTTTTTTGTAATTTTAAAATGATTGGGCTTAGTTTGTTGCTGTAAAGTGTAGTTGAGGGTGATTTATTGTAGCCGAAATAATTTAGGTGAGTTTGGCATAGTTTGCTATGGTTAGTGGCATTTTTTTTATAATTTAAAATAGATTGGGTTTAGTTTGTTGTGGTAAGGGTTAGTTGGTGATGATTTAGAGTAGCCAAAGTAATTTAGGTGAGTCTGGAATAGTTTGTTATGATTTGTACAACTTTTTTTGTAATATTAGGATGATATGGTTTGGTTTGTTGTGGTAAGGGATAGTTGGGGGTGATTTACAGTAGCCGAAGTAATTTAGGTGATTCTGGTATAGTTTGTTATGATTTTTAGCATTTTTTTGTAATTTTAAAGTGATTGGGCTTAGTTTGTTGCTGTAAAGTGTAGTTGGGGGTGATTTTTGATAGCCGAAGTAATTTAGGTGAGTTTGGCATAGTTTGCTATGGTTAGTAGCATTTTTTTGTAATTTAAAAGTGATTGGGTTTAGTTTGTTGTGGTAAGGGTTAGTTGGTGATGATTTAGAGTAGCCGAAGTAATTTAGGTGAGTCTGGCATAGTTTGTTATGATTTGTATACCTTTTTTTGTAATATTAAGATGATATGGTTTGGTTTGTTGTGGTAAGGGATAGTTGGGGGTGATTTACAGTAGCCGAAGTAATTTAGGTGATTATGGTATAGTTTGTTATGATTTTTAAAAATTTTTTGTAATTTTAAAGTGATTGGGCTTAGTTTGTTGCTGTAAAGTGTAGTTGGGGGTGATTTTTGATAGACAAAGCAATTTAGGTGAGTTTGGCATAGTTTGCTATGGTTAGTAGCATTTTTTTGTAATTTAAATGTGATTGGGTTTAGTTTGTTGTGGTAAGGGTTTGTTGGTGATGATTTAGAGTAGCCGAAGTAATTTAGTTGAGTCTGGCATATTTTGTTATGATTTGTACACCTTTTTTTGTAATTTTAAGATGATATGGTTTGGTTTGTTGTGGTAAGGGAGAGTTGCGGGTGATTTACGGTAGCCGAAGTAATTTAGGTGATTCTGGTATAGTTGGTTATGATTTTTTGCATTTTTTTGTAATTTTAAAGTGATTGGGCTTAGTTTGTTGCTGTAAAGTGTAGTTGGGGGTGATTTTTGATAGCCGAAGTAATTTAGGTGAGTTTGGCATAGTTTGCTATGGTTAGTAACATTTTTTTGTAATTTAAAAGTGATTGGGTTTAGTTTGTTGTGGTAAGGGTTAGTTGGTGATGATTTAGAGTAGCCGAAGTAATTTGGGTGAATCTGGCATAGTTTGTTATGATTTGTACACCTTTTTTTGTAATTTTAAGATGATATGGTTTGGTTTGTTGTGGTAAGGGATAGTTGGGGGTGATTTACGGTAGCCGAAGTAATTTAGGTGATTCTGGTATAGTTTGTTATGATTTTTAGCATTTTTTTGTAATTTTAAAGTGATTGGGCTTAGTTTGTTGCTTTAAAGTGTAGTTGGGGGTGATTTCTGATAGCCGAAGTAATTTAGGTGAGTTTGTCATAGTTTGCTATGGTTAGTAGCATTTTTTTGTAATTTAAAAGTGGTTGGGTTTAGTTTGTTGTGGTAAGGGTTAGTTGGTGATGATTTAGAGTAGCCGAAGTAATTTAGGTGAGTCTGGCATAGATTGTAATGATTTGTACACCTTTTTTTGTAATTTAAGAGATGATATGGTTTGGTTTGTTGTGGTAAGGGATAGTTGGGGGTGATTTACGGTAGCCGAAGTAATTTAGGTGATTCTGGTATAGTTTGTTATGATTTTTAGCGCTTTTTTTTGTAATTTTAAAGTGATTGGGCTTAATTTGTTGCTGTAAAGTGTAGTTGGGGGTGATTTTTGATAGCCGAAGTGATTTAGGTGAGTTTGGCATAGTTTGCTATGGTTAGTAGCATTTTTTTGTAATTTAAAAGTGATTGGGTTTAGTTTGTTGTGGTAAGGGTTAGTTGGTGAGGATTTAGAGTAGCCGAAGTAATTTAGGTGAGTCTGACATAGTTTGTTATGATTTGTACACCTTTTGTTGTAATTTTATAATGATATGGTTTGGTTTGGTTGTGGTAAGGGATAGTTGGGGGTGATTTACGGTAGCCGAAGTAATTTAGGTGATTCTGGTATAGTTTGTTATGATTTTTAGCATTTTTTTGTAATTTTCAAGTGATTGGGATTAGTTTGTTGCTGTAAAGTGTAGTTGGGGGTGATTTTTGATAGCCGAAGTAATTTAGGTGAGTTTGGCATAGTTTGCTATGGTTAGTAGCATTTTTTTGTAATTTAAAAGTGATTGGGTTCAGTTTGTTGTGGTAAGGGTTAGTTGGTGATGATTTAGTGTAGCCGAAGTAATTTAGGTAAGTCTGGCATAGTTTGTTATAATTTTTACACTTTTTTTTGTAATTTTAAGATGATATGGTTTGGTTTGTTATGGTAAGGGATAGTTGGGGGTGATTTACGGTAGCCGAAGTAATTTAGGTGATTCTGGTATAGTTTGTTATGATTTTTAGCATTTTTTTGTAATTTTAAAGTGATTGGGTTTAGTTTGTTGCTGTAAAGTGTAGTTGGGGGTGATTTTTGATAGCTGAAGTAATTTAGGTGAGTTTGGCTTAGTTTGCTATGGTAAGTATCATTTTTTTGTAATTTAAAAGTGATTGGGTTTAGTTTGTTGTGGTAAGGGTTAGTTGGTGATGTTTTATGGTAGCATAGTTTGCTATACCTTTTTTTGTAATTTTAGGATGATATGGTTTGGTTTGTTGTGGTAAGGGATATTTGGGGGTGGTTTACGGTAGCAGAAGTAATTTAGGTGATTCTGGTATAGTTTGTTATTATTTTTAGCATTTTTTTGTAATTTTAAAATGATTGGGCTTAGTTTGTTGCTGTAAAGTGTAGTTGGGGGTGATTTCTGATAGCCGAAGTAATTTAGGTGAGTTTGTCATAGTTTGCTATGGTTAGTAGCATTTTTTTGTAATTTAAAAGTGATTGGGTTTAGTTTGTTGTGGTAAGGGTTAGTTGGTGATGATTTAGAGTAGCCGAAGTAATTTAGGTGAGTCTGGCATAGATTGTAATGATTTGTACACCTTTTTTTGTAATTTAAGAGATGATATGGTTTGGTTTGTTGTGGTAAGGGATAGTTGGGGGTGATTTACGGTATCCGAAGTAATTTAGGTGATTCTGGTATAGTTTGTTATGATTTTTAGCATTTTTTTGTAATTTTAAAGTGATTGGGCTTAATTTGTTCCTGTAAAGTGTAGTTGGGGGTGATTTTTGATAGCCGAAGTGATTTAGGTGAGTTTGGCATAGTTTGCTATGGTTAGTAGCATTTTTTTGTAATTTAAAAGTGATTGGGTTTAGTTTGTTGTGGTAAGGGTTAGTTGGTGAGGATTTAGAGTAGCCGAAGTAATTTAGGTGAGTCTGGCATAGTTTGTTATGATTTGTACACCTTTTTTTGTAATTTTATAATTATATGGTTGGTTTGGTTGTGGTAAGGGATAGTTGGGGGTGATTTACGGTAGCCGAAGTAATTTAGGTGATTCTGGTATAGTTTGTTATGATTTTTAGCATTTTTTTGTAATTTTCAAGTGATTGGGATTAGTTTGTTGCTGTAAAGTGTAGTTGGGGGTGATTTTTGATAGCCGAAGTAATTTAGGTGAGTTTGGCATAGTTTGCTATGGTTAGTAGCATTTTTTTGTAATTTAAAAGTGATAGGGTTCAGTTTGTTGTGGTAAGGGTTAGTTGGTGATGATTTAGTGTAGCCGAAGTAATTTAGGTGAGTCTGGCATAGTTTGTTATAATTTTTACACTTTTTTTTGTAGTTTTAAGATGATATGGTTTGGTTTGTTATGGTAAGGGATATTTGGGGGTGATTTACGGTAGCCGAAGTAATTTAGGTGATTCTGGTATAGTTTGTTATGATTTTTAGCATTTTTTTGTAATTTTAAAGTGATTGGGTTTAGTTTGTTGCTGTAAAGTGTAGTTGGGGGTGATTTTTGATAGCTGAAGTAATTTAGGTGAGTTTGGCATAGTTTGTTATGGTAAGTATCATTTTTTTGTAATTTAAAAGTGATTGGGTTTAGTTTGTTGTGGTAAGGGTTAGTTGGTGATGTTTTATGGTAGCATAGTTTGCTATACCTTTTTTTGTAATTTTAGGATGATATGGTTTGGTTTGTTGTGGTAAGGGATAGTTGGGGGTGGTTTACGGTAGCCGAAGTAATTTAGGTGATTCTGGATTAGTTTGTTATGATTTTTAGCATTTTTTTGTAATTTTAAAATGATTGGGCTTAGTTTGTTGCTGTAAAGTGTAGTTGAGGGTGATTTATTGTAGCCGAAGTAATTTAGGTGAGTTTGGCATAGTTTGCTATGGTTAGTAGAATTTTTTTGTAATTTAAAAGTGATTGGGTTTAGTTTGTTGTGGTAAGGGTTAGTTGGTGATGATTTAGAGTAGCCGAAGTAATTTAGGTGAGTCTGGAATAGTTTGTTATGATTTGTACAACTTTTTTTGTAATATTAGGATGATATGGTTTGGTTTGTTGTGGTAAGGGATAGTTGGGGGTGATTTACAGTAGCCGAAGTAATTTAGGTGATTCTGGTATAGTTTGTTATGATATTTAGCATTTTTTTGTAATTTTAAAGTGATTGGGCTTAGTTTGTTGCTGTAAAGTATAGTTGGGGGTGATTTATTGTAGCCGAAGTAATTTAGGTGAGTTTGGCATAGTTTGCTATTGTTAGTAGCATTTTTTTGTAATTTAAAAGTGATTGTGTTTAGTTTGTTGTGGTAAGGGTTAGTTGTTGATGATTTAGAGTAGCCGAAGTAATTTAGGTGAGTCTGGCATAGTTTGTTATGATTCGTACACCTTTTTTTGTAATTTTAAGATCATATGGTTTGGTTTGTTATGATAAGGGATAGTTGGGGGTGATTTACGGTAGCCGAAATAATTTAGGTGATTCTGGTATAGTTTGTTATGATTTTTAGCATTTTTTTGTAATTTTAAAGTGATTTGGCTTAGTTTGTTGCTGTAAAGTGTAGTTGGGTGTGATTTTTGATAGCCGAAGTAATTTAGGTGAGTTTGGCATAGTTTGCTATGGTTAGTGGCATTTTTATGTAATTTAAAAGTGATTGGGTTTAGTTTGTTGTGGTAAGGGTTAGTTGGTGATGATTTAGAGTAGCCGAAGTAATTTAGGTGAGTCTGGCATAGTTTGTTATGATTTGTACACCTTTTTTTGTAATTTCAAGATGATATGGTTTGGTTTGTTGTGGTAAGGTAGAGTTGGGGGTGATTTACGGTAGCCGAAGTAATTTAGGTGTTTCTGGTGTAGTTTGTTATGATTTTTAGCATTTTTTTTGTAATTTTAAAGTGATTGGGCTTAGTTTGTTGCTGTAAAGTGTAGTTGGGGGTGATTTATTGTAGCCGAAGTAATTTAGGTGAGTTTGGCATAGTTTGCTATGGTTAGTAGCATTTTTTTGAAATTTAAAAGTGATTGGGTTTAGTTTGTTGTGGTAAGGGTTAGTTGGTGATGATTTAGAGTAGCCGAAGTAATTTAGGTGAGTCTGGCATAGTTTGTTATGATTTGTATACCTTTTTTTGCAATATTAAGATGATATGGATTTGGTTTGTTGTGGTAAGGGATAGTTGGGGGTGATTTACAGTAGCCGAAGTAATTTAGGTGATTCTGGTATAGTTTGTTATGATTTTTAAAATTTTTTTTTAATTTTAAAGTGATTGGGATTAGTTTGTTGCTGTAAAGTGTAGTTGGGGGTGATTTTTGATATCCGAAGTAATTTAGGTGAGTTTGGCATAGTTTGCTATTGTTAGTAGCATTTTTTTGTAATTTAAAAGTGATTGGGTTTAGTTTGTTGTGGTAAGGGTTAGTTGGTGACGATTTAGAGTAGCCGAAGTAATTTAGGTGAGTCTGGCATAGTTTGTTATGATTTGTACACCTTATTTTGTAATTTTAAGATGATATGGTTTGGTTTGTTGTGGTAAGGGATAGTTGGGGGTGATTTACGGTAGCCTAAGTAATTTAGGTGATTCTGGTATAGTTTGTTATGATTTTTAGCATTTTTTTGTAATTTTAAAGTGATTGGGTTTAGTTTGTTGCTGTAAAGTGTAGTTGGGGGTGATTTATTGTAGCCGAAGTAATTTAGGTGAGTTTGGCATAGTTTGCTATTGTTAGTAGCATTTTTTTGTAATTTAAAAGTGATTGGGTTTAGTTTGTTGTGGTAAGGGTTAGTTGGTGATGATTTAGAGTAGCCGAAGTAATTTAGGTGAGTCTGGCATAGTTTGTTATGATTTGTACACCTTTTTTTGTAATATTAAGATGATATGGTTTGGTTTGTTGTGGTAAGGGATAGTTGGGGGTGATTTACGGTAGCCGAAGTAATTTAGGTAATTCTGGTATAGTTTGTTATGATTTTTAGCATTTTTTTGTAATTTTAAAGTGATTGGGCTTAGTTTGTTGCTGTAAAGTGTAGTTGGGGGTGATTTTTGATAGACGAAGCAATTTAGGTGAGTTTGGCATAGTTTGCTATGGTTAGTAGCATTTTTTTGTAATTTAAAAGTGATTGGGTTTAGTTTGTTGTGGTAAGGGTTAGTTGGTGATGATTTAGAGTAGCCGAAGTAATTTAGGTGAGTCTGGCATAGTTTGTTATGATTTGTACACCTTTTTTTGTAATTTTAAGATGATATGGTTTGGTTTGTTGTGGTAAGGGATAGTTGGGGGTGATTTACGGTAGCCGAAGTAATTTAGGTGATTCTGGTATAGTTTGTTATGATTTTTAGCATTTTTTTGTAATTTTAAAGTGATTTGGCTTAGTTTGTTGCTGTAAAGTGTAGTTGGGGGTGATTTTTAATAGACGAAGCAATTTAGGTGAGTTTGGCATAGTTTGCTATGGTTAGTAGCATTTTTTTGTAATTTAAAAGTGATTGGGTTTAGTTTGTTGTGGTAAGGGTTTGTTGGTGATGATTTAGAGTAGCCGAAGTAATTTAGGTGAGTCTGGCATATTTTGTTATGATTTGTACACCTTTTTTTGTAATTTTAAGATGATATGGTTTGGTTTGTTGTGGTAAAGGAGAGTTGAGGGTGATTTACGGTAGCCGAAGTAATTTAGGTGATTCTGGTATAGTTTGTTATGATTTTTTGCATTTTTTTGTAGTTTTAAAGTGATTGGGCTTAGTTTGTTGCTGTAAAGTGTAGTTGGGGGTGATTTTTGATAGCCGAAGTAATTTAGGTGAGTTTGGCATAGTTTGCTATGGTTAGTAGCATTTTTTTGTAATTTAAAAGTGATTGGGTTTAGTTTGTTGTGGTAAGGGTTAGTTGGTGATGATTTAGAGTAGCCGAAGTAATTTAGGTGAATCTGGCATAGTTTGTTATGATTTGTACACCTTTTTTTGTAATTTTAAGATGATATGGTTTGGTTTGTTGTGGTAAGGGATAGTTGGGGGTGATTTACGGTAGCCGAAATAATTTAGGTGATTCTGGTATAGTTTGTTATGATTTTTAGCATTTTTTTGTAATTTTAAAGTGATTTGGCTTAGTTTGTTGCTGTAAAGTGTAGTTGGGTGTGATTTTTGATAGCCGAAGTAATTTAGGTGAGTTTGGCATAGTTTGCTATGGTTAGTGGCATTTTTATGTAATTTAAAAGTGATTGGGTTTAGTTTGTTGTGGTAAGGGTTAGTTGGTGATGATTTAGAGTAGCCGAAGTAATTTAGGTGAGTCTGGCATAGTTTGTTATGATTTGTACACCTTTTTTTGTAATTTCAAGATGATATGGTTTGGTTTGTTGTGGTAAGGTAGAGTTGGGGGTGATTTACGGTAGCCGAAGTAATTTAGGTGTTTCTGGTGTAGTTTGTTATGATTTTTAGCATTTTTTTTGTAATTTTAAAGTGATTGGGCTTAGTTTGTTGCTGTAAAGTGTAGTTGGGGGTGATTTATTGTAGCCGAAGTAATTTAGGTGAGTTTGGCATAGTTTGCTATGGTTAGTAGCATTTTTTTGTAATTTAAAAGTGATTGGGTTTAGTTTGTTGTGGTAAGGGTTAGTTGGTGATGATTTAGAGTAGCCGAAGTAATTTAGGTGAGTCTGGCATAGTTTGTTATGATTTGTATACCTTTTTTTGCAATATTAAGATGATATGGATTTGGTTTGTTGTGGTAAGGGATAGTTGGGGGTGATTTACAGTAGCCGAAGTAATTTAGGTGATTCTGGTATAGTTTGTTATGATTTTTAAAATTTTTTTTTAATTTTAAAGTGATTGGGATTAGTTTGTTGCTGTAAAGTGTAGTTGGGGGTGATTTTTGATATCCGAAGTAATTTAGGTGAGTTTGGCATAGTTTGCTATTGTTAGTAGCATTTTTTTGTAATTTAAAAGTGATTGGGTTTAGTTTGTTGTGGTAAGGGTTAGTTGGTGACGATTTAGAGTAGCCGAAGTAATTTAGGTGAGTCTGGCATAGTTTGTTATGATTTGTACACCTTATTTTGTAATTTTAAGATGATATGGTTTGGTTTGTTGTGGTAAGGGATAGTTGGGGGTGATTTACGGTAGCCTAAGTAATTTAGGTGATTCTGGTATAGTTTGTTATGATTTTTAGCATTTGCTGTAAAGTGTAGTTGGGGGTGATTTTTAATAGACGAAGCAATTTAGGTGAGTTTGGCATAGTTTGCTATGGTTAGTAGCATTTTTTTGTAATTTAAAAGTGATTGGGTTTAGTTTGTTGTGGTAAGGGTTTGTTGGTGATGATTTAGAGTAGCCGAAGTAATTTAGGTGAGTCTGGCATATTTTGTTATGATTTGTACACCTTTTTTTGTAATTTTAAGATGATATGGTTTGGTTTGTTGTGGTAAGGGAGAGTTGAGGGTGATTTACGGTAGCCGAAGTAATTTAGGTGATTCTGGTATAGTTTGTTATGATTTTTTGCATTTTTTTGTAGTTTTAAAGTGATTGGGCTTAGTTTGTTGCTGTAAAGTGTAGTTGGGGGTGATTGGGCTTAGTTTGTTGCTGTAAAGTGTAGTTGGGGGTGATTTATTGTAGCCGAAGTAATTTAGGTGAGTTTGGCATAGTTTGCTATTGTTAGTAGCATTTTTTTGTAATTTAAAAGTGATTGGGTTTAGTTTGTTGTGGTAAGGGTTAGTTGGTGATGATTTAGAGTAGCCGAAGTAATTTAGGTGAGTCTGGCATAGTTTGTTATGATTTGTACACATTTTTTTGTAATATTAAGATGATATGGTTTGGTTTGTTGTGGTAAGGGATAGTTGGGGGTGATTTACGGTAGCCGAAGTAATTTAGGTGATTCTGGTATAGTTTGTTATGATTTTTAGCATTTTTTTGTAATTTTAAAGTGATTGGGCTTAGTTTGTTGCTGTAAAGTGTAGTTGGGGGTGATTTTTGATAGACGAAGCAATTTAGGTGAGTTTGGCATAGTTTGCTATGGTTAGTAGCATTTTTTTGTAATTTAAAAGTGATTGGGTTTAGTTTGTTGTGGTAAGGGTTAGTTGGTGATGATTTAGAGTAGCCGAAGTAATTTAGGTGAGTGTGGCATAGTTTGTTATGATTTGTACACCTTTTTTTGTAATTTTAAGATGATATGGTTTGGTTTGTTGTGGTAAGGGATAGTTGGGGGTGATTTACGGTAGCCGAAGTAATTTAGGTGATTCTGGTATAGTTTGTTATGATTTTTAGCATTTTTTTGTAATTTTAAAGTGATTTGGCTTAGTTTGTTGCTGTAAAGTGTAGTTGGGGGTGATTTTTAATAGACGAAGCAATTTAGGTGAGTTTGGCATAGTTTGCTATGGTTAGTAGCATTTTTTTGTAATTTAAAAGTGATTGGGTTTAGTTTGTTGTGGTAAGGGTTTGTTGGTGATGATTTAGAGTAGCCGAAGTAATTTAGGTGAGTCTGGCATATTTTGTTATGATTTGTACACCTTTTTTTGTAATTTTAAGATGATATGGTTTGGTTTGTTGTGGTAAGGGAGAGTTGAGGGTGATTTACGGTAGCCGAAGTAATTTAGGTGATTCTGGTATAGTTTGTTATGATTTTTTGCATTTTTTTGTAGTTTTAAAGTGATTGGGCTTAGTTTGTTGCTGTAAAGTGTAGTTGGGGGTGATTTTTGATAGCCGAAGTAATTTAGGTGAGTTTGGCATAGTTTGCTATGGTTAGTAGCATTTTTTTGTAATTTAAAAGTGATTGGGTTTAGTTTGTTGTGGTAAGGGTTAGTTGGTGATGATTTAGAGTAGCCGAAGTAATTTAGGTGAATCTGGCATAGTTTGTTATGATTTGTACACCTTTTTTTGTAATTTTAAGATGATATGGTTTGGTTTGTTGTGGTAAGGGATAGTTGGGGGTGATTTACGGTAGCCGAAGTAATTTAGGTGATTCTGGTATAGTTTGTTATGATTTTTAGCATTTTTTTGTAATTTTAAAGTGATTGGGCTTAGTTTGTTGCTTTAAAGTGTAGTTGGGGGTGATTTCTGATAGCCGAAGTAATTTAGGTGAGTTTGTCATAGTTTGCTATGGTTAGTAGCATTTTTTTGTAATTTAAAAGTGATTGGGTTTAGTTTGTTGTGGTAAGGGTTAGTTGGTGATGATTTAGAGTAGCCGAAGTAATTTAGGTAAGTCTGGCTTAGATTGTTATGATTTGTACACCTTTTTTTGTAATTTTAAGATGATATGGTTTGGTTTGTTGTGGTAAGGGATAGTTGGGGGTGATTTACGGTAGCCGAAGTAATTTAGGTGATTCTGGTATAGTTTGTTATGATTTTTAGCATTTTTTTGTAATTTTAAAGTGATTGGGCTTAGTTTGTTTCTGTAAAGTGTCATTGGGGGTGATTTTTGATAGCCGAATTAATTTTGGTGTGTTTGGCATAGTTTGCTATGGTTAGTAGCATTTTTTTGTAATTTAAAAGTGATTGGGTTTAGTTTGTTGTGGTAAGGGTTAGTTGGTGACGATTTAGAGTAGCCGAAGTAATTTAGGTGAGTCTGGCATAGTTTGTTATGATTTGTACACCTTTGTTTGTAATTTTAAGATGATATGGTTTGGTTTGTTGTGGTAAGGGATAGTTGGGGGTGATTTACGGTAGCCGAAGTAATTTAGGTGATTCTGGTATAGCTTGTTATGATTTTTAGCATTTTTTTGTAATTTTAAAAGTGATTGGGCTTTGTTTGTTGCTGTAAAGTGTAGTTGGGGGTGCTTTTTGATAGCCGAAGTAATTTAGGTGAGTTTGGCATAGTTTTCTATGGTTAGTAGCATTTTTTTGTAATTTAAAAGTGATTGGGTTTAGTTTGTTGTGGTAAGGGTTAGTTGGTGATGATTTAGAGTAGCCGAAGTAATTTAGGTGAGTCTGGCATAGTTTGTTATGATTTGTACACCTTTTTTTGTAATTTTAAGATGATATGGTTTGGTTTGTTGTGGTAAGTGATAGTTGGGGGTGATTTACGGTAGTCGAAGTAATTTAGGTGATTCTGGTATAGTTTGTTATGATTTTTAGCATTATTTTGTAATTTTAAAATGATTTTCCTTAGTTTGTTGCTGTAAAGTGTAGTTGAGGGTGATTTTTGATAGCCGAAGTAACTTAGGTGAGTTTGACAGAGTTTGCTATGGTTAGTAGCAATTTTTTGTAATTTAAAAGTGATTGGGTTTAGTTTGTTGTGGTAAGGGTTAGTTGGTGGTAATTTAGAGTAGCCGAAGTAATTTAGGTGAATCTGGCATAGTTTGTTATGATTTGTACACCTTTTTTTGTAATTTTAAGATGATATGGTTTGGTTTGTTGTGGTAAGGGATAGTTGGGGGTGATTTAAGGTAGCCGAAGTAATTTAGGTGTTTCTGGTATAGTTTGTTATGATTTTTAGCATTTTTTTGTAATTTTAAAATGATTGGGCTTAGTTTGTTGCTGTAAAATGTAGTTGGGGGTGATTTTTGATAGCCGAAGTAACTTAGGTGAGTTTGGCATAGTTTGCTATGGTTAGTAGCATTTTTTTGTAATTTAAAAGTGATTGGGTTTAGTTTGTTGTGGTAAGGGTTAGTTGGTGGTGATTTAGAGTAGCCAAAATAATTTAGGTGAGTCTGGCATCGTTTGTTATGATTTGTACACCTTTTTTTGTAATTTTAAGATGATATGGTTTGGTTCGTTGTGGTAAGGGATAGTTGGGGGTGATTTACGGTAGCCGAAGTAATTTAGGTGATTCTGGTATAGTTTGTTATGATTTTTAGCATTTTTTTGTAATTTTAAATTGATTGGGCTTAGTTTGTTGCTGTAAAGTGTATTTGGGGGTGATTTTTGATATCCGAAGTAATTTAGGTGAGTTTGGCATAGTTTGCTATGGTTAGTAGCATTTTTTTGTAATTTAAAAGTGATTGGGTTTAGTTTGTTGTGGTAAGGGTTAGTTGGTGATGATTTAGAGTAGCCGAAGTAATTTAGGTGAGTCTGGCATAGTTTGTTATGATTTGTACACCTTTTTTTGTAATTTTAAGATGCTATGGTTTGGTTTGTTGTGGTAAGGGATAGTTGGGGGTGATTTAGGGTAGCCGAACTAATTTAGGTGATTCTGGTATAGTTTGTTATGACTTTTAGCATTTTTTTGTAATTTTAAAGTGATTGGGCTTAGTTTGTTGCTGTAAAGTGTAGTTGGGGGTGATTTTTGATAGCCGAAGTAATTTAGGTGAGTTTGGCATAATTTGCTATGGTTAGTAGCATTTTTTTGTAATTTAAAAGTGATTGGGTTTAGTTTGTTGCGGTAAGGGTTAGTTGGTGATGATTTAGAGTAGCCGAAGTAATTTAGGTGAGTCTGGCATAGTTTGTTATGATTTGTACACTTTTTTTTGTAATTTTAAGATGATATGGTTTGGTTTGTTGTGGTAAGGGATAGTTGGGGGTGATTTACGGTAGCCGAAGTAATTTAGGTGATTCTGGTATAGTTTGTTATGATTTTTAGCATTTTTTTGTAATTTTGAAGTGATTGGGCTTAGTTTGTTGCTGTAAAGTGTAGTTGGGGGCGATTTTTGATAGCCGAAGTAATTTAGGTGAGTTTGGCATAGTTTGATATTGTTATTGCATTTTTTTGGAATTTAAACGTGATTGTGTTTAGTTTGTTGTGGTAAGGGTTAGTTGGTGATGATCTAGAGTAGCCGAAGTAATTTAGGTGAGTCTGGCATAGTTTGTTATGATTTGTAGACCTTTTTTTGTAATTTTAAGATGATATGGTTTGGTTTGTTGTAATAAGGGATAGTTGGGGGTGATTTACGGTAGCCGAAGTAATTTAGGTGATTCTGGTATAGTTTGTTATGATTTTTAGCATTTTTTGTGATTTTAAAGTGATTGGGCTTAGTTTGTTGCTGTAAAGTGTAGTTGGGGGTGATTTTTGATAGCCGAAGTAATTTAGGTGAGTTTGGCATAATTTGCTATGGTTAGTAGCATTTTTTTGTAATTTAAAAGTGATCGGGTTTAGTTTGTTGTGGTAAGGGTTAGTTGGTGATGATTTAGAGTAGCCGAAGTAATTTAGGTGAGTCTGGCATAGTTTGTTATGATTTGTACACCTTTTTTTGTAATTTTAAGCTGATATGGTTTGGTTTGTTGTGGTAAGGGATAGTTGGGGGTGATTTACGGTAGCCGAAGTAATTTAGGTGATTCTGGTATAGTTTGTTATGATTTTTAGCAATTTTTTGTAATTTTAAAGTGATTGGGCTTAGTTTGTTGCTGTAAAGTGTAGTTGGGGGTGATTTTTGATAGCCGAAGTAATTTAGGTGAGTTTGGCATAGTTTGCTATGGTTAGTAGCATTTTTTTGTAATTTAAAAGTGATTGGGTTTAGTTTGTTGTGGTAAGGGTTAGTTGGTGATGATTTACGTTAGCCGAAGTAATTAAGGTGATTCTGGTATAGTTATTATGATTTTTAGCATTATTTTGTAATTTTAAAGTGATTGGGCTTAGTTTGTTGCTGTAAAGTGTAGTTGGGTGTGATTTTTGATAGCCGAAGTAATTTAGGTGAGTTTGGCATAGTTTGCTATGGTTAGTAGCATTTTATTTGTAATTTAAAAGTGATTGGGTTTAGTTTGTTGTGGTAAGGGTTAGTTGGTGATGACTTATAGTAGTCGAAGTAATTTAGGTGAGTCTGGCATAGTTTGTTATGATTTGTACACCTTTTTTTGTAATTTTAAGATGATATGGTTTGGTTTGTTGTGGTAAGGGATAGTTGGGGGTGATTTACGGTAACCGAAGTAATTTAGGTGATTCTGGTATAGTTTGTTATGATTTTTAGCATTTTTTGTAATTTTAAAGTGATTGGGCTTAGTTTGTTGCTGTAAATTGTAGTTGGGGGCAATTTTTCATAGCCGAAGTAATTTAGGTGAGTTTGGCATAATTTGCTATGGTTAGTAGCATTTTTTTGTAATTTAAAAGTGATTGGGTTTAGTTTGTTGTGGTAAGGGCTAGTTGGTGATGATTTAGAGTAGCCGAAGTAATTTAGGTGGGTCTGGCGTAGTTTGTTATGATTTGTACACCTTTTTTTGTAATTTTAAGCTGATATGGTTTGGTTTGTTGTGGTAAGGGATAGTTGGGGGTGATTTACGGTAGCCGAAGTAATTTAGGTGATTCTGGTATAGTTTGATATGATTTTTAGCATTTTTTTGTAATTTTAAAGTGATTGGGCTTAGTTTGTTGCTGTAAAGTGTAGTTGGGGGTGATTTTTGATAGCCGAAGTAATTTAGGTGAGTTTGGCATAGTTTGATATGGTTAGTAGCATTTTTTTGTAATTTAAAAGTGATTGGGTTTAGTTTGTTGTGGTAAGGGTTAGTTGGTGATGATTTAGTGTAGCCGAAGTAATTTAGGTGAGTCTGGCATAGTTTGTTATGATTTGTACACCTTTTTTTGTAATTTTAAGATGATATGGTTTGGTTTGTTGTGGTAAGGGATAGTTGGGGGTGATTTACGGTAGCCGAAGTAATTTAGGTGATTCTGGTATAGTTTGTTATGATTTTTGGCATTTTTTTGTAATTTCAAAGTGATTGGGCTTAGTTTGTTGCTGTAAAGTGTAGTTGGGGGTGATTTTTGATAGCCGAAGTAATTTAGGTGAGTTTGGCATAGTTTGCTATGGTTAGTATAATTTTTTTGTAATTTAAAAGTGATTGCGTTTAGTTTGTTGTGGTAAGGGTTAGTTGGTCATGATTTAGAGTAGCCGAAGTAATTTAGGTGATTCTGGCATAATTTGTTATGATTTGTACACCTTTTTTGTAATTTTAAAATATATGGTTTGGTTTGTTGTGGTAAGGGATAGTTGGGGGTGATTTACGGTAGCCGAAGTAATTTAGGTGATTCTGGTATAGTTTGTTATGATTTTTAGCATTTTTTGTAATTTTAAAGTGATTGGGCTTAGTTTGTTGCTGTAAAGTGTAGTTGGGGGTGATTTTTGATAGCCGAAGTAATTTAGGTGAGTTTGGCATAATTTGCTATAGTTAGTAGCATTTTTTTGTAATTTAAAAGTGATTGGGTTTAGTTTGTTGTGGTAAGGGTTAGTTGGTGATGATTTAGAGTAGCCGAAGGAATTTAGGTGAGTCTGGCATAGTTTGTTATGATTTGTACACCTTTTTTTGTAATTTTAAGATGATATGGTTTGGTTTGTTGTGGTAAGGGATAGTTGGGGGTGATTTACGGTAGCCAAAGTAATTTAGGTGATTCTGGTATAGTTTGTTATGATTTTTTTGTAATTTTAAAGTGATTGGGCTTAGTTTGTTGCTGTAAAGTGTAGTTGGGGGTGATTTTTGATAGCCGAAGTAATTTAGGTGAGTTTGGCATAGTTTGCTATGGTTAGTATCATTTTTTTGTAATTTAAAATGTAACAGTTATCAATTCCTATTCTTTTCTAGGGGGAGTAGGGGAGTAAAATTATTTACAAGTAGGTTGTTGTTAGAGTTGCTAAGAGATAGAAGAAATAATAAATATAGCAAGATTTTGTAATCGACTTTTTTTTAATAAGTGTGAATTGAAGTGTGAGTTGGTTACATATTTGGCGCCCAACTTGCGGCCAGAAACCGACCCAGAGAGTTAATTGTGAGTAAGATAAAGTGCGTGAATATTTCCACGTCGCCGCCAAGCTGCCATCGCTGCATCATTGTAGTTTGATCCGATGTTCTAACTTGACGCGCCGCACGTTGCGTTTATCTCCGAAATCTCCTCTACCGGTTTTCACGCCGTACCATTCAGCGGAAACGAAGACTACCCCTCTGTCTTCAACCCGCTGCTGCTGTAAACACAGCCACTCGCGTTCCAAACGCGCTAACGAAGGCAAACCAAGATGCCACCCAAAAGAAACCCTGTCAGCGAAGACAACGACGATCGCTTGAACGTTCCTTCGCCGACAATCGCCATGTCGACCGAACAGTTCGCCATATTTCTTCAAACGGTCCAGAACACGGTTTTGCAACAAACCGCTGACTTTCCGCGACCATCGCAAGTCACAGCTCCGACGCATAAGCAGGGATCGTTCGCAAAATGCACCGCCAGGTTTGATGGAAAAAGGGCAGCGATGTTAACGCCTTCATTGACGCGATCTCCACGTTCAAAGAGGTCACCGACGTCTCAGACACGAACGCCTTAAAAGGTCTATCGCTCGTCCTGACAGAAAACGCAGCAACGTTTTTTCAGGGAGTCAAGGACACGGTTGAAAACTGGGATGAGGCCTTGACGGCCTTAAGACACACATACGGTCCGAGAAAACCGCCTCACCGCATTTACCGCGAGCTCTTCTCCACGGAACAGATGGCCACAGAAAGCACCGACACCTTCGTGAGCAACGCGAGAGCTTTACTAGCGCAACTTCCGAAAGGAACACTCCCGGAAATAGTGCAACTGGACATGGTGTACGGGCTGTTGTCAACACAAATACGCCGACACCTTCCTAGGGACAAAATTTTCAGCTTCAAAGAACTCCTTGACGAAGCCAGGCGCATTGAAGAAAATCTCCAAGAAGAAGGAACAGTGCAAGAGGCCAACCCAAAAGAAGCAAAAAACAGGCTCAAATGCAAGTTTTGCGGAAACTTCGGCCACTCGCAAGCTGAGTGCCGAAAGTTTGCACGATCGAAAGAAAACCAAAAGGACGTCTGCCGTAATTTCGCAAAAACACAAGCAGATCGCCGTGAAACCCATGCAATTCCGACTTCCAAGCAAAATACAACCCAGAATCACCCAAAATCTAACATTTCGTGTTACGGATGCGGAGCGTCCGGTTATGTTCGTTCCACGTGTCCAACATGTCGTCGAACGTCATCAAAAGTTAGCTCTTCCGCTGTGGAACTTTTCATGTCTACTCTTGGTGATGCCAAACCAGCAGCGTCTCGCGCTCTCGTACCCATCACTTTGTATGGAAAAACCGGTCACGCGTACGTTGATACTGCTGCCGCACGTACTCTTGCAAGCCGTAAGCTCTACAAACACCTATTGAACAACGATGTTCCATATAAATCGGAAACTATGAACATGACATTAGCTGATGGACAAACGTCACGTGTTGATGCTCATTTATTCGACGTTCTAATCACAATCGCGACTCGTGCTGTACCCGTCACCATCATCGCAGTTCCCGAACTCATCGATGCCAGAACCTTACTTGGGGTTGATTTTATTACTAACGCCGCAATGGTTATCGACCTTCTAAATATGAAATATAATTTTGTTGATGAACCAGACAGAAAACTACCATTGATTCCTGATTTAATAATCAAATCAGTATCTTTGGGTAGTGTGGACTTGTCGCTACGTACAGAAGAAGCTACTGAGCTGAAAACTGAAGAGAAACATCAGCTAGAGGCGCTACTTACCACATTCTCGACGGTTTTCGAAGAATCTACCGACCCCACTCCTTACGCTGAATATCAGATCAATCTGACGACCAAGGAAAACATCGCAGAACCACCCTATAGAATGTCTCCGACAAAAATTGCGATCTTAAAGGAGGAAATGGGAAAAATGTTGGAAAAAGGGATCATAGAAGAATGTGATGGCCCCTACGCTGCTCCGGTTGTTCTCGTCACTAAAAAAGACGGTAGTCCACGTGTGTGCATTGACTACAGGAAACTGAACAGTGTAACAGTACCTGATCGCTATCCGCTACCTCGAATTGATGATCTTCTTCATACTGCGAAACAAACTCATTTTATGAGCACCATCGATTTAAAATCGGGGTACTGGTTAGTTCCTGTAAGACTGGAAGACCGTGACAAAACTGCATTTGTCACCCCTTTTGGATTATATCGTTTTATAAGAATGCCCTTCGGCCTGCGAAATGCGCCAGCCACCTTTCAGCGGCTAATTGATCGCTTTCGTCGTAGCGTACCGCAGGTAACCATATTGTCGTATCTCGATGACATGATTGTGCTTACAGCCGATTTCGAGACACATCTGAAACATCTACAAATGGTTTTATCACAATTATTAAAGTATCGATTGGTGGCCAACAGAAATAAATGTTGTTTCTGTTGCGCTGAAGTACGCTATTTAGGACACATCTTAGGTCGTGGCGGAATAGCACCTGATCCTGAACGAATACGCTCAATTGCAACATTGAAACCACCGAAAGATGTAAAAACCCTCATTTCGTTCCTGCAGTTAGGAAGTTGGTTTCGTCGTTTCGTTCCTAATTTTGCGAATGTTGCACGCCCACTTTCGTTGCTGACACGTAAGAAGGCCACGTGGGTATGGAAGGAGCCCCAGCAGTCAGCCTTCGAAGAGTTGAAACGTCGACTAACGAATGCACCAGTGTTACGCCAAGCGGACCCCACGTTACCGTACATTTTGCGTACTGACGCAAGTTCCTATGCCATTGGGGCTTGCCTATTGCAAGGACTATCAACTGAAGACGAGCGTCCTATTGAATATGCTAGCCGCACGCTCACTTCAGCTGAATGTAATTACAGCACCACCGAACGAGAGGCTCTGGCAGTGGTGTATAGCTTACAGAAGTTTCGTGGTTACTTGGATGGATCCAAAGTAACTGTTGCAACTGACCATCGCCCTCTCCAATGGCTCATGAGTCTGCGAACTCCAAGTGGAAGATTGGCTCGATGGGCATTGCTCATCCAACAGTTTGATCTAGATATCCAATATGCTCCAGGCCGACAAAATGTGGTAGCCGACGCATTATCACGCCTACCAACCGAACTGGATGTTAACAACGAAGGTGAAAATGTCGAACTGTGCCCTGTTTCGATCGTTTTACGGATAACCAATGCAGCAGAGCAGAGAACCGTCCAAATGTCTGATCCAGAGCTAAAGAAGATAATAGCCTCCCTTGAAGACAATGATTCAACTGTCGAAACTGCCCGTTGGACAAATCGTGGTTATGTCATGTCGAATGGTGTGTTGTACCGTTACTCCCCAGAAGGCGACTCAGAGGATGCACAACTAGTTGTGCCCACCTGTAATGTGCCCAAAATCCTAAATGAGTGTCACAATTTGGTTACATCGGGTCATTATGGAATTGACAAAACGCTGCGAAGAGTTGCACAAAGATACTATTGGTCGACGATGCGACGTGACGTGGCGGCCCACGTCAAAGGATGCGTCGAATGCCAGAAATATAAACCAACTAACTTAAAACCAGCAGGACTAGTCCAGACTCCCGTGATGGCACGACGGTTTGAAGTTATTTCAATGGATTTATTTGGACCATTACCGGAAACGTCCGAAGGTTACACATGGGCATTCTGTGTGGAGGATACGGCTACCAGATGGATAGAAATATTCCCATTACGTCAAGCGACTGCTGAACTTTGTGCCAAGACCCTCGTGGACGAAATCGTCTTTAGGTATGGAACACCACGGAAAGTCATCAGCGACAACGGTACACAATTTGTTAGTGAAGTGATGCAACAAGTCGCACATTGTCTTGGATTCAAGCAGGCTCTCACTCCATATTATCATCCAGCCGCAAATCCGGAGGAGCGCAAGAATCGAGAAATTAAAGTTCAAGTTGCAATACTGGTCCAGAAACAGCATGCCAAATGGGCCGACGGCTTAGCTGCAGTACGGTTTGCCATGAATTCGTTTCCTGGACTCACCACTGGATTTAGCCCAGCATATCTTTGTTTCGGACGTGAGTTGAGAACCCCTAGCGATGTCCAAAATGATCTTCGTCCAATAATCGAGAATGAGCACATTACCACCGAAATTACACTGAAGCTGAATGTTATCGCCGAAGCCCTTAAGGACGCTCGGGAGAACCAAGAACTGGCCCAGGAACGTAGCAAACAATATTCTGATTGCAAGCGGCGTGAATCTGAAGACTACGCCCTCGGAGACCGTGTATTGATCAACGTTCATGTGCTGGGCAACGCGACGAAATTTAGGTCCAGCAAATTTGTACCTAAACGTGACGGCCCCTACGTGGTGCTGAGACGCGTTTCCCCAACATCGTACGAAATCGCTTCGGTGGAGAACCCAAACAAACCGCTTGGTGTATATCATGTGTCCGCGATGCGAAAGTTTGTAGATCCTGAGCATGAAGAACATGTTGTTCCAGTGTATCCAATTCGAAAGAGGGGGCGTCCCAAAAAGACAACCGAAAACCAACGCCGAAATGGTGCTACGTAAAAGATGGCTCAACGTTACAGAAAATCCTGGATCGTCCCTCACGGCCAATCCAGAGGGGGAGAATGTAACAGTTATCAATTCCTATTCTTTTCTAGGGGGAGTAGGGGAGTAAAATTATTTACAAGTAGGTTGTTGTTAGAGTTGCTAAGAGATAGAAGAAATAATAAATATAGCAAGATTTTGTAATCGACTTTTTTTTTAATAAGTGTGAATTGAAGTGTGAGTTGGTTACAAAAAGTGATTGCGTTTATTTTGTTGTGGTAAGGGTTAGTTGGTGATGATTTAGAGTAGCCGAAGAAATTTAGGTGAGTCTGGCATAATTTGTTATGATTTGTACACCTTTTTTGTAATTTTAAGATGATATGGTTTGGTTTGTTGTAATAAGGGATAGTTGGGAGTGATTTACGGTAGCAGAAGTAATTTAGGTGATTCTGGTATAGTTTGTTACGATTTTTAGCATTTTTTGTAATTTTAAAGTGATTGGGATTTGTTTGTTGCTGTAAAGTGTAGTTGGGGGTGATTTTTGATAGCCGAAGTAATTTAGGTGAGTTTGGCATAATTTGCTATGGTTAGTAGCATTTTTTTGTAATTTAAAAGTGATTGGGTTTAGTTTGTTGTGGTAATGGTTAGTTGGTGATGATTAAGTGTAGCCGAAGTAATTTAGGTGAGTCTGGCATAGTTTGTTATGATTTGTACACCTTTTTTTGTAATTTTAAGATGATATGGTTTGGTTTGTTGTGGTAAGGGATAGTTGGGGGAGATTTACGGTAGCCAAAGTAATTGAGGTGATTCTGGTATAGTTTGTTAGGATTTTTTTGTAATTTTAAAGTGATTGGGCTTAGTTTGTTGCTGTAAAGTGTAGTTGGGGGTGATTTTTGATAGCCGAAGTAATTTAGGTGAGTTTGGCATAGTTTGCTATGGTTAGTAGCATTTTTTTGTTCAGTTTGTTGTGGTAAGGGTTAGTTGGTGATGATTTAGAGTAGCCGAAGTAATTTAAGTGAGTTTGGCATAGTTTGTTATGATTTGTACACCTTTTTTTGTAATTTTAAGATGATATGGTTTGGTTTGTTGTGGTAAGGGATAGTTGGGGGTGATTTACGGTAGCCAAAGTAATTTAGGTTATTCTGGTATAGTTTGTTATGATTTTTAGCATTTTTTTGTAATTTTAAAGTTATTGGGCTTAGTTTGTTGCTGTAAAGTGTAGTTGGGGGTGATTTTTGATAGCCGAAGTAATTTAGGTGAGTTTGGCATAGTTTGCTATGGTTAGTAGCATTTTTTTGTAATTTAAAAGTGATAGGGTTTAGTTTGTTGTGGTAAGGGTTAGTTGGTGATGATTTAAAGTAGCCGAAGTAATTAAGGTGAGTGTGGCATAGTTTGTTATGATTTGTACACCTTTTTTTGTAATTTTAAGATGATATGGTTTGGTTTGTTGTGGTAAGGGATAGTTGGGGGTGATTTACGGTAGCCAAAGTAATTTAGGTTATTCTGGTATAGTTTGTTATGATTTTTAGCATTTTTTTGTAATTTTAAAGTTATTGGGCTTAGTTTGTTGCTGTAAAGTGTAGTTGGGGGTGATTTTTGATAGCCGAAGTAATTTAGGTGAGTTTGGCATAATTTGCTATGGTTAGTAGCATTTTTTTGTAATTTAAAAGTGATTGGGTTCAGTTTGTTGTGGTAAGGGTTAGTTGGTGATGATTTAGAGTAGCCGAAGTAATTTAGGTGAGTTTGGCATAGTTTGTTATGATTTGTACACCGTTTTTTGTAATTTTAAGATGATATGGTTTGGTTTGTTGTGGTAAGGGATAGTTGGGGGTGATTTACGTTAGCCGAAGTAATTTAGGTGTTTCTGGTATAGTCTGTTATGATTTTTAGCATTTTTTTGTAATTTTAAAGTGATTGGGCTTAGTTTGTTGCTGTAAAGTATAGTTGGGGGTGATTTTTGATAGCCGAAGTAATTTAGGTGAGTTTGGCATAGTTTGCTATGGTTAGTAGCAATTTTTTGTAATTTAAAAGTGATTGGGATTAGTTTGTTGTGGTAAGGGTTAGTTGGTGATGATTAGAGTAGCCGAAGTAATTTAGGTGTGTCTGGCATAGTTTGTTATGATTTGTGCATCTTATTTTTGTAATTTTAAGATGATATGGTTTGGTTTGTTGTGGTAAGGGATAGTTGGGGGAGATTTACGATAGCCGAAGTAATTTAGGTGATTCTGGTATAGTTTTTTATGATTTTTAGCATTTTTTTGTAATTTTAAAGTGATTGGGCTTATTTTGTTGCTGTAAAGTGTAGTTGGGGGTGATTTTTGATAGCCGAAGTAATTTAGGTGAGTTTGGCATAGTTTGCTATGGTTAGTAGCATTTTTGTGTAATTTAAAAGTGATAGGGTTTAGTTTGTTGTGGTAAGGGTTAGTTGGTGATGATTTAGAGTAGCCGAAGTAATTTAGGTGAGTCTGGCATAATTTGTTATGATTTGTACAACTTTTTTGTAATTTTAAGATGATATGGTTTGGTTTGTTGTGGTAAGGGATAGTTGGGGGTGATTTACGGTAGCCGAAGTAATTTAGGTGATTCTGGTATAGTTTGTTATGATTTTTAGCATTTTTTTGTAATTTTAAAGTGATTGGGCTTCGTTTGTTGCTGTAAAGTGTAGTTGGGGGTGATTTTTGATAGCCGAAGTAATTTAGGTGAGTTTGGCATAGTTTGCTATGGTTAGTAGCATTTTTTTGTAATTTAAAAGTGACTGGGTTTAGCTTGTTGTGGTAAGAGTTAGTTGGTGATGATTTAGGGTAGCCGAAGTAATTTAGGTGAGTCTGGAAGAGTTTGTTATGATTTGTACACCTTTTTTTGTAATTTTAAGATGATATGGTTTGGTTTGTTGTGGTAAGGGATCGTTGGGGGTGATTTACGGTAGCCGAAGTAATTTAGGTGAGTTTGGCATAGCTTGCTATGGTTAGTAGCATTTTTTTGTAATTTAAAAGTGATAGGGTTTAGTTTGTTGTGGTAAGGGTTAGTTGGTGATGATTTAGAGTAGCCGAAGTAATTTAGGTGAGTCTGGCATAGTTTGTTATGATTTGTACACCTTTTTTTGTAATTTTAAGATGATATGGTTTGGTTTGTTGTGGTAAGGGATAGTTGGGGTGATTTACGGTAGCCGAAGTAATTTAGGTGATTCTGGTATAGTTTGTTATGATTTTTATAATTTTTTTGTAATTTTAAAGTGATTGGGTTTAGTTTGTTGCTGTAAAGTGTATTTGGGGTTGTTTTTTGATAGCCGAAGTAATTTAGCTGAGTTTGGCTTAGTTTGCTATGGTTAGTAGCATTTTTTTGTAATTTAAAAGTGATAGGGTTTAGTTTGTTGTGGTAAGTGTTAGTTGGTGATGATTTAGAGTAGCCGAAGTAATTTAGGTGAGTCTGGCATATTTTGTTATGATTTGTACACCTTTTTTTGTAATTTTAAGATGATATGGTTTGGTTTGTTGTGGTAAGGGATAGTTGGGGGTGATTTACGGTAGCCGAAGTAATTTAGATGATTTTGGTATAGATGTTATGATTTTTAGCATTTTTTTGTAATTTTTAAGTGATTGGGCTTAGTTTGTTGCTGTAAAGTGTAGCTGGGGGTTATTTTTGATAGCCGAAGTAATTTAGGTGAGTTTGGCATAGTTTGCTATGGTTAGTAGTATTTTTTTGTAATTTAAAATTGATTGGGTTTAGTTTGTTGTGGTAAGGGTTAGTTGGTGATGATTTAGAGTAGCCGAAGTAATTTAGGTGAGTCTGGCATAGTTTGTTATGATTTTTACACCTTTTTTTGTAATTTTATGATGATATGGTTTGGTTTGTTGTGGTAAGGGATAGTTGGGGGTGATTTACGTTAGCCGAAGTAATTTAGGTGATTCTGGTATAGTTTGTTATGATTTTTAGAATTTTTTTGTAATTTTAAAGTCATTGGGCTTAGTTTGTTGCTGTAAAGTGTAGTTGGGGGTGATTTTTGATAGCCGAAGTAATTTAGGTGAGTTTGGCATAGTTTGCTATGGTTAGTAGCATTTTTTTGTAATTTAAAAGTGATTGGGTTTAGTTTGTTGTGGTAAGGGTTAGTTGGTGAAGATTTATGGTAGCCGAAGTAATTTAGGTGAGTTTGGCATAGTTTGCTATGGTTAGTAGCTTTTTTTTGTAATTTAAAAGTGATTGGGTTTAGTTTGTTGTGGTAAGGGTTAGTTGGTTATGATTTAGAGTAGCCGAAGTAATTTAGGTGAGTCTAGCATAGTTTGTTATGATTTGTACACCTTTTTTTGTAATTTTAAGATGATATGGTTTGGTTTGTTGTGGTAAGGGATAGTTGGGGGTGATTTACGTTAGCCGAAGTAATTTAGGTGATTCTGGTAGAGTTTGTTATAATTTTTAGCATTTTTTTGTAATTTTAAAGTGATTGGGCTTAGTTTGTTGCTGTAAAGTGTAGTTGGGGGTGATTTTTGATAGCCGAAATAATTTAGGTGAGTTTGGCATAGTTTGCTATGGTTAGTAGCATTTTTTTGTAATTTAAAAGTGATTGGGTTTAGGTTGTTGTGGTAAGGGTTAGTTGGTGATGATTTAGAGTAGCCGAAGTAATTTAGGTGAGTTTGGCATAGTTTGTTATGATTTGTACACCTTTTTTTGTAATTTTAAGATGATATGGTTTGGTTTGTTGTGGTAAGGGATAGTTGGGGGTGATTTACGGTAGCCGAAATAATTTAGGTGATTCTGGTATAGTTTGTTATGATTGTTAGCATTTTTTTGTAATTTTAAAGTGATTGGGCTTAGTTTGTTGCTGTAAAGTGTAGTTGGGGGTGATTTTTGATAGCCGAAGTAATTTAGGTGAGTTTGGCATAGTTTGCTATGGATAGTAGCATTTTTTTGTAATTTAAAAGTGATTGGGTTTAGTTTGTTGTGGTAAGGGTTAGTTGGTGATGACTTAGAGTAGCCGAAGTAATTTAGGTGAGTCTGGCATAGTTTGTTATGATTTGTACACCTTTTTTTGTAATTTTAAGTTTATATGGTTTGGTTTGTTGTGGTAAGGGATAGTTGGGGGTGATTTACGGTAGCCGAAGTAATTTAGGTGATTCTGGTATAGTTTGTTATGATTTTTAGCATTTTTTTGTAATTTTAAAGTGATTGGGCTTAGTTTGTTGCTGTAAAGTGTAGTTGGGGGCGATTTTTCATATCCGAAGTAATTTAGGTGAGTTTGGCATAGTTTGCTATGGTTAGTAGCATTTTTTTGTAATTTAAAAGTGATTGGGTTTAGTTTGTTGTGGTAAGGGTTAGTTGGTGATGATTTAGAGTAGCCGAAGTAATTTAGGTGAGTCTGGCATAGTTTGTTATGATTTGTACAACTTTTTTTTTAATTTTAAGCTGATATGGTTTGGTTTGTTGTGGTAAGGGATAGTTGGGGGTGATTTACGGTAGCCGAAGTAATTTAGGTGATTCTGGTATAGTTTGTTATGATTTTTAGCATTTTTTTGTAATTTTAAAGTGATTGGGCTTAGTTTGTTGCTGTAAAGTGTAGTTGGGGGTGATTTTTGATAGCCGAAGTAATTTAGGTGAGTTTGGCATAGTTTGCTATGGATAGTAGCATTTTTTTGTAATTTAAAAGTGATTGGGTTTAGTTTGTTGTGGTAAGGGTTAGTTGGTGATGACTTAGAGAAGCCGAAGTAATTTAGGTCAGTCTGGCATAGTTTGTTATGATTTGTACACCTTTTTTTGTAATTTTAAGTTGATATGGTTTGGTTTGTTGTGGTAAGGGATAGTTGGGGGTGATTTACGGTAGCCGAAGTAATTAAGGTGATTCTGGTATAGTTTGTTATGATTTTTAGCATTTTTTTGTAATTTTAAAGCGATTGGGCTTAGTTTGTTGCTGTAAAGTGTAGTTGGGGGCGATTTTTCATAGCCGAAGTAATTTAGGTGAGTTTGGCATAGTTTGCTATAGTTAGTAGCATTTTTTTGTAATTTAAAAGTGATTGGGTTTAGTTTGTTGTGGTAAGGGTTAGTTGGTGATGATTTAGAGTAGCCGAAGTAATTTAGGTGAGTCTGGCATAGTTTGTTATGATTTGTACACCTTTTTTTTTAATTTTAAGCTGATATGGTTTGGTTTGTTGTGGTAAGGGATAGTTGGGGGTGATTTACGGTAGCCGAAGTAATTTAGGTGATTCTGGTATAGTTTGTTATGATTTTTAGCATTTTTTTGTAATTTTAAAGTGATTGGGCTTAGTTTGTTGCTGTAAAGTGTAGTTGGGGGTGATTTTTGATAGCCGAAATAATTTAGGTGAGTTTGGCATAGTTTGCTATGGTTAGTAGCATTTTTTTGTAATTTAAAAGTGATTGGGTTTAGTTTGTTGTGGTAAGGGTTAGTTGGTGATGATTTAGAGTAGCCGAAGTAATTTAGGTGAGTCTGGCATAGTTTGTTATGATTTTTACACCTTTTTTTGTAATTTTATGATGATATGGTTTGGTTTGTTGTGGTAAGGGATAGTTGGGGGTGATTTACGTTAGCCGAAGTAATTTAGGTGATTCTGGTATAGTTTGTTATGATTTTTAGAATTTTTTTGTAATTTTAAAGTCATTGGGCTTAGTTTGTTGCTGTAAAGTGTAGTTGGGGGTGATTTTTGATAGCCGAAGTAATTTAGGTGAGTTTGGCATAGTTTGCTATGGTTAGTAGCATTTTTTTGTAATTTAAAAGTGATTGGGTTTAGTTTGTTGTGGTAAGGGTTAGTTGGTGAAGATTTATGGTAGCCGAAGTAATTTAGGTGAGTTTGGCATAGTTTGCTATGGTTAGTAGCATTTTTTTGTAATTTAAAAGTGATTGGGTTTAGTTTGTTGTGGTAAGGGTTAGTTGGTTATGATTTAGAGTAGCCGAAGTAATTTAGGTGAGTCTAGCATAGTTTGTTATGATTTGTACACCTTTTTTTGTAATTTTAAGATGATATGGTTTGGTTTGTTGTGGTAAGGGATAGTTGGGGGTGATTTACGTTAGCCGAAGTAATTTAGGTGATTCTGGTAGAGTTTGTTATGATTTTTAGCATTTTTTTGTAATTTTAAAGTGATTGGGCTTAGTTTGTTGCTGTAAAGTGTAGTTGGGGGTGATTTTTGATAGCCGAAATAATTTAGGTGAGTTTGGCATAGTTTGCTATGGTTAGTAGCATTTTTTTGTAATGTAAAAGTGATTGGGTTTAGGTTGTTGTGGTAAGGGTTAGTTGGTGATGATTTAGAGTAGCCGAAGTAATTTAGGTGAGTTTGGCATAGTTTGTTATGATTTGTACACCTTTTTTTGTAATTTTAAGATGATATGGTTTGGTTTGTTGTGGTAAGGGATAGTTGGGGGTGATTTACGGTAGCCGAAATAATTTAGGTGATTCTGGTATAGTTTGTTATGATTGTTAGCATTTTTTTGTAATTTTAAAGTGATTGGGCTTAGTTTGTTGCTGTAAAGTGTAGTTGGGGGTGATTTTTGATAGCCGAAGTAATTTAGGTGAGTTTGGCATAGTTTGCTATGGATAGTAGCATTTTTTTGTAATTTAAAAGTGATTGGGTTTAGTTTGTTGTGGTAAGGGTTAGTTGGTGATGACTTAGAGTAGCCGAAGTAATTTAGGTGAGTCTGGCATAGTTTGTTATGATTTGTACACCTTTTTTTGTAATTTTAAGTTTATATGGTTTGGTTTGTTGTGGTAAGGGATAGTTGGGGGTGATTTACGGTAGCCGAAGTAATTTAGGTGATTCTGGTATAGTTTGTTATGATTTTTAGCATTTTTTTGTAATTTTAAAGTGATTGGGCTTAGTTTGTTGCTGTAAAGTGTAGTTGGGGGCGATTTTTCATAGCCGAAGTAATTTAGGTGAGTTTGGCATAGTTTGCTATAGTTAGTAGCATTTTTTTGTAATTTAAAAGTGATTGGGTTTAGTTTGTTGTGGTAAGGGTTAGTTGGTGATGATTTAGAGTAGCCGAAGTAATTTAGGTGAGTCTGGCATAGTTTGTTATGATTTGTACACCTTTTTTTTTAATTTTAAGCTGATATGGTTTGGTTTGTTGTGGTAAGGGATAGTTGGGGGTGATTTACGGTAGCCGAAGTAATTTAGGTGATTCTGGTATAGTTTGTTATGATTTTTAGCATTTTTTTGTAATTTTAAAGTGATTGGGCTTAGTTTGTTGCTGTAAAGTGTAGTTGGGGGTGATTTTTGATAGCCGAAGTAATTTAGGTGAGTTTGGCATAGTTTGCTATGGTTAGTAGCATTTTTTTGTAATTTAAAAGTGATTGGGTTTAGTTTGTTGTGGTAAGGGTTAGTTGGTGATGATTTAGAGTAGCCGAAGTAATTTAGGTGAGTCTGGCATAGTTTGTTATGATTTGTACACCTTTTTTTGTAATTTTAAGATGATATGGTTTGGTTTGTTGTGGTAAGGGATAGTTGGGGGTGATTTACGGTAGCCAAAGTAATTTAGGTGATTCTGGTATAGTTTGTTATGATTTTTAGCATTTTTTTGTAATTTCAAAGTGATTGGGCTTAGTTTGTTGCTGTAAAGTGTAGTTGGGGGGGGTTTTTGATAGCCGAAGTAATTTAGGTGAGTTTGGCATAGTTTGCTATGGTTAGTAGCATTTTTTTGTAATTTAAAAGTGATTGGGTTTAGTTTGTTGTGGTAAGGGTTAGTTGGTGATGATTTAGAGTAGCCGAAGTAATTTAGGTGAGTCTGGCATAGTTTGTTATGATTTGTACACCTTTTTTTGTAATTTTAAGATGATATGGTTTGGTTTGTTGTGGTAAGGAATCGTTGGGGGTGATTTACGGTAGCCGAAGTAATTTAGGTGATTCTGGTATAGTTTGTTATGATTTTTAGCATTTTTTTGTAATTTTAAAGTGATTTGGCTTAGTTTGTTGCTGTAAAGTGTAGTTGGGGGTGATTTTTGATAGCCGAAGTAATTTAGGTGAGTTTGGCATAGTTTGCTATGGTTAGTAGCATTTTTTTGTAATTTAAAAGTGATAGGGTTTAGTTTGTTGTGGTAAGGGTTAGTTGGTGATGATTTAGAGTAGCCGAAGTAATTTAGGTGAGTCTGGCATAGTTTGTTATGATTTGTACACCTTTTTTTGTAATTTTAAGATGATATGGTTTGGTTTGTTGTGGTAAGGGATAGTTGGGGTGATTTACGGTAGCCGAAGTAATTTAGGTGATTCTGGTATAGTTTGTTATGATTTTTATAATTTTTTTGTAATTTTAAAGTGATTGGGTTTAGTTTGTTGCTGTAAAGTGTATTTGGGGTTGTTTTTTGATAGCCGAAGTAATTTAGCTGAGTTTGGCTTAGTTTGCTATGGTTAGTAGCATTTTTTTGTAATTTAAAAGTGATAGGGTTTAGTTTGTTGTGGTAAGTGTTAGTTGGTGATAATTTAGAGTAGCCGAAGTAATTTAGGTGAGTCTTGCATAGTTTGTTATGATTTGTACACCTTTTTTTGTAATTTTAAGATGATATGGTTTGGTTTGTTGTGGTAAGGGATAGTTGGGGGTGATTTACGGTAGCCGAAGTAATTTAGATTATTTTGGAATAGATGTTATGATTTTTAGAATTTTTTTGTAATTTTTAAGTGATTGGGCTTAGTTTGTTGCTGTAAAGTGTAGCTGGGGGTTATTTTTGATAGCCGAAGTAATTTAGGTGAGTTTGGCATAGTTTGCTATGGTTAGTAGTATTTTTTTGTAATTTAAAAGTGATTGGGTTTAGTTTGTTGTGGTAAGGGTTAGTTGGTGATGATTTAGAGTAGCCGAAGTAATTTAGGTGAGTCTGGCATAGTTTGTTATGATTTGTACACCTTTTTTTGTAATTTTAAGATGATATGGTTTGGTTTGTTGTGGTAAGGGATAGTTGGGGGTGATTTACGTTAGCCAAAGTAATTTAGGTGATTGTGGTATAGTTTGTTATGATTTTTAGCATTTTTTTGTAATTTTAAAGTGATTGGGCTTAGTTTGTTGCTGTAAAGTGTAGTTGGGGGTGATTTTTGATAGCCGAAGTAATTTAGGTGAGTTTGGCATAGTTTGCTATGGTTAGTAGCATTTTTTTGTAATTTAAAAGTGATTGGGTTTAGTTTGTTGTGGTAAGGGTTAGTTGGTGAAGATTTATGGTAGCCGAAGTAATTTAGGTAAGTTTGGCATAGTTTGCTATAGTTAGTAGCATTTTTTTGTAATTTAAAAGTGATTGGGTTTAGTTTGTTGTGGTAAGGGTTAGTTGGTGATGATTTAGAGTAGCCGAAGTAATTTAGGTGAGTCTGGCATAGTTTGTTATGATTTGTACACCTTTTTTTGTAATTTTAAGATGATATGGTTTGGTTTGTTGTGGTAAGGAATCGTTGGGGGTGATTTACGGTAGCCGAAGTAATTTAGGTGATTCTGGTATAGTTTGTTATGATTTTTAGCATTTTTTTGTAATTTTAAAGTGATTTGGCTTAGTTTGTTGCTGTAAAGTGTAGTTGGGGGTGATTTTTGATAGCCGAAGTAATTTAGGTGAGTTTGGCATAGTTTGCTATGGTTAGTAGCATTTTTTTGTAATTTAAAAGTGATAGGGTTTAGTTTGTTGTGGTAAGGGTTAGTTGGTGATGATTTAGAGTAGCCGAAGTAATTTAGGTGAGTCTGGCATAGTTTGTTATGATTTGTACACCTTTTTTTGTAATTTTAAGATGATATGGTTTGGTTTGTTGTGGTAAGGGATAGTTGGGGTGATTTACGGTAGCCGAAGTAATTTAGGTGATTCTGGTATAGTTTGTTATGATTTTTATAATTTTTTTGTAATTTTAAAGTGATTGGGTTTAGTTTGTTGCTGTAAAGTGTATTTGGGGTTGTTTTTTGATAGCCGAAGTAATTTAGCTGAGTTTGGCTTAGTTTGCTATGGTTAGTAGCATTTTTTTGTAATTTAAAAGTGATAGGGTTTAGTTTGTTGTGGTAAGTGTTAGTTGGTGATAATTTAGAGTAGCCGAAGTAATTTAGGTGAGTCTTGCATAGTTTGTTATGATTTGTACACCTTTTTTTGTAATTTTAAGATGATATGGTTTGGTTTGTTGTGGTAAGGGATAGTTGGGGGTGATTTACGGTAGCCGAAGTAATTTAGATGATTTTGGAATAGATGTTATGATTTTTAGAATTTTTTTGTAATTTTTAAGTGATTGGGCTTAGTTTGTTGCTGTAAAGTGTAGCTGGGGGTTATTTTTGATAGCCGAAGTAATTTAGGTGAGTTTGGCATAGTTTGCTATGGTTAGTAGTATTTTTTTGTAATTTAAAAGTGATTGGGTTTAGTTTGTTGTGGTAAGGGTTAGTTGGTGATGATTTAGAGTAGCCGAAGTAATTTAGGTGAGTCTGGCATAGTTTGTTATGATTTGTACACCTTTTTTTGTAATTTTAAGATGATATGGTTTGGTTTGTTGTGGTAAGGGATAGTTGGGGGTGATTTACGTTAGCCAAAGTAATTTAGGTGATTGTGGTATAGTTTGTTATGATTTTTAGCATTTTTTTGTAATTTTAAAGTGATTGGGCTTAGTTTGTTGCTGTAAAGTGTAGTTGGGGGTGATTTTTGATAGCCGAAGTAATTTAGGTGAGTTTGGCATAGTTTGCTATGGTTAGTAGCATTTTTTTGTAATTTAAAAGTGATTGGGTTTAGTTTGTTGTGGTAAGGGTTAGTTGGTGAAGATTTATGGTAGCCGAAGTAATTTAGGTAAGTTTGGCATAGTTTGCTATAGTTAGTAGCATTTTTTTGTAATTTAAAAGTGATTGGGTTTAGTTTGTTGTGGTAAGGGTTAGTTGGTGATGATTTAGAGTAGCCGAAGTAATTTAGGTGAGTCTGGCATAGTTTGTTATGATTTGTACACCTTTTTTTGTAATTTTAAGATGATATGGTTTGGTTTGTTGTGGTAAGGGATAGTTGGGGTGATTTACGGTAGCCGAAGTAATTTAGGTGATTCTGGTATAGTTTGTTATGATTTTTATAATTTTTTTGTAATTTTAAAGTGATTGGGTTTAGTTTGTTGCTGTAAAGTGTATTTGGGGTTGTTTTTTGATAGCCGAAGTAATTTAGCTGAGTTTGGCTTAGTTTGCTACGGTTAGTAGCATTTTTTTGTAATTTAAAAGTGATAGGGTTTAGTTTGTTGTGGTAAGTGTTAGTTGGTGATAATTTAGAGTAGCCGAAGTAATTTAGGTGAGTCTTGCATAGTTTGTTATGATTTGTACACCTTTTTTTGTAATTTTAAGATGATATGGTTTGGTTTGTTGTGGTAAGGGATAGTTGGGGGTGATTTACGGTAGCCGAAGTAATTTAGATGATTTTGGAATAGATGTTATGATTTTTAGATATTTTTTGTAATTTTTAACTGATTGGGCTTAGTTTGTTGCTGTAAAGTGTAGCTGGGGGTTATTTTTGATAGCCGAAGTAATTTAGGTGAGTTTGGCATAGTTTGCTATGGTTAGTAGTATTTTTTTGTAATTTAAAAGTGATTGGGTTTAGTTTGTTGTGGTAAGGGTTAGTTGGTGATGATTTAGAGTAGCCGAAGTAATTTAGGTGAGTCTGGCATAGTTTGTTATGATTTGTACACCTTTTTTTGTAATTTTAAGATGATATGGTTTGGTTTGTTGTGGTAAGGGATAGTTGGGGGTGATTTACGTTAGCCAAAGTAATTTAGGTGATTGTGGTATAGTTTGTTATGATTTTTAGCATTTTTTTGTAATTTTAAAGTGATTGGGCTTAGTTTGTTGCTGTAAAGTGTAGTTGGGGGTGATTTTTGATAGCCGAAGTAATTTAGGTGAGTTTGGCATAGTTTGCTATGGTTAGTAGCATTTTTTTGTAATTTAAAAGTGATTGGGTTTAGTTTGTTGTGGTAAGGGTTAGTTGGTGAAGATTTATGGTAGCCGAAGTAATTTAGGTAAGTTTGGCATAGTTTGCTATAGTTAGTAGCATTTTTTTGTAATTTAAAAGTGATTGGGTTTAGTTTGTTGTTGTAAGAGTTAGTTGGTGATGATTTATGGTAGCCGAAGTAATTAGGGTGAGTTTGGCATAGTTTGCTACGGTTAGTAGCATTTTTTTGTAATTTAAAAGTGATTGGGTTTAGTTTGTTGTGGTAAGGGTTAGTTGGTGATGATTTAGAGTAGCCGAAGTAATTTAGGTGAGTCTGGCATAGTTTGTTATGATTTGTACACCTTTTTTTGTAATTTTAAGATGATATGGTTTGGTTTGTTGTGGTAAGGGATAGTTTGGGGTGATTTATGGTAGCCGAAGTAATTTAGGTGAGATTGGCATAGTTTCCTATGGTTAGTAGCATTTTTTTGTAATTTAAAAGTGATTGGGTTTAGTTTGTTGTGGTAAGGGTTAGTTGGTGATGATTTAGAGTAGCCGAAGTAATTTAGGTGCGTCTGGCATAGTTTGTTATGATTTGTACACCTTTTTTTGTAATTTTAAGATGATATGGTTTGGATTGTTGTGGTAAGGGATAGTTGAGGGTGATTTACGGTTGCCGAAGTAATTTAGGTGATTCTGGTATAGTTTGTTATGATTTTTAGCATTTTTTTGTAATTTTAAAGTGATTGGGCTTAGTTTGTTGCTGTAAAGTGTAGTTGGGGGTGATTTTTGATAGCCGAAGTAATTTAGGTGAGTTTGGCGTAGTTTGCTATGGTTAGTAGCATTTTTTTGTAATTTAATAGTGATTGGGTTTAGATTGTTGTAGTAAGGGTTAGTTGGTGATGATTTATGGTAGCCGAAGTAATTTAGGTGAGTTTGGCATAGTTTGCTATAGTTAGTAGCATTTTTTTGTAATTTAAAAGTGATTGGGTTTAGTTTGTTGTGGTAAGGGTTAGTTGGTGATGATTTAGAGTAGCCGAAGTAATTTAGGTGAGTCTGGCATTGTTTGTTATGATTTGTACACCTTTTTTTGTAATTTTAAGATGATATAGTTTGGTTTGTTGTGCTGAGGGATAGTTGGGGGTGATTTACGGTAGCCGAAGTAATTTACGTGATTCTGGTATAGTTTGTTATGAATTTTAGCATTTGTTTGTAATTTTAAAGTGATTGTGCTTAGTTTGTTGCTGTAAAGTGTAGTTGGTGGTGATTTTTGATAGCCAAAGTAATTTAGGTGTGTTTGGCATAGTTTGCTATGGTTAGTAGCATTTTTTTGTAATTTAAAAGTGATTGGGTTTAGTTTGTTGTTGTAAGAGTTAGTTGGTGATGATTTATGGTAGCCGAAGTAATTTAGGTGAGTTTGGCATAGTTTGCTACGGTTAGTAGCATTTTTTTTTAATTTAAAAGTGATTGGGTTTAGTTTGTTGTGGTAAGGGTTAGTTGGTGATGATTTATGGTAGCCGAAGTAATTTAGGTGAGATTGGCATAGTTTGCTATGGTTAGTAACATTTTTTTGTAATTTAAAAGTGATAGGGTTTAGTTTGTTGTGGTAAGGGTTAGTTGGTGATGATTTAGAGTAGCCGAAGTAATTTAGGTGAGTCTGGCATAGTTTGTTATGATTTGTACACCTTTTTTTGTAATTTTAAGATGATATGGTTTGGTTTGTTGTGGTAAGGGATAGTTGGGGGTGATTTACGGTAGCCGAAGTAATTTAGGTGATTCTGGTATAGTTTGTTATGATTTTTAGCATTTTTTTGTAATTTTAAAGTGATTGGGCTTAGTTTGTTGCTGTAAAGTGTAGTTGGGGGTGATTTTTGATAGCCGAAGTAATTTAGGTGAGTTTGGCATAGTTTGCTAGGGTTAGTAGCATTTTTTTGTAATTAAAAGTGATTGGGTCTAGTTTGTTGTGGTAAGGGTTAGTTGGCGAGGATTTATGGTAGCCGAGGTAATTTAGGTGAGTTTGGCATAGTTTGCTATGGTTAGGAGCATTTTTTTGTAATTTAAAAGTGATTGGGTTTAGTTTGTTGTGGTAAGGGGTAGTTGGTGATGATTTAGAGTAGCCAAAGTAATTTAGGTGAGTCTGGCATAGTTTGCTAGGGTTAGTAGCATTTTTTTGTAATTTAAAAGTGATTGGGTTTAGTTTGTTGTGGTAAGGGTTAGTTGGTGATGATTTATGGTAGCCGAAGTAATTTAGGTGAGATTGGCATAGTTTGCTATGGTTAGTAACATTTTTTTGTAATTTAAAAGTGATTGGGTTTAGTTTGTTGTGGTAAGGGTTAGTTGGTGATGATTTAGAGTAGCCGAAGTAATTTAGGTGAGTCTGGCATAGTTTGTTATGATTTGTACACCTTTTTTTGTAATTTTAAGATGATATGGTTTGGTTTGTTGTGGTAAGGGATAGTTGGGGGTGATTTATGGTAGCCGAAGTAATTTAGGTGAGATTGGCATAGTTTCCTATGGTTAGTAGCATTTTTTTGTAATTTAAAAGTGATTGGGTTTAGTTTGTTGTGGTAAGGGTTAGTTGGTGATGATTTAGAGTAGCCGAAGTAATTTAGGTGAGTCTGGCATAGTTTGTTATGATTTGTACACCTTTTTTTGTAATTTTAAGATGATATGGTTTGGTTTGTTGTGGTAAGGGATAGTTGAGGGTGATTTACGGTTGCCGAAGTAATTTAGGTGATTCTGGTATAGTTTGTTATGATTTTTAGCATTTTTTTGTAATTTTAAAGTGATTGGGCTTAGTTTGTTGCTGTAAAGTGTAGTTGGGGGTGATTTTTGATAGCCGAAGTAATTTAGGTGAGTTTGGCGTAGTTTGCTATGGTTAGTAGCATTTTTTTGTAATTTAATAGTGATTGGGTTTAGATTGTTGTAGTAAGGGTTAGTTGGTGATGATTTATGGTAGCCGAAGTAATTTAGGTGAGTTTGGCATAGTTTGCTATAGTTAGTAGCATTTTTTTGTAATTTAAAAGTGATTGGGTTTAGTTTGTTGTGGTAAGGGTTAGTTGGTGATGATTTAGAGTAGCCGAAGTAATTTAGGTGAGTCTGGCATTGTTTGTTATGATTTGTACACCTTTTTTTGTAATTTTAAGATGATATGGTTTGGTTTGTTGTGCTGAGGGATAGTTGGGGGTGATTTACGGTAGCCGAAGTAATTTACGTGATTCTGGTATAGTTTGTTATGAATTTTAGCATTTGTTTGTAATTTTAAAGTGATTGTGCTTAGCTTGTTGCTGTAAAGTGTAGTTGGTGGTGATTTTTGATAGCCAAAGTAATTTAGGTGTGTTTGGCATAGTTTGCTATGGTTAGTAGCATTTTTTTGTAATTTAAAAGTGATTGGGTTTAGTTTGTTGTTGTAAGAGTTAGTTGGTGATGATTTATGGTAGCCGAAGTAATTTAGGTGAGTTTGGCATAGTTTGCTACGGTTAGTAGCATTTTTTTGTAATTTAAAAGTGATTGGGTTTAGTTTGTTGTGGTAAGGGTTAGTTGGTGATGATTTATGGTAGCCGAAGTAATTTAGGTGAGATTGGCATAGTTTGCTATGGTTAGTAACATTTTTTTGTAATTTAAAAGTGATTGGGTTTAGTTTGTTGTGGTAAGGGTTAGTTGGTGATGATTTAGAGTAGCCGAAGTAATTTAGGTGAGTCTGGCATAGTTTGTTATGATTTGTACACCTTTTTTTGTAATTTTAAGATGATATGGTTTGGTTTGTTGTGGTAAGGGATAGTTGGGGGTGATTTACGGTAGCCGAAGTAATTTAGGTGATTCTGGTATAGTTTGTTATGATTTTTAGCATTTTTTTGTAATTTTAAAGTGATTGGGCTTAGTTTGTTGCTGTAAAGTGTAGTTGGGGGTGATTTTTGATAGCCGAAGTAATTTAGGTGAGTTTGGCATAGTTTGCTAGGGTTAGTAGCATTTTTTTGTAATTAAAAGTGATTGGGTTTAGTTTGTTGTGGTAAGGGTTAGTTGGCGAGGATTTATGGTAGCCGAGGTAATTTAGGTGAGTTTGGCATAGTTTGCTATGGTTAGGAGCATTTTTTTGTAATTTAAAAGTGATTGGGTTTAGTTTGTTGTGGTAAGGGGTAGTTGGTGATGATTTAGAGTAGCCGAAGTAATTTAGGTGAGTCTGGCATAGTTTGCTAGGGTTAGTAGCATTTTTTTGTAATTTAAAAGTGATTGGGTTTAGTTTGTTGTGGTAAGGGTTAGTTGGTGATGATTTATGGTAGCCGAAGTAATTTAGGTGAGTTTGGCATAGTTTGCTATGGTTAGTAGCATTTTTTTGTAATTTAATAGTGATTGGGTTTAGTTTGTTGTAGTAAGGGTTAGTTGGTGATGATTGATGGTAGCCGAAGTAATTTAGGTGAGTTTGGCATAGTTTGCTATGGTTAGAAGCATTTTTTTGTAATTTAAAAGTGATTGGGTTTAGTTTGTTGTGGTAAGGGTTAGTTCGTGATGATTTAGAGTAGCCGAAGTAATTTAGGTGAGTCTGGCATAGTTTGTTATGATTTGTACACATTTTTTTGTAATTTTAAGATAATATGGTTTGGTTTGTTGTGGTAAGGGATAGTTGGGGGTGATTTACGGTAGCCGAAGTAATTTAAGTGATTCTGGTATAGTTTGTTATGATTTCTAGCATTTTTTTGTAATTTTAAAGTGATTGGGCTTAGTTTGTTGCTGTAAAGTGTAGTTGGGGGTGATTTTTGATAGCCGAAGTAATTTAGGTGAGTTTGGCATAGTTTGCTATGGTTAGTAGCATTTTTTTGTAATTTAAAAGTGATTGAGTTTAGTTTGTTGTGGTAAGGGTTAGTTGGTGATGATTTAGAGTAGCCGAAGTAATTTAGGTGAGTCTGGCATAGTTTGTTATGTTTTGTACACCTTTTTTTGTAATTTTAAGATGATATGGTTTGGTTTGTTGTGGTAAGAAATAGTTGGGGGTGATTTACGGTAGCCGAAGTAATTTAGGTGATTCTGGTATAGTTTGTTATGATTTTTAGCATTTTTTTGTAATTTTAAAATGATTGGGCTTAGTTTGTTTCTGTAAAGTGTAGTTGGGGTTGATTTTTGATAGCCGAAGTAATTTAGGTGAGTTTGGCATAGTTTGCTAGGGTTAGTAGCATTTTTTTGTAATTTAAAAGTGATTGGGTTTAGTTTGTTGTGGTAAGGGTTAGTTGGTGATGATTTATGGTAGCCGAAGTAATTTAGGTGAGATTGGCATAGTTTGCTATGGTTAGTAGCATTTTTTTGTAATTTAAAAGTGATTGGGTTTAGTTTGTTGTGGTAAGGGTTAGTTGGTGATGATTTAGAGTAGCCGAAGTAATTTAGATGAGTCTGGCATAGTTTGTTATGATTTGTACACCTTTTTTTGTAATTTTAAGATGATATGGTTTGGTTTGTTGTGCTGAGGGATAGTTGGGGGTGATTTACGGTAGCCGAAGTAATTTAGGTGATTCTGGTATAGTTTGTTATGAATTTTAGCATTTTTTTGTAATTTTAAAGTGATTGGGCTTAGTTTGTTGCTGTAAAGTGTAGTTGGTGGTGATTTTTGATAGCCAAAGTAATTTAGGTGTGTTTGGCATAGTTTGCTATGGTTAGTAGCATTTTTTTGTAATTTAAAAGTGATTGGGTTTAGTTTGTTGTTGTAAGAGTTAGTTGGTGATGATTTATGGTAGCCGAAGTAATTTAGGTGAGTTTGGCATAGTTTGCTACGGTTAGTAGCATTTTTTTGTAATTTAAAAGTGATTGGGTTTAGTTTGTTGTGGTAAGGGTTAGTTGGTGATGATTTATGGTAGCCGAAGTAATTTAGGTGAGATTGGCATAGTTTGCTATGGTTAGTAACATTTTTTTGTAATTTAAAAGTGATTGGGTTTAGTTTGTTGTGGTAAGGGTTAGTTGGTGATGATTTATGGTAGCCGAAGTAATTTAGGTGAGTTTGGCATAGTTTGCTATGGTTAGTAGCATTTTTTTGTAATTTAAAAGTGATTGGGTTTAGTTTGTTGTGGTAAGGGTTAGTTCGTGATGATTTAGAGTAGCCGAAGTAATTTAGGTGAGTCTGGCATAGTTTGTTATGATTTGTACACCTTTTTTTGTAATTTTAAGATAATATGGTTTGGTTTGTTGTGGTAAGGGATAGTTGGGGGTGATTTACGGTAGCCGAAGTAATTTAGGTGATTCTGGTATAGTTTGTTATGATTTCTAGCATTTTTTTGTAATTTTAAAGTGATTGGGCTTAGTTTGTTGCTGTAAAGTGTAGTTGGGGGTGATTTTTGATAGCCGAAGTAATTTAGGTGAGTTTGGCATAGTTTGCTATGGTTAGTAGCATTTTTTTGTAATTTAAAAATGATTGGGTTTAGTTTGTTGTGGTAAGGGTTAGTTGGTGATGATTTAGAGTAGCCGAAGTAATTTAGGTGAGTCTGGCATAGTTTGTTATGTTTTGTACACCTTTTTTTGTAATTTTAAGATGATATGGTTTGGTTTGTTGTGGTAAGGGATAGTTGGGGGTGATTTACGGTAGCCGAAGTAATTTAGGTGATTCTGGTATAGTTTGTTATGATTTTTAGCATTTTTTTGTAATTTTAAAATCATTGGGCTTAGTTTGTTTCTGTAAAGTGTAGTTGGGGGTGATTTTTGATTGCCGAAGTAATTTAGGTGAGTTTGGCATAGTTTGCTAGGGTTAGAAGCATTTTTTTGTAATTTAAAAGTGATTGGGTTTAGTTTGTTGTGGTAAGGGTTAGTTGGTGATGATTTATGATAGCCGAAGTAATTTAGGTGAGATTGGCATAGTTTGCTATGGTTAATAGCATTTTTTTGTAATTTAAAAGTGATTGGGTTTAGTTTGTTGTGGTAAGGGTTAGTTGGTGATGATTTATGGTAGCCGAAGTAATTTAGGTGAGTTTGGCATAGTTTGCTATGGTTAGTAGCATTTTTTTGTAATTTAATAGTGATTGGGTTTAGTTTGTTGTAGTAAGGGTTAGTTGGTGATGATTGATGGTAGCCGAAGTAATTTAGGTGAGTTTGGCATAGTTTGCTATGGTTAGAAGCATTTTTTTGTAATTTAAAAGTGATTGGGTTTAGTTTGTTGTGGTAAGGGTTAGTTGGTGATGATTTAGAGTAGCCGAAGTAATTTAGATGAGTCTGGCATAGTTTGTTATGATTTGTACACCTTTTTTTGTAATTTTAAGATGATATGGTTTGGTTTGTTGTGCTGAGGGATAGTTGGGGGTGATTTACGGTAGCCGAAGTAATTTAGGTGATTCTGGTATAGTTTGTTATTAATTTTAGCATTTTTTTGTAATTTTAAAGTGATTGGGCTTAGTTTGTTGCTGTAAAGTGTAGTTGTTGGTGATTTTTGATAGCCAAAGTAATTTAGGTGTGTTTGGCATAGTTTGCTATGGTTAGAAGCATTTTTTTGTAATTTAAAAGTGATTGGGTTTAGTTTGTTGTTGTAAGAGTTAGTTGGTGATGATTTATGGTAGCCGAAGTAATTTAGGTGAGTTTGGCATAGTTTGCTACGGTTAGTAGCATTTTTTTGTAATTTAAAAGTGATTGGGTTTAGTTTGTTGTGGTAAGGGTTAGTTGGTGATGATTTATGGTAGCCGAAGTAATTTAGGTGAGATTGGCATAGTTTGCTATTGTTAGTAAAATTTTTTTGTAATTTAAAAGTGATTGGGTTTAGTTTGTTGTGGTAAGGGTTAGTTGGTGATGATTTATGGTAGCCGAAGTAATTTAGGTGAGTTTGGCATAGTTTGCTATGGTTAGTAGCATTTTTTTGTAATTTAAAAGTGATTGGGTTTAGTTTGTTGTGGTAAGGGTTAGTTCGTGATGATTTAGAGTAGCCGAAGTAATTTAGGTGAGTCTGGCATAGTTTGTTATGATTTGTACACCTTTTTTTGTAATTTTAAGATAATATGGTTTGGTTTGTTGTGGTAAGGGATAGTTGGGGGTGATTTACGGTAGCCGAAGTAATTTAGGTGATTCTGGTATAGTTTGTTATGATTTCTAGCATTTTTTTGTAATTTTAAAGTGATTGGGCTTAGTTTGTTGCTGTAAAGTGTAGTTGGGGGTGATTTTTGATAGCCGAAGTAATTTAGGTGAGTTTGGCATAGTTTGCTATGGTTAGTAGCATTTTTTTTTAATTTAAAAATGATTGGGTTTTGTTTGTTGTGGTAAGGGTTAGTTGGTGATGATTTAGAGTAGCCGAAGTAATTTAGGTGAGTCTGGCATAGTTTGTTATGTTTTGTACACCTTTTTTTGTAATTTTAAGATGATATGGTTTGGTTTGTTGTGGTAAGGGATAGTTGGGGGTGATTTACGGTAGCCGAAGTAATTTAGGTGATTCTGGTATAGTTTGTTATGATTTTTAGCATTTTTTTGTAATTTTAAAATGATTGGGCTTAGTTTGTTTCTGTAAAGTGTAGTTGGGGGTGATTTTTGATTGCCGAAGTAATTTAGGTGAGTTTGGCATAGTTTGCTAGGGTTAGTAGCATTTTTTTGTAATTTAAAAGTGATTGGGTTTAGTTTGTTGTGGTAAGGGTTAGTTGGTGATGATTTATGGTAGCCGAAGTAATTTAGGTGAGATTGGCATAGTTTGCTATGGTTAGTAGCATTTTTTGTAATTTAAAAGTGATTGGGTTTAGTTTGTTGTGGTAAGGGTTAGTTGGTGATGATTTAGAGTAGCCGAAGTAATTTAGGTGAGTCTGGCATAGTTTGTTATGATTTGTACACCTTTTTTTGTAATTTTAAGATGATATGGTTTGGTTTGTTGTGCTGAGGGATAGTTGGGGGTGATTTACGGTAGCCGAAGTAATTTAGGTGATTCTGGTATAGTTTGTTATGAAGTTTAGCATTTTTTTGTAATTTTAAAGTGATTGGGCTTAGTTTGTTGCTGTAAAGTGTAGTTGGTGGTGATTTTTGATAGCCAAAGTAATTTAGGTGTGTTTGGCATAGTTTGCTATGGTTAGTAGCATTTTTTTGTAACTAGCTGAATGTACACGGCGTTGCCCGTACGCAGATTAAATAAACGCAGTGTTGACAAAAGTGGTGTATTGGTGATGTACACTAATTGACATTATAATACAATTAAACAGGAATGCTCTACTTTTCCAATCACAAAATAAACAAATTTGCTGAAATTAACCTGCATTGCCAGGACCGGGTACTTGATCGGGTATATGATTTGGAAAAAAAGGATATCTTGGTTGATATCAGATGAAAAATCTCGAATAGACTCTTTAAGCAAAGACGCAGTTTGGAGGTGTTCTATAAGCGATTCCAGGAAATCGAAATTAATGTTAGAAAATTTTCGGGAAAATCGAAGTTTACAAATTAGCAGATAATGTTATGATAAAGTTGAAAAGACAATGGAAACATTTCTCCTGCTACAGTCATCTCACAGCAGAACAGTATGTAGATGATTTTGACTTATCTTCAGAATAAACAAACTCTTCAGCATAAATATCTCCTTTTGAGCTGCACAAAGTTATTAAAACCTGGCCGCAACTTGTTGAACAATTAAAGTGAGAACATTTTGAGCTCCCTTTCCATTATTAAAATTTCAATACCATTACCACAGATAGTAAAAAAGACAATTTTCATCAGCTTTCACGAAAATTATACGGTGTGGTATTTGTAATCTGCTAGATTTTCAAACTGCTCCATCTTAGTTTTAAATGATGCAATAATGAACACAATGTATTTACGTAAAATAAATAGTGTAAAACGCGTATCAAAGTCAGTAAAGTCTGGTCCAACGCTGCAAATTTCGGATTTCAGCCGGGGCAGGTTTGGTGAAAAACAAATACACCACTATCATTAACTGAACGTAAAAATTAGCGTACGAATATAAGTGGGGTCCGGTACGACGATGGTAATTTTTGGTTAACGGCAAGAACAAATCGGGAATATTATATTAAAATAATTTATTTAATAGCGATAGAACTTTTAATACTGATGCGTCGCCTCGACCTTGGCGACTTTGAGTACAAGCGTTTCAGCCGCTGAAGCAGCAATTTTCACAATTATATTAGGTGCACGTGCCTAGTGCGTGTTAAAACAATTTGGCTAACAAAAGAGATTAATTTGTATATACCAAATAATACTCGCAAAGGTGTACTCGTATGGCCCGTCATTATTTTCATGAAATGAATTAGAAAAATGAACATTCTAAAGTAAATAATTATTTTGACGGGAATGTGGTGGATGAAAAAATCTTATTCGGCCTCTCCGACAAACTAACACTTGTTTAGATTAACATGCATTCCTTCATGGACCTGTGACGAATTACAAACAAATATCGAAATTTCAAGTGTTCCAAATGATTTCGTTTCTGTATGAAAGCGGTTTTTTTCACTCGTCAGTCTGAACTTACTACACAGTGATATTTTAACATCCAGGCGACCTAAATTATTTTGCCGTTTATTTCAAAAATTTCCCTGAAAGGAGAGTAGTCAACAGTGGGGCTCATCAGGGGTGGCAGGGTTGGCAGTGCCACTCCAAGTATAAATTTACTATCGAACACAAAATTAGTTCTGCAATGCAATTGCAAAATTATGAATTGTTAGATATTTTAACGAAAATCTAGCGCTTACACCGCTTTAAAATTAAAAACCATAGAGCTCTTTATACAATGGAGAAAAAGTCCTTATTATTTGCGATGTAAATGCACGCATGCTAAGAAGATAGGGCTTGCCCTGTCAGCGTGTTGCAATTCAGAACATAAGTTTATGTTTGCATCTCAACTGGAATAATTATTTATTGGAAGGTGGAAGAGAATCAAAATTTTTATCAGCATATTTAATATTCAGAATAACGTCTATTAGTCGAAACAATATATTTTAGATGCAGATATTTCTTAATATTTTATGATTTTTGGCCTACAAAGTCTGCAACAGTACGTTTTTTCCATCTTAAAAAAAATTAAAATATTTAGTCGAACTTGTATTTGCAAATCTCGCTTAATCAACTTGTCAACGATTGCAATAGAGGAACAATTAATGAAGACTTTGCTTAATAGTAAGTGATTTATGATAGCCGAAATAATGTGGGTGAGTTTGGCATAGTTTTGCTATGGTTTGTAGCATTTTTTGTAATTTTAAAGTGATTGGGCTTATTTTGGGGTGGTAAGGGGTAGTTGAGGGTGATTTATGATAGCCGGAGTAATTTGGGTGAGTTTGGCATAGTTTTGCTATGGTTTGTAGCATTTTTTGTAATTTTAAAGTGATTGGGCTTATTTTGGGGTGGTAAGGGGTAGTTGAGGGTGATTTATGGTAGCCGAAGTAATTTAAGTGAGTTTGACATAGTTTGCTATGGTGTGTAGCATTTTTTGTAATTTTAAAGTGATGGGACTTAGTTTGGGGTGGTAAGGGGTAGTTGGGGGTGATTTATGGTAGCCGAAGTAATTTAAGTGAGTTTGACATAGTTTGCTATGGTTTGTAGCATTTTTTGTAATTTTAAAGTGATTGGGCTTAGTTTGGGGTGGTAAGGGGTAGTTGGGGGTGATTTATGGTAGCCGAAGTAATTTAAGTGAGTTTGACATAGTTTGCTATGGTTTGTAGCATTTTTTGTAATTTTAAAGTGATTGGGCTTAGTTTGGGGTGGTAAGGGGTAGTTGGGGGTGATTTATGATAGCCGGAGTAATTTGGGTGAGTTTGGCATAGTTTTGCTATGGTTTGTAGCATTTTTTGTAATTTTAAAGTGATTGGGCTTATTTTGGGGTGGTAAGGGGTAGTTGAGGGTGATTTATGGTAGCCGAAGTAATTTAAGTGAGTTTGACATAGTTTGCTATGGTTTGTAGCATTTTTTGTAATTTTATAGTGATGGGACTTAGTTTGGGTAGGTAAGGGGTAGTTGGGGGTGATTTATGGTAGCCGAAGTAATTTAAGTGAGTTTGACATAGTTTGCTATGGTTTGTAGCATTTTTTGTAATTTTAAAGTGATTGGGCTTAGTTTGGGGTGGTAAGGGGTAGTTGGGGGTGATTTATGATAGCCGAAGTAATTTGGGTGAGTTTGGCATAGTTTTGCTATGGTTTGTAGCATTTTTTGTAATTTTAAAGTGATTTGGCTTAGTTTGGGGTGGTAAGGGGTAGATGGGGGTGATTTATGGTAGCCGAAGTAATTTGGGTGAGTTTGGCATAGTTTGCTATGGTTTGTGGCATTTTGTTTTATTTTAAAGTGATTGGAGTTACTTGGGGTTGCTAAGGGGTGGTAAGGGATGATTTAAGATAGCGGATCTAATTTATGTCAGTTTGGCGTAGTTTGGGAATTTTTTGGGGTTGCTTTGGTGAAGTTTGCAATGGTAAGAGATATTTGAGAATGTTTAATGTAGACGGATTAAATTTGGAGTGGTATGGTAATTTTTAAATGAGTCACGGATCGACATTATAATTGAAATCAAAATTATAATTGAAATATCTGCGCCTCGCTAGGTACGGCAAAAGTATGATCAGGAAAGCAGAAGCTCGACCTTGAAACTGCTTTTGTCGCTGTCGTGTGGTTCGGGAGTGGTCCGTCTGAGTTCAGCCTAATGTAAACCGGTCGCCCGACGTCGAAGTTGTTTTGGCTAGACACGTGCTTCTAACAAAAAAAAACACGGTCTCCGCGAGCCGATCATTTTTTGTTTATTTTAACCGGTTTTTATCCGGTTTTTATTTAAATACAAAGGAACCGGGCCGAATTTCGCAAAATCCCTTCTTATCACTTCGTTTCGGCACATGATACACCCGTGTCTAAAATTTCAAGTCTCCAGCCCTCACGGTTTGGGCTGTGGGTTGATTATGAATCAGTGAATGAGTAGATGTGTAGATGAGTGTGTCAGTGAGGACACTTCGCTTTATATATTTAGATTTAAAAGTGATTGGGTTTAGTTTGTTGTTGTAAGAGTTAGTTGGTGATGATTTATGGTAGCCGAAGTAATTTAGGTGAGTTTGGCATAGTTTGCTACGGTTAGTAGCATTTTTTTGTAATTTAAAAGTGATTGGGTTTAGTTTGTTGTGGTAAGGGTTAGTTGGTGATGATTTATGGTAGCCGAAGTAATTTAGGTGAGTCTGGCATAGTTTGTTATGATTTGTACACCTTTTTTTGTAATTTTAAGATGATATGGTTTGGTTTGTTGTGGTAAGGGATAGTTGGGGGTGATTTACGGTAGCCGAAGTAATTTAGGTGATTCTGGTATAGTTTGTTATGATTTTTAGCATTTTTTTGTAATTTTAAAGTGATTGGGCTTAGTTTGTTGCTGTAAAGTGTAGTTGGGGGTGATTTTTGATAGCCGAAGTAATTTAGGTGAGTTTGGCATAGTTTGCTAGGGTTAGTAGCATTTTTTTGTAATTTAAAAGTGATTGGGTTTAGTTTGTTGTGGTAAGGGTTAGTTGGTGATGATTTATGGTAGCCGAAGTAATTTAGGTGAGATTGGCATAGTTTGCTATGGTTAGTAGCATTTTTTTGTAATTTAAAAGTGATTGGGTTTAGTTTGTTGTGGTAAGGGTTAGTTGGTGATGATCTAGAGTAGCCGAAGTAATTTAGGTGAGTCTGGCATAGTTTGTTATGATTTGTACACCTTTTTTTGTAATTTTAAGATGATATGGTTTGGTTTGTTGTGGTAAGGGATAGTTGGGGGTGATTTACGGTTGCCGAAGTAATTTTGGTGATTCTGGTATAGTTTGTTATGATTTTTAGCATTTTTTTGTAATTTTAAAGTGATTGGGCTTAGTTTGTTGCTGTAAAGTGTAGTTGGGTGTGATTTTTGATAGCCGAAGTAATTTAGGTGAGTTTGGCATAGTTTGCTATGGTTAGTAGCATTTTTTTGTAATTTAATAGTGATTGGGTTTAGTTTGTTGTAGTAAGGGTTAGTTGGTGATGATTTATGGTAGCCAATGTAATTTAGGTGAGTTTGGCATAGTTTGCTATGGTTAGTAGCATTTTTTTGTAATTTAAAAGTGATTGGGTTTAGTTTGTTGTGGTAAGGGTTAGTTGGTGATAATTTAGAGTAGCCGAAGTAATTTAGGTGAGTCTGGCATAGTTTGTTATGATTTGTACACCTTTTTTTGTAATTTTAAGGTGATATGGTTTGGTTTGTTGTGGTAAGGGATAGTTGGGGGTGATTTACGGTAGCCGAAGTAATTTAGGTGATTCTGGTATAGTTTGTTATGATTTTTGACATTTTTTTGTAATTTTAAAGTGATTGGGTTTATTTTGTTGCTGTAAAGTGTAGTTGGGGGTGATTTGTGATAGCCGAAGTAATTTAGTTGAGTTTGGCATAGTTTGCTATGGTTAGTAGCATTTTTTTGTAATTTAAAAGTGATTGGGATTAGTTTGTTGTGGTAAGGGTTAGTTGGTGATGAGTTATGGTAGCCGAAGTAATTTAGGTGAGTTTGGCATAGTTTGCTATGGTTAGTAGCATTTTTTTGTAATTTAAAAGTGATTGGGTTTAATTTGTTGTGGTAAGGGTTAGTTGGTGATGATTTAGAGTAGCCGAAGTAATTTAGGTGTGTCTGGCATAGTTTGTTATGATTTGTACACATTTTTTTGTAATTTTAAGATGATATGGTTTGGTTTGTTGTTGTAAGGGATAGTTGGGGGTGATTTACGGTAGCCGAAGTAATTTAGGTGATTCTGGTATAGTTTGTTATGATTTTTAGCATTTTTTTGTAATTTTAAAATGATTGGGCTTAGTTTGTTGCTGTAAAGTGTAGTTGGGGGTGATTTTTGATAGCGAAAGTAATTTAGGTGAGTTTGGCATAGTTTGCTATGGTTAGTAGCATTTTTTTGTAATTTAAAAGTGATTGGGTTTAATTTGTTGTGGTAAGGGTTAGTTGGTGATGATTTAGAGTAGCCGAAGTAATTTAGGTGTGTCTGGCATAGTTTGTTATGATTTGTACACATTTTTTTGTAATTTTAAGATGATATGGTTTGGTTTGTTGTTGTAAGGGATAGTTGGGGGTGATTTACGGTAGCCGAAGTAATTTAGGTGATTCTGGTATAGTTTGTTATGATTTTTAGCATTTTTTTGTAATTTTAAAATGATTGGGCTTAGTTTGTTGCTGTAAAGTGTAGTTGGGGGTGATTTTTGATAGCGAAAGTAATTTAGGTGAGTTTGGCATAGTTTGCTATGGTTAGTAGCATTTTTTTGTAATTTAAAAGTGATTGGATTTAGTTTGTTGTGGTAAGGGTTAGTTGGTGATGATTTATGGTAGCCGAAGTAAGTTAGGTGAGTTTGGCATAGTTTGTTATGATTTGTACACCTTTTTTTGTAATTTTAAGATGATATGGTTTGGTTTGTTGTGGTAAGGGATAGTTGTTGGTGATTTACGGTTGCCGAAGTAATTTAGGTGATTCTGGTATAGTTTCTTATGATTTTTAGCATTTTTTTGTAATTTTAAAGTGATTGGGCTTAGTTTGTTGCTGTAAAGTGTAGTTGGGGGTGATTTTTGATAGCCGAAGTAATTTAGGTGCGTTTGGCATAGTTTGCTATGGTTAGTAGCATTTTTTTATAATTTAAAAGTGATTGGGTTTAGTTTGTTGTGGTAAGGGTTAGTTGGTGATCATTTTTGATACCCGAAGTAATTTAGGTGAGTTTGGCATAGTTTGCTATTTTTAGTATCATTTTTTTGAAATTTAAAAGTGATTGGGTTTAGTTTGTTGTGGTAAGGGTTAGTTGGTGATAATTTAGAGTAGCCGAAGTAATTTAGGTGAGTCTGGCCTAGTTTGTTATGATTTGTACACCTTTTTTTGTAATTTTAAGATGATATGGTTTGGTTTGTTGTGGTAAGGAAGAGTTGGGGGTGATTTACGGTAGCCGAAGTAATTTAGGTGATTCTGGTATAGTTTGTTATGATTTTTAACATTTTTTTGTAATTTTAAAGTGATTGGGTTTATTTTGTTGCTGTAAAGTGTAGTTGGAGGTGATTTTTGATAGCCGAAGTAATTTAGGTGAGTTTGGCATAGTTTGCTATGGTTAGTAGCATTTTTTTGTAATTTAAAAGTGATTGGGTTTAGTTTGTTGTGGTAAGGGTTATTTGGTGATGATTTATGGTAGCCGAAGTAATTTAAGTGAGTTTGGCATAGTTTGCTATGGTTAGTAGCATTTTTTTGTAATTTAAAAGGGATTGGGTTTAATTTGTTGTGGTAAGGGTAAGTTGGTGATGATTTAGAGTAGCCGAAGTAATTTAGGTGTGTCTGGCATAGTTTGTTATGATTTGTACACATTTTTTTGTAATTTTAAGATGATATGGTTTGGTTTGTTGTTGTAAGGGATAGTTGGGGCTGATTTACGGTAGCCGAAGTAATTTAGGTGATTCTGGTATAGTTTGTTATAATTTTTAGCATTTTTTTGTAATTTTAAAGTGATTGGGCTTAGTTTGTTGCTGTAAAGTGTAGTTGGGGGTGATTTTTGATAGCCGAAGTAATTTAGGTGAGTTTGGCATAGTTTGCTAGGGTTAGTAGCATTTTTTTGTAATTTAAAAGTGATTGGGTTTAGTTTGTTGTGGTAAGGGTTAGTTGGTTATGATTTATGGTAGCCGAAGTAATTTAGGTGAGGTTGGCATAGTTTGCTATGGTTAGTAGCATTTTTTTGTAATTTAAAAGTGATTGGGTTTAGTTTGTTGTGGTAAGGGTTAGTTTGTGATGATTTAGAGTAGCCGAAGTAATTTAGGTGAGTCTGGCATAGTTTGTTATGATTTGTACACCTTTTTTTGTAATTTTAAGATGATATGGTTTGGTTTGTTGTAGTAAGGGATAGTTGTTGGTGATTTACGGTTGCCGATGTAATTTAGGTGATTCTGGTATAGTTTCTTATGATTTTTAGCATTTTTTTGTAATTTTAAAGTGATTGGGCTTAGTTTGTTGCTGTAAAGTGTAGTTGGGGGTGATTTTTGATAGCCGAAGTAATTTAGGTGCGTTTGGCATAGTTTGCTATGGTTAGTAGCATTTTTTTATAATTTAAAAGTGATTGGGTTTAGTTTGTTGTGGTAAGGGTTAGTTGGTGATGATTTATGGTAGCCGATGTAATTTAGGTGAGTTTGGCATATTTTGCTATGGTTAGTAGCATTTTTTTGTAATTTAAAATTGATTGGGTTTAGTTTGTTGTGGTAAGGGTTAGTTGGTGATAATTTAGAGTAGCCGAAGTAATTTAGGTGAGTCTGGCATAGTTTGTTATGATTTGTACACCTTTTTTTGTAATTTTAAGATGATATGGTTTGGTTTGTTGTTGTAAGGGATAGTTGGGGGTGATTTACGGTAGCCGAAGTAATTTAGGTGATTCTGGTATAGTTTGTTATGATTTTTAACATTTTTTTGTAATTTTAAAGTGATTGGGTTTATTTTGTTGCTGTAAAGTGTAGTTGGGGGTGATTTTTGATAGCCGAAGTAATTTAGGGGAATTTGGCATAGTTTGCTATGGTTAGTAGCAATTTTTTGTAATTTAAAAGTGATTGGGTTTAGTTTGTTGTGGTAAGGGTTAGTTGGTGATGATTTATGGTAGCCGAAGTCATTTAAGTGAGTTTGGCATAGTTTGCTATGGTTAGTAGCATTTTTTTATAATTTAAAAGTGATTGGGTTTAATTTGTTGTGGTAAGGGTTAGTTGGTGATGATTTAGAGTAGCCGAAGTAATTTAGGTGTGTCTGGCATAGTTTGTTATGATTTGTACACCTTTTTTTGTAATTTTAAGATGATATGGTTTGGTTTGTTGTTGTAAGGGATAGTTGGGGGTGATTTACGGTAGCCGAAGTAATTTAGGTGATTCTGGTATAGTTTGTTATAATTTTTAGCATTTTTTTGTAATTTTAAAATGATTGGGCTTAGTTTGTTGCTGTAAAGTGTAGTTGGGGGTGATTTTTGATAGCCGAAGTAATTTAGGTGAGTTTGGCATAGTTTGCTATGGTTAGTAGCATTTTTTTGTAATTTAAAAGTGAATGGGTTTAGTTTGTTGTGGTAAGGGTTAGTTGGTGATGATTTATGGTAGCCGAAGTAATTTAGGTGAGTTTGGCATAGTTTGCTATGGTTAGTAGCATTTTTTTGTAATTTGAAAGTGATTGGGTTTAGTTTGTTGTGGTAAGGGTTAGTTGTGATGATTTAGAGTAGCCGAAGTAATTTAGGTGAGTCTGGCATAGTTTGTTATGATTTGTACACCTTTTTTTGTAATTTTAAGATGATATGGTTTGGTTTGTTGTGGTAAGGGATAGTTGGGGGTGATTTACGGAAGACAAAGTAATTTAGGTGATTCTGGTATAGTTTGTTATGATTTTTAGCATTTTTTTGTAATTTTAAAGTGATTGGGCTTAGGTTGTTGCTGTAAAGTGTAGTTGGGGGTGATTTTTGATAGCCGGAGTAATTTAGGTGAGTTTGGCATAGTTTGCTAGGGTTAGTAGCATTTTTTTGTAATTTAAATGTGATTGGGTTTAGTTTGTTGTGGTAAGGGTTAGTTGGTGATGATTTATGGTAGCCGAAGTAATTTAGGTGAGTTTGGCATAGTTTGCTATGGTTAGTAGCATTTTTTTAAATTTAAAAGTGATTAGGTTTAGTTTGTTGTGGTAAGGGTTAGTTGGTGATGATTTAGAGTAGCCGAAGTAATTTAGGTGAGTCTGGCATAGTTTGTTATGATTTGTACACCTTTTTTTGTAATTTTAAGATGATATGGTTTGGTTTGTTGTGGTAAGGGACAGTTGGGGGTGATTTACGGTAGCCGAAGTAATTTAGGAGATTCTGGTATAGTTTGTTATGATTTTTAGCATTTTTTTGTAGTTTTAAAATGATTGGGCTTAGTTTGTTGCTGTAAAGTGTAGTTGGGGGTGATTTTTGATAGCCGAAGTAATTTAGGTGAGTTTGGCATAGTTTGCTAGGGTTAGTAGAATTTTTTTGTAATTTAAAAGTGATTGGGTTTAGTTTGTTGTGGTAAGGGTTAGTTGGTAATGATTTAGAGTAGCCGAAGTAATTTAGGTGAGTCTGGCATAGTTTGTTATGATTTGTACACCTTTTGTTGTAATTTTAAGATGATATGGTTTGGTTTGTTGTGGTAAGGGATAGTTGGGGGTGATTTACGGTAGCCGAAGTAATGTAGGTGATTCTGGTATAGTTTGTTATGATTTTTAGCATTTTTTTGTAATTTCAAAGTGATTGGGCTTAGTTTGTTGCTGTAAAGTGTAGTTGGGGGTGATTTTTGATAGCCGAAGTAATTTAGGTGAGTTTGGAATAGTTTGCTATGGTTAGTAGCATATTTTTTAATTTAAAAGTGATTGGGTTTAGTTTGTTGTGGTAAGGGTTAGTTGGTAATGATTTAGAGTAGCCGAAGTAATTTAGGTGAGTCTGGCATAGTTTGTTATGATTTGTACACCTTTTTTTTTAATTTTTAGATGATATGGTTTGGTTTGTTGTGGTAAGGGATAGTTGGGGGTGATTTACGGTAGCCGAAGTAATTTAGGTGATTCTGGTATAGTTTGTTATGACTTTTAGCATTTTGTTGTAATTTTAAAGTGATTGGGCTTAGTTTGATGCTGTAAAGTGTAGTTGGGGGTGATTTTTGATAGCCGAAGTAATTTAGGTGAGTTTGGCATAGTTTGCTATGGTTAGTAGCATTTTTTTGTAATTTAAAAGTGATTGGGTTTAGTTTGTTGTGGTAAGGGTTAGTTGGTGATGATTTATGGTAGCCGAAGTAATTTAGGTGAGTTTGGCATAGTTTGCTATGGTTAGGAGCATTTTTTTGTAATTTAAAAGTGATTGGGTTTAGTTTGTTGTGGTAGGGGTTAGTTGGTGATGATTTAGAGTAGCCGAAGTAATTTAGGTGAGTCTGGCATAGTTTGTTATGATTTCTACACCTTTTTTTGTAATTTTAAGATGATATGGTTTGGTTTGTTGTGGTAAGGGATAGTTGGGGGTGATTTACGGTAGCCGAAGTAATTTAGGTGATTCTGGTATAGTTTGTTATGATTTTTAGCATTTTTTTGTAATTTTAAAGTGATTGGGCTTAGTTTGTTGCTGTAAATTGGTGTTGGGGGTGATTTTTGATAGCCGAAGTAATTTAGGTGAGTTTGGCATAGTTTGCTAAGGTTAGTAGCATTTTTTTGTAATTTAAATGTGATTGGGTTTAGTTTGTTGTGGTAAGGGTTAGTTGGTTATGATTTATGGTAGCCGAAGTAATTTAGGTGAGATTGGCATAGTTTGCTATGGTTAGTAGCATTTTTTTTGTAATTTAAAAGTGATTGGGTTTAGTTTGTTGTGGTAAGGGTTAGTTGGTGATGATTTAGAGTAGCCGAAGTAATTTAGGTGAGTCTGGCATAGTTTGTTATGATTTGTACACCTTTTTTTGTAATTTTAAGATGATATAGTTTGGTTTGTTGTTGTAAGGGATAGTTGTTGGTGATTTACGGTTGCCGAAGTAATTTAGGTGATTCTGGTATAGTTTCTTATGATTTTTAGCATTTTTTTGTAATTTTAAAGTGATTGGGCTTAGTTTGTTGCTGTAAAGTGTAGTTGGGGGTGATTTTTGATAGCCGAAGTAATTTAGGTGCGTTTGGCATAGTTTTCTATGGTTAGTAGCATTTTTTTATAATTTAAAAGTGATTGGGTTTAGTTTGTTGTGGTAAGGGTTAGTTGGTGATGATTTTTGATACCCGAAGTAATTTAGGTGAGTTTGGCATAGTTTGCTATGGTTAGTATCATTTTTTTGTAATTTAAAAGTGATTGGGTTTAGTTTGTTGTGGTAAGGGTTAGTTGGTGATGATTTAGAGTAGCCGAAGTAATTTAGGTGAGTCTGGCATAGTTTGTTATGATTTGTACACCTTGTTTTGTAATTTTAAGTTGATATGGATTGGTTTGTTGTGGTAAGGGATAGTTGGGGGTGATTTACGGTAGCCGAAGTAATTTAGGTGATTCTGGTATAGTTTGTTATGATTTTTAGCATTTTTATGTAATTCTAAAGTGATTGGGCTCAGTTTGTTGCTGTAAAGTGTAGTTGGGGGTGATTGTTGATAGCCGAAGTAATTTAGGTGAGTTTGGCATAGTTTGCTATGGTTAGTAGCATTTTTTTGTAATTTAAAAGTGATTGGGTTTAGTTTGTTGTGGTAAGGGTTATTTGGTGGTGATTTATGGTAGCCGAAGTAATTTAAGTGAGTTTGGCATAGTTTGCTATGGTTAGTAGCATTTTTTTGTAATTTAAAAGGGATTGGGTTTAATTTGTTGTGGTAAGGGTAAGTTGGTGATGATTTAGAGTAGCCGAAGTAATTTAGGTGTGTCTGGCATAGTTTGTTATGATTTGTACACCTTTTTTTGTAATTTTAAGATGATATGGTTTGGTATGTTGTTGTAAGGGATAGTTGGGGGTGATTTACGGTAGCCGAAGTAATTTAGGTGATTCTGGTATAGTTTGTTATAATTTTTAGCATTTTTTTGTAATTTTAAAGTGATTGGGCTTAGTTTGTTGCTGTAAAGTGTAGTTGGGGGTGATTTTTGATAGCCGAAGTAATTTAGGTGAGTTTGGCATAGTTTGCTAGGGTTAGTAGCATTTTTTTGTAATTTAAAAGTGATTGGGTTTAGTTTGTTGTGGTAAGGGTTAGTTGGTTATGATTTATGGTAGCCGAAGTAATTTAGGTGAGGTTGGCATAGTTTGCTATGGTTAGTAGCATTTTTTTGTAATTTAAAAGTGATTGGGTTTAGTTTGTTGTGGTAAGGGTTAGTTGGTGATGATTTAGAGTAGCCGAAGTAATTTAGGTGAGTCTGGCATAGTTTGTTATGATTTGTACACCTTTTTTTGTAATTTTAAGATGATATGGTTTGGTTTGTTGTGGTAAGGGATAGTTGTTGGTGATTTACGGTTGCCGAAGTAATTTAGGTGATTTTGGTATAGTTTCTTATGATTTTTAGCATTTTTTTGTAATTTTAAAGTGATTGGGCTTAGTTTGTTGCTGTAAAGTGTAGTTGGGGGTGATTTTTGATAGCCGAAGTAATTTAGGTGCGTTTGGCATCGTTTGCTATGGTTAGTAGCATTTTTTTATAATTTAAAAGTGATAGGGTTTAGTTTGTTGTGGTAAGGGTTAGTTGGTGATGATTTATGGTAGCCGATGTAATTTAGGTGAGTTTGGCATAGTTTGCTATGGTTAGTAGCATTTTTTTGTAATTTAAAATTGATTGGGTTTAGTTTGTTGTGGTAAGGGTTATTTGGTGATAATTTAGAGTAGCCGAAGTAATTTAGGTGAGTCTGGCATAGTTTGTTATGATTTGTACACCTTTTTTTGTAATTTTAAGATGATATGGTTTGGTTTGTTGTGGTAAGGAAGAGTTGGGGGTGATTTACGGTAGCCGAAGTAATTTAGGTGATTCTGGTATAGTTTGTTATGATTTTTAACATTTTTTTGTAATTTTAAAGTGATTGGGTTTATTTTGTTGCTGTAAAGTGTAGTTGGGGGTGATTTTTGATAACCGAAGTAATTTAGGTGAATTTGGCATAGTTTGCTATGGTTAGTAGCATTTTTTTGTAATTTAAAAGTGATTGGGTTTAGTTTGTTGTGGTAAGGGTTAGTTGGTGATGATTTATGGTAGCCGAAGTAATTTAAGTGAGTTTGGCATAGTTTGCTATGGTTAGTAGCATTTTTTTGTAATTTAAAAGTGATTGGGTTTAATTTGTTGTGGTAAGGGTTAGTTGGTGATGATTTAGAGTAGCCGAAGTAATTTAGGTGTCTCTGGCATAGTTTGTTATGATTTGTACACCTTTTTTTGTAATTTTAAGATGATATGGTTTGGTTTGTTGTTGTAAGGGATAGTTGGGGGTGATTTACGGTAGCCGAAGTAATTTAGATGATTCTGGTATAGTTTGTTATAATTTTTAGCATTTTTTTGTAATTTTAAAATGATTGGGCTTAGTTTGTTTCTGTAAAGTGTAGTTGGGGGTGATTTTTGATAGCCGAAGTAATTTAGGTGAGTTTGGCATAGTTTGCTATGTTTAGTAGCATTTTTTTGTAATTTAAAAGTGAATGGGTTTAGTTTGTTGTGGTAAGGGTTAGTTGGTGATGATTTATGGTAGCCGAAGTAATTTAGGTGAGTTTGGCATAGTTTGCTATGGTTAGTAGCATTTTTTTGTAATTTGAAAGTGATTGGGTTTAGTTTGTTGTGGTAAGGGTTAGTTGTGATGATTTAGAGTAGCCGAAGTAATTTAGGTGAGTCTGGCATAGTTTGTTATGATTTGTACACCTTTTTTTGTAATTTTAAGATGATATGGTTTGGTTTGTTGTGGTAAGGGATAGTTGGGGGTGATTTACGGTAGCCAAAGTAATTTAGGTGATTCTGGTATAGTTTGTTATGATTTTTAGCATTTTTTTGTAATTTTAAAGTGATTGGGCTTAGTTTGTTGCTGTAAAGTGTAGTTGGGGGTGATTTTTGATAGCCGGAGTAATTTAGGTGAGTTTGGCATAGTTTGCTAGGGTTAGTAGCATTTTTTTGTAATTTAAATGTGATTGGGTTTAGTTTGTTGTGGTAAGGGTTAGTTGGTGATGATTTATGGTAGCCGAAGTAATTTAGGTGAGTTTGGCATAGTTTGTTATGAGTTGTACACCTTTTTTTGTAATTTTAAGATGATATGGTTTGGTTTGTTGTGGTAAGGGATAGTTGGGGGTGATTTACGGTAGCCGAAGTAATTTAGGTGATTCTGGTATAGTTTGTTATGATTTTTAGCATTTTTCTGTAATTTTAAAGTGATTGGGCTTAGTTTGTTGCTGTAAAGTATAGTTGGGGGTGATTTTTGATAGCCGAAGTAATTTAGGTGAGTTTGGCATAGTTTGCTATGGTTAGTAGCATTTTTTTGTAATTTCAAACTGATTGGGTTTAGTTTGTTGTGGTAAAGGTTAGTTGGTGATGATTTATGGTAGCCGAAGTAATTTAGGTGAGTTTGGCATAGTTTGCTATGGTTAGTAGCATTTTTTTGTATTTAAAAGTGATTGGGTTTAGTTTGTTGTGGTAAGGGTTAGTTGGTGATGATTTAGAGTAGCCGAAGTAATTTAGGTGAGTCTGGCATAGTTTGTTATGATTTGTACACCTTGTTTTGTAATTTTAAGTTGATATGGTTTGGTTTGTTGTGGTAAGGGATAGTTGGGGGTGATTTACGGTAGCCGAAGTAATTTAGGTGAGTTTGGCATAGTTTGCTATGGTTAGTAGCATTTTGTTGTAATTTAAAAGTTATTGGGTTTAGTTTGTTGTGGTAAGGGTTGTTGGTGATGATTTAGAGTACCCGAAGTAATTTAGGTGAGTCTGGCATAGTTTGTTATGATTTGTACACCTTGTTTTGTAATTTTAAGATGATATGGTTTGGTTTGTTGTGGTAAGGGATAATTGGGGGTGATTTACGGTAGCCAAAGTAATTTAGGTGATTCTGGTATAGTTTGTTCTGATTTTTAGCATTTTTTTGTAATTTTAAAGTGATTGGGCTTAGCTTGTTGCTGTAAAGTGTAGTTAGGGGTGATTTTTGATAGCCGAAGTAATTTAGGTGAGTTTGGCATTGTTTGCTATGGTTAGTAGCATTTTTTTGTAATTTAAAAGTGATTGGGTTTAGTTTGCTGTGGTAAGGGTTAGTTGGTGATGATTTATGGTAGCCGAAGTAATTTAGGTGAGTTTGGCATAGTTTGCTATGGTTAATAGCATTTTTTTGTAATTTAAAAGTGATTGGGTTTAGTTTGTTGTGGTAAGGATTAGTTGGTGATGATTTAGAGTAGCCGAAGTAATTTAGGTGAGTCTGGCATAGTTTGTTATGATTTGTACACCTTGTTTTGTAATTTTAAGTTGATATGGTTTGGTTTGATGTGGTAAGGGATAGTTGGGGGTGATTTACGGTAGCCGAAGTAATTTAGGTGATTCTGGTATAGTTTGTTATGATTTTTAGCATTTTTTTGTAATTCTAAAGTGATTGGGCTCAGTTTGTTGCTGTAAAGTGTAGTTGGGGGTGATTTTTGATAGCCGAAGTTATTTAGGTGAGTTTGGCATAGTTTGCTATGGTTAGTAGCATTTTTTTGTAATTTAAATGTGATTGGGTTTAGTTTGTTGTGGTAAGGGTTAGTTGGTGATGATTTAGAGTAGCCGAAGTAATTTAGGTGAGTCTGGCATAGTTTGTTATGATTTGTACACCTTTTTTTGTAATTTTAAGATGATATGGTTTGGTTTGTTGTGGTAAGGGATAGTTGGGGGTGATTTACGGTAGCCGAAGTAATTTAGGTGATTCTGGTATAGTTTGTTATGATTTTTAGCATTTTTTTGTAATTTTAAAGTGATTTGGCTTCGTTTGTTGCTGTAAAGTGTAGTTGGGGGTGATTTTTGATAGCCGCAGTAATTTAGGTGAGTTTGGCATAGTTTGCTATGGTTAGTAGCATTTTATTGTAATTTAAAAGTGATTGGGTTTAGTTTGTTGTGGTAAGGGTTAGTTGGCGAGGATTTATGGTAGCCGAGGTAATTTAGGTGAGTTTGGCATAGTTTGCTATGGTTAGGAGCATTTTTTTGTAATTTAAAAGTGATTGGGTTTAGTTTGTTGTGGTAAGGGTTAGTTGGTGATGATTTATGGTAGCCGAAGTAATTTAAGTGAGTTTGGCATAGTTTGCTATGGTTAGTAGCATTTTTTTGTAATTTAAAAGTGATTGGGTTTAGTTTGTTGTGGTAAGGGTTAGTTGGTGATGATTTAGACTAGCCAAAGTAATTTAGCTGAGTCTGGCATAGTTTGTTATGATTTGTACACCTTTTTTTGTAATTTTAAGATGATATGGTTTGGTTTGTTGTGGTAAGGGATAGTTGGGTGTAATTTACGGTAGTTGTTGTGGCCTTTGTTTGCAGATGAAAACTCTCTTCAACACTGAACAATTTTTATTTTATAACATGAAGCGACGTTTTTGTATTAATTTAGATTTGTTGATGCTAAAACTTGTTGTTTTACCATCACCATGTCTACAGGGAAAAAACAAAATAAGAGAGGGGAGAATTAATTCTAATTGGGGCGGCAATATTCCCCCACACCTTGAAAGCTCTAGCTTTCAATAAAGAAACCAAAATGAACTTATTCTAGTTACACTTTGCATTGTAAAACAATATTAAACATAAACATTTGTTATGAAAGACGTAGTTAAAGCGCAACACAGAACACAATATTGCACTAATCACTGAAGGGAAGAGGGCAAAGCTTGGAGAAGGCTCGCTGAACGATGCCGTTGGTTCTCTTGACTGTGGCAACACTAGCAATGCCATCCTTTCCGGGATGTAGCTACATAATTCGTCCTAGCTTCCACGATAACGGAGGTTGGTTATCGACTTTTATGATTACCATATCGCCTTCTTGTAGGGAGCCCTTACTGGAATGCCACTTGGCACGAGTTTGGAGCTCCGTGAGATCCTCTTTGTGCCGTCTTGTCCAAAAGTGTCGTTGAATTTGTTGAACTCGTTGATAATGACTCAAACGCGCAACTGGTATATCTGATAAGTCCGGGTCAGGTATGGAAAGTAGCGATCGCCCAATTAATGTCCAGGGGTGACGACTTCTAGGTCGTTGGGGTCAGCTGACAAGGGGAACAAGGGACGCGAATTCAAGATTGACTCTATTTGTGCTAAAAGAGTATACATCTCTTCATAAGTAAGCGAAGTATTATGAGCAACTCTCTTCAGGTGATGTTTCACAGATTTAACACCGGCTTCCCGTATGCCGCCAAAATGCGGCGAACTGGGTGGAATAAAGTGCCAATTGACTTCATGTTTTGAGGCTGCTTCAAAAACTGCTTCGCGATTCGCAGTGAGAAACGAAGCTAACTCCTTTAATTAAGAGCTCGCGCCTTTGAAATTAGTTTCATTGTCGGAAAATACGTTACGGGCTTTGCCCCTGCGAGCGCAAAATCTTCGCAAAGCCGCAATGAATGTTTCGGTGGTCAAATTACTGACTAACTCTAAATGAATTGCTTTTGTAGAGAAGCAAACAAAAACGGCTACATAAGACTTTATTGACTTGGATCCCCGGCCCTTTTTATCCTTTATCAGAATAGGACCAGCGTAGTCTACACCTGTTGTCATAAATGGATTTGTTGGTGTTACTCTAACATCGGGAAGATTGCCCATGATGGGAATAACGTTCTTTGGTGAAGCTCGAGAACAGATTCTGCAGCTTCTGACTGTGTAGCGAACTAAATTTCTCCCTCTTAAAGCCAATACCGGTCACGAATTGTAGCTAATAATAGTTGAGGACCAGCGTGTAGCAACCTCTCATGCTCGCGAGCAAAAAGTAATTTTGTGAACGTATGACTAGATTTCAACACCATAGGATGCTTTTTCATAAAGCTAAGTTTAGAGTTTTGCAAACGACCTCCCACACGAAACAAACCTTCATTATCCAAAAATGGATTTAAAACGCGCAATTGGCTGCTAATCTTATGAGACTCACTTGATTTTAAAGATCTTATCTCAGGTGCCAAAGAGTCGGATTGAGACATTTTGACAAGCATTTTTTGTGAAGTTTGTAACTCAGTCAAACAAATGGGGCCGATCTTCTTGTTAGTTTTTGTTTTTCGGCAGTTTTCCAAGAACTTTAAGCAATAAGCAAATATGTACTCAAGTCTGGTAATGTTTGAATGTTTTGAAAATGGGAAACCTTCAACACTGACTCCCATCATCACAATGTTATTTGACTTCAATTCAGGAAGATCAGATGTTGTTGAAGTCTGGGCTGGCCAAGGAAATTTAGAAAAAGAAAGCCAAGGTAGACCAGACCACCACAGATCAAGATCTGAAAGTTTGCTAAGGGGAACGCCCCTGGAAAGTAAATCAGCAGGGTTAGAATGAGTGGGTACATGCCGCCAAATGGCTTGTAATTTAGTGGACGTTTCCTGAATCTCCGCGACGCGGTTGCATACGAATGTTTTCAAAAGATTTGGGGAAGTTTTTAACCAACAAAGGACAACTGTACAGTCTGACCAGAAGAAGCATCTGTCAAACTTGATTTGAATTGCTTTGAAAATTTGGTTGGCTAATCTTGCTAGAATTAATGCAGCAGAAAGTTCAAGCCTTGGAATAGTAATTGGTTTCAGGGGGGCGACTCTGGTCTTTGAACATAACAAATGGACTGAAATTTGGCCTTCCTTATTGATCGTCCTAATATATGAGCAAGCTCCGTATGCAACGGAACTAGCATCTGCAAAACAGTGCAGCTCAGTAGCAACAGGATCTCTGCAACAAACATATCTAGGAATCTTGATGCTGTTTAAACTTACAAGTTGAGCACGGAAAAACAACAACCTTTCATGAAGGTTACGAGATATCTGTTCATCCCACGAAATTCTTTCTAGCCACAATTGCTGAAGCAGTATTTTTGCTATGATTATACACGGGCTTAAGAATCCCAATGGATCGAATATTAGCGATATTTCCGATAAGATACTTTTTTTTGTGACGTTAGGTGACGATGGCACCTTGATTGAATAAGAAAAAAAATCATTTTTGAATGACCATCTGAGGCCAAGCGTTTTTGCTAGCCCGCTGGTATCAAAAGATAAAAAGTCTGGATGCAATTCGGTGTTTTCAAAATTTGAGAGAATGTCTGGTTCGTTCGAAATCCATTTCCGCAACTTAAAACAACCCGCTTCTAGAACCTGGGGGAGACGCTTGCAGATGTGATGGGCATGCTCGAGAGAGTCTGTTCCAGTTATTAAATCGTCTACGTAGAAATCCTCACGAATTATTTTAGCTAGGATGGGATCTGATTCATAAACGTCAATTCCGGTTTGTGTTAGAGATCGAATGGCAAGAAACGATGCAGACGCAGAACCGTAAGTAACAGTATTCAATTCGAAAGTTCTGGTTCTGATGGGGTTTCGCGCCAAAGGATTCGTTGAAGATGTCGCTGATTGGGCTCAACCAGAACCTGGCCGTACATTTTGATTGCGTCGGCTGAAATGGGTATGAAATGCTTGCGAAATCGCAAAAGAATTGAAAACAAATCTAACTGAATGGTGGGACCTATCATTTGAATGTCATTCAATGACACTCCGCTTGTTATAGAAGCAGAACCGCCGAACACAACTCTAAGAGCAGTTGTTGTTGATTCGTTTAACACCCCATGGTGAGGAAGATAAAACGAATTTTCGTTACGTTGTGACGACTAACGACATGTGACCTAGATCTTGGTACTCACGCAAGAAATCTACGTACTTTGTAGGAAGAACTGGGTTGTCTTGTAATTTTCGTTTTAGATTTAGAAAACGCGATTTAGCACTTTCGTATGAATCACCTAATTTGTTAACTGAATTCTTTAATGGAATTGAGACAATGAATCTACCATTTGAATCACGTCTATGCGTTTTCACGAAATGTCGCTCACACTCCTTTTCTTCCTTTGAGTAAATCTTGGTTTCAGAGATTTCTTCAATTTCCCAGAATTTAGCTAACTGCTCGGAAATGTCCAAAGTGCAAGAAGCGTTGCAGGAAATGGAATTCGAAGAGGAAATAGATTGCACGGCACCACTAACAATCCAACCAAACTTTGTTTAACTGCAAAATGGGATTACCAGCGCCTAATGATTGTTGACCGTTGCAAAGAATTTGTCAAAAGCAGTTGGCGCCTAATAAAATGTCTATTTTGCTTGGTATATTGAAATTCTCGTCAGCAAGAGGAATATTTTGCGGCATATTCCACTTTGTGACGTCGATATCATCACCAGGTATCTTACCGGTAATGAAGGGCATTACTAGACAGCTGGTTTCCAATTGAAAACGAGTGTGATTTGACTTGATCTTTACACTACATCTTGAATTTATGTTTGTGGCAGCACCAGTTATACCATGTATTTTGAGTTCGACTGGGAAAAGATCGAGCTTCAATCGTTTGACTAAGCTCTCAGTTATAAAACTAGACATGCTGCCAGAATCCAATAACACTCTAGCTTGATGTGTGTTACCAAAACGGTCAAAAACTTGCACAGATGCAGTAGAGAGAAGTCCTCTGTGAGCACTGAAGGACATAGCAGAAAGATTTATGCTGCTATCAAGTGTAGATGAATTCGATAATGCTTCTTTGGTAGGCTCGACATGTAATAAAGAGTGATGACGCAATTTACATTTCTGGCAATTGAATTTGGATCGACAATTGCCTATGAAATATCTTTTGTTTAAACAATTGAAACACAATTTTAATTCGTTAACCTTATTCTGACGCTCCGTTGGCGTTAAAGATTTGAATTTTTGACATAAATATAGATTGTGAGCTTCTTTGCACAGCGGACAAGAAGTTGCAACAGAGACAAAAGACTTGCTGCTTCCACGCTCAACGTTAGCTTTCTGATATCGTTGTTCAAGAGTTTCTAGCATAGAAGCTTTTTTTTCTGAGAAAAGTAATAATTGATCAAGTGTAGGATGATTATTGACGTCAAAAGAATTTGAGTTTTCAAACTCACGACAAATAACACTGTCTAGTTTTGAATTTATTAAGTGTAGAATGAGTGCATCCTTTTGATCCTCTTCGTTGATTAGAGAATCAAGTGATCTTATATTTTTCTTAACCGTATCTATTAAGTGTCTGAGTTTTCCAGAAGATTCCTTTGCAATTGACTCTAAGTTGAACAACGCTTTAATATGATAATATATTAAAACACGAGAGTTGTTAAATCGATCGTTTACACTGTCCCAAGCAATTTTATAATTTTCAGCGGTTATCGGCAAATTTTTGATTGCTTCTCTAGCCTTGCCTGTCAGAGAGACACTAAGATAATGCATTTTGTAAACATCACTAAGAGAAGTGCTTTCATGAATCATGTTTTTGAAAATATCTCTGAAGTTTAACCATTTTTCCGGATTTCCGTTGAATGTGGGAAGATTGATAGGAGGAACCTTTATGCACGCAGAAGCGCCATTGTTAGAAATTGAATCATGATTTGATTCAGAGTTTGTAGTTTCGTGAATTGAAACCGAGCTTTAAGAAAGTGTTTGCGCAATAAGTGGAACTTGTTCTAATATCGCTTCAGCTTCGGATATTAAACTACTAGCTGAATGTACCCGGCGTTGCCCGGACGTAGATTAAATTAACAAAATTGACAAAAGTGGTGTATTGGCGATGTTGACTAATCGACATTATAATACAATGGGAATGCTCTACCTTGCCTATCACAAAATAAACAAATTTGCTGCAATTAACCTGCGTTGGCAGGACTTCAATATGATTTGGACAAAGAGGATACCTTGGTTGATATCTGAGATGAAAAATCTTGAATAGACTATTTAAGCAAAGACGCAGTTTGTTTGTAGCACGCGTGGATGATGGTTCGAAGGACCAGTGAATAAAATTCACATGTGTTTTGCTTAACGCTAACTTTAATTATATGTACACTATATACACTTTCTGATTGATATCGGTGATACACTGTGATACACTATGATACATTGATTATAATTGATTTGTCTCGTAAATGTTAGCGGATGGTTCTGATGAATGTTGAAATGTCTATGCCTTTTTGTACGTCGGTGTGGGTGGAACCGCCCCTCGGTTGGTTGAGAGGGAGAGGGTACTTGTACCTCTTAACACAGTTTGGAAGTGTTCTATAAGCGATTCCAGGAAATCGTAATTAACGTTCGGAAAATAAAAGTTTACAAATTAGCTGATCATGTTATGATAAAGTTGAAAACACAATGGAAACATTTCTCCTCCTGCAGTCATCTCACAAACGGAACAGTATGTGGATGATTTTGACTTATCTTCAGCATAAACAAACTCTTCAGCATAATAATCTCCTTCTGAACTGCACAAAAATTATTAAAACCTGGCCGCAACTTGTTTGACAATTAAAGTGCGAACCTTTTGAGCTCACTTTCCAGTATTAAAATGTCAATACCAATACCATAGATAGTAAAAAAGATATCCATCACCTTTCACGGGAATAATACGGTGTGGTATTTGTACATCGCTATGTTTTCAAACTTCTCCATATTAGTTATAAATGATGTACAGCAATAATGAACAGAATGTACGTAAAATAAAATGTGTAAAACGTGTATAAGCACAGAATTATTAAGGGTATGAATGTCAGTGAAGTCTCGTACAACATTGCAAATTTCGGATTTCAGCCGGGGCAAATTTGGTGAAAAACAAATACACCACTATCATTAACTGAACGTAAAAATTAGCGTACAAATATAAGTGGAGTCCGGTCCAACTCTGGTAATTTTTCTAAAATTGATTGGGACAGATTTGGTTAACGCGAGGAACAAATGAACCACCAAGGGAATGTTAAATTAAAATACTTTATTTGATCTGCATAGATATTAAATCAAACCAAATCGAGCATCGCCTTTTTACGTTTGTGACCTTGCCCTTGACGTGGCAGGCTCAAGCTGCTTCAATAATGTAAAAATCTTATTCGGAATCTCCAATAAACTCACATTTGTTTACATTAACACGCATTCCTTGATGGACTTTTGACGAATTACAAACAAATATTGCAACTTCAAGTGTTCCATTTAATTTCGTTTCTGGGTGCAAGCTCCTTTCTTTTCACTCTAGTCAGTCTGAACTTATTACACAGAGTGATATTTTCAAATCCAAGCGCCCTAAATAATTTTGTCGTTGTTTTCAAAAGTTTCAAGAGAAGGAGAGTTGACAGAGAAGCTAAATTATTCCAAATTATTCCCATTTAGTTCTCTGACAACGTTAAAGACTATGTTGAAATATATAAATACAAAATTTCACACTATAAAAACGAAGTATTTGGGAATTATGGATAAAAAAAGTCGAAGTTATTTATGTTAATTTGGCGTGATTTGCTATGGTTCAAAAAAATTCAAAAATATTAGGTTGATTTGGGGTTGTTTCGGATGATATGGGTTTCTTTGAGGATTGTTTGGAATGGTTATAGATGGTTGGCAGGGTTTAGCTTTGGCGGATTAAACGAAATTTTCGGTAATTATAATGTGATTGGGCTTTGTTTGGCTTGGTAAGAAGTGGTTGGGGTGATTTAGGGGAATTCGAAGTCATTTATGCGAGTTTGGCGTAGTTTGCTTAGAATTCGTAATTTTTTTTAAATTATGGGTTGACCTGGAGTAGTTTTGAATGGTAAGTGTATGACTTTTAGGGATAGTTTGGAATGGTGCGTTATGTTTGGGGTGTTTAACGTATTCAGGTAAAATTTACAAAAATTTTGGTAATTTTAAAATGAAGAATTAAAGTGCGAACCTCTTGAGCTCTATTTCCGGTATTAAAAATGCAATAGGAAAGATAGTAAAAAAGACTATTTCCATCACTTTTCACGGGAATTATACATGGTGGTATTTGTTCTTCGCTTACTATTAGATTTTCAAACTGCTCCATCTTAGTTATAAATTATCCAGAACCATAATGAACGCAATGTACGTAAAATAAATAGTGTAAATCGTATATAAGCACACAATACTTAAGCGTATGATGTCAGTGAAAATTTCGGATTTTGGCCGGAGCAGGTTTGGTGAAGAACAAATACACCACTATCATTAACTGAACGTAAAAATTAGCGTACGATAATAAGTGAAGTCCGGTCCGACGCTGGAAATTTTTCGAAAATCGATTGGGGAGAGTTTTGGTTAACGCCAAGAACAAATCGGGAATATTATATTAAAATAATTTATTTAATAGAGATAGAACTTCGAATATCGATGCGTCGCCTCGACCTTGGCGACGTTGAGTACCAGCGTTCCAGACGCTGAAGCAGCAATTTTCACAATTATATGAGGTGCACGTGCTTAGTGCGTATATAAACAATTTGGATAACAAAAGAGATTAATTTTTATGTACCAAATAATACTCGCACAGGTGTATTCGTATGGCCCGTCATAATTTTCACGAAATGAATTTAAGAAATTAACATTCTAAAGTAAATAAATATTTTGACGGGAATGTTAAAAATCTTATTCGGCCTGTCCGACAAACTAACACTTGTTTACATTACATGCATTCCTTCATGGACCTGTGACGAATTACAAACGAATATCGAAATTTCAAGTGTTTCACGTCAGTCTGAACTTATTACACAGTGATATTTTCACATTCAGGCGCCCTAAATTATTTTGTCGTTGATTTCAAAAGTTTCCCTGGTTGGAGAGTACTCAGCAAGGGGCTCGTTAGGGGTGGCAGGGTTGGCAGTGCCACTCCAAATATAAATTTACTATCGAACACAACAATAGTTCTGTAATTCAATTGCAGAATTTCGAATTTTTCAGATATTTTCACGAAAATCTAGCGCTTACACCGCGTTTATACCGCTTTAAAGTTAAAAACCATAGAGCTGTTTATACAAATTCACCCATGTTGAGAAGGTAGGGCTTGCCCCGTCAGCGTGTTGCAATTCAGAAATACGTTTATGTTTGCATCTCAGCTGGAACAAATATTTATTGGAATGTGGAAGAGAATCAAAATTGGTATCAGCATAGTTAATATTCAGAATAACGTCTATTAGTCGAAACAATATATTTTATGTGCAGATATTTATTAATATTATATGATTTAATACGATAAGGCATTTATAAATGACACAACCAAATGGAAGATTTTGATTGAAAATGATTATTAATTTATGGTAACCGAAGTAATTTAGGTGAGTTTGGCATAGTTTGCTATGGTTTGTAGCATTTTTTGTAATTTTAAAGTGATTTGGCTTAGTTTGGGGTGGTAAGGGGTAGTTGGGGGTGATTTATGGTAGCCGAAGTAATTTGGGTGAGTTTGGCATAGTTTGCTATGGTTTGTATCATTTTTTGTAACTTTAAAGTGATTTGGCTTAGTTTGGGGTGGTAAGGGGTAGTTGGGGGTGATTTATGGTAGCCAAAGTAATTTAGGTGAGTTTGGCATAGTTTGCTATGATTTGTAGCATTTTTTGAATTGGCTTAGTTTTGGGTGGCAAGGGGTAGTTGGGGGTGATTTATGGTAGCCGAAGTAATTTAGGTGAGTTTGACATAGCTTGCTATGGTTTGTAGCATTTTTTCTAATTTTAAAGTGATTGGGCCTATTTTGGGGTAGTAAGGGGTAGTTGGTGTTTATTTATGTTAGCCGAAGTAATTTAGTTGAGTTTGGCATACCTTGCTATGGTTTTTAGCATTTTTTGTAATTTTAAAGTGATTGGGCTTATTTTGGAGTGGTAAGGGGTAGTTGGGGGTGATTTATGGTAGCCGAAGTAATTTAAGTGAGTTTGACATAGTTTGCTATGATTTGTAGCATTTTTTTTAATTTTAAAGTGATTTGGCTTAGTTTGGGGCGGTAAGGGGTAGTTGGGGGTGATTCATGGTAGCCGAAGTAATTTGGGTGAGTTTGGCATAGTTTGCTATGATTTGTATCATTTTTTGTAATTTTAAAGTGATTTGGCTTAGTTTGGGGTGGTAAGGGGTAGTTGGGGGTGATTTATGGTAGCCGAAGTAATTTAAGTGAGTTTGACATAGTTTGCTATGGTTTGTAGCATTTTTTGTAATTTTAAAGTGATTGGGCTTAGTTTGGGGTGGTAAGGGGTAACTGGGGGTGATTTATGATAGCCGAAATAATGTGGGTGAGTTTGGCATAGTTTTGATATGGTTTGTAGCATTTTTTGTAATTTTAAAGTGATTGGGCTTAGTTTGGGGTGGTAAGGGGTAGTTGGGGGTGATTTATGATAGCCGAAGTAATTTGGGTGAGTTTGGCATAGTTTTGCTATGGTTTGTAGCATTTTTTCTAATTTTAAAGTGATTGGGCTTATTTTGGGGTGATAAGGGGTAGTTGGGGGTGATTTATGGTAGCCGAAGTAATTTAAGTGAGTTTGACATGGTTTGTAGCATTTTTTGTAATTTTAAAGTGATTTGGCTTAGTTTGGGGTGGTAAGGGGTAGTTGGGGGTGATTTATGATAGCCGAAGTAATTTGGGTGAGTTTGGCATAGCTTTGCTATGGTTTGTAGCATTTTTTCTAATTTTAAAGTGATTGAGCTTATTTTGGGGTGGTAAGGGGTAGTTGGGGGTGATTTATGGTAGCCGAAGTAATTTAAGTGAGTTTGACATAGTTTGCTATGGTTTGTAGCATTTTTTGTAATTTTAAAGTGATTTGGCTTAGTTTGGGGTGGTAAGGGGTAGTTGGGGGTGATTTATGATAGCCGAAGTAATTTGGGTGAGTTTGGCATAGTTTGCTATGGTTTGTATCATTTTTTGTAATTTTAAAGTGATTTGGCTTAGTTTGGGGAGGTAAGGGGTAGTTGGGGGTGATTTATGGTAGCCGAAGTAATTTAGGTGAGTTTGGCATAGTTTGCTATGATTTGTAGCATTTTTTGAATTGGCTTAGTTTGGGGTGGCAAGGGGTAGCTGGGGGTGATTTATGGTAGCCGAAGTAATTTAGGTGAGTTTGACATAGCTTGCTATGTTTTGTAGCATTTTTTGTAATTTTAAAGTGATTGGGCCTATTTTGGGGTAGTAAGGGGTAGTTGGGGTTTATTTATGGTAGCCGAAGTAATTTAGTTGAGTTTGGCATACCTTGCTATGGTTTTTAGCATTTTTTGTAATTTTAAAGTGATTGGGCTTATTTTGGAGTGGTAAGGGGTAGTTGGGGGTGATTTACGGTAGCCGAAGTAATTTAAGTGAGTTTGACATAGTTTGCTATGATTTGTAGCATTTTTTGTAATTTTAAAGTGATTTGGCTTAGTTTGGGGCGGTAAGGGGTAGTTGGGGGTGATTTATGGTAGCCGAAGTAATTTGGGTGAGTTTGGCATAGTTTGCTATGATTTGTATCATTTTTTGTAATTTTAAAGTGATTTGGCTTAGTTTGGGGTGGTAAGGGGTAGTTGGGGGTGATTTATGGTAGCCGAAGTAATTTAAGTGAGTTTGACAAATTTTGCTATGGTTTGTAGCATTTTTTGTAATTTTAAAGTGATTGGGCTTAGTTTGGGGTGGTAAGGGGTAATTGGGGGTGATTTATGATAGCCGAAGCCATGTGGGTGAGTTTGGCATAGTTTTGCTGTGGTTTGTAGCATTTTTTGTAATTTTAAAGTGATTGGGCTTAGTTTGGGGTGGTAAGGGGTAGTTGGGGATGATTTATGATAGCCGAAATAATGTGGGTGAGTTTGGCATAGTTTTGATATGGTTTGTAGCATTTTTTGTAATTTTAAAGTAATTGGGCTTAGTTTGGGGTGGTAAGGGGTAGTTGGGGGTGATTTATGATAGCCGAAGTAATTTGGGTGTGTTTGGCATAGTTTTGCTATGGTTTGTAGCATTTTTTCTAATTTTATAGTGATTGGGCTTATTTTGGGGTGATAAGGGGTAGTTGGGGGTGATTTATGGTAGCCGAAGTAATTTAAGTGAGTTTGACATGGTTTGTAGCATTTTTTGTAATTTTAAAGTGATTTGGCTTAGTTTGGGGTGGTAAGGGGCAGTTGGGGGTGATTTATGATAGCCGAAGTAATTTGGGTGAGTTTGGCATAGCTTTGCTATGGTTTGTAGCATTTTTTCTAATTTTAAAGTGATTGAGCTTATTTTGGGGTGGTAAGGGGTAGTTGGGGGTGATTTATGGTAGCCGAAGTAATTTAAGTGAGTTTGACATAGTTTGCTATGGTTTGTAGCATTTTTTGTAATTTTAAAGTGATTTGGCTTAGTTTGGGGTGGTAAGGGGTGGTTGGGGGTGATTTATGATAGCCGAAGTAATTTGGGTGAGTTTGGCATAGTTTGCTATGGTTTGTATCATTTTTTGTAATTTTAAAGTGATTTGGCTTAGTTTGGGGAGGTAAGGGGTAGTTGGGGGTGATTTATAGTAGCCGAAGTAATTTGGGTGAGTTTGGCTTAGTTTGCTATGGTTTGTAGCATTTTTTGTAATTTTAAAGTGATTTGGCTTAGTTTGGGGTGGTAAGGGGTAGTTGGGGGTGATTTATGATAGCCGAAGTAATTTGGGTGAGTTTGGCATAGTTTGCTATGGTTTGTATCATTTTTTGTAATTTTAAAGTGATTTGGCTTAGTTTGGGGAGGTAAGGGGTAGTTGGGGGTGATTTATAGTAGCCGAAGTAATTTGGGTGAGTTTGGCTTAGTTTGCTATGGTTTGTATAATTTTTTGTAATTTTAAAGTGATTTGGCTTAGTTTGGAGAGGTAAGGGGTAGTTGGGGGTGATTTATAGTAGCCGAAGTAATTTGGGTGAGTTTGGCTTAGTTTGCTATGGTTTGTATCATTTTTTGTAATTTTAAAGTGATTTGGCTTAGTTTGGAGAGGTAAGGGGTAGTTGGGGGTGATTTATGGTAGCCGAAGTAATTTGGGTGAGTTTGGCATAGTTTTGCTATGGTTTGTAGCATTTTTTGTAATTTTAAAGTGATTGGGCTTAGTTTGGGGGGTAAGGGGTAGTTGGGGGTGAATTTTGGTAGCCGAAATAATGTGTGTGAGTTTGAAATAGTCTGCTATGGTTTGTGTCATTTTGTTTTATTTTAAAGTGATTGGAGTTACTTGGCGTTGCTAAGGGGTGGTAAGGGATGATTTAAGATAACGGATCTAATTTATGTCAGTTTGGCGTAGTTCGGGAATTTTTTGGGGTTGCTTTGGTGAAGTTTGCAATGGTAAGAGATATTTGAGGATGTTTAATGTAGACGGATTAAATTTGGAGTGGTTTGGTAATTTTTAAATGAGTCACGGATCGACATTATAATTGAAATCAAAATTATAATTGAAATATCTGCGCCTCGCTAGGTAGGGCAAAAGTATGATCAGGAAAGCAGAAACTCGACCTTGAAACTGCTTTTGTCGCTGTCGTGTGGTTCGGGAGTCGTCCGTCTGAGTTCAGCCTAATGTAAACCGGTCGCCCGACGTCGAAGTTGCTTTGGCTAGACACGTGCTTCTAACAAAAAAAAACACGGTCTCCGCAAGCCGATCATTTTTTGTTTATTTTAACCGGTTTTTATCCGGTTTTTATTTAAATACAAAGGAACCGGGCCGAATTTCGCAAAATCCCTTCTTATCACTTCGTTTCGGCACATGATACACCCGTGTCTAAAATTTCAAGTCTCCAGCCCTCACGGTTTGGGCTGTGGGTTGATTATAAATCAGTGAATGTGTAGATGAGTGTGTCAGTGAGGACACTTCGCTTTATATATATAGATAGTATTTGTTTTCAAATTTCAAAATCTCAGCCTGATTATCTTCTTCACTGTTAGCTACATCTATTTCCAACTGCAAATCGCTAAAGCTGTCCAGAAGTGAGTCAATACTGAGTAATCTTTTTCGTAGTTCAATTACCTTGATGTTTGGTAAAGTTCGATTGATATCGAAATTAGTCTTTAGCTCGCTTAAGTAGTCCCCGAATCGCGTAAGCTTAGCCTTGATAGTTCCTCTTTTTTTGTTAAATCCATTATTTAAATAAGAGTACAAAAGGAAGCAAACGTAAAGAACTTATAAAGGCTGTGCCTGAACGAAAACAATCAAAACAATGAAAATCAGGCACGATAAAGTCAATCTTGAAAGAATGGGAAATAAAATTAAGGAAAGAGTTCACCTTGTTCAATCGTAGTTATTGTTTCAATTTTCATCCAAATGATGACGGTTGAAGAATGCCGATGGCTGACTACGATGGCAGCGCAGATCTGGCGACCATGTAGTGAGAGAGAATACTGTTTTGTTGATTTGCGAGTGATGGTCCTCACGAGGGGATGTGGGATGACGCCGTGACGTCACGCTTCGCACAACCGACAAGTTTGGACAGGAAGGATGATGAAATGTTGCAAATTTCACCGTGAACTAAATTTTCGCTACCAACTCGCAGTATTTGCTTGATTTTTAAAACTAGCACCAACTTCTTTTCTTGATTGAAGGACCATCCGTTTTCGGAAGCACGTGTTGAAACAAAGCCAAGTTATGAGAAGAAACTGATTTCTGCACTTCGATGCTCAGGATCCGGCTCGATGGGACCAAAAAATGTTGTGGCCTTTGTTTGCAGATAAAAACTCTCTTCAACACTGAACAATTTTTATTTTATAACATGAAGCGACGTTTTTCTATTAATTTAGATTTGTTGATGCTAAAACTTGTTGTTTTACCATCACCATGTCTACAGGGAAAAAACAAAATAAGAGAGGGAAGAATTAATTCGAATTGGGGCGGCAACAGTAGTCGAAGTAATTTAGGTGATTCTGGTATTGTTTGTTATGATTTTTAGCATTTTTTTGTAATTTTAAAGTGATTGGGCTTAGTTTGTTGCTGTAAAGTGTAGTTGGGGGTGATTTTTGATAGCCGAAGTAATTTAGGTGAGTTTGGTATAGTTTGCTATGGTTAGTAGCATTTTTTTGTAATTTAAATGTGATTGGGTTTAGTTTGTTGTGGTAAGGGTTAGTTGGTGATGATTTATGGTAGCCGAAGTAATTTAGGTGAGTTTGGCATAGTTTGCTATGGTTAGTAGCATTTTTTTGTAATTTAAAAGTGATTGGGTTTAGTTTGTTGTGGTAAGGGTTAGTTGGTGATGATTTAGAGTAGCCGAAGTAATTTAGGTGAGTCTGGCATAGTTTGTTATGATTTGTACACCTTTTTTTGTCATTTTAAAATGATATGGTTTGGTTTGTTGTGGTAAGGGTTAGTTGGTGATGATTTATGGTAGCCGAAGTAATTTAGATGAGTTTGGCATAGTTTGCTATGGTTAGTAGCATTTTTTTGTAATTTAAAAGTGATTGGGTTTAGTTTGTTGTGGTAAGGGTTAGTTGGTGATGATTTAGAGTAGCCGAAGTAATTTAGGTGAGTCTGGCATAGTTTTTTTTGATTTGTACACCTTTTTTTGTAATTGTAAGATGATATGGTTTGGTTTGTTGTGGTAAGGGATAGTTGGGGGTGATTTACGGTAGCCGAAGTAATTTAGGTGTTTCTGGTATAGTTTGTTATAATTTTTAGCATTTTTTTGTAATTTTAAAGTGATTGGGCTTAGTTTGATGCTGTAAAGTGTAGCTGGGCGTGATTTTTGATAGCCGAAGTAATTTAGGTGAGTTTGGCATAGTTTGCTATGGTTAGTAGAATTTTTTTGTAATGTAAAAGTGATTGGGTTTAGTTTGTTGTGGTAAGGGTTAGTTGGTAATGATTTATGGCAGCCAAAGTAATTTAGGTGAGTTTGGCATAGTTTGCTATGGTTAGTAGCATTTTTTTGTAATTTAAAAGTGATTGGGTTTAGTTTGTTGTGGTAAGGGTTAGTTGGTGATGATTTATGGTAGCCGAAGTAATTTAGGTGAGTTTGGCATAGTTTGCTATGGTTAGTAGCATTTTTTTGTAATTTAAAAGTGATTGGGTTTAGTTTGTTGTGGTAAGGGTTAGTTCGTGATGATTTAGAGTAGCCGAAGTAATTTAGGTGAGCCTGGCATAGTTTGTTATGATTTGTACACCTTTTTTGTAATTTTAAGATAATATGGTTTGGTTTGTTGTGGTAAGGGATAGTTGGGGGTGATTTACGGTAGCCGAAGTAATTTAGGTGATTCTGGTATAGTTTTTTATGATTTCTAGCATTTTTTTGTAATTTTAAAGTGATTGGGCTTAGTTTGTTGCTGTAAAGTGTAGTTGGGGGTGATTTTTGATAGCCGAAGTAATTTAGGTGAGTTTGGCAGAGTTTGCTATGGTTAGTAGCATTTTTTTGTAATTTAAAAGTGATTGGGTTTAGTTTGTTGTGGTAAGGGTTAGTTGGTGATGATTTATGGTAGCCGAAGTAATTTAGGTGAGTTTGGCATAGTTTGCTATGGTTAGTAGCATTTTTTTGTAATTTAAAAGTGATTGGGTTTAATTTGTTGTGGTAAGGGTTAGTTGCTGATGATTTAGAGTAGCCGAAGTAATTTAGGTGAGTCTGGCATAGTTTGTTATGATTTGTACTACTTTTTTTGTAATTTTAAGATGATATGGTTTGGTTTGTTGTGGTAAGGGATAGTTGGGGGTGATTTACGGTAGCCGAAGTAATTTAGGTGATTCTGGTATAGTTTGTTATGATTTTTAGCATTTTTTTGTAATTTTAAAGTGATTGGGCTTAGTTTGTTGCTGTAAAGTGTAGTTGGGAGTGATTTTTGATAGCCGAAGTAATTTAGGTGAGTTTGGCATAGTTTGCTATGGTTAGTAGCATTTTTTTGTAATTTAAAAGTGATTAAGTTTAGTTTCTTGTGGTAAGGGTTAGTTGGTGATGATTTAGAGTAGCCGAAGTAATTTAGGTGAGTCTGGCATAGTTTTTTATGATTTGTACACCTTTTTTTGTAATTGTAAGATGATATGGTTTGGTTTGTTGTGGTAAGGGATAGTTGGGGGTGATTTACGGTAGCCGAAGTAATTTAGGTGATTCTGGTATAGTTTGTTATGATTTTTAGCATTTTTTGTAATTTTAAAGTGATTGGGCTTAGTTTGTTGCTGTAAAGTGTAGTTGGGCGTGATTTTTGATAGCCGAAGTAATTTAGGTGAGTTTGGCATAGTTTGCTATGGTTAGTAGAATTTTTTTGTAATTTAAAATTAATTGGGTTTAGTTTGTTGTGGTAAGGGTTAGTTGGTGATGATTTATGGTAGCCGAAGTAATTTAGGTGAGGTTGGCATAGTTTGCTATGGTTAGTAGCATTTTTTGTAATTTAAAAGTGATTGGGTTTAGTTTGTTGTGGTAAGGGTTAGTTGGTGATGATTTAGAGTAGCCGAAGTAATTTAGGTGAGTCTGGCATAGTTTGTTATGATTTGTACACCTTTTTTTGTAATTTTAAGATGATATGGTTTGGTTTGTTGTGGTAAGGGGTAGTTGGGGGTGATTTACGGTAGCCGAAGTAATTTAGGTGATTCTGGTATAGTTTGTTATGATTTTTAGCATTTTTTTGTAATTTTAAAGTAATTGGGCTTAGTTTGTTGCTGTAAAGTGTAGTTGGGGGTGATTTTTGATAGCCGAAGTAATTTAGGTGAGTTTGGCATAGTTTGCTATGGTTAGTAGCATTTTTTTGTAATTTAAAAGAGATTGGGTTTAGTTTGTTGTGGTAAGGGTTAGTTGGTGATGATTTATGGTAGCCGAAGTAATTTAGGTGAGTTTGGCATACTTTGCTATGGTTAGTAGCATTTTTTTGTAATTTAAAAGTGATTGGGTTTAGTTTGTTGTGGTAAGGGTTAGTTGGTGATGATTTAGCGTAGCCGAAGTAATTTAGGTGAGTCTGGCATAGTTTGTTATGATTTGTACACCTTTTTTTGTAATTTTAAGATGATATGGTTTGGTTTGTTGTGGTAATGGATAGTTGGGGGTGATTTACGGTAGCCGAAGTAATTTAGGTGATTCTGGTATACTTTGTTATGATTTCTATCATTTTTTTGTAATTTTAAAGTGATTGGGCTTAGTTTGTTGCTGTAAAGTGTAGTTGGGGGTGATTTTTGATAGCCGAAGTAATTTAGGTGAGTTTGGCATAGTTTTCTATGGTTAGTAGCATTTTTTTGTAATTTAAAAGTGATTGGGTTTAGTTTGTTGTGGTAAGGGTTAGTTGGTGATGATTTATGGTAGCCGAAGTAATTTAGGTGAGTTTGGCATAGTTTGCTATGGTTAGTAGCAATTTTTTGTAATTTAAAAGTGATTGGGTTTAATTTGTTGTGGTAAGTGTTAGTTGGTGATGATTTAGAGAAGCCGAAGTAATTTAGGTGAGTCTGGCATAGTTTGTTATGATTGGTACAACTTTTTTTGTAATTTTAAGATGATATGGTTTGGTTTGTTGTGGTAATGGATAGTTGGGGGTGATTTACGGTAGCCGAAGTAATTTAGGTGATTCTGGTATATTTTGTTATGATTTTTAGCATTTTTTTGTAATTTTAAAGTGATTGGGTTTAATTTGTTGTGGTAAGGGTTAGTTGCTGATGATTTAGAGTAGCCGAAGTAATTTAGGTGAGTCTGGCATAGTTTGTTATGATTTGTACAACTTTTTTTGTAATTTTAAGATGATATGGTTTGGTTTGTTGTGGTAAGGGATAGTTGGGGGTGATTTACGGTAGCCGAAGTAATTTAGGTGATTCTGGTATAGTTTGTTATGATTATTAGCATTTTTTTGTAATTTTAAAGTGATTGGGCTTAGTTTGTTGCTGTAAAGTGTAGTTGGGGGTGATTTTTGATAGCCGAAGTAATTTAGGTGAGTTTGGCATAGTTTGCTATGGTTAGTAGCATTTTTTTGTAATTTAAAAGTGATTAAGTTTAGTTTCTTGTGGTAAGGGTTAGTTGGTGATGATTTAGAGTAGCCGAAGTAATTTAGGTGAGTCTGGCATAGTTTTTTATGATTTGTACACCTTTTTTTGTAATTGTAAGATGATATGGTTTGGTTTGTTGTGGTAAGGGATAGTTGGGGGTGATTTACGGTAGCCGAAGTAATTTAGGTGATTCTGGTATAGTTTGTTATGATTTTTAGCATTTTTTTGTAATTTTAAAGTGATTGGGCTTAGTTTGTTGCTGTAAAGTGTAGTTGGGCGTGATTTTTAATAGCCGAAGTAATTTAGGTGAGTTTGGCATAGTTTGCTATGGTTAGTAGAATTTTTTTGTAATTTAAAATTAATTGGGTTTAGTTTGTTGTGGTAAGGGTTAGTTGGTGATGATTTATGGTAGCCGAAGTAATTTAGGTGAGGTTGGCATAGTTTGCTATGGTTAGTAGCATTTTTTGTAATTTAAAAGTGATTGGGTTTAGTTTGTTGTGGTAAGGGTTAGTTGGTGATGATTTAGAGTAGCCGAAGTAATTTAGGTGAGTCTGGCATAGTTTGTTATGATTTGTACACCTTTTTTTGTAATTTTAAGATGATATGGTTTGGTTTGTTGTGGTAAGGGGTAGTTGGGGGTGATTTACGGTAGCCGAAGTAATTTAGGTGATTCTGGTATAGTTTGTTATGATTTCTATCATTTTTTTGTAATTTTAAAGTGATTGGGCTTAGTTTGTTGCTGTAAAGTGTAGTTGGGGGTGATTTTTGATAGCCGAAGTAATTTAGGTGAGTTTGGCATAGTTTTCTATGGTTAGTAGCATTTTTTTGTAATTTAAAAGAGATTGGGTTTAGTTTGTTGTGGTAAGGGTTAGTTGGTGATGATTTATGGTAGCCGAAGTAATTTAGGTGAGTTTGGCATACTTTGCTATGGTTAGTAGCATTTTTTTGTAATTTAAAAGTGATTGGGTTTAGTTTGTTGTGGTAAGGGTTAGTTGGTGATGATTTAGCGTAGCCGAAGTAATTTAGGTGAGTCTGGCATAGTTTGTTATGATTTGTACACCTTTTTTTGTAATTTTAAGATGATATGGTTTGGTTTGTTGTGGTAATGGATAGTTGGGGGTGATTTACGCTAGCCGAAGTAATTTAGGTGATTCTGGTATACTTTGTTATGATTTCTATCATTTTTTTGTAATTTTAAAGTGATTGGGCTTAGTTTGTTGCTGTAAAGTGTAGTTGGGGGTGATTTTTGATAGCCGAAGTAATTTAGGTGAGTTTGGCATAGTTTTCTATGGTTAGTAGCATTTTTTTGTAATTTAAAAGTGATTGGGTTTAGTTTGTTGTGGTAAGGGTTAGTTGGTGATGATTTAGCGTAGCCGAAGTAATTTAGGTGAGTCTGGCATAGTTTGTTATGATTTGTACACCTTTTTTTGTAATTTTAAGATGATATGGTTTGGTTTGTTGTGGTAATGGATAGTTGGGGGTGATTTACGCTAGCCGAAGTAATTTAGGTGATTCTGGTATACTTTGTTATGATTTCTATCATTTTTTTGTAATTTTAAAGTGATTGGGCTTAGTTTGTTGCTGTAAAGTGTAGTTGGGGGTGATTTTTGATAGCCGAAGTAATTTAGGTGAGTTTGGCATAGTTTTCTATGGTTAGTAGCATTTTTTTGTAATTTAAAAGTGATTGGGTTTAGTTTGTTGTGGTAAGGGTTAGTTGGTGATGATTTAGAGTAGCCGAAGTAATTTAGGTGAGTCTGGCATAGTTTGTTATGATTTGTACACCTTTTTTTGTAATTTTAAGATGATATGGTTTGGTTTGTTGTGGTAAGGGGTAGTTGGGGGTGATTTACGGTAGCCGAAGTAATTTAGGTGATTCTGGTATAGTTTGTTATGATTTTTAGCATTTTTTTGTAATTTTAAAGTAATTGGGCTTAGTTTGTTGCTGTAAAGTGTAGTTGGGGGTGATTTTTGATAGCCGAAGTAATTTAGGTGAGTTTGGCATAGTTTGCTATGGTTAGTAGCATTTTTTTGTAATTTAAAAGAGATTGGGTTTAGTTTGTTGTGGTAAGGGTTAGTTGGTGATGATTTATGGTAGCCGAAGTAATTTAGGTGAGTTTGGCATACTTTGCTATGGTTAGTAGCATTTTTTTGTAATTTAAAAGTGATTGGGTTTAGTTTGTTGTGGTAAGGGTTAGTTGGTGATGATTTAGCGTAGCCGAAGTAATTTAGGTGAGTCTGGCATAGTTTGTTATGATTTGTACACCTTTTTTTGTAATTTTAAGATGATATGGTTTGGTTTGTTGTGGTAATGGATAGTTGGGGGTGATTTACGGTAGCCGAAGTAATTTAGGTGATTCTGGTATACTTTGTTATGATTTCTAGCATTTTTTTGTAATTTTAAAGTGATTGGGCTTAGTTTGTTGCTGTAAAGTGTAGTTGGGGGTGATTTTTGATAGCCGAAGTAATTTAGGTGAGTTTGGCATAGTTTGCTATGGTTAGTAGCATTTTTTTGTAATTTAAAAGTGATTCGGTTTAGTTTGTTGTGGTAAGGGTTAGTTGGTGATGATTTATGGTAGCCGAAGTAATTTAGGTGAGTTTGGCATAGTTTGCTATGGTTAGTAGCATTTTTTTGTAATTTAAAAGTGATTGGGTTTAATTTGTTGTGGTAAGGGTTAGTTGGTGATGATTTAGAGTAGCCGAAGTAATTTAGGTGAGTCTGGCAGAGTTTGTTATGATTTGTACAACTTTTTTTGTAATTTTAAGATGATATGGTTTGGTTTGTTGTGGTAAGGGATAGTTGGGGGTGATTTACGGTAGCCGAAGTAATTTAGGTGATTCTGATATAGTTTGTTATGATTTTTAGCATTTTTTTGTAATTTTAAAGTGATTGGGCTTAGTTTGTTGCTGTAAAGTGTAGTTGGGGGTGATTTTTGATAGCGGAAGTAATTTAGGTGAGTGTGGCATAGTTTGCTATGGTTAGTAGCATTTTTTTGTAATTTAAAATTGATTAAGTTTAGTTTGTTGTGGTAAGGGTTAGTTGGTGATGATTTAGAGTAGCCGAAGTAATTCAGGTGAGTCTGGCATAGTTTTTTATGATTTGTACACCTTTTTTTGTAATTGTAAGATGATATGGTTTGGTTTGTTGTGGTAAGGGATAGTTGGGGGTCATTTACGGTAGCCGAAGTAATTTAGGTGATTCTGGTATAGTTTGTTATGATTTTTAGCATTTTTTTGTAATTTTAAAGTGATTGGGCTTAGTTTGTTGCTGTAAAGTGTAGTTGGGCGTGATTTTTGATAGCCGAAGTAATTTAGGTGAGTTTGGCATAGTTTGCTATGGTTAGTAGAATTTTTTTGTAATTTAAAAGTGATTGGGTTTAGTTTGTTGTGGTAAGGGTTAGTTGGTGATGATTTATGGTAGCCGAAGTAATTTAGGTGAGTTTGACATAGTTTGCTATGGTTAGTAGCATTTTTTTGTAATTTAAAAGTGATTGGGTTTAGTTTGTTGTGGTAAGGGTTAGTTGGTGATGATTTAGAGTAGCCGAAGTAATTTAGGTGAGTCTGGCATAGTTTGTTATGATTTGTACACCTTTTTTGTAATTTTAAGATGATATGGTTTGGTTTGTTGTGGTAAGGGATAGTTGGGGGTGATTTACGGTAGCCGAAGTAATTTAGGTGATTCTGGTATAGTTTGTTATGATTTCTAGCATTTTTTTGTAATTTTAAAGTAATTGGGCTTAGTTTGTTGCCGTAAAGTGTAGTTGGGGGTGATTTTTGATAGCCGAAGTAATTTAGGTGAGTTTGGCATAGTTTGCTATGGTTAGTAGCATTTTTTTGTAATTTAAAAGTGATTGGGTTTAATTTGTTGTGGTAAGGGTTAGTTGCTGATGATTTAGAGTAGCCGAAGTAATTTAGGTGAGTCTGGCATAGTTTGTTATGATTTGTACAACTTTTTTTGTAATTTTAAGATGATATGGTTTGGTTTGTTTTGGTAAGGGATAGTTGGGGGTGATTTACGGTAGCCGAAGTAATTTAGGTGATTCTGGTATAGTTTGTTATGATTTTTAGCATTTTTTTGTAATTTTAAAGTGATTGGGCTTAGTTTGTTGCTGTAAAGTGTAGTTGGGGGTGATTTTTGATAGCCGAAGTAATTTAGGTGAGTTTGGCATAGTTTGCTATGGTTAGTAGCATTTCTTTGTAATTTAAAAGTGATTGGGTTTAGTTTGTTGTGGTAAGGGTTAGTTGGTGATGATTTATGGTAGCCGAAGTAATTTAGGTGAGTTTGGCAGAGTTTGCTATGGTTAGTAGCATTTTTTTGTAATTTAAAAGTAATTGGGTTTAATTTGTTGTGGTAAGGGTTAGTTGGTGATGATTTAGAGTAGCCGAAGTAATTTAGGTGAGTCTGGCATAGTTTGTTATGATTTGTACAACTTTTTTTGTAATTTTAAGATGATATGGTTTGGTTTGTTGTGGTAAGGGATAGTTGGGGGTAATTTACGGAAGCCGAAGTAATTTAGGTGATTCTGGTATAGTTTGTTATGATTTTTCGCATTTTTTTGTAATTTTAAAGTGATTGGGCTTAGTTTGTTGCTGTAAAGTGTAGTTGGGGGTGATTTTTGATAGCCGAAGTAATTTAGGTGAGTTTGGCATAGTTTGCTATGGTTAGTAGCATTTCTTTGTAATTTAAAAGTGATTGGGTTTAGTTTGTTGTGGTAAGGGTTAGTTGGTGATGATTTAGAGTAGCCGAAGTAATTTAGGTGAGTCTGGCATAGTTTTTTATGATTTGTACACCTTTTTTTGTAATTGTAAGATGATATGGTTTGGTTTGTTGTGGTAAGGGACAGTTGGGGGTGATTTACGGTAGCCGAAGTAATTTAGGTGATTCTGGTATAGTTTGTTATGATTTTTAGCATTTTTTTGTAATTTTAAAGTGATTGGGCTTAGTTTGTTGCTGTAAAGTGTAGTTGGGGGTGATTTTTGATAGCCGAAGTAATTTAGGTGAGTTTGGCATAGTTTGCTATGGTTAGTAGCATTTTTTTGTAATTTAAAAGTGATTGGGTTTAGTTTGTTGTGGTAAGGGTTAGTTGGTGATGATTTATGGTAGCCGAAGTAATTTAGGTGAGTTTGGCATACTTTGCTATGGTTAGTAGCATTTTTTTGTAATTTAAAAGTGATTGGGTTTAGTTTGTTGTGGTAAGGGTTAGTTGGTGATGATTTAGCGTAGCCGAAGTAATTTAGGTGAGTCTGGCATAGTTTGTTATGATTTGTACACCTTTTTTTGTAATTTTAAGATGATATGGTTTGGTTTGTTGTGGTAATGGATAGTTGGGGGTGATTTACGGTAGCCGAAGTAATTTAGGTGATTCTGGTATACTTTGTTATGATTTCTAGCATTTTTTTGTAATTTTAAAGTGATTGGGCTTAGTTTGTTGCTGTAAAGTGTAGTTGGGGGTGATTTTTGATAGCCGAAGTAATTTAGGTGAGTTTGGCATAGTTTGCTATGGTTAGTAGCATTTTTTTGTAATTTAAAAGTGATTCGGTTTAGTTTGTTGTGGTAAGTTAGTTGGTGATGATTTATGGTAGCCGAAGTAATTTAGGTGAGTTTGGCATAGTTTGCTATGGTTAGTAGCATTTTTTTGTAATTTAAAAGTGATTGGGTTTAATTTGTTGTGGTAAGGGTTAGTTGGTGATGATTTAGAGTAGCCGAAGTAATTTAGGTGAGTCTGGCAGAGTTTGTTATGATTTGTACAACTTTTTTTGTAATTTTAAGATGATATGGTTTGGTTTGTTGTGGTAAGGGATAGTTGGGGGTGATTTACGGTAGCCGAAGTAATTTAGGTGATTCTGATATAGTTTGTTATGATTTTTAGCATTTTTTTGTAATTTTAAAGTGATTGGGCTTAGTTTGTTGCTGTAAAGTGTAGTTGGGGGTGATTTTTGATAGCGGAAGTAATTTAGGTGAGTGTGGCATAGTTTGCTATGGTTAGTAGCATTTTTTTGTAATTTAAAATTGATTAAGTTTAGTTTGTTGTGGTAAGGGTTAGTTGGTGATGATTTAGAGTAGCCGAAGTAATTCAGGTGAGTCTGGCATAGTTTTTTATGATTTGTACACCTTTTTTTGTAATTGTAAGATGATATGGTTTGGTTTGTTGTGGTAAGGGATAGTTGGGGGTCATTTACGGTAGCCGAAGTAATTTAGGTGATTCTGGTATAGTTTGTTATGATTTTTAGCATTTTTTTGTAATTTTAAAGTGATTGGGCTTAGTTTGTTGCTGTAAAGTGTAGTTGGGCGTGATTTTTGATAGCCGAAGTAATTTAGGTGAGTTTGGCATAGTTTGCTATGGTTAGTAGAATTTTTTTGTAATTTAAAAGTGATTGGGTTTAGTTTGTTGTGGTAAGGGTTAGTTGGTGATGATTTAGAGTAGCCGAAGTAATTTAGGTGAGTCTGGCATAGTTTGTTATGATTTGTACACCTTTTTTGTAATTTTAAGATGATATGGTTTGGTTTGTTGTGGTAAGGGATAGTTGGGGGTGATTTACGGTAGCCGAAGTAATTTAGGTGATTCTGGTATAGTTTGTTATGATTTCTAGCATTTTTTTGTAATTTTAAAGTAATTGGGCTTAGTTTGTTGCCGTAAAGTGTAGTTGGGGGTGATTTTTGATAGCCGAAGTAATTTAGGTGAGTCTGGCATAGTTTGTTATGATTTGTACAACTTTTTTTGTAATTTTAAGATGATATGGTTTGGTTTGTTGTGGTAAGGGATAGTTGGGGGTGATTTACGGTAGCCGAAGTAATTTAGGTGATTCTGGTATAGTTTGTTATGATTTTTAGCATTTTTTTGTAATTTTAAAGTGATTGGGCTTAGTTTGTTGCTGTAAAGTGTAGTTGGGGGTGATTTTTGATAGCCGAAGTAATTTAGGTGAGTTTGGCATAGTTTGCTATGGTTAGTAGCATTTCTTTGTAATTTAAAAGTGATTGGGTTTAGTTTGTTGTGGTAAGGGTTAGTTGGTGATGATTTATGGTAGCCGAAGTAATTTAGGTGAGTTTGGCAGAGTTTGCTATGGTTAGTAGCATTTTTTTGTAATTTAAAAGTAATTGGGTTTAATTTGTTGTGGTAAGGGTTAGTTGGTGATGATTTAGAGTAGCCGAAGTAATTTAGGTGAGTCTGGCATAGTTTGTTATGATTTGTACAACTTTTTTTGTAATTTTAAGATGATATGGTTTGGTTTGTTGTGGTAAGGGATAGTTGGGGGTAATTTACGGAAGCCGAAGTAATTTAGGTGATTCTGGTATAGTTTGTTATGATTTTTCGCATTTTTTTGTAATTTTAAAGTGATTGGGCTTAGTTTGTTGCTGTAAAGTGTAGTTGGGGGTGATTTTTGATAGCCGAAGTAATTTAGGTGAGTTTGGCATAGTTTGCTATGGTTAGTAGCATTTCTTTGTAATTTAAAAGTGATTGGGTTTAGTTTGTTGTGGTAAGGGTTAGTTGGTGATGATTTAGAGTAGCCGAAGTAATTTAGGTGAGTCTGGCATAGTTTTTTATGATTTGTACACCTTTTTTTGTAATTGTAAGATGATATGGTTTGGTTTGTTGTGGTAAGGGACAGTTGGGGGTGATTTACGGTAGCCGAAGTAATTTAGGTGATTCTGGTATAGTTTGTTATGATTTTTAGCATTTTTTTGTAATTTTAAAGTGATTGGGCTTAGTTAGTTGCTGTAAAGTGTAGTTGGGCGTGATTTTTGATAGCCGAAGTAATTTAGGTGAGTTTGGCATAGTTTGCTATGGTTAGTAGAATTTTTTTGTAATTTAAAAGTGATTGGGTTTAGTTTGTTGTGGTAAGGGTTAGTTGGTGATGATTTATGGTAGCCGAAGTAATTTAGGTGAGTTTGGCATAGTTTGCTATGGTTAGTAGCATTTTTTTGTTATTTAAAAGTGATTGGGTTTAGTTTGTTGTGGTAAGGTTTAGTTGGTGATGATTTAGAGTAGCCGAAGTAATTTAGGTGAGTCTGGCATAGTTTGTTATGATTTGTACACCTTTTTTTGTAATTTTAAGGTGATATGGTTTGGTTTGTTGTGGTAAGGGATATGTTTTTTGTTGTTGTGGCGAAGCACGTAGTTTCCCAATAAAGTTTTAAGTTTATAAACAAAAACTCGGTTTTATTTAATTTTTAACTTTATTTGCACATGTGCCGTAATATGTAACGGCACCCCAGGATGTTGGATCGATACTGATTCTCCCATCGATCAAAGTACATTGATGAAATAAATATCGATGGAGGGGATAAAACATTACGCTTAATTACGATAGAGGGACCGACTAGTACCAAACATGCCGCCCCCCTTGAAATGCAAATTTCAAAATAAAGAGAACATTATTTTCGTATAAAATAACATGATTACAAAATGATATGGATCAATGCAAAAGAACAGAAATAAGCATCCTAAAAATTAAAGGAAAGAACATGTATGTGAAACAATAAATTAATTCAATTTATCGTCAGCAAGATGACTGGTATGTTCACTCAGTATGTAATGGGGCGAGTTTGTTAACTGCGCGCCGCACTTCACCATTGGAAGTTTTCACGTCCACTACCCGCACTACACCATCAGTCCCTGGATGAAGTTGTGTGATGCGACCCATTTTCCAGCAGGTAGGAGGACTCGGATCCTTCAAAAGGACGAACGTTCCAACCTCCACAGCTGGAGTGTTCACCTTCCATTTGCATCGCTGCTGTAGAGTGGTTAAATAGTCATGTGACCATTTCCTCCAGAATTGTTGTTGTATCTGCTGCACGCGTTGGAACCGTGTCAGTCGATTAGACGATACATCAGAAACATCTCGTTGCAACGGTGCGAATAGCGAATTACCCACAAGGAAATGTGCAGGGGTCAATTGACACAAATCATTTGGATCAGTGGAAAAAGGAATTAGTGGACGGGAATTCATGATGGCCTCAATTTGTGTAAAAATAGTAGTCAATTCCTCAAAAGTGAATGTGGAATTAGAAAATAATTTTTTAAAGTGACGCTTAGCTGACTTTACAGCGGCCTCCCACAGACCACCGAAGTGAGGTGATCTGGCCGGTATGAAATGCCAATTGATTGAAATCTTGGATAGATATTCATGTATCGAAACGTGCTCACGGGATAGGAAATTGAAAAGTTCTTGCAATTCCTTATTAGCTCCCACGAAATTTGTCGCATTGTCAGAAAAAATATCACTACAGATGCCGCGCCGTGACACGAAACGTCTAAAAGCTGCGAAAAAACATTCAGTAGTGAGATCACTGACAACCTCCAAATGAACAGCCTTAGTGCTGAAACAAACAAAGAGGCATAAATAGGCTTTTACCAATTTACGATTCCTTAGTTTGCTCTCACGCACAAGAAAGGGTCCTGCGTAGTCAACGCCAGTAGTTGTGAAAGGACGAGCAGGTGTTACTCTTGCAGCTGGTAAGTCACCCATGATGGGCACTATGTTTCTGGCTTGCCACCGTTGACAGACTACACATTTTCTGATGACTTGTTTAACGCTGTTTCGACATGATAGTGGCCAATATTTTAAGCGAATTCTGGAAAGTGTACTTTGCACACCACCATGCATAGTTTCACAATGACTCTTTTTTAACAATAAAGATGTGAGCTTGTGATTGCTCGGCAATATTATGGGATTTATTTGACTTGGTTGCAAATTTGAATGCTTGAGCCGTCCGCCAACTCTGAGTACGCCCTCGTTGTCAATGAATGGATTTAAACATAAGATTTTGGACCTTGACGATATTAATCGTTTAGACTTCAGATTTTTCATATCATCTGCAAAAGACACTACTTGTGTATGCTTAACGAGATAAGTTGTTGCTTGATCGAGCTCAGCAACTTTTAATGGACCGGTTCTTCGCGTTTCTTTCAGAGATCGACAGTTGTTAACGAAGCGCAAACAAAATGATAGTACTCTTACGATTCGTTCTAAAGTGGAAAATTTATTAAATAGATAATCGTAAAATGCAGAGTCTGCTGTGGATATCGAAGTAGATAATTTGATTGGACGTAATTCAATCAATTCTCCCGAATGGACGTGTGTACTACGAGGCCAAGTGGATTCATCTTGGGACAACCAATCTGGTCCATACCATCAGATATTTGCTTCGATCAATTTTTTGGGGCACATTCCTCTAGATATGACATCCGCTGGGTTATCTTGAGAACGTACATGACGCCACTGACTGGGTTTTGTTAGTTGTTGGATTGTGGAGACGTGGTTCACCACGAAAGTTTTTAAAGTATTCGCTGGCTTTTCCAGCCAAGCTAGTACGATTGTCGAATCAACCCAACAATAAACATTTGTGATGGAAATATCGAGATACATTTGCACTTGGTGTAATAATTTGGATAATAGTACTGCAGCGCAAAGCTCTAATCTAGTTAATGTGAGACATTTTATCGGAGCTACCTTGGATTTAGCGCATAATAGTCGTGTAACGTTAGTACCATTATTGTCGCTGCTCCTTAAGTATATACAAGCGCCATAAGCTGATTCACTGGCATCGGCGAATCCATGGATTTGTATCGCTACAGGGCTATCACATAGAACATGGCGTGGTATTCGAATATGATTTAAATGTTGCAGTTCGTTTATGAATTTTATCCACGTGGTGTGGATGGCTTGTGGTAATGCCTCATCCCAATCAAGACGAGCCTCCCAAAGCTTCTGCAAAAGTATCTTAACCGTTATAGTTATCGGACCGACGAGTCCTAATGGGTCAAATATTCTCGCTATAGTACCTAAAATGATGCGTTTTGTTGCATTTGTACCCTTTTGATTCGTTGATGAATATTGAAAAACATCTTGTTTTATACTCCACTGAAGGCCAAGAGTTTTGACATCATCAGATTTGTCAAATTGCAATATATCTGATTCTTCATCTTCAGTGACTGCGAATGCGTTCGAATACCACTTCCTCAATGGAAAACCTGCCTGTGCTAAAGTTTCTGTCAAATGTTGTTTTAAGATTTTCGCGTCTCGCTCATTGTTACATCCTGTCAACAGGTCGTCGACGTAAAAATCGCGTGCTATGATCGAGCTGATACGAGGATGCAAAGACTCGTTGTCTATCGAAATTTGCTTTAAGCATCTTGTAGCCAGAAAAGAAGATGGTCGCATACCATAAGTTACAGTGTTAAGTCGATATGATCTTACCGGTTGAGAAGTTTCCTCTCTCCACAAAATAACTTGTTTGGTTCGTTGTTCATCCAAAATATTCACTTGTCGGTACATTTTTGCTATGTCAGCTGTTAACGCGATTTTATGGGTTCTGAATCGTAGTACGATGTTAAATAAATCCTGTTGGATTACTGGACCCGTTTTTAGAGTGTCATTTAACGAGATTCCCGTATCAGTTGGAGCCGATGCGTCGAAGACGACGCGTAGTTTTGTAGTCGTACTACTTTCTTTCATTACTGCGTGATGTGGCAAGTAATTTAAAGTCTCTTCTTCCTGTGATTTTTCTATTAAAGTCATATGACCCATGTTTTGATACTCTCGCATGAATTCAACGTACTGAGTCTTTAAATCGGGTTGTTTTTCAAATTTATTCTCCATAGAGATCAACCGTTTCATGGCCATGCCATGGGATGTGCCAAGATCATTTAATTTTTCGTTGAATGGTAATGAAACAATGAATCGGCCATTTTCATCTCGCAGCGTTGTGCGCTTGAAATGGTCTTCGCAATCCTGTTCTTCCGATGTATAAATTCTTGTGGACTCACACTCTTCTATGCGCCAAAATTTTGCCAATTGTTCATCAATAGAAGAGAAATTACATATTGTGGCTTTGCGTGAATTTTTAAATGATGGAAATGTAGGACCCGAAACGATCCAACCAAGTTTCGGTTTCTGTAACACTGGTTTTTGGGGTCCTAGTGAAATTTGTCCTACGCACATGAAAGACCAAAATGTTTCAGCTCCTATTAAAACGTCTATTTCACTGGACTGATAGAACGTAGGATCGGCAAGCGTTATGTTTTGTGGTATTTTTATGTCTGATTTCCGTAAATTGATAACTGGTAAATTATCCGAGACCTTGTTGGTTACAAGAAATTCTAATTTAGATTTATAACGATTATTATGGCGAGCGCTTATGGTGGCTAAAGTTTTTGATTGGATGTTAAAGCTGGTTTGTGTTATGCCACTTACTGAAATATTAATTGCTTCCGTGCGCAATCTTAGTCTCTTGCAAAGAGAGCTAGTTATGAAATTTGACTGTGAAGCAGAATCTAATAGTGCTCGGCACTCTTGAGGTGAACCTGTTGAATCAAAGATTCTGATTTGACAAGTCGCAAGAAGAACGCATGTTTGTGGAAGATAGTTACAATGTGTGACTACTTTTGAACAGTCCGAAGTCGTTTCCGAATTTAGTTCTTCAAGATTGGTATTAGATTTTGCCGCTTCCGTTTGTGTCTCTATGTGTAGCAATGTGTTGTGCTTTACATTGCATTTACGACAATTAGAGAACTTGCAGTTGCTAGTCGGGTGGTTCCCGCGTAGACAATTTATGCATAATTTGAGTTTTTTGATTTCTGCAATTCGCGTATTCACGGGCATTTTGAGAAATGAATCGCATTGATATATTCTGTGCACGTTTTTGCACAATTTGCACGTGAGTTTGTTGACGTTTACATGAGACACCGTCGTTTTATTGTGTCCACGATTGAAAACTGACCTTTCACCTGTGCTTTGTCCGTGATTTAATTTTGTAAGTTGTAATGCTTCCAACATTTTGCACCGATTTGACAAGAATGTAGTTATTTCGGCCGTAATAGGAAAGCTTTTCTCGTGTGTGGTCTTCCATGCTTGCCACTCGCGACGCGTGGATTGATCTAATTTACTGACAATTAGATGTATCACAATTGCGTCCCATTGTTCCGTGGGCTGGTTTAACGTTTTTAATGCTCGTAAATTTTTTAAAACGCCATCTAAGTGTTGACGAAGTGCGAAATGTGATTCCTTGTTCACTATTGGAAGTGAAAACAGTGCTTGTACATGATTTTCCAAGATCAAACCTGTGTTCTCGTATCTCTCTTTCAATAAGTCCCATGCTAAATGGTAATTATCGTTTGTCACCTCGATCGCATCAAGAATGTGACTTGCTTCACCCTTTAGTGCAGACTTTAAGTAGTGAAATTTTTGAATTAAAGCCAATGAGTCATTATTATCTATGAGAGAGTGGAAAGTATCATAAAAATTTACCCATTTGTCGAGTTCTCCGCTAAATTTAGGTAATGATAAGATTGGTAATCTTATGGAATTTTGTGTGTGCGAGTCAAACCTAGGACTATTTGAGCTTCCCGGAGTAAGCTGTCCATTTGGAACGTCGCTGTGTAATTCGAGGTTTTCTAACAGATCACGTCCTGTAGATACCACGTCAAAATATGAATTTTCGAATACGTCACGCTCTGTATCATGGGTTACATCGGTCGGTGACGACATCTCGATTTGTGATTGTACGTTTTCGAATTCGCGCATTAATTCCCGACATCGCGTGAGCCGTTCCTGAATTTGATTTTTAGTCAGATCAGAATTTTTTGCGAAAAAGTTTGCAATGCGAGTAATACCGGCTTTTATCACCCCACGTCGTGCTCTTAAATTAATGACAACATTTTCATCTCCTTCTTCTGCTATTTTATTTTAAATTAATTTATCAATGTAAAAGAAATGTGAAAGGAGTAAATGAAGATAGGTGTAAGTTTGAAAAGAGAAGGATTTAGGTGAATAGAAAACGGGTTTTCGCTACCTGAAACATTTGGTTGTCCTTGGTCACCTGGCTAGACAGGACGAGTGTTGGTAGACTGGCTGGCGCCGACAATTTGCCGTCGAATTCGTATTTCCGGTCGAAACTGGTCTTGCGTTTGGGAAGATTGGAGCACAATTCTTCTTGATAATTCACTTTGTGTAATTGTTTATTGTAAATTGAGTATCGATCCGTAAATTCAGTATGAAAAAATGAAAATGGGATTTTGATTAGTCGCAATCAAAAGTTCTTCGTAAATCGGTGGTTTCATCGGGTTCGAAGGACCATGTTTTTTGTTGTTGTGGCGAAGCACATAGTTTCCCAATAAAGTTTTAAGTTTATAAACAAAAACTCGGTTTTATTTAATTTTTAACTTTATTTGCACATGTGCCGTAATATGTAACGGCACCCCAGGATGTTGGATCGATACTGATTCTCCCATCGATCAAAGTACATTGATGAAATAAATATCGATGGAGGGGATAAAACATTACGCTTAATTACGATAGAGGGACCGACTAGTACCAAACAGGATAGTTGGGGTGATTTACGGTAGCCGAAGTAATTTAGGTGATTCTAGTATAGTTTGTTATGATTTTTAGCATTTTTTTGTAATTTTAAAGTGATTGGGCTTAGTTTGTTGCTGTAAAGTGTAGTTGGGGGTGATTTTTGATAGCCGAAGTAATTTAGGTGAGTTTGGCATAGTTTGCTATTGTTAGTAGCATTTTCTTGTAATTTATAAGTGATTGGGTTTAGTTTGTTGTGGTAAGGGTTAGTTGGTGATGATTTATGGTAGCCGAAGTAATTTAGGTGAGTTTGGCATAGTTGGCTATGGTTAGTAGCATTTTTTTGTAATTTAAAAGTGATTGGGTTTAGTTTGTTGTGGTAAGGGTTAGTTGGTGAAGATTTAGAGTAGCCGAAGTAATTCAGGTGAGTCTGGCATAGTTTGTTATGATTTGTACACCTTTTTTTGTAATTTTAAGATGATATGGTTTGGTTTGTTGTGGTAAGGGATAGTTGGGGGTGATTTACGGTAGCCGAAGTAATTTAGGTAATTCTGGTATAGTTTGTTATGATTTTTTGCCTTTTTTTGTAATTTTAAAGTAATTGGGCTTAGTTTCTTGCTGTAAAGTGCTGTTGGGTGTGATTTTTGATAGTCGAAGTAATTTAGGTGCGTTTGGCATAGTTTGCTATTGTTAGTAGCATTTTTTTGTAATTTATAAGTGATTGGGTTTAGTTTGTTGTGGTAAGGGTTAGTTGGTGATGATTTATGGTAGCCAAAGTAATTTAGGTGAGTTTAGCATAGTTGGCTATGGTTAGTAGCATTTTTTTGTAATTTAAAAGTGATTGGGTTTAGTTTGTTGTGGTAAGGGTTAGTTGGTGATGATTTAGAGTAGCCGAAGTAATTTAGGTGAGTCTGGCATAGTTTGTTATGATTTTTAGCATTTTTTTGTAATTTTATAGTGATTGGGCTTAGTTTGTTGCTGTAAAGTGTAGTTGGGGGTGATTTTTGATAGCCGAAGTAATTTAGGTGAGTTTGGCATAGTTTGCTATGGTTAGTAGCATTTTTTTGTAATTTAAAAGTGATTGGGTTTAGTTTGTTGTGGTAAGGGTTAGTTGGTAATGATTTATGGTAGCCGAAGTAATTTAGGTGAGTTTGGCATAGTTTGCTATGGTTAGTAGCATTTTTTTGTAATTTAAAAGTGATTGGGTTTAGTTTGTTGTGGTAAGGGATAGATGGGGGTGATTTACGGTAGCCGAAGTAATTTAGGTGATTCTGGTATAGTTTGTTATGATTTTTAGCATTTTTTTGTAATTTTTAAGTGATTGGTCTTAGTTTGTTGCTGTAAAGTGTAGTTGGGGTGATTTTTGATAGCCGAAGTAATTTAGGTGAGTTTGGCATAGTTTGCTATGGTTAGTAGCATTTTTTTGTAATTTAAAAGTGATTGGGTTTAGTTTGTTGTGGTAAAAGTTAGTTGGTGATGATTTATGGTAGCCGAAGTAATTTAGGTGAGTTTGGCATAGCTTGCTATGGTTAGTAGCATTTTTTTGTAATTTAAAAGTGATTGGGTTTAGTTTGTTGTGGTAAGGATTAGTTGGTGATGACTTAGAGTAGCCGAAGTAATTTAGGTGAGTCTGGCAAAGTTTGTTATGATTTGTACACCTTTTTTTGTAATTTTAAAATGATATGGTTTGGTTTGTTGTGGTAAGGGATAGTTGGGGGTGATTTACGGTAGCCGAAGTAATTTAGGTGATTCTGGTATAGTTTGTTATGATTTATAGCATTTTTTTGTAATTTTAAAATGATTGGGCTTAGTTTGTTGCTGTAAAGTGTAGTTGGGGGTGATTTTTGATAGCCGAAGTAATTTAGGTGCGTTTGGCATAGTTTGCTATTGTTAGTAGCATTTTTTTGTAATTTATAAGTGATTGGGTTTAGTTTGTTGTGGTAAGGGTTAGTTGGTGATGATTTATGGTAGCCGAAGTAATTTAGGTGAGTTTGGCATAGTTTGCTATGGTTAGTAGCATTTTTTTGTAATTTAAAAGTGATTGGGTTTAATTTGTTGTGGTAAGTGTTAGTTGGTGATGATTTAGAGAAGCCGAAGTAATTTAGGTGAGTCTGGCATAGTTTGTTATGATTTGTACAACTTTTTTTGTAATTTTAAGATGATATGGTTTGGTTTGTTGTGGTAAGGGATAGTTGGGGGTGATTTACGGTAGCCGAAGTAATTTAGGTGATTCTGGTATAGTTTGTTATGATTTTTAGCATTTTTTTGTAATTTTAATAGATTGGGCTTAGTTTGTTGCTGTAAAGTGTAGTTGGGGTGATTTTTGATAGCCGAAGTAATTTAGGTGAGGTTGGCATAGTTTGCTATGGTTAGTAGAATTTTTTTGTAATTTAAAAGTGATTGGGTTTAGTTTGTTGTGGTAAAAGTTAGTTGGTGATGATTTATGGTAGCCGAAGTAATTTAGGTGAGTTTGGCATAGTTTGCTATGGTTAGTAGCATTTTTTTGTAATTTAAAAGTGATTGGGTTTAGTTTGTTGTGGTAAGGGATAGATGGGGGTGATTTACGGTAGCCGAAGTAATTTAGGTGATTCTGGTATAGTTTGTTATGATTTTTAGCATTTTTTTGTAATTTTAAAGTGATTGGGCTTAGTTTGTTGCTGTAAAGTGTAGTTGGGGTGATTTTTGATAGCCGAAGTAATTTAGGTGAGTTTGGCATAGTTTGCTATGGTTAGTAGCATTTTTTTGTAATTTAAAAGTGATTGGGTTTAGTTTGTTGTGGTAAAAGTTAGTTGGTGATGCTTTATGGTAGCCGAAGTAATTTAGGTGAGTTTGGCATAGCTTGCTATGGTTAGTAGCATTTTTTTGTAATTTAAAAGTGATTGGGTTTAGTTTGTTGTGGTAAGGATTAGTTGGTGATGATTTAGAGTAGCCGAAGTAATTTAGGTGAGTCTGGCATAGTTTGTTATGATTTGTACACCTTTTTTTGTAATTTTAAGATGATATGGTTTGGTTTGTTGTGGTAAGGGATAGTTGGGGGTGATTTACGGTAGCCGAAGTAATTTAGGTAATTCTGGTATAGTTTGTTATGATTTTTTGCCTTTTTTTGTAATTTTAAAGTGATTGGGCTTAGTTTCTTGCTGTAAAGTGTAGTTGGGGGTGATTTTTGATAGTCGAAGTAATTTAGGTGCGTTTGGCATAGTTTGCTATTGTTAGTAGCATTTTTTTGTAATTTAAAAGTGATTGGGTTTAGTTTGTTGTGGTAAGGGTAAGTTGGTGATGATTTATGGTAGCCGAAGTAATTTAGGTGAGTTTGGCATAGTTTGATATTGGTAGTAGCATTTTTTTGTAATTTAAAAGTGATAGGGTTTAGTTTGTTGTGGTAAGGGTTAGTTGGTGATGATTTAGAGTAGCCGAAGTAATTTAGGTGAGTCTGGCATAGTTTGTTATGATTTGTACACCTTTTTTTGTAATTTTAAGATGATATGGTTTGGTTTGTTGTGGTAAGGGATAGTTGGGGTGATTTACGGTAGCCGAAGTAATTTAGGTGATTCTGGTATAGTTTGTTATGATTTTTAGCATTTTTTTGTAATTTGAAAGTGATTGGGTTTAGTTTGTTGTGGTAAGGGTTAGTTGGTGATGTTTTTTGATAGCCGAAGTAATTTAGGTGAGTTTGGCATAGTTTTTTTATGATTTGTACACCTTTTTTTGTAATTTTAAGATGGTATGGTTTGGTTTGTTGTGGTAAGGGATAGTTGGGGGTGATTTACGGTAGCCGAAGTAATTTAGGTGATTCTGGTATAGTTTGTTATGATTTTTAGCATTTTTTTGTAATTTGAAAGTGATTGGGTTTAGTTTGTTGTGGTAAGGGTTAGTTGGTGATGATTTAGAGTAGCCGAAGTAATTTAGGTGAGTCTGGCATAGTTTTTTATGATTTGTACACCTTTTTTTGTAATTTTAAGATGGTATGGTTTGGTTTGTTGTGGTAAGGGATAGTTGGGGGTGATTTACGGTAGCCGAAGTAATTTAGGTGATTCTGGTATAGTTTGTTATGATTTTTAGCATTTTTTTGTAATTTAAATGTGATTGGGTTTAGTTTGTTGCGGTAAGGGTTAGTTGGTGATGATTTATGGTAGCCGAAGTAATTTAGGTGAGTTTTGCATAATGTGCTATGGTTAGTAGCATTTTTTTGTAATTTAAAAGTGATTGGGTTTAGTTTGTTGTGGTAAGGGTTAGTTGGTGATGATTTAGAGTAGCCGAAGTAATTTAGGTGAGTCTGGCATAGTTTTTTATGATTTGTACACCTTTTTTTGTAATTTTAAGATGGTATGGTTTGGTTTGTTGTGGTAAGGGATAGTTGGGGGTGATTTACGGTAGCCGAAGTAATTTAGGTGAGTTTGGCATAGTTTGCTATGATTAGTAGCATTTTTTTGTAATTTAAATGTGATTGGGTTTAGTTTGTTGCGGTAAGGGTTAGTTGGTGATGATTTATGGTAGCCGAAGTAATTTAGGTGAGTTTTGCATAATGTGCTATGGTTAGTAGCATTTTTTTGTAATTTAAAAGTGATTGGGTTTAGTTTGTTGTGGTAAGGGTTAGTTGGTGATGATTTAGAGTAGCCGAAGTAATTTAGGTGAGTCTGGCATAGTGTGTTATGATTTGTACATCTTTTTTTGTAATTTTAAGATGATATGGTTTGGTTTGTTGTGGTAAGGGATGGTTGGGGGTGATTTAGGGTAGCCGAAGTAATTTAGGTGATTCTGGTATAGTTTGTTATGATTTTTAGCATTTTTTTGTAATTTTAAAGTGATTGGGCTTAGTTTGTTGCTGTAAAGTGTAGTTGGGGGTGATTTTTGATAGCCGAAGTAATTTAGGTGAGTTTGGCATAGTTTGCAATGGTTAGTAGCATTTTTTTGTAATTTAAAAGTGATTGGGTTTAGTTTGTTGGGGTAAGGGTTAGTTGGTGATGATTTATGGTAGCCGAAGTAAATTAGGTGAGTTTGGCATAGTTTGCTATGGTTAGTAGCATTTTTTTGTAATTTAAAAGTGATTAGGTTTAGTTTGTTGTGGTAAGGGTTAGTTGGTGATGATTTAGAGTAGCCGAAGTAATTTAGGTGAGTCTGGCATAGTTTGTTATAATTTGTACACCTTTTTTTGTAATTTTAAGATGATATGGTTTGGTTTGTTGTTTTAAGGGATAGTTGGGGGTGATTTAAGGTATCCGAAGTAATTTAGGTGATTCTGGTATAGTTTGTTATGATTTTTAGCATTTTTTTAAAGTGATTGGATTTAGTTTGTTGCTGTAAAGTGTAGTTGGGGGTAATTTTTGATAGCCGAAGTAATTTAGGTAAGTTTGGCATAATTTGCTATGGTTAGTAGCATTTTTTTGTAATTTAAAAGTGATTGGGTTTAGTTTGTTGTGGTAAGGGTTAGTTGGTGATGTTTTATGGTAGCCGAAGTAATTTAGGTGAGTTTGGCATAATTTGCTATGGTTAGTAGCATTTTTTTGTAATTTAAATGTAATTGGGTTTAGTTTGTTGCGGTAAGGATTAGTTGGTGATGATTTATGGTAGCCGAAGTAATTTAGGTGAGCTTGGCATAATGTGCTATGGTTAGTAGCATTTTTTTGTAATTTAAAAGTGATTGGGTTTAGTTTGTTGTGGTAAGGGTTAGTTGGTGATGATTTAGAATAGCCGAAGTAATTTATGTGAGTCTGGCATAGTTTGTTATGATTTGTACATCTTTTTTTGTAATTTTAAGATGATATGGTTCGGTTTGTTGTGGTAAGGGATGGTTGGGGGTGATTTACGGTAGCCGAAGTAATTTAGGTGATTCTGGTATAGTTTGTTATGATTTTTAGCATTTTTTTGTAATTTTAAAGTGATTGGGCTTAGTTTGTTGCTGTAAAGTGTAGTTGGGGGTGATTTTTGATAGCCGAAGTAATTTAGGTGAGTTTGGCATAGTTTGCTATGGTTAGTAGCATTTTTTTGTAATTTAAAAGTGATTGGGTTTAGTTTGTTGTGGTAAGGGTTAGTTGGTGATGATTTATGGTAGCCGAAGTAATTTAGGTGAGTTTGGCATAGTTTGCTATGGTTAGTAGCATTTTTTTGTAATTTAAAAGTGATTGGGTTTAATTTGTTGTGGTAAGGGTTAGTTGGTGATGATTTAGAGTAGCCGAAGTAATTTAGGTGAGTCTGGCATAGTTTGTTATGATTTGTACAACTTTTTTTGTAATTTTAAGATGATATGGTTTGGTTTGTTGTGGTAAGGGATAGTTGGGGGTGATTTACGGTAGCCGAAGTAATTTAGGTGATTCTGGTATAGTTTGTTATGATTTTTAGCATTTTTTGTAATTTTAAAGTGATTGGGCTTAGTTTGTTGCTGTAAAGTGTAGTTGGGGGTGATTTTTGATAGCCGAAGTAATTTAGGTGAGTTTGGCATAGTTTGCTATGGTTAGTAGCATTTTTTTGTAATTTAAAAGTGATTAAGTTTAGTTTGTTGTGGTAAGGGTTAGTTGGTGATGATTTAGAGTAGCCGAAGTAATTCAGGTGAGTCTGGCATAGTTTTTTATGATTTGTACACCTTTTTTTGTAATTGTAAGATGATATGGTTTGGTTTGTTGTGGTAAGGGATAGTTGGGGGTCATTTACGGTAGCCGAAGTAATTTAGGTGATTCTGGTATAGTTTGTTATGATTTTTAGCATTTTTTTGTAATTTTAAAGTGATTGGGCTTAGTTTGTTGCTGTAAAGTGTAGTTGGGGGTGATTTTTGATAGCCGAAGTAATTTAGGTGAGTTTGGCATAGTTTGCTATGGTTAGTAGCATTTTTTTGTAATTTAAAAGTGATTGGGTTTAGTTTGTTGTGGTAAGGGTTAGTTGGTGATGATTTATGGTAGCCGAAGTAATTTAGGTGAGTTTGGCATAATTTGCTATGGTTAGTAGCATTTTTTTGTAATTTAAAAGTGATTGGGTTTAGTTTGTTGTGGTAAGGGTTAGTTGGTGATGATTTAGAGTAGCCGAAGTAATTTAGGTGAGTCTGGCATAGTTTGTTATAATTTGTACACCTTTTTTTGTAATTTTAAGATGATATGGTTTGGTTTGTTGTTTTAAGGGATAGTTGGGGGTGATTTAAGGTATCCGAAGTAATTTAGGTGATTCTGGTATAGTTTGTTATGATTTTTAGCATTTTTTTAAAGTGATTGGGTTTAGTTTGTTGCTGTAAAGTGTAGTTGGGGGTAATTTTTGATTGCCGAAGTAATTTTGGTAAGTTTGGCATAGTTTGCTATGGTTAGTAGCATTTTTTTGTAATTTAAAAGTGATTGGGTTTAGTTTGTTGTGGTAAGGGTTAGTTGGTGATGTTTTATGGTAGCCGAAGTAATTTAGGTGAGTTTGGCATAGTTTGCTATGGTTAGTAGCATTTTTTTGTAATTTAAAAGTGATTGGGTTTAGTTTGTTGTGGTAAGGGTTAGTTGGTGATGATTTAGAGTAGCCGAAGTAATTTAGGTGAGTCTGGCATAGTTTGTTATGATTTGTACATCTTTTTTTGTAATTTTAAGATGATATGGTTTGGTTTGTTGTGGTAAGGGATGGTTAAGGGTGATTTACGGTAGCCGAAGTAATTTAGGTGATTCTGGTATAGTTTGTTATGATTTTTAGCATTTTTTTGTAATTTTAAAGTGATTGGGCTTAGTTTGTTGCTGTAAAGTGTAGTTGGGGGTGATTTTTGATAGCCGAAGTAATTTAGGTGAGTTTGGCATAGTTTGCTATGGTTAGTAGCATTTTTTTGTAATTTAAAAGTGATTGGGTTTAGTTTGTTGTGGTAAGGGTAAGTTGGTGATGATTTATGGTAGCCGAAGTAATTTAGGTGAGTTTGGCATAGTTTGATATTGGTAATAGCATTTTTTTGTAATTTAAAAGTGATAGGGTTTAGTTTGTTGTGGTAAGGGTTAGTTGGTGATGATTTAGAGTAGCCGAAGTAATTTAGGTGAGTCTGGCATAGTTTGTTATGATTTGTACACCTTTTTTTGTAATTTTAAGATGATATGGTTTGGTTTGTTGTGGTAAGGGATAGTTGGGGTGATTTACGGTAGCCGAAGTAATTTAGGTTATTCTGGTATAGTTTGTTATGATTTTTAGCATTTTTTTGTAATTTGAAAGTGATTGGGTTTAGTTTGTTGTGCTAAGGGTTAGTTGGTGATGTTTTTTGATAGCCGAAGTAATTTAGGTGAGTTTGGAATAGTTTGCTATGGTTAGTAGCATTTTTTTGTAATTTAAAAGTGATTGGGTTTAGTTTGTTGTGGTAAGGGTTAGTTGGTGATGATTTAGAGTAGCCGAAGTAATTTAGGTGAGTCTGGCATAGTTTTTTATGATTTGTACACCTTTTTTTGTAATTTTAAGATGGTATGGTTTGGTTTGTTGTGGTAAGGGATAGTTGGGGGTGATTTACGGTAGCCGAAGTAATTTAGGTGATTCTGGTATAGTTTGTTATGATTTTTAGCATTTTTTTGTAATTTGAAAGTGATTGGGTTTAGTTTGTTGTGGTAAGGGTTAGTTGGTGATGTTTTTTGATAGCCAAAGTAATTTAGGTGAGTTTGGCATAGTTTGCTATGGTTAGTAACATTTTTTTGTAATTTAAAAGTGATTGGGTTTAGTTTGTTGTGGTAAGGGTTAGTTGGTGATGATTTAGAGTAGCCGAAGTAATTTAGGTGAGTCTGGCATAGTTTGTTATGATTTGTACATCTTTTTTTGTAATTTTAAGATGATATGGTTTGGTTTGTTGTGGTAAGGGATGGTTGGGGGTGATTTAGGGTAGCCGAAGTAATTTAGGTGATTCTGGTATAGCTTGTTATGATTTTAAGCATTTTTTTGTAATTTTAAAGTGATTGGGCTTAGTTTGTTGCTGTAAAGTGTAGTTGGGGGTGATTTTTGATAGCCGAAGTAATTTAGGTGAGTTTGGCATAGTTTGCAATGGTTAGTAGCATTTTTTTGTAATTTAAAAGTGATTGGGTTTAGTTTGTTGGGGTAAGGGTTAGTTGGTGATGATTTATGGTAGCCGAAGTAAATTAGGTGAGTTTGGCATTGTTTGCTATGGTTAGTAGCATTTTTTTGTAATTTAAAAGTGATTAGGTTTAGTTTGTTGTGGTAAGGGTTAGTTGGGGATGATTTAGAGTAGCCGAAGTAATTTAGGTGAGTCTGGCATAGTTTGTTATGATTTGTACACCTTTTTTTGTAATTTTAAGATGATATAGTTTGGTTTGTTGTGGTAAGGGATAGTTGGGGGTAATTTACGGTAGCCGAAGTAATTTAGGTGATTCTGGTACAGTTTCTTATGATTTTTAGCATTTTTTTGTAATTTTAAAGTGATTGGGTTTAGTTTGTTGTGGTAAGGGTTAGTTGGTGATGATTTAAAGTAGCCGAAGTAATTTAGGTGAGTCTGACATAGTTTGTTAGGATTTGTACACCTTTTTTTGTAATTTTAAGATGATATGGTTTGGTTTGTTGTGGTAAGGGATAGTTGGGGGTGATTTACGGTAGCCGAAGTAATTTAGGTGATTCTGGTATAGTTTGTTATGATTTTTAGCATTTTTTTGTAATTTTAAAGTGATTGGGCTTAGTTTGTTGCTGTAAAGTGTAGTTGGGGGTGATTTTTGATAGCCGAAGTAATTTAGGTGAGTTTGGCATAGTTTGCTATGGTTAGTAGCATTTTTTTGTAATTTAAAAGAGATAGGGTTTAGTTTGTTGTGGTAAGGGTTAGTTGGTGATGATTTAGAGTAGCCGAAGTAATTTAGGTGAGTCTGGCATAGTTTGTTATGATTTGTACACCTTTTTGTAATTTTAAGATCTTATGGTTTGGTTTGTTGTGGTAAGGGATAGTTGGGGATGATTTACTATAGCCGAAGTAATTTAGGTAATTCTGGTATAGTTTGTTATGTTTTTTAGCATTTTTTTGTAATTTAGAAGTGATTGGGTTTAGTTTGTTGTGGTAAGGGTTAGTTGGTGATGATTTAGAGTAGCCGAAGTAATTTAGGTGAGTCTGACATAGTTTGTTAGGATTTGTACACCTTTTTTTGTAATTTTAAGGTGATATGGTTTGGTTTGTTGTGGTAAGGGATAGTTGGGGGTGATTAACGGTAGCCGAAGAAATTTAGGTGATTCTGGTATAGTTTGTTATCATTTTTAGCATTTTTTTGTAATTTTAAAGTGATTGGGCTTAGTTTGTTGCTGTAAAGTGTAGTCGGGGGTGATTTTTGATAGCCGAAGTAATTTAGGTGAGTTTGGCATAGTTTGCTATGGTTAGTAGCATTTTTTTGTAATTTAAAAGAGATAGGGTTTAGTTTGTTGTGGTAAGGGTTAGTTGGTGATGATCTAGAGTAGCCGAAGTAATTTAGGTGAGTCTGGCATAGTTTGTTATGATTTGTACACCTTTTTTGTAATTTTAAGATCTTATGGTTTGGTTTGTTGTGGTAAGGGATAGTTGGGGGTGATTTGCGGTAGCCGAAGTAATTTAGGTAATTCTGGTATAGTTTGTTATGTTTTTTAGCATTTTTTGTAAATTTAAAATGATTGGGTTTAGTTTGTTGTGGTATGGGTTAGTTGGTGATGATTTTTGATAGCCGAAGTAATTTAGGTGAGTTTGGCATAGTTTGCTATGGTTAGTAGCATTTTATTCTAATTTAAAAGTGATTGGGTTTAGTTTGTTGTGGTAAGGGTTAGTTAGAAATGATTTAGAGTAGCCGAAGTAATTTAGGTGAGTCTGGCATAGTTTGTTATGATTTGTACAACTTTTTTTGTAATTTTAAGATGATATGGTTTGGTTTGTTCTGGTAAGGGATAGTTGGGGTTGATTTACGGTAGCCGAAGTAATTTAGGTGATTCTGGTATAGTTTGTTATGATTTTTAGCATTTTTTTGTAATTTTAAAGTGATTGGGCTTAGTTTGTTGCTGTAAAGTGTAGTTGGGGGTGATTTTTGATAGCCGAAGTAATTTAGGTGGTTCTGGTATAGTTTCTTATGATTTTTAGCATTTTTTTGTAATTTTAAAGTGATTGGGTTTAGTTTGTTGTGGTAAGGGTTAGTTGGTGATGATTTAAATTAGCCGAAGTAATTTAGGTGAGTCTGACATAGTTTGTTAGGATTTGTACACCTTTTTTTGTAATTTTAAGATGATATGGTTTGGTTTGTTGTGGTAAGGGATAGTTGGGGGTGATTTACGGTAGCCGAAGTAATTTAGGTGATTCTTGTATAGTTTGTTATGATTTCTAGCAATTTTTTGTAATTTTAAAGTGATTGGGCTTAGTTTGTTGCTGTAAAGTGTAGTTGGGGGTGATTTTTAATAGCCGAAGTAATTTAGGTGAATTTGGCATAGTTTGCTATGGTTAGTAGCATTTTTTTGTAATTTAAAAGTGATTGGGTTTAGTTTGTTATGGTAAGGGTTAGTTGGTGATGATTTATGGTAGCCGAAGTAATTTAGGTGAGTTTGGCATAGTTTGCTATGGTTAGTAGCATTTTTTTGTAATTTAAAAGTGATTGGGTTTAATTTGTTGTGGTAAGGGTTAGTTAGAAATGATTTAGAGTAGCCGAAGTAATTTAGGTGAGTCTGGCATAGTTTGTTATGATTTGTACAACTTTTTTTGTAATTTTAAGATGATATGGTTTGGTTTGTTGTGGTAAGGGATAGTTGGGGTTGATTTACGGTAGCCGAAGTAATTTAGGTGATTCTGGTATAGTTTGTTATGATTTTTAGCATTTTTTTGTAATTTTAAAGTGATTGGGCTTAGTTTGTTGCTGTAAAGTGTAGTTGGGGGTGATTTTTGATAGCCGAAGTAATTTAGGTGAGTTTGGCATAGTTTGCTATGGTTAGTAGCATTTTTTTGTAATTTAAAAGTGACTGGGTTTAGTTTGTTGTGGTAAGGGTTAGTTGGTGATGATTTATGGTAGCCGAAGTAATTTAGGTGAGTTTGGCATAGTTTGCTATGGTTAGTAGCATTTTTTTGTAATTTAAAAGTGATTGGGTTTAATTTGTTGTGGTAAGAGTTAGTTGGTGATGATTTAGAGTAGCCGAAGTAATTTAGGTGAGTCTGGCATAGTTTGTTATGATTTGTACAACTTTTTTTGTAATTTTAAGATGATATGGTTTGGTTTGTTGTGGTAAGGGATAGTTGGGGGTGATTTACGGTAGCCGAAGTAATTTAGGTGATTCTGGTATAGTTTGTTATGATTTTTAGCATTTTTTTGTAATTTTAAAGTGATTGGGCTTAATTTGTTGCTGTAAAGTGTAGTTGGGCGTGATTTTTGATAGTCGAAGTAATTTAGGTGAGTTTGGCATAGTTTGCTATGGTTAGTAGCATTTTTTTGTAATTTAAAAGTGATTGGGTTTAGTTTGTTGTGGTAAGGGTTAGTTGGTGATGATTTAGAGTAGCCGAAGTAATTTAGGTGAGTCTGGCATAGTTTGTTATAATTTGTACACCTTTTTTTGTAATTTTAAGATGATATGGTTTGGTTTGTTGTTTTAAGGGATAGTTGGGGGTGACTTAAGGTATCCGAAGTAATTTAGGTGATTCTGGTATAGTTTGTTATGATTTTTAGCATTTTTTTAAAGTGATTGGGTTTAGTTTGTTGCTGTAAAGTGTAGTTGGGGGTAATTTTTGATAGCCGAAGTAATTTAGGTAAGTTTGGCATAGTTTGCTATGGTTAGTAGCATTTTTTTGTAATTTAAAAGTGATTGGGTTTAGTTTGTTGTGGTAAGGGTTAGTTGGTGATGATTTATGGTAGCCGAAGTAATTTAGGTGAGTTTGGCATAGTTTGCTATGGTTAGTAGCATTTTTTTGTAATTTTAAGATGATATGGTTTGGTTTGTTGTGGTAAGGGATAGTTGGGGGTAATTTACGGTAGCCGAAGTAATTTAGGTGATTCTGGTATAGTTTGTTATGATTTTTAGCATTTTTTTGTAATTTTAAAGTGATTGGGCTTAATTTGTTGCTGTAAAGTGTAGTTGGGCGTGATTTTTGATAGCCGAAGTAATTTAGGTGAGTTTGGCATAGTTTGCTATGGTTAGTAGCATTTTTTTGTAATTTAAAAGTGATTGGGTTTAGTTTGTTGTGGTAAGGGTTAGTTGGTGATGATTTATGGTAGCCGAAGTAATTTAGGTGAGTTTGGCATAGTTTGCTATGGTTAGTAGCATTTTTTTGTAATTTAAAAGTGATTGGGTTTAGTTTGTTGTGGTAAGGGTTAGTTTGTGATGATTTAGCGTAGCCGAAGAAATTTAGGTGAGTCTGGCATAGTTTGTTATGATTTGTACACCTTTTTTTGTAATTTTAAGATGATATGGTTTGGTTTGTTGTGGTAAGGGATAGTTGGGGGTGATTTACGGTAGCCGAAGTAATTTAGGTGATTCTGGTATAGTTTGTTATGATTTTTAGCATTTTTTTGAAATTTTAAAGTGATTGGGCTTAGTTTGTTGCTGTAAAGTGTAGTTGGGGGTGATTTTTGATAGCCGAAGTAATTTAGGTGAGTTTGGCATAGTTTGCTATGGTTAGTAGCATTTTTTTTGTAATTTAAAAGTGATTGGGTTTAGTTTGTTGTGGTAAGGGTTAGTTGGTGATGTTTTATGGTAGCCGAAGTAATTTAGGTGAGTTTGGCATAATTTGCTATGGTTAGTAGCATTTTTTTGTAATTTAAATGTGATTGGGTTTAGTTTGTTGCGGTAGGGGTTAGTTGGTGATGATTTATGGTAGCCGAAGTAATTTAGGTGAGTTTGGCATAATTTGCTATGGTTAGTAGCATTTTTTTGTAATTTAAAAGTGATTGGGTTTAGTTTGTTGTGGTAAGGGTTAGTTGGTGATGATTTAGAGTAGCCGAAGTAATTTAGGTGAGTCTGGCATAGTTTGTTATAATTTGTACACCTTTTTTTGTAATTTTAAGATGATATGGTTTGGTTTGTTGTTTTAAGGGATAGTTGGGGGTGACTTAAGGTATCCGAAGTAATTTAGGTGATTCTGGTATAGTTTGTTATGATTTTTAGCATTTTTTTAAAGTGATTGGGTTTAGTTTGTTGCTGTAAAGTGTAGTTGGGGGTAATTTTTGATAGCCGAAGTAATTTAGGTAAGTTTGGCATAGTTTGCTATGGTTAGTAGCATTTTTTTGTAATTTAAAAGTGATTGGGTTTAGTTTGTTGTGGTAAGGGTTAGTTGGTGATGTTTTATGGTAGCCGAAGTAATTTAGGTGAGTTTGGCATAGTTTGCTATGATTAGTAGCATTTTTTTGTAATTTAAATGTGATTGGGTTTAGTTTGTTGCGGTAAGGGTTAGTTGGTGATGATTTATGGTAGCCGAAGTAATTTAGGTGAGTTTGGCATAATGTGCTATGGTTAGTAGCATTTTTTTGTAATTTAAAAGTGATTGGGTTTAGTTTGTTGTGGTAAGGGTTAGTTGGAGATGATTTAGAGTAGCCGAAGTAATTTAGGTGAGTCTGGCATAGTTTGTTATGATTTGTACAACTTTTTTTGTAATTTTAAGATGATATGGTTTGGTTTGTTGTGGTAAGGGATAGTTGGGGGTGATTTACGGTAGCCGAAGTAATTTAGGTGATTCTGGTATAGTTTGTTATGATTTTTAGCATTTTTTTGTAATTTTAAAGTGATTGGGCTTAGTTTGTTGCTGTAAAGTGTAGTTGGGGGTGATTTTTGATAGCCGAAGTAATTTAGGTGAGTTTGGCATAGTTTGCTATGGTTAGTAGCATTTTTTTGTAATTTAAAAGTGATTAAGTTTAGTTTGTTGTGGTAAGGGTTAGTTGGTGATGATTTAGAGTAGCCGAAGTAATTCAGGTGAGTCTGGCATAGTTTTTTATGATTTGTACACCTTTTTTTGTAATTGTAAGATGATATGGTTTGGTTTGTTGTGGTAAGGGATAGTTGGGGGTCATTTACGGTAGCCGAAGTAATTTAGGTGATTCTGGTATAGTTTGTTATGATTTTTAGCATTTTTTTGTAATTTTAAAGTGATTGGGCTTAGTTTGTTGCTGTAAAGTGTAGTTGGGGGTGATTTTTGATAGCCGAAGTAATTTAGGTGAGTTTGGCATAGTTTGCTATGGTTAGTAGCATTTTTTTGTAATTTAAAAGTGATTGGGTTTAGTTTGTTGTGGTAAGGGTTAGTTGGTGATGATTTATGGTAGCCGAAGTAATTTAGGTGAGTCTGGCATAGTTTGTTATAATTTGTACACCTTTTTTTGTAATTTTAAGATGATATGGTTTGGTTTGTTGTTTTAAGGGATAGTTGGGGGTGACTTAAGGTATCCGAAGTAATTTAGGTGATTCTGGTATAGTTTGTTATGATTTTTAGCATTTTTTTAAAGTGATTGGGTTTAGTTTGTTGCTGTAAAGTGTAGTTGGGGGTAATTTTTGATAGCCGAAGTAATTTAGGTAAGTTTGGCATAGTTTGCTATGGTTAGTAGCATTTTTTTGTAATTTAAAAGTGATTGGGTTTATTTTGTTGTGGTAAGGGTTAGTTGGTGATGTTTTATGGTAGCCGAAGTAATTTAGGTGAGTTTGGCATAGTTTGCTATGATTAGTAGCATTTTTTTGGTAATTTAAATGTGATTGGGTTTAGTTTGTTGCGGTAAGGGTTAGTTGGTGATGATTTATGGTAGCCGAAGTAATTTAGGTGAGTTTGGCATAATGTGCTATGGTTAGTAGCATTTTTTTGTAATTTAAAAGTGATTGGGTTTAGTTTGTTGTGGTAAGGGTTAGTTGGTGATGATTTAGAGTAGCCGAAGTAATTTAGGTGAGTCTGGCATAGTTTGTTATGATTTGTACATCTTTTTTTGTAATTTTAAGATGATATGGTTTGGTTTGTTGTGGTAAGGGATGGTTGGGGGTGATTTACGGTAGCCGAAGTAATTTAGGTGATTCTGGTATAGGTTGTTATGATTTTTAGCATTTTTTTGTAATTTTAAAGTGATTGGGCTTAGTTTGTTGCTGTAAAGTGTAGTTGGGGGTAATTTTTGATATCCGAAGTAATTTAGGTGAGTTTGGCATAGTTTGCTATGGTTAGTAGCATTTTTTTGTAATTTAAAAGTGATTAAGTTTAGTTTGTTGTGGTAAGGGTTAGTTGGTGATGATTTAGAGTAGCCGAAGTAATTCAGGTGAGTCTGGCATAGTTTTTTATGATTTGTACACCTTTTTTTGTAATTGTAACATGATATGGTTTGGTTTGTTGTGGTATGGGATAGTTGGGGGTCATTTACGGTAGCCGAAGTAATTTAGGTGATTCTGGTATAGTTTGTTATGATTTTTAGCATTTTTTTGTAATTTTAAAGTGATTGGGCTTAGTTTGTTGCTGTAAAGTGTAGTTGGGGGTGATTTTTGATAGCCGAAGTAATTTAGGTGAGTTTGGCATAATTTGCTATGGTTAGTAGCATTTTTTTGTAATTTAAAAGTGATTGGGTTTAGTTTGTTGTGGTAAGGGTTAGTTGGTGATGATTTAGAGTAGCCGAAGTAATTTAGGTGAGTCTGGCATAGTTTGTTATAATTTGTACACCTTTTTTTGTAATTTTAAGATGATATGGTTTGGTTTGTTGTTTTAAGGGATAGTTGGGGGTGATTTAAGGTATCCGAAGTAATTTAGGTGATTCTGGTATAGTTTGTTATGATTTTTAGCATTTTTTTAAAGTGATTGGGTTTAGTTTGTTGCTGTAAAGTGTAGTTGGGGGTAATTTTTGATAGCCGAAGTAATTTAGGTAAGTTTGGCATAGTTTGCTATGGTTAGTAGCATTTTTTTGTAATTTAAAAGTGATTGGGTTTAGTTTGTTGTGGTAAGGGTTAGTTGGTGATGTTTTATGGTAGCCGAAGTAATTTAGGTAAGTTTGGCATAGTATGCTATGATTAGTAGCATTTTTTTGTAATTTAAATGTGATTGGGTTTAGTTTGTTGCGGTAAGGGTTAGTTGGTGATGATTTATGGTAGCCGAAGTAATTTAGGTGAGTTTGGCATAATGTGCTATGGTTAGTAGCATTTTTTTGTAATTTAAAAGTGATTGGGTTTAGTTTGTTGTGGTAAGGGTTAGTTGGTGATGATTTAGAGTAGCCGAAGTAATTTAGGTGAGTCTGGCATAGTTTGTTATGATTTGTACACCTTTTTTTGTAATTTTAAGATGATATGGTTTGGTTTGTTGTGGTAGGGGATAGTTGGGGGTGATTTACGGTAGCCGAAGTTATTTAGGTGATTCTGGTATAGTTTGTTATGATTTTTAGCGTTTTTTTGTAATTTTAACGTGATTGTGCTTAGTTTGTTGCTGTAAAGTGTAGTTGGGGGTGATTTTTGATAGCCGAAGTAATTTAGGTGAGTTTGGCATAGTTTGCTATGGTTAGTAGCATTTTTTTGTAATTTAAAAGTGATTGGGTTTAGTTTGTTGTGGTAAGGGTAAGTTGGTGATGATTTATGCTAGCCGAAGTAATTTAGGTGAGTTTGGCATAGTTTGATATTGGTAGTAGCATTTTTTTGTAATTTAAAAGTGATAGGGTTTAGTTTGTTGTGGTAAGGGTTAGTTGGTGATGATTTAGAGTAGCCGAAGTAATTTAGGTGAGTCTGGCATAGTTTGTTATGATTTGTACACCTTTTTTTGTAATTTTAAGATGATATGGTTTGGTTTGTTGTGGTAAGGGATAGTTGGGGTGATTTACGGTAGCCGAAGTAATTTAGGTGATTCTGGTTCAGTTTGTTATGATTTTTAGCATTTTTTTGTAATTTGAAAGTGATTGGGTTTAGTTTGGTGTGGTAAGGGTTAGTTGGTGATGTTTTTTGATAGCCGAAGTAATTTAGGTGAGTTTGGAATAGTTTGCTATGGTTAGTAGCATTTTTTTGTAATTTAAAAGTGATTGGGTTAAGTTTGTTGTGGTAAGGGTTAGTTGGTGATGATTTAGAGTAGCCGAAGTAATTTAGGTGAGTCTGGCATAGTTTTTTATGATTTGTACACCTTTTTTTGTAATTTTAAGATGGTATGGTTTAGTTTGTTGTGGTAAGGGATAGTTGGGGGTGATTTACGGTAGCCGAAGTAATTTAGGTGATTCTGGTATAGTTTGTTATGATTTTTAGCATTTTTTTGTAATTTGAAAGTGATTGGGTTTAGTTTGTTGTGGTAAGGGTTAGTTGGTGATGTTTTTTGATAGCCAAAGTAATTTAGGTGAGTTTGGCATAGTTTGCTATGGTTAGTAAAATTTTTTTGTAATTTAAAAGTGATTGGGTTTAGTTTGTTGTGGTAAGGGTTAGTTGGTGATGATTTAGAGCAGCCGAAGTAATTTAGGTGAGTCTGGCATAGTTTGTTATGATTTGTACATCTTTTTTTGTAATTTTAAGATTATATGGTTTGGTTTGTTGTGGTAAGTAATGGTTGGGGGTGATTTAGATTAGCCGAAGTAATTTAGGTGATTCTGGTATAGTTTGTTATGATTTTTAGCATTTTTTTGTAATTTTAAAGTGATTGGGCTTAGTTTGTTGCTGTAAAGTGTAGTTGGGGGTGATTTTTGATAGCCGAAGTAATTTAGGTGAGTTTGGCATAGTTTGCTATGGTTAGTAGCATTTTTTTGTAATGTAAAAGTGATTGGGTTTAGTTTGTTGTGGTAAGGGTTAGTTGGTGATGATTTATGGTAGCCGAAGTAATTTAGGTGAGTTTGGCATAGTTTGCTATGGTTAGTAGCATTTTTTTGTAATTTAAAAGTGATTGGGTTTAATTTGTTGTGGTAAGGGTTAGTTGGTGATGATTTAGAGTAGCCGAAGTAATTTAGGTGAGTCTGGCATAGTTTGTTATGATTTGTACAACTTTTTTTGTAATTTTAAGATGATATGGTTTGGTTTGTTGTGGTAAGGGATAGTTGGGGGTGATTTACGGTAGCCGAAGTAATTTAGGTGATTCTGGTATAGGTTGTTATGATTTTTAGCATTTTTTTGTAATTTTAAAGTGATTGGGCTTAGTTTGTTGCTGTAAAGTGTAGTTGGGGGTAATTTTTGATATCCGAAGTAATTTAGGTGAGTTTGGCATAGTTTGCTATGGTTAGTAGCATTTTTTTGTAATTTAAAAGTGATTAAGTTTAGTTTGTTGTGGTAAGGGTTAGTTGGTGATGATTTAGAGTAGCCGAAGTAATTCAGGTGAGTCTGGCATAGTTTTTTATGATTTGTACACCTTTTTTTGTAATTGTAACATGATATGGTTTGGTTTGTTGTGGTATGGGATAGTTGGGGGTCATTTACGGTAGCCGAAGTAATTTAGGTGATTCTGGTATAGTTTGTTATGATTTTTAGCATTTTTTTGTAATTTTAAAGTGATTGGGCTTAGTTTGTTGCTGTAAAGTGTAGTTGGGGGTGATTTTTGATAGCCGAAGTAATTTAGGTGAGTTTGGCATAATTTGCTATGGTTAGTAGCATTTTTTTGTAATTTAAAAGTGATTGGGTTTAGTTTGTTGTGGTAATGGTTAGTTGGTGATGATTTAGAGTAGCCGAAGTAATTTAGGTGAGTCTGGCATAGTTTGTTATAATTTGTACACCTTTTTTTGTAATTTTAAGATGATATGGTTTGGTTTGTTGTTTTAAGGGATAGTTGGGGGTGATTTAAGGTATCCGAAGTAATTTAGGTGATTCTGGTATAGTTTGTTATGATTTTTAGCATTTTTTTAAAGTGATTGGGTTTAGTTTGTTGCTGTAAAGTGTAGTTGGGGGTAATTTTTGATAGCCGAAGTAATTTAGGTAAGTTTGGCATAGTTTGCTATGGTTAGTAGCATTTTTTTGTAATTTAAAAGTGATTGGGTTTAGTTTGTTGTGGTAAGGGTTAGTTGGTGATGTTTTATGGTAGCCGAAGTAATTTAGGTAAGTTTGGCATAGTATGCTATGATTAGTAGCATTTTTTTGTAATTTAAATGTGATTGGGTTTAGTTTGTTGCGGTAAGGGTTAGTTGGTGATGATTTATGGTAGCCGAAGTAATTTAGGTGAGTTTGGCATAATGTGCTATGGTTAGTAGCATTTTTTTGTAATTTAAAAGTGATTGGGTTTAGTTTGTTGTGGTAAGGGTTAGTTGGTGATGATTTAGAGTAGCCGAAGTAATTTAGGTGAGTCTGGCATAGTTTGTTATGATTTGTACACCTTTTTTTGTAATTTTAAGATGATATGGTTTGGTTTGTTGTGGTAGGGGATAGTTGGGGGTGATTTACGGTAGCCGAAGTTATTTAGGTGATTCTGGTATAGTTTGTTATGATTTTTAGCGTTTTTTTGTAATTTTAACGTGATTGTGCTTAGTTTGTTGCTGTAAAGTGTAGTTGGGGGTGATTTTTGATAGCCGAAGTAATTTAGGTGAGTTTGGCATAGTTTGCTATGGTTAGTAGCATTTTTTTGTAATTTAAAAGTGATTGGGTTTAGTTTGTTGTGGTAAGGGTAAGTTGGTGATGATTTATGCTAGCCGAAGTAATTTAGGTGAGTTTGGCATAGTTTGATATTGGTAGTAGCATTTTTTTGTAATTTAAAAGTGATAGGGTTTAGTTTGTTGTGGTAAGGGTTAGTTGGTGATGATTTAGAGTAGCCGAAGTAATTTAGGTGAGTCTGGCATAGTTTGTTATGATTTGTACACCTTTTTTTGTAATTTTAAGATGATATGGTTTGGTTTGTTGTGGTAAGGGATAGTTGGGGTGATTTACGGTAGCCGAAGTAATTTAGGTGATTCTGGTATATTTTGTTATAATTTTTAGCATTTTTTTGTAATTTGAAAGTGATTGGGTTTAGTTTGTTGTGGTAAGGGTTAGTTGGTGATGTTTTTTGATAGCCGAAGTAATTTAGGTGAGTTTGGAATAGTTTGCTATGGTTAGTAGCATTTTTTTGTAATTTAAAAGTGATTGGGTTTAGTTTGTTGTGGTAAGGGTTAGTTGGTGATGATTTAGAGTAGCCGAAGTAATTTAGGTGAGTCTGGCATAGTTTTTTATGATTTGTACACCTTTTTTTGTAATTTTAAGATGGTATGGTTTGGTTTGTTGTGGTAAGGGATAGTTGGGGGTGATTTACGGTAGCTGAAGTAATTTAGGTGATTCTGGTATATTTTGTTATAATTTTTAGCATTTTTTTGTAATTTGAAAGTGATTGGGTTTAGTTTGTTGTGGTAAGGGTTAGTTGGTGATGTTTTTTGATAGCCAAAGTAATTTAGGTGAGTTTGGCATAGTTTGCTATGGTTAGTAAAATTTTTTTGTAATTTAAAAGTGATTGGGTTTAGTTTGTTGTGGTAAGGGTTAGTTGGTGATGATTTAAAGTAGCCGGAGTAATTTAGGTGAGTCTGACATAGTTTGTTAGGATTTGTACACCTTTTTTTGTAATTTTAAGATGATATGGTTTGGTTTGTTGTGGTAAGGGATAGTTGGGGGTGATTTACGGTAGCCGAAGTAATTTAGGTGATTCTGGTATAGTTTGTTATGATTTTTAGCATTTTTTTTGTAATTTTAAAGTGATTGGGTTTAGTTTGTTGTGGTAAGGGTTAGTTGGTGATGATTTAAAGTAGCCGAAGTAATTTAGGTGAGTCTGACATAGTTTGTTAGGATTTGTACACCTTTTTTTGTAATTTTAAGATGATATGGTTTGGTTTGTTGTGGTAAGGGATAGTTGGGGGTGATTTACGGTAGCCGAAGTAATTTAGGTGATTCTGGTATAGTTTGTTATGATTTTTAGCATTTTTTTGTAATTTTAAAGTGATTGGGCTTAGTTTGTTGCTGTAAAGTGTAGTTGGGGGTGATTTTTGATAGCCGAAGTAATTTAGGTGAGTTTGGCATAGTTTGCTATGGTTAGTAGCATTTTTTTGTAATTTAAAAGAGATAGGGTTTAGTTGGTTGTGGTAAGGGTTAGTTGGTGATGATTTAGAGTAGCCGAAGTAATTTAGCTGAGTCTGGCATAGTTTGTTATGATTTGTACACCTTTTTTGTAATTTTAAGATCTTATGGTTTGGTTTGTTGTGGTAAGGGATAGTTGGGGGTGATTTACGGTAGCCGAAGTAATTTAGGTGATTCTGGTATAGTTTGTTATGATTTTTAGCATTTTTTTGTAATTTTAAAGTGATTGGGCTTAGTTTGTTGCTGTAAAGTGTAGTTGGGGGTGATTTTTGATAGCCGAAGTAATTTGGGTGAGTTTGGCATAGTTTGCTATGGTTAGTAGCATTTTTTTGTAATTTAAAAGAGATAGGGTTTAGTTGGTTGTGGTAAGGGTTAGTTGGTGATGATTTATAGTAGCCGAAGTAATTTAGCTGAGTCTGGCATAGTTTGTTATGATTTGTACACCTTTTTTGTAATTTTAAGATCTTATGGTTTGGTTTGTTGTGGTAAGGGATAGTTGGGGGTGATTTACGGTAGCCGAAGTAATTTAGGTGATTCTGGTATAGTTTGTTATGATTTTTAGCATTTTTTTGTAATTTTAAAGTGATTGGGCTTAGTTTGTTGCTGTAAAGTGTAGTTGGGGGTGATTTTTGATAGCCGAAGTAATTTAGGTGAGTTTGGCATAGTTTGCTATGGTTAGTAGCATTTTTTTGTAATTTAAAAGTTATTAGGTTTAGTTTGTTGTGGTAAGGGTTAGTTGGTGATGATTTAGAGTAGCCGAAGTAATTTAGGTGAGTCTGGCATAGTTTGTTATAATTTGTACACCTTTTTTTGTAATTTTAAGATGATATGGTTTGGTTTGTTGTTTTAAGGGATAGTTAGGGGTGATTTAAGGTATCCGAAGTAATTTAGGTGATTCTGGTATAGTTTGTTATGATTTTTAGCATTTTTTTAAAGTGATTGGGTTTAGTTTGTTGCTGTAAAGTGTAGTTGGGGGTAATTTTTGATAGCCGAAGTAATTTAGGTGAGTTTGGCATAGTTTGCTATGGTTAGTAGCATTTTTTTGTAATTTAAAAGTGATTGGGTTTAATTTGTTGTGGTAAGGGTTAGTTGGTGATGATTTAGAGTAGCCGAAGTAATTTAGGTGAGTCTGGCATAGTTTGTTATGATTTGTACAACTTTTTTTGTAATTTTAAGATGATATGGTTTGGTTTGTTGTGGTAAGGGATAGTTGGGGGTGATTTACGGTAGCCGAAGTAATTTAGGTGATTCTGGTATAGTTTGTTATGATTTTTAGCATTTTTTTGTAATTTTAAAGTGATTGGGCTTAGTTTGTTGCTGTAAAGTGTAGTTGGGGGTGATTTTTGATAGCCGAAGTAATTTGGGTGAGTTTGGCATAGTTTGCTATGGTTAGTAGCATTTTTTTGTAATTTAAAAGTGATTAAGTTTAGTTTGTTGTGGTAAGGGTTAGTTGGTGATGATTTAGAGTAGCCGAAGTAATTCAGGTGAGTCTGGCATAGTTTTTTATGATTTGTACACCTTTTTTTGTAATTGTAAGATGATATGGTTTGGTTTGTTGTGGTAAGGGATAGTTGGGGGTCATTTACGGTAGCCGAAGTAATTTAGGTGATTCTGGTATAGTTTGTTATGATTTTTAGAATTTTTTTGTAATTTTAAAGTGATTGGGCTTAGTTTGTTGCTGTAAAGTGTAGTTGGGGGTGATTTATGATAGCCGAAGTAATTTAGGTGAGTTTGGCATAGTTTGCTATGGTTAGTAGCATTTTTTTGTAATTTAAAAGTGATTGGGTTTAGTTTGTTGTGGTAAGGATTAGTTGGTGATGATTTATGGTAGCCGAAGTAATTTAGGTGAGTTTGGCATAATTTGCTATGGTTAGTAGCATTTTTTTGTAATTTAAAAGTGATTGGGTTTAGTTTGTTGTGGTAAGGGTTAGTTGGTGATGATTTAGAGTAGCCGAAGTAATTTAGGTGAGTCTGGCATAGTTTGTTATAATTTGTACACCTTTTTTTGTAATTTTAAGATGATATGGTTTGGTTTGTTGTTTTAAGGGATAGTTGGGGGTGATTTAAGGTATCCGAAGTAATTTAGGTGATTCTGGTGTAGTTTGTTATGATTTTTAGCATTTTTTTAAAGTGATTGGGTTTAGTTTGTTGCTGTAAAGTGTAGTTGGGGGTAATTTTTGATAGCCGAAGTAATTTAGGTGAGTTTGGCATAGTTTGCTATGATTAGTAGCATTTTTTTGTAATTTAAATGTGATTGGGTTTAGTTTGTTGCGGTAAGGGTTAGTTGGTGATGATTTATGGTAGCCGAAGTAATTTAGGTGAGTTTGGCATAATGTGCTATGGTTAGTAGCATTTTTTTTTAATTTAAAAGTGATTGGGTTTAGTTTGTTGTGGTAAGGGTTAGTTGGTGATGATTTAGAGTAGCCGAAGTAATTTAGGTGAGTCTGGCATAGTTTGTTATGATTTGTACATCTTTTTTTGTAATTTTAAGATGATATGGTTCGGTTTGTTGTGGTAAGGGATGGTTGGGGGTGATTTACGGTAGCCGAAGTAATTTAGGTGATTCTGGTATAGTTTGTTATGATTTTTAGCATTTTTTTGTAATTTTAAAGTGATTGGGCTTAGTTTGTTGCTGTAAAGTGTAGTTGGGGGTGATTTTTGATAGCCGAAGTAATTTAGGTGAGTTTGGCATAGTTTGCTATGATTAGTAGCATTTTATTCTAATTTAAAAGTTATTGGGTTTAGTTTGTTGTGGTAAGGGTTAGTTGGTGATGATTTAGAGTAGCCGAAGTAATTTAAGTGAGTCTGGCATAATTTGTTATGATTTGTACATCTTTTTTTGTAATTTTAAGATGATATAGTTTGGATTGTTGTGGAAAGGGATAGTTGGGGGTGATTTACGGTAGCCGAAGTAATTTAGGTGATTCTGGTATAGTTTCTTATGATTTTTAGCATTTTTTTGTAATTTTAAAGTGATTGGGCTTAGTTTGTTGCTGTAAAGTGTAGTTGGGGGTGATTTTTGATAGCCGAAGTAATTTAGGTGAGTTTGGCATAGTTTGCAATGGTTAGTAGCATTTTTTTGTAATTTAAAAGTGATTGGGTTTAGTTTGTTGGGGTAAGGGTTAGTTGGTGATGATTTATGGTAGCCGAAGTAAATTAGGTGAGTTTGGCATTGTTTGCTATGGTTAGTAGCATTTTTTTGTAATTTAAAAGTGATTAGGTTAGTTTGTTGTGGTAAGGGTTAGTTGGGGATGATTTAGAGTAGCCGAAGTAATTTAGGTGAGTCTGGCATAGTTTGTTATGATTTGTACATCTTTTTTTGTAATTTTAAGATGATATGGTTCGGTTTGTTGTGGTAAGGGATGGTTGGGGGTGATTTACGGTAGCCGAAGTAATTTAGGTGATTCTGGTATAGTTTGTTATGATTTTTAGCATTTTTTTGTAATTTTAAAGTGATTGGGCTTAGTTTGTTGCTGTAAAGTGTAGTTGGGGGTGATTTTTGATAGCCGAAGTAATTTAGGTAAGTTTGGCATAGTTTGCTATGGTTAGTAGCATTTTATTCTAATTTAAAAGTTATTGGGTTTAGTTTGTTGTGGTAAGGGTTAGTTGGTGATGATTTAGAGTAGCCGAAGTAATTTAAGTGAGTCTGGCATAATTTGTTATGATTTGTACATCTTTTTTTGTAATTTTAAGATGATATAGTTTGGATTGTTGTGGTAAGGGATAGTTGGGGGTGATTTACGGTAGCCGAAGTAATTTAGGTGATTCTGGTATAGTTTGTTATGATTTTTAGCATTTTTTTGTAATTTTAAAGTGATTGGGCTTAGTTTGTTGCTGTAAAGTGTAGTTGGGGGTGATTTTTGATAGCCGAAGTAATTTGGGTGAGTTTGGCATAGTTTGCTATGGTTAGTAGCATTTTTTTGTAATTTAAAAGTGATTAAGTTTAGTTTGTTGTGGTAAGGGTTAGTTGGTGATGATTTAGAGTAGCCGAAGTAATTCAGGTGAGTCTGGCATAGTTTTTTATGATTTGTACACCTTTTTTTGTAATTGTAAGATGATATGGTTTGGTTTGTTGTGGTAAGGGATAGTTGGGGGTCATTTACGGTAGCCGAAGTAATTTAGGTGATTCTGGTATAGTTTGTTATGATTTTTAGCATTTTTTTGTAATTTTAAAGTGATTGGGCTTAGTTTGTTGCTGTAAAGTGTAGTTGGGGGTGATTTATGATAGCCGAAGTAATTTAGGTGAGTTTGGCATAGTTTGCTATGGTTAGTAGCATTTTTTTGTAATTTAAAAGTGATTGGGTTTAGTTTGTTGTGGTAAGGGTTAGTTGGTGATGATTTATGGTAGCCGAAGTAATTTAGGTGAGTTTGGCATAATTTGCTATGGTTAGTAGCATTTTTTTGTAATTTAAAAGTGATTGGGTTTAGTTTGTTGTGGTAAGGGTTAGTTGGTGATGATTTAGAGTAGCCGAAGTAATTTAGGTGAGTCTGGCATAGTTTGTTATAATTTGTACACCTTTTTTTGTAATTTTAAGATGATATAGTTTGGTTTGTTGTGGTAAGGGATAGTTGGGGGTGATTTACGGTAGCCGAAGTAATTTAGGTGATTCTGGTATAGTTTCTTATGATTTTTAGCATTTTTTTGTAATTTTAAAGTGATTGGGTCTAGTTTGTTGCTGTAAAGTGTAGTTGGGGGTGATTTTTGATAGCCGAAGTAATTTAGGTGAGTTTGGCATAGTTTGCTATGGTTAGTAGCATTTTTTTGTAATTTAAAAGAGATAGGGTTTAGTTTGTTGTGGCAAGGGTTAGTTGGTGATGATTTAGAGTAGCCGAAGTAATTTATGTGAGTCTGGCATAGTTTGTTATGATTTGTACACCTTTTTTGTAATTTTAAGATCTTATGGTTTGGTTTGTTGTGGTAAGGGATAGTTGGGGGTGATTTACTATAGGCGAAGTAATTTAGGTAATTCTGGTATTATTTGTTATGTTTTTTAGCATTTTTTTGTAATTTTAAAGTGATTGGGTTTAGTTTGTTGTGGTAAGGGTTAGTTGGTGATGATTTAGAGTAGCCGAAGTAATTTAGGTGAGTCTGACATAGTTTGTTAGGATTTGTACACCTTTTTTTGTAATTTTAAGGTGATATGGTTTGGTTTGTTGTGGTAAGGGATAGTTGGGGGTGATTAACGGTAGCCGAAGTAATTTAGGTGATTCTGGTATAGTTTGTTATCATTTTTAGCATTTTTTGTAATTTTAAAGTGATTGGGCTTAGTTTGTTCCTGTAAAGTGTAGTTGGGGGTGATTTTTGATAGCCGAAGTAATTTAGGTGAGTTTGGCATAGTTTGCTATGGTTAGTAGCATTTTTTTGTAATTTAAAAGAGATAGGGTTTAGTTTGTTGTGGTAAGGGTTAGTTGGTGATGATCTAGAGTAGCCGAAGTAATTTAGGTGAGTCTGGCATAGTTTGTTATGATTTGTACACCTTTTTTGTAATTTTAAGATCTTATGGTTTGGTTTGTTGTGGTAAGGGATAGTTGGGGGTGATTTACGGTAGCCGAAGTAATTTAGGTAATTCTGGTATAGTTTGTTATGTTTTTTAGCATTTTTTTGTAATTTTAAAATGATTGGGTTTAGTTTGTTGTGGTAAGGGTTAGTTGGTGATGATTTTTGATAGCCGAAGTAATTTAGGTGAGTTTGGCATAGTTTGCTATGGTTAGTAGCATTTTATTCTAATTTAAAAGTGATTGGGTTTAGTTTGTTGTGGTAAGGGTTAGTTGGTGATGATTTAGAGTAGCCGAAGTAATTTAAGTGACTCTGGCATAATTTGTTATGATTTGTACATCTTTTTTTGTAATTTTAAGATGATGTGGTTTGGTTTGTTGTGGTAAGGGATAGTTGGGGGTGATTTACGGTAGCCGAAGTAATTTAGGTGATTCTGGTATAGTTTGTTATGATTTTTAGCATTTTTTTGTAATTTTAAAGTGATTGGGCTTAGTTTGTTGCTGTAAAGTGTAGTTGGGGGTGATTTTTAAGAGCCGAAGTTATTTAGGTGAGTTTGGCATAGTTTGCTATGGTTAGTAGCATTTTTTTGTAATTTAAAAGTGATTGGGTTTAGTTTGTTGTGGTAAGGGTTAGTTGGTGACGATTTAGAGTAGCCGAAGTAATTTAGGTGAGTCTGGCATAGTTTGTTATGATTTGTACACCTTTTTTTGTAATTTTAAGGTGATATGGTTTGGTTTGTTGTGGTAAGGGATAGTTGGGGGTGATTTACGGTAGCCGAAGTAATTTAGGTAATTCTGGTATAGTTTGTTATGATTTTTAGCATTTTTTTGTAATTTTAAAGTGATTGGGCTTAGTTTGTTGCTGTAAAGTGTAGTTGGGGGTGATTTTTGATAGCCGAAGTAATTTAGGTGAGTTTGGCATAGTTTGCTATGGTTAGTAGCATTTTTTTGTAATTTAAAAGAGATAGGGTTTAGTTTGTTGTGGTAAGGGTTAGTTGGTGATGATCTAGAGTAGCCGAAGTAATTTAGGTGAGTCTGGCATAGTTTGTTATGATTTGTACACCTTTTTTGTAATTTTAAGATCTTATGGTTTGGTTTGTTGTGGTAAGGGATAGTTGGGGGTGATTTACGGTAGCCGAAGTAATTTAGGTGATTCTGGTATAGTTTGTTATGATTTTTAGCATTTTTTTGTAATTTTAAAGTGATTGGGCTTAGTTTGTTGCTGTAAAGTGTAGTTGGGGGTGATTTTTAATAGCCGAAGTTATTTAGGTGAGTTTGGCATAGTTTGCTATGGTTAGTAGCATTTTTTTGTAATTTAAAAATGATTGGGTTTAGTTTGTTGGGGTAAGGGTTAGTTGGTGATGATTTATGGTAGCCGAAGTAATTTAGGTGAGTTTGGCATAGTTTGCTATGGTTAGTAGCATTTTTTTGTAATTTAAAAGTGATTGGGTATAGTTTGTTGTGGTAAGGGTTAGTTGGTGATGATTTAGAATAGCCGAAGTAATTTAGGTGAGTCTGGCATAGTTGTCATGATTTGTACACCTTTTTTGTAATTTTAAGATCTTATGGTTTGGTTTGTTGTGGTAAGGGATAGTTGGGGGTGATTTACGGTAGCCGAAGTAATTTAGGTAATTCTGGTATAGTTTGTTATGTTTTTTAGCATTTTTTTGTCATTTTAAAATGATTGGGCTTAGTTTGTTGCTGTAAAGTGTAGTTGGGGGTGATTTTTAATAGCCGAAGTTATTTAGGTGAGTTTGGCATAGTTTGCTATGGTTAGTAGCATTTTTTTGTAATTTAAAAGTGATTGGGTTTAGTTTGTTGTGGTAAGGGTTAGTTGGTGATGATTTAGAGTAGCCGAAGTAATTTAGGTGAGTCTGGCATAGTTTGTTATGATTTGTACACCTTTTTTTGTAATTTTAAGATGATATGGCTTGGTTTGTTGTGGTAAGGGATAGTTGGGGGTGATTTACGGTAGCCAAAGTAATTTTAAAGTGATTGGGCTTAGTTTGTTGCTGTAAAGTGTAGTTGGGGGTGATTTTTAATAGCCGAAGTTATTTAGGTGAGATTGGCATAGTTTGCTATGGTTAGAGGCATTTTTTTGTAATTTAAAAGTGATTGGGTTTAGTTTGTTGTGGTAAGGGTGAGTTGGTGATGATTTAGAGTAGCCGAAGTAATTTAGGTGAGTCTGGCATAGTTTGTTATGATTTGTACACCTTTTTTTGTAATTTTAAGATGATATGGCTTGGTTTGTTGTGGTAAGGGATAGTTGGGGGTGATTTACGGTAGCCGAAGTAATTTTAAAGTGATTGGGCTTAGTTTGTTGCTGTAAAGTGTAGTTGGGGGTGATTTTTAATAGCCGAAGTTATTTAGGTGAGTTTGGCATAGTTTGCTATGGTTAGTAGCATTTTTTGTAATTTAAAATTGATTGGGTTTAGTTTGTTGGGGTAAGGGTTAGTTGGTGATGATTTATGGTAGCCGAAGTAATTTAGGTGAGTTTGGCATAGTTTGCTATGGTTAGTAGCATTTTTTGTAATTTAAAATTGATTGGGTTTAGTTTGTTGGGGTAAGGGTTAGTTGGTGATGATTTATGGTAGCCGAAGTAATTTAGGTGAGTTTGGCATAGTTTGCTATGGTTAGTAGCATTTTTTTGTAATTTAAAAGTGATTGGGTTTAGTTTGTTGTGGTAAGGGTTAGTTGGTGATGATTTAGAGTAGCCGAAGTAATTTAGGTGAGTCTGGCATAGTTTGTTATGATTTGTACACCTTTTTTTGTAATTTTAAGATGATATGGCTTGGTTTGTTGTGGTAAGGGATAGTTGGGGGTGATTTACGGTAGCCGAAGTAATTTTAAAGTGATTGGGTTTAGTTTGTTGTGGTAAGGGTTAGTTGGTGATGTTTTTTGATAGCCGAAGTAATGTAGGTGAGTTTGGCATAGTTTGCTATGGTTAGTAGCATTTTTTTGTAATTTAGTAGTGATTGGGTTTAGTTTGTTGTGGTAAGGGTTAGTTGGTGATGATTTAGAGTAGCCGATGTAATTTAGGTGAGTCTGGCATAGTTTGTTATGATTTGTACATCTTTTTTTGTAATTTTAAAATGATATGGTTTGGTTTGTTGTGGTAAGGGATGGTTGGGGGTGATTTACGGTAGCCGAAGTAATTTAGATGATTCTGGTATAGTTTGTTATAATATTTAGCATTTTTTTGTAATTTTAAAGTGATTGGGCTTAATTTGTTGCTGTAAAGTGTAGTTGGGGGTGATTTTTGATAGCCGAAGTAATTTAGGTGAGTCTGGCATAGTTTGTTATGATTTGTACAACTTTTTTTGTAATTTTAAGATAATATGGTTTGGTTTGTTGTGGTAAGGGATAGTTGGGGGTGATTTACGGTAGCCGAAGTAATTTTAAAGTGATTGGGCTTAGTTTGTTGCTGTAAAGTGTAGTTGGGGGTGATTTTTAATAGCCGAAGTTATTTAGGTGAGTTTGGCATAGTTTGCTATGGTTAGTAGCATTTTTTGTAATTTAAAATTGATTGGGTTTAGTTTGTTGGGGTAAGGGTTAGTTGGTGATGATTTATGGTAGCCGAAGTAATTTAGGTGAGTTTGGCATAGTTTGCTATGGTTAGTAGCATTTTTTGTAATTTAAAATTGATTGGGTTTAGTTTGTTGGGGTAAGGGTTAGTTGGTGATGATTTATGGTAGCCGAAGTAATTTAGGTGAGTTTGGCATAGTTTGCTATGGTTAGTAGCATTTTTTTGTAATTTAAAAGTGATTGGGTTTAGTTTGTTGTGGTAAGGGTTAGTTGGTGATGATTTAGAGTAGCCGAAGTAATTTAGGTGAGTCTGGCATAGTTTGTTATGATTTGTACACCTTTTTTTGTAATTTTAAGATGATATGGCTTGGTTTGTTGTGGTAAGGGATAGTTGGGGGTGATTTACGGTAGCCGAAGTAATTTTAAAGTGATTGGGTTTAGTTTGTTGTGGTAAGGGTTAGTTGGTGATGTTTTTTGATAGCCGAAGTAATGTAGGTGAGTTTGGCATAGTTTGCTATGGTTAGTAGCATTTTTTTGTAATTTAGTAGTGATTGGGTTTAGTTTGTTGTGGTAAGGGTTAGTTGGTGATGATTTAGAGTAGCCGATGTAATTTAGGTGAGTCTGGCATAGTTTGTTATGATTTGTACATCTTTTTTTGTAATTTTAAAATGATATGGTTTGGTTTGTTGTGGTAAGGGATGGTTGGGGGTGATTTACGGTAGCCGAAGTAATTTAGATGATTCTGGTATAGTTTGTTATAATATTTAGCATTTTTTTGTAATTTTAAAGTGATTGGGCTTAATTTGTTGCTGTAAAGTGTAGTTGGGGGTGATTTTTGATAGCCGAAGTAATTTAGGTGAGTCTGGCATAGTTTGTTATGATTTGTACAACTTTTTTTGTAATTTTAAGATAATATGGTTTGGTTTGTTGTGGTAAGGGATAGTTGGGGGTGATTTACGGTAGCCGAAGTAATTTAGGTGAGTTTGGCATAGTTTGCTATGGTTAGTAGCATTTTTTTGTAATTTAAAAGTGATAGGGTTTAGTTTGTTGTGGTAAGAGTTAGTTGGTGATGATTTATGGTAGCCGAAGTAATTTAGCTGAGTTTGGCATAGTTTGCTATGGTTAGTAAAATTTTTTTGTAATTTAAAAGTGATTGGGTTTAGTTTGTTGTGGTAAGGGTTAGTTGGTGATGATATAGAGTAGCCGAAGTAATTTAGGTGAGTCTGGCATAGTTTGTTATGATTTGTATATCTTTTTTTGTAATTTTAAGATGATATGGTTTGGTTTGTTGTGGTAAGGGATAGTTGGGGGTGATTTACGGTAGCCGAAGTAATTTAGGTGATTCTGGTATAGTTTGTTATGATTTTTACCATTTTTTTGTAATTTTAAAGTGATTGGGCTTAGTTTGTTGCTGTAAAGTGTAGTTGGGGGTGATTTTTGATAGCCGAAGTAATTTAGGTGAGTTTGGCATAGTTTGCTATGGTTAGTAGCATTTTTTTGTAATTTAAAAGTGATTGGGTTTAGTTTGTTGTGGTAAGGGTTAGTTGCTGATGACTTATGGTAGCCGAAGTAATTTAGGTGAGTTTGGCATAGTTTGCTATGGTTAGTAGCATTTTTTTGTAATTTAAAAGTGATTGGGTTTAGTTTGTTGTGGTAAGGGTTAGTTGGTGATGATATAGAGTAGCCGAAGTAATTTAGGTGAGTCTGGCATAGTTTGTTATTATTTGTACATATTTTTTTGTAATTTTAAGATGATATGGTTTGGTTTGTTGTGGTAAGGGATAGTTGGGGGTGATTTACGGTAGCCGAAGTAATTTAGGTGATTCTGGTATAGTTTGTTATGATTTTTACCATTTTTTTGTAATTTTAAAGTGATTGGGCTTAGTTTGTTGCTGTAAAGTGTAGTTGGGGGTGATTTTTGATAGCCGAAGTAATTTAAGTGAGTTTGGCATAGTTTGCTATGGTTAGTAGCATTTTTTTGTAATTTAAAAGTTATTGGGTTTAGTTTGTTGTGGTAAGGGTTAGTTGGTGATGATTTATGGTAGCCGAAGTAATTTAGGTGAGTTTGGCATAGTTTGCTATGGTTAGTAGCATTTTTTTGTAATTTAAAAGTGATTGGGTCTAGTTTGTTGTGGTAAGGGTTAGTTGGTGATGATTTAGAGTAGCCGAAGTAATTTAGGTGAGTCTGGCATAGTTTGTTATGATTTGTACACCTTTTTTTGTAATTTAAAATGATATGGTTTGGTTTGTTGTGGTAAGGGATAGTTGGGGGTGATTTACGGTATCCGAAGTAATTTAGGTGATTCTGGTATAATTTGTTATGATTTTTAGCGTTTTTTTGTAATTTTAAAGTGATTGGGCTTAGTTTGTTGCTGTAAAGTGTAGTTGGGGGTGATTTTTGATAGCCGAAGTAATTTAGGTAAGTTTGGCATAGTTTGCTAGGGTTAGTAGCATTTTTTGTAATTTAAAATTGATTGGGTTTAGTTTGTTGGGGTAAGGGTTAGTTGGTGATGATTTATGGTAGCCAAAGTAATTTAGGTGATTCTGGTAAAGTTTGTTATGATTTTTAGCATTTTTTTGTAATTTTAACGTGATTGGGCTTATTTTGTTGCTGTAAAGTGTAGTTGGGGGTGATTTGTGATAGCCGAAGTAATTTAGGTGAGTTTGGCATAGTTTGCTATGGTTAGTAGCATTTTTTTGTAATTTAAAAGTGATTGGGTTTAGTTTGTTGTGGTAAGGGTTAGTTGGTGATGATTTATGGTAGCCGAAGTAATTTAGGTGAGTTTGGCATAGTTTGCTATGGTTAGTAGCATTTTTTTGTAATTTAAAAGTGATAGGGTTTAGTTTGTTGTGGTAAGGGTTAGTTGGTGATGATTTAGAGTAGCCGAAGTAATTTAGGTGAGTCTGGCATAGTTTGTTATGATTTGTACATCTTTTTTTGTAATTTTAAGATGATATGGTTTGGTTTGTTGTGGTAAGGGATAGTTGGGGGTGATTTACGGTAGCCGAAGTAATTTAGGTGATTCTGGTATAGTTTGTTAGGATTTTTAGCGTTTTTTTGTAATTTTAAAGTGATTGGGCTTAGTTTGTTGCTGTAAAGTGTAATTGGGGGTGATTTTTGATAGCCGAAGTAATTTAGGTAAGTTTGGCATAGTTTGCTATGGTTAGTAGCATTTTTTGTAATTTAAAATTGATTGGGTTTAGTTTGTTGGGGTAAGGGTTAGTTGGTGATGATTTATGGTAGCCGAAGTAATTTAGGTGATTCTGGTAAAGTTTGTTATGATTTTTAGCATTTTTTTGTAATTTTAACGTGATTGGGCTTAGTTTGTTGCTGTAAAGTGTAGTTGGGGGTGATTTGTGATAGCCGAAGTAATTTAGGTGAGTTTGGCATAGTTTGCTATGGTTAGTAGCATTTTTTTGTAATTTAAAAGTGATTGGGTTTAGTTTGTTGTGGTAAGGGTTAGTTGGTGATGATTTATTGTAGCCGAAGTAATTTAGGTGAGTTTGGCATAGTTTGCTATGGTTAGTAGCATTTTTTTGTAATTTAAAAGTGATAGGGTTTAGTTTGTTGTGGTAAGGGTTAGTTGGTGATATTTAGAGTAGCCGAAGTAATTTAGGTGAGTCTGGCATAGTTTGTTATGATTTGTACACCTTTTTTTGTAATTTTAAGATGATATGGTTTGGTTTGTTGTGGTAAGGGATAGTTGGGGGTGATTTATGGTAGCCGAAGTAATTTAGGTGATTCTGGTATAGTTTGTTAGGATTTTTAGCATTTTTTTGTAATTTTAAAGTGATTGGGCTTAGTTTGTTGCTGTAAAGTGTAGTTGGGGGTGATTTTTGATAGCCGAAGTAATTTAGGTGAGTTTGGCATAGTTTGCTATGGTTAGTAGCATTTTTTGTAATTTAAAATTGATTGAGTTTAGTTTGTTGGGGTAAGGGTTAGTTGGTGATGATTTATGGTAGCCGAAGTAATTTAGGTGAGTTTGGCATAGTTTGCTATGGTTAGTAGCATTTTTTTGTAATTTAAAAGTGATTGGGTTTAATTTGTTGTGGTAAGGTTTAGTTGGTGATGATTTAGAGTAGCCGAAGTAATTTAGGTGAGTCTGGCATAGTTTGTTATGATTTGTACACCTTTTTTTGTAATTTTAAGATGATATGGTTTGGTTTGTTGTGGTAAGGGATAGTTGGGGGTGATTTACGGTAGCCGAAATAATTTAGGTGATTCTGGTATAGTTTGTTAGGATTTTTAGCATTTTTTTGTAATTTTAAAGTGATTGGGCTTAGTGTGTTGCTGTAAAGTGTAGTTGGGGGTGATTTTTGATAGCCGAAGTAATTTAGGTGAGTTTGGCATAGTTTGCTATGGTTAGTAGCATTTTTTGTAATTTAAAAGTGATTGGGTTTAGTTTGTTCTGGTAAGGGTTAGTTGCTGATGATTTATGGTAGCCGAAGTAATTTAGGTGAGTTTGGCATAGTTTGCTATGGTTAGTAGCATTTTTTTGTAATTTAAAAGTGATTGGGTTTAGTTTGTTGTGGTAAGGATTAGTTGGTGATGATTTAGAATAGCCGAAGTAATTTAGGTGAGTCTGGCATAGTTTGTTATGATTTGTACACCTTTTTTTGTAATTTTAAGATGATATGGTTTGGTTTGTTGTGGTAAGGGATAGTTGGGGGTGATTTACGGTAGCCGAAGTAATTTAGGTGATTCTGGTATAGTTTGTTATGATTTTTAGCATTTTTTTGTAATTTTAAAGTGATTGGGTATAGTTTGTTGTGGTAAGGGTTAGTTGGTGATGTTTTTTGATAGCCGAAGTAATGTAGGTGAGTTTGGCATAGTTTGCTATGGTTAGTAGCATTTTTTTGTAATTTAAAAGTGATTGGGTTTAGTTTGTTGTGGTAAGGGTTAATTGGTAATGATTTAGAGTAGCCGATGTAATTTATGTGAGTCTGGCATAGTTTGTTATGATTTGTACATCTTTTTTGTAATTTTAAGATGATATGGTTTGTTTTGTTGTGGTAAGGGATGGTTGGGGGTGATTTTCGGTAGCCGAAGTAATTTAGGTGATTCTGGTATAGTTTGTTATAATATTTAGCATTTTTTTGTAATTTTAAAGTGATTGGGCTTAGTTTGTTGCTGTAAAATGTAGTTGGGGGTGATTTTTGGTAGCCGAAGTAATTTAGGTGAGTTTGGCATAGTTTGCTATGATTAGTAGCATTTTTTGTAATTTAAAAGTGATTGGGTTTAGTTTGTTGTGGTAAGGGTTAGTTGCTGATGATTTATGGTAGCCGAAGTAATTTAGGTGAGTTTGGCATAGTTTGCTATGGTTAGTAGCATTTTTTTGTAATTTAAAAGTGATTGGGTCTAGTTTGTTGTGGTAAGGGTTAGTTGATGATTTAGAGTAGCCGAAGTAATTTAGGTGAGTCTGGCATAGTTTGTTATGATTTGTACACCTTTTTTTGTAATTTTAAGATGATATGGTTTGGTTTGTTGTGGTAAGGGATAGTTGGGGGTGATTTACGGTAGCCGATGTAATTTAGGTGATTCTGGTATAGTTTGTTATGATTTTTAGCATTTTTTTGTAATTTAAAAGTGATTGGGTTTAGTTTGTTGTGGTAAGGGTTAGTTGGTGATGATTTATGGTAGCCGAAGTAATTTAGGTGAGTTTGGCATAGTTTGCTATGGTTAGTAGCATTTTTTTGTAATTTAAAAGTGATTGGGTTTAGTTTGTTGTGGTAAGGGTTAGTTAGTGATGATTTAGAGTAGCCGAAGTAATTTAGATGAGTCTGGCATAGTTTGTTATAATTTGTACACCTTTTTTTGTAATTTTAAGATGATATGGTTTGGTTTGTTATTTTAAGGGATAGTTGGGGGTGATTTACGGTATCCGAAGTAATTTAGGTGATTCTGGTATAGTTTGTTATGATTTTTAGCATTTTTTAAAAGTGATTGGGCTTAGTTTGTTGCTGTAAAGTGTAGTTGGGGGTGATTTTTGATAGCCGAAGTAATTTAGGTGAGTTTGGCATAGTTTGCTATGGTTAGTAGCATTTTTTTGTAATTTTAAAATGATTGGGCTTAGTTTGTTGCTGTAAAGTGTAGTTGGCGGTGATTTTTGATAGCCGAAGTAATTTAGGTGAGTTTGGCATAGTTTGCTATGGTTAGTAGCATTTTTTTGTAATTTAAAAGTGATTGGGTTTAGTTTGTTGTGGTAAGGGTTAGTTGGTGATGATTTATGGTAGCCGAAGTAATTTAGGTGAGTTTGGCATAGTTTGCTATGGTTAGTAGCATTTTTTTGTAATTTAAAAGTGATTGAGTTTAGTTTGTTGTGGTAAGGGTTAGTTGGTGATAATTTAGAATAGCCGAAGTAATTTAGGTGAGTCTGGCATAGTTTCTTATGATTTGTACACCTTTTTTTGTAATTTTAAGATGATATGGTTTGGTTTGTTGTGGTAAGGGATAGTTGGGGGTGATTTACGGTAGCCGAAGTAACTTAGGTGATTTTGGTATAGTTTGTTATGATTTTTAGCATTTTTTTGTAATTTTAAAGTGATTGGGTTTAGTTTGTTGTGGTAAGGGTTAGTTGGTGATGTTTTTTGATAGCCGAAGTAATGTAGGTGAGTTTGGCATAGTTTGCTATGGTTAGTAGCATTTTTTTGTAATTTAAAAGTGATTGGGTTTAGTTTGTTGTGGTAAGGGTTAGTTGGTGATGATTTAGAGCAGCCGATGTAATTTCGGTGAGTCTGGCATAGTTTGTTATGATTTGTACATCTTTTTTTGTAATTTTAAAATGATATGTTTTGGTTTGTTGTGGTAAGGGATGGTTGGGGGTGATTTACGGTAGCCTAAGTAATTTAGGTGATTCTGGTATAGTTTGTTATGATTTTTAGCATTTTTTTGTAATTTTAAAGTGATTGGGCTTAGTTTGTTGCTGTAAAGTGTAGTTGGGGGTGATTTTTGATAGCCGAAGTAATTTAGGTGAGTTTGGCATAGTTTGCTATGGTTAGTAGCATTTTTTGTAATTTAAAAGTGATTGGGTTTAGTTTGTTGTGGTAAGGGTTAGTTGGTGATGATTTATGGTAGCCGAAGTAATTTAGGTGAGTTTGGCATAGTTTGCTATGGTTAGTAGCATTTTTTTGTAATTTAAAAGTGATTGGGTCTAGTTTGTTGTGGTAAGGGTTAGTTGGTGATGATTTAGAGTAGCCGAAGTAATTTAGGTGAGTCTGGCATAGTTTGTTATGATTTGTACACCTTTTTTTGTAATTTTAAGATGATATGGTTTGGTTTGTTGTGGTAAGGGATAGTTGGGGGTGATTTACGGTAGCCGAAGTAATTTAGGTGATTCTGGTATAGTTTGTTATGATTTTTAGCATTTTTTTGTAATTTTAAAGTGATTGGGCTTAGTTTGTTGCTGTAAAGTGTAGTTGGGGGTGATTTTTGATAGCCGAAGTAATTTAGGTGAGTTTGGCATAGTTTGCTATGGTTAGTAGCATTTTTTTGTAATCTAAAAGTGATTGGGTTTAGTTTGTTGTGGTAAGGGTTAGTTGGTGATGATTTAGAGTAGCCGAAGTAATTTAGGTGAGTCTGGAATAGTTTGTTATGATTTGTACACCTTTTTTTTTAATTTTAAGATGATATGGTTTGGTTTGTTGTGGTAAGGGATAGTTGGGGGTGATTTACGTTAGCCGAAGTAATTTAGGTGATTCAGGTATAGTTTGTTATGATTTTTAGCATTTTTTTGTAATTTTAAAGGGATTGGGCTTAGTTTGTTGCTGTAAAGTGTAGTTGGGGTGATTTTTGATAGCCGAAGTAATTTAGGTGAGTTTGGCATAGTTTGCTATGGTTAGTAGCATTTTTTTGTAATTTAAAAGTGATTGGGTTTAGTTTGTTGTGGTAAGGGTTAGTTGGTGATGATATAGAGTAGCCGAAGTAATTTAGGTGAGTCTGGCATAGTTTGTTATTATTTGTACATCTTTTTTTGTAATTTTAAGATGATATGGTTTGGTTTGTTGTGGTAAGGGATAGTTGGGGGTGATTTACGGTAGCCGAAGTAATTTAGGTGACTCTGGTATAGTTTGTTATGATTTTTACGATTTTTTTGTAATTTTAAAGTGATTGGGCTTAGTTTGTTGCTGTAAAGTGTAGTTGGGGGTGATTTTTGATAGCCGAAGTAATTTAAGTGAGTTTGGCATAGTTTGCTAGGGTTAGTAGCATTTTTTTGTAATTTAAAATTGATTGGGTTTAGTTTGTTGTGGTAAGGGTTAGTTGGTGATGATTTATGGTAGCCGAAGTAAATTAGGTGAGTTTGGCATAGTTTGCTATGGTTAGTAGCATTTTTTTGTAATTTAAAAGTGATTGGGTTTAGTTTGTTGTGGTAAGGGTTAGTTGTTGAGGATTTAGAGTAGCCGAAGTAATTTAGGTGATTCTGGTATAGTTTGTTATAATTTTTAGCATTTTTTTGTAATTTTAAAGTGATTGGGCTTAGTTTGTTGCTGTAAAGTGTAGTTGGGGGTGATTTTTGATAGCCGAAGTAATTTAGGTGATTTTGGCATAGTTTGCTATGGTTAGTAGCATTTTTTTGTAATTTAAAAGTGATTGGGATTAGTTTGTTGGGGTAAGGGTTAGTTGGTGATGATTTATGGTAGCCGAAGTAATTTAGGTGAGTTTGGCATAGTTTGCTATGGTTAGAAGCATTTTTTTGTAATTTAAAAGTGATTGGGTTTAGTTTGTTGTGGTAAGGGTTAGTTGGTGATGATTCAGAGTAGCCGAACTACTTTAGGTGAGTCTGGCATAGTTTGTTATGATTTGTACACCTTTTTTTGTAATTTTAAGATGATATGGTTTGGTTTGTTGTGGTAAGGGATAGTTGGGGGTGATTTACGGTGGCCGAAGTAATTTAGGTGATTCTGGTATAGTTTGTTATGATTTTTAGCGTTTTTTTGTAATTTTAAAGTGATTGGGTTTAGTTTGTTGTGGTAAGGGTTAGGTGGTGATGATTTAGAGTAGCCGAAGTAATTTAGGTAAGTCTGACATAGTTTGTTAGGATTTGTACACCTTTTTTTGTAATTTTAAGATGATATGGTTTGGTTTGTTGTGGTAAGGGATAGTTGGGGGTGATTTACGGTAGCCGAAGTAATTTAGGTGATTCTGGTATAGTTTGTTATGATTTTTAGCATTTTTTTGTAATTTTAAAGTGATTGGGCTTAGTTTGTTGCTGTAAAGTGTAGTTGGGGGTGATTTTTGATAGCCGAAGTAATTTAGGTGAGTTTGGCATAGTTTGCTATGGTTAGCAGCACTTTTTTGTAATTTAAAAGTGATTGGGTTTAATTTGTTGTGGTAAGGGTTAGTTGGTGATGATTTATGGTAGCCGAAGTAATTTAGGTGAGTTTGGCATAGTTTGCTATGGTTAGAAGCATTTTTTTGTAATTTCAAAGTGATTGGGTTTAGTTTGTTGTGAGAAGGGTTAGTTGGTGATGATTTAGAGTAGCCGAAGTAATTTAGGTGAGTCTGGCATAGTTTGTTATGATTTGTACACCTTTTTTTGTAATTTTAAGATGATATGGTTTGGTTTGTTGTGGTAAGGGATAGTTGGGGGTGATTTAAGGTAGCAGAAGTTATTTAGGTGATTCTGGTATAGTTTGTTATGATTTTTAGCATTTTTTTGTAATTTTAACGTGATTGGGCTTAGTTTGTTGCTGTAAAGTGTAGTTGGGGGTGATTTTTGATAGCCGAAGTAATTTAGGTGAGTTTGGCATAGTTTGCTATGGTTAGTAGCATTTTTTTGTAATTTAAAAGTGATTGGGTTTAGTTTGTTGTGGTAAGGGTTAGTTGGTGATGATTTATGGTAGCCGAAGTAATTTAGGTGAGTTTGGCATAGTTTGCTATGGTTAGTAGCATTTTTTTGTAATTTAAAAGTGATAGGGTTTAGTTTGTTGTGGTAAGGGTTAGTTGGTGATGATTTAGAGTAGCCGAAGTAATTTAGGTGAGTCTGGCATAGTTTGTTATGATTTGTACACCTTTTTTTGTAATTTTAAGATGATATGGTTTGGTTTGTTGTGGTAAGGGATAGTTGGGGGTGATTTACGGTAGCCGAAGTAATTTAGGTGATTCTGGTATAGTTTGTTATGATTTTTAGCATTTTTTTGTAATTTTAAAGTGATTGGGCTTAGTTTGTTGCTGTAAAGTGTAGTTGGGGGTGATTTTTGATAGCCGAAGTAATTTATGTGAATTAGGCATAGTTTGCTATGGTTAGTAGCATTTTTTTGTAATTTAAAATTGATTGGGTTTAGTTTGTTGGCGTAAGGGTTAGTTGGTGATGATTTATGGTAGCCGAAGTAATTTAGGTGAGTTTGGCATAGTTTGCTATGGTTAGTAGCATTTTTTTGTAATTTAAAAGTGATTGGGTTTAGTTTGTTGTGGTAAGGGTTAGTTGGTGATGATTTAGAGTAGCCGAAGTAATTTAGGTGGGTCTGGCATAGTTTGTTATGATTTGTATACCTTTTTTTGTAATTTTAAGATGATATGGTTTGGTTTGTTGTGGTAAGGGATAGTTGGTGGTGATTTACGGTGGCCGAAGTAATTTAGGTGATTCTGGTATAGTTTGTTATGATTTTTAGCGTTTTTTTGTAATTTTAAAGTGATTGGGTTTAGTTTGTTGTGGTAAGGGTTAGTTGGTGATGATTTGGAGTAGCCGAAGTAATTTAGGTAAGTCTGACATAGTTTGTTAGGATTTGTACACTTTTTTTTGTAATTTTAAGATGATATGGTTTGGTTTGTTGTGGTAAGGGATAGTTGGGGGTGATTTACGGTAGCCGAAGTAATTAAGGTGATTCTGGTATTGTTTGTTATGATTTTTAGCATTTTTTTGTAATTTTAAATTGATTGGGCTTAGTTTGTTGCTCTAAAATGTAGTTGGGGGTGATTTTTGATAGCCGAAGTAATTTAGGTGAGTTTGGCATAGTTTGCTATGGTTAGTAGCATTTTTTTGTAATTTGAAAGTGATTGGGTTTAGTTTGTTGTGGTAAGGGTTAGTTGGTGATGATTTATGGTAGCCGAAGTAATTTAGGTGAGTTTGGCATAGTTTGCTATGGTTAGAAGCATTTTTTTGTAATTTCAAACTGATTGGGTTTAGTTTGTTGTGATAAGGGTTAGTTGGTGATGATTTAGAGTAGCCGAAGTAATTTAGGTGAGTCTGGCATAGTTTGTTATGATTTGTACACCTTTTTTTGTAATTTTAAGATGATATGGTTTGGTTTGTTGTGGTAAGGGATAGTTGGGGATGATTTACGGTGGCCGAAGTAATTTAGGTGATTCTGGTATAGTTTGTTATGATTTTTAGCGTTTTTTTTGTAATTTTAAAGTGATTGGGTTTGGTTTGTTGTGGTAAGGGTTAGTTGGTTATGATTTGGAGTAGCCGAAGTAATTTAGGTAAGTCTGACATAGTTTGTTAGGATTTGTACACCTTTTTTTGTAATTTTAAGATGATATGGTTTGGTTTGTTGTGGTAAGGGATAGTTGGGGGTGATTTACGGTAGCCGAAGTAATTTAGGTGGTTCTGGTATAGTTTGTTATGATTTTTAGCATTTTTTTGTAATTTTAAAGTGATTGGGCTTAGTTTGTTGCTGTAAAGTGTAGTTGGGTGTGATTTTTGATAGCCGAAGTAATTTAGGTGAGTTTGGCATAGTTTGCTATGGTTAGTAGCATTTTTTTGTAATTTAAAAGTGATTGGGTTTAGTTTGTTGAGGTAAGGGTTAGTTGGTGATGATTTATGGTAGCCGAAGTAATTTAGGTGAGTTTGGCATAGTTTGCTATAGTTAGTAGCATTTTTTTGTAATTCAAAAGTGATTGGGTTTAGTTTGTTGTGGTAAGGGTTAGTTAGTGATGATTTAGAGTAGCCGAAGTAATTTAGGTGAGTCTGGCATAGTTTGTTATGAGTTGTACACTTTTTTTTGTAATTTTAAGTTGATATGGTTTGGTTTGTTGTGGTAAGGGATAGTTGGGGGTGATTTACGGTAGCCGAAGTAATTTCGGTGATTCTGGAATAGTTTGTTATGATTTTTAGCATTTTCTTGTAATTTTAAAGTGATTGGGTTTAGTTTGTTCTGGTAAGGGTTAGTTGGTGATGATTTTTGATAGCCGAAGTAATTTAGGTGAGTTTGGCATAGTTTGCTATGGTTAGTAGCATTATTTTGTAATTTAAAAGTGATTGGGTGTAGTTTGTTGTGGTAAGGGTTAGTTGGTGATGATTTAGAGTAGCCGCAGTAATTTAGGTGAGTCTGGCATAGTTTGTTATGATTTGTACATCTTTTTTTGTAATTTTAAGATGATATGGTTTGGTTTGTTGTGGTAAGGGATGGTTGGGGGTGATTTAAGGTAGCTGAAGTAATTTAGGTGATTCTGGTATAGTTTGTTATGATTTTTAGCATTTTTTTGTAATTTGAAAGTGATTGGGCTTAGTTTGTTGCTGTAAAGTGTAGTTGGGGGTGATTTTTGATAGCCGAAGTAATTTAGGTGAGTTTGGCATAGTTTGCTATAGTTAGTAGCATTTTTTTGTAATTTAAAAGTGATTGGGTTTAGTTTGTTGAGGTAAGGGTTAGTTGGTGATGATTTATGGTAGCCGAAGTAATTTAGGTGAGTTTGGCATAGTTTGCTATAGTTAGTAGCATTTTTTTGTAATTTAAAAGTGATTGGGTTTAGTTTGTTGTGGTAAGGGTTAGGTGGTGATGATTTAGAGTAGCCGAAGTAATTTAGGTGAGTCTGGCATAATTTGTTATGAGTTGTATACTTTTTTTTGTAATTTTAAGTTGATATGGTTTGGTTTGTTGTGGTAAGGGATAGTTGGGGGTGATTTACGGTAGCCGAAGTAATTTAGGTGATTCTGGTATAGTTTGTTATGATTTTTAGCATTCTTTTGTAATTTTAAAATGATTGGGCTTAGTTTGTTGCTGTAAAGTGTTGGTTGGAGGTGATTTTTGATAGACGAAGTAATTTAGGTGAATTTGACATAGTTTGCTATGGTTAGTAGCATTTTTTGTAATTTAAAAGTGATTGGGTTTAGTTTGTTGTGGTAAGGGTTAGTTGGTGATGATTTAGAGTAGCCGAAGTAATTTAGGTGAGTCTGGCATAGTTTGTTATGATTTGTACACCTTTTTTTGTAATTTTAAGATGATATGGTTTGGTTTGTTGTGGTAAGGGATAGTTGGGGGTGATTTACGGTAGCCGAAGTAATTTAGGAGATTCTGGTATAGTTTGTTATGATTTTTAGCATTTTTTTGTAATTTTAAAGTGATTGGGCTTATTTTGTTGCTGTAAAGTGTAGTTGGGAGTGATTTTTGATAGCCGAAGTAATTTAGGTGAGTTTGGCATAGTTTGCTATGGTTAGTAGCATTTTTTTGTAATTTAAAAGTGATTGGGTTTAGTTTGTTGTGGTAAGGGTTAGTTGGTGATGATTTATAGTAGCCGAAGTAATTTAGGTGAGTTTGGCATAGTTTGCTATGGTTAGTAGCATTTTTTTGTAATTTAAAAGTGATTGGGTTTAGTTTGTTGTGGTAAGGGTTAGTTGGTGATGATTTAGAGGAGCCGAAGTAATTTAGGTGAGTCTGGCATAGTTTGTTATGATTTGTACTCCTTTTTTTGTAATTTTAAGATGATATGGTTTGTTTTGTTGTGGTAAGGGATAGTTGGGGGTGATTTACGGTAGCCGAAGTAATTTAGGTGATTCTGGTATAGTTTGTTATGATTTTTAGCATTTTTTTGTAATTTTAAAGTGATTGGGCTTAGTTTGTTACTGTAAAGTGTAGTTGGGGGTGATTTTTGATAGCCGAAGTAATTTAGGTGAGTTTGGCATAGTTTGCTATGGTTAGTAGCATTTTTTGTAATTTAAAAGTGATTGGGTTTAGTTTGTTGTGGTAAGGGTTAGTTGGTGATGATTTATAGTAGCCGAAGTAATTTAGGTGAGTTTGGCATAGTTTGCTATGGTTAGTAGCATTTTTTTGTAATTTAAAAGTGATTGGGTTTAGTTTGTTGTGGTAAGGGTTAGTTGGTGATGATTTAGAGTAGCCGAAGAAATTTAGGTGAGTCTGGCATAGTTTGTTATGATTTGTACACCTTTTTTTGTAATTTTAAGATAATTTGGTTTGGTTTGTTGTGGTAAGGGATAGTTGGGGGTGATTTACGGTAGCCGAAGTAATTTAGGTGATTCTGGTATAGTTTACTAGCTGAATGTACCCGGCGTTGCCCGGACGTAGATTAAATAAACTCAGTGTTGACTAAAGTGGTGATGTTGACTAATCGACATTATAATACAATTAAACAGGAATGCTCTACTTTTCCAATTACAAAATAAACAAATATGCTGAAATTAACCTGCGTTGCCAGGACCGGGTACTTCAATATGATTTGGACAAAGAGGATACCTTGGTTGATATTTGAGATGAAAAATTTTGAATAGACTCTTTAGGCAGTTGTTCTATAAGCGATTCCAGGAAATCGAAATTAACTTTATATAATTTTAGGGGAAATCGAAGTTTACAAATTAGCTGATCATGTTATGATAAAATTGAAAACACAATGGAACAATTCCTCTTGCTGCAGTCAACTCACAAACAGAACAGTATGTAGATGATTTTGACTTATCTCCGGAATAAACAAACACTTATCTCCTTCTGAACTGCACAAAAATTATTACAACCTGGCCCTAACTGGTTGGACAATTAAAGTGCGAACCTTTTGAGCTCCCTTTGTAGTATTAAAATTTTGGTATGTGGTAAAATGTGGTATTTTATGGTATTTGTGCATCGCTAGATTTTCAAACTTGTCCATCTTAGTTATAAATGATGTAAAGCAATAATGAACACAATGTATTTACGTAAAATAAACAGTGTAAAACGCGTATCAATGTCAGTAATGTCTGGTCCAACGCTGTAAATTTTGGATTTCAGCCGAGGCAGATTTGGTGAAAAATAAATACACCATTATCATTAACTGAACGGTCGTCCGGTACGACGAAGGTGATTGGGAACAAATTTTGTTAACGGCAAAATTAACATTCTAAAATAAATAAATATTTTGACGGGAATATGGTGGATGTAAAAATCTTATTCGGTCTCTCCGACGGACTCACACCTGTTTACATTAACACACACTTGTTGAACAATTAAAGTGCCAACCTATTGAGCTTCCGTTCCAGTATTAAAATATCAATACCAATACCATAGATATAAAAAAGACAATTTCCATCACTTTTCATAATACGGTGTGGTATTTGTACATCGCTAGATTTTCAAACTTCTCCATCTTAGTTATAAATGATGTAAAGCAATGATAAACACAGTGTACGTAAAATAAATAGTGTAAAACGTGTATAAGCACATAATTATTAAGGGTATGAATGTCAGTGATCTCTGGTACATACAACGGTGAAAATTTCGGATTTCAGCCGGGGCAAATTTGGTGAAAAACAAATACACCACTACCATTAACTGAAAGTAAAAATTAGCGTACAAATTAAAGTGGAATCCGGTTCGACGCTGGTAATTTTTCGAAAATTGATTGGGGGCAGATTTGGTTAACGCGAGGATCAAATGTTAAATTAAAATACTTTATTTGATAGCGGTAGACCTTCGAACACTGATGCGTCGCCTCATCGAATTTGGCGACTTTGCGAACAGTTTCCGACGCTGGAGCAGCAATTCTCACAATTGTAGTTGTGTTAAAATTAAACACCGCGATCGAGCACTGCTCCACACGCTGAACCAGCAATTCTCGAATTCTAAGAAACGATAAGAAAGGCTTATCCAACGCTTGGTATGTGCGAATTTCTGCATAGATACTCAATCAAACTAAATCGAGCATCGCCTTTTCACGTTTGTGACTTTGCCCTTGACGTGGCAGGCTCCAGCTGCTTCAATAATGTAAAAATCTTATTCGGCCTCTCCAATAAACTCACATTTGTTTACATTAACACGAATTCCCTCATGGACTTCTGACGAATTACAAACAAATATTGCAACTTCAAGTGTTCCATTTAATTTCGTTTCTGGGTGCAAGCTCCTTTCTTTTCACTCTAGTCAGTCTAAACTTATTATACAGAGTTATATTTTCAAATCCAGGCGCCCTAAAGAATTTTGTCGTTGTTTTCCAAAGTTTCAAGAGAAGGAGAGTTGACATCGAAGCTAAATTATTCCAAATTATTCCCATTTAGTTCTCTGACAACGTTAAAGACAATGTTGAAATATATAAATACAAAATTTTACACCATAAAAACGAAGTATTTAGGAATTATGTATAAAAAAAGTCGAAGTTATTCTTCGCTCTTGAGCTCTATTAAAAATGCAATAGGAAAGATAGTAAGAAAGACTATTTCCATCACAGAACAAATACACCACTATGATTAACTGAACGTAGAAATTAGCGTACGATAATAAGTGACGTCCGGTCCGACGCTGGAAATTTTTCGAAAATCGATTGGGGAGAGTTTTGGTTAACGGCAAGAACAAATCGGGAATATCAGGAATAAAATAATTTATTTAATAGCGATAGAACTTCGAATACCGATGCGTCGCCTCGACCTTGGCGACGTTGAGTACCAGCGTTTCAGACGCTGAAGCAGCAATTTTCACAATTATATGAGGTGCACGTTCCTAGTGCGTATGTAAACAATTTGGATAACAAAAGAAATTAATTTGTATGTGCCAAATAATACTCGCACAGGTGTACTCGTATGGCCCGTCATAATTTTCACAAAATGAATTTAAAAAATTAACATTCTAAAGTAAATAAATATTTTGACAGGAATGTTAAAAATCTTATTCGGTCTCTCCAACACTTGTTTAACACAACACTTGTTTACATTAACAAGCATTCCTTCATGGACCTGTGACGAATTACAAGCAAATATAGAAATTTCAAGTGTTCCATGTCAGTCTGAACTTATTACACAGTGATATTTTCACATTCAGGCGCCCTAAATTATTTTGACGTTGATTTATAAAGTTTCCCTGGAAGGAGAGTAGTCAGCAGGTGCCTCGTCAGGGGTGGCAGGGTTGGCAGTGCCACTCCAAGTATAAATTTACTATCGAACACAAAGATAGTTCTGATTCAATTGCAGAATTTCGAATTTTTCAGATATTTTTACGAAACTCTAGCGCTTACACCGCCTTTATACCTCTTTAAAGTTAAAAACCATAGAGCTGTTTATACAAATGCACGCATGTTGAAAAGGTAGGGCTTGCCCCGTCAGCGTGTTGCAATTCAGAAATACGTTTATGTTTGCATCTCAACTGGAACAAATATTTATTGGAAGGTGGAAGAGAATCAAAATAGGTATCAGCATATTTAATATTCAGAATAACGACTATTAGTCAGAACAATATATTTTATGTGCAGATATTTATTAATATTTTATGATTTAATACGATAAGGCATTTATAAATAACACAACTAAATAGAAGATTTTGATTAAAAACGATTATTAATTTATGGTAGCCGAAGTAATTTAAGTGAGTTTGGCATAGCTTGCTATGTTTTGTAGCATTTTTGTAATTTTAAAGTGATTGGGCTAATTTTGGGGCGGTAAGGGGTAGTTGGGGGTGATTTATGGTAGCCGAAGTAATTTAGGTGAGTTTGGAATAGTTTGTAGCATTTTTTGTAATTTTAAAGTGATTGGGCTTAGTTTGGGGTGGTAAGGGGTAGTTGGGGGTGATTTATGGTAGCCGAAGTAATTCAGGTGAGTTTGAGATAGTTTGCTATGGCTTGTAGCATTTTTCGTAATTTTAAAATGATTGGGCTAATTTTGGGGTCGTAAGGGGTAGTTGGGGGTGATTTATGGTAGCCGAAGTAATTTAGGTGACTTTGACATAGCTTGCTATGGTTTATATAATTTTATGTAATTTTAAAGTAATATGGCTTATTTTGGGGTGGTAAGGGGTAGTTGGGGGTGATTTAAGATAGCCGAAGTAATTTAAGTGAGCTTGGCATAGTTTGCTATGGTTTGTAGAATTTTTTGTAATTTTAAAGTGATTGGGTTTAGTTTGTGGTTGGTAAGTGGTAGTTGGGGGTGATTTATGGTAGCCGAAGTAATTTAGGTGAGTTTGGAATAGTTTGTTATGGTTTGTAGCATTTTGTGTAATTTTAAAGCGATTGGGCTTAGTTTGGGGTGGTAAGGGGTAGTTGAGGGTGATTTATGGTAGCCGAAGTAATTTAGGTGAGTTTGGAATAGTTTGTAGCATTTTTTGTAATTTTAAAGTGATTGGGCTTAGTTTGGGGTGGTAAGGGGTAGTTGGGGGTGATTTATGGTAGCCGAAGTAATTCAGGTGAGTTTGAGATAGTTTGCTATGGCTTGTAGCATTTTTCGTAATTTTAAAGTGATTGGGCTAATTTTGGGGTCGTAAGGGGTAGTTGGGGGTGATTTATGGTAGCCGAAGTAATTTAGGTGACTTTGACATAGTTTGCTATGGTTTGTATAATTTTTTGTAATTTTAAAGTAATTGGGCTTATTTTGGGGTGGTAAGGGGTAGTTGGGGGTGATTTATGATAGCCGAAGTAATTTAAGTGAGTTTGGCATAGTTTGCTATGGTTTGTAGAATTTTTTGTAATTTTAAAGTGATTGGGTTTAGTTTGTGGTTGGTAAGGAGTAGTTGGGGGTGATTTATGGTAGCCGAAGTAATTTAGGTGAGTTTGGAATAGTTTGCTATAATTTGTTGAACATTTTGTAATTTTAAAGTGATTCTGCTTATTTTGGGGTTGTAAGGGGTAGTTGGGGGTGATTTATGGTAGCCGAAGTAATTTAGGTGAGTTAGGCATAGTTTGCTATAATTTGTTGAATATTTTGTAATTTTAAAGTGATTGGGCTTATTTTGGGGTTGTAAGGGGTAGTTCGGGGTGATTTATGGTAGCCGAAGTAATTTAGGGGAGTTTGGCATAGTTTGCTACGGTTTGTAGAATTTTTTTGTAATTTTAAAGTGATTGAGCATATTTTGGGGTGGTAGGGGGTAGTTGGGGGTGATTTACGGAAGCCAAAGTAATTTAAGTGAGTTTGGCATAGTCTGCTATGGTTTGTAGCATTTTTTGTAATTTTAAAGTGATTGGGCTTATTTTGGGGTGGTAAGGGGTAGTTGGAGGTGATTTATGGTAGCCGAAGTAATTTAGGTGAGTTAGGCATAGTTTGCTATGATTTGTTGAATATTTTGTAATTTTAAAGTGATTGGGCTTATTTTGGGGTTGTAAGGGGTAGTTCGGGGTGATTTATGGTAGCCGAAGTAATTTAGGGGAGTTTGGCATAGTTTGCTATGGTTTGTAGAATTTTTTTGTAATTTTAAAGTGATTGAGCATATTTTGGGGTGGTAGGGGGTAGTTGGGGGTGATTTACGGAAGCCAAAGTAATTTAAGTGAGTTTGGCATAGTCTGCTATGGTTTGTAGCATTTTTTGTAATTTTAAAGTGATTGGGCTTATTTTGGGGTGGTAAGGGGTAGTTGGAGGTGATTTATGGTAGCCGAAGTAATTTAGGTGAGTTAGGCATAGTTTGCTATGATTTGTTGAATATTTTGTAATTTTAAAGTGATTGGGCTTATTTTGGGGTTGTAAGGGGTAGTTCGGGGTGATTTATGGTAGCCGAAGTAATTTAGGGGAGTTTGGCATAGTTTGCTATGGTTTGTAGAATTTTTTGTAATTTTAAAGTGATTGGGCTTATTTTGGGGTAGTAAGGGGTTGTTGGGGGTGATTTATGTTAGCCGAAGTAATTTAGGTGAGTTAGACATAGTTTGCTATGGTTTGTAGCATTTTTTATAATTTTAAAGTGATTGGGCTTATTTTGGGGTAGTAAAGGGTAGTTTGGGGTGATTTATGGTAGCCGAAGTAATTCAGGTGAGTTTGAGATAGTTTGCTATGGTTTGTAGCATTTTTCGTAATTTTAAAGTGATTGGGCTAATTTTAGGGTCGTAAGGGGTAGTTGGGGGTGATTTATGGTAGCCGAAGTAATTTAGGTGAGTTAGGCATAGTTTGCTATGGTTTGTAGCATTTTTTGTAATTTTAAAGTGATTGGGATGAGTTAGGGGTGGTAAGGGGTAGTTGGGGGTGATTTATGATAGCCGAAGTAATTTAAGTGAGTTTGGCATAGTTTGCTATGGTTTGTAGAATTTTTTGTAATTTTAAAGTGATTGGGTTTAGTTTGTGGTTGGTAAGGGGTAGTTGGGGGTGATTTATGGTAGCCGAAGTAATATGTGTGAGTTCGACATAATCTGCCATGATTTGTGTCATTTTGTTTTATTTTAAAGTGATTGGAGTTACTTGGGGTTGCTAAGGGGTAGTAAGGGTTGATTTAAAATAACGGATCTAGTTTATGTCAGTTTGGCATAGTTCGGGAATTTTTTGGGGTTGATTTGGTAAAGTTTGCAGTGGTAAGAGATATTTGAGGATGTTTAATGTTGACGGATTAAATTTGGAGTGATTTGGTAATTTTTAATTGAGTCACGGATCGACATTATAATTGAAATCAAAATTATAATTGAAATATCTGCGGCCTCGCTAGGTACGGCAAAAGTATGATCACGAAAGCAGAAACTCGACGTTGAAATTGTTTAGGTTAAATAAGTGCTTTTAATGTAAACCGGTCGCCGGTCGTCGAAGTTGTTTTGGCTAGATACGTGCTTCTAACATAAACACGGTCTCCGCGATCGGATCATTTTTTGTTTATTTTAGCCGGTTTTTATTGAATTACAAAGGAACCGGGCCGAATTTCGCAAAATCCCTTCTTAGTGTTCAGTTTCGGCACATGATACACCCGTGTCTAAAATTTCAAGTCTCCAGCCCTCACGGTTTGGGCTGTGGGTTGATTATCAATCAGTGTGTAGATGAATGAGTGAATGAGTGTGTCAGTGAGGACACTTCGCTTTATATAATAGACTAGCTGAATGTACCCGGCGTTGCCCGGACGTAGATTAAATAAACGCAGTCTTTACAAAAGTGGTGTATTGGTGATGTTAACTAATCGATATTATAATACAATTAAACAGGAATGCTCTACTTAGTCAATCGCAAGAAAAAAAATTTGCAATTGTTCAGCAAGAACCAACGGGAAGGTGTAGAGCTCTCTTGCCGGGATAGGGATAGAAGGAAGGAAAAAGGATAACGATAAGTCATAAGTAAAAATTATGGATTGATAAAGAAACTTGTGGATTGATAAAGAAAAATTGTGTATCAGTAAGGGAGAGTGTCGATTAATTAGAAAATACTGAAGAAACAGCAATTGTTTCTTTCACTATTTAATATTTGAAAGTTTGTAAATTCTAGGATTTTTACATTAGACATCACTTGAATATTTTCTTTGGATTCCGGCCAGAGCAGAGCAGTATTTTACATTTCTGTTCACATCAATGAACTCTTCAATTGCATCAAATGTTATGTCAGACTAAAATAAAAATAAGTGAGGCCAAGTTCACAGCACATATTAAATCTTCACAGATTTGGTTTTTGGTTATCATGTGTTTTTTTACATTCGAGTTGTTGCATTGCAAATATGAATGTAAATGATCCAAATAAACCTTATAAACCATAACATACCATAACATGAACCCCACAAAATTTTTATATGCATCAGTATCAGTATCAGGCGTATGCCTGCGCACAGTAAAAATCGAACGGAAATAGACGGTGTCCTATCCCAAAAAAAAATTGTTTTGAGAATAATATGCAAAATCCAACTCAACCAGCCTAAAGAAATATTCAAAGCTCTAAACCCTCAGAAGCGATTATAGAGACATCGAAAGTGAGGTTTAATCTAAAAATGAAACGCCACTTTTATTCTGTATATATTATTCTGTTCTCATTTTGAGATCGCTTCTTTGTAAACAATATTGGCAGCTTTATTATCCGGTGCCAATATAACCAAAGAAGATGGATTACTCACTCTTGAGCATGCCACATACAACTGCCCATGCGAAAAACAATCTCCCCTCAGATCGATCCCTGCTTCTTTTTTTTGTCCCTGAGATTTATTTATCGTCATTGCAAAACAAACCTTCACAGGGAATTGCAATCTTTTAAATTCAAAGGGGTAATCCGATGGAATGAGCGGGATTCGGGGCATGAATACAGACTCGCCCTGCGCACAACCAGTAAATATACTTGCTTCAATTACGTTTTGGTACAGTTTCGTGATCTGAAGCCTTGTACCATTGCAAAGTTTGGGCGGTTTCAAGTTACGCAGCAACATTATAGGAGTGCCAATCTTTAATTTGAGTTTATGGACAGGCATTCCAGGAGGATTTAAAGAATTCAAAAATTCCACCGGATAATTGACGGCTTCATCAGTATTCAATACCGAGTCGACAGATTTGTATGTCAACTCTTCACTCTCAAAGCCATCAAGGATAATATTATTTAATTCATTAGCACTATCATTTTTCGGTGATAAAATGGCTCGTTCTCGCAACCAGGACATAGATTTATCTTTCAAATTTCGAATATCCGGATAAATCTTATCTATTAAATCGGCAACACTTTGAACCACCGTTGCTAGGCTTGACGAAATTTCAATTTTGCCATCTCTTTCTGGCGTACGACCCTCACCTAAATTTAATAAAAGTTGCGCAAATTCACCAGCTCCCGTATCACCTCTTAGGTATACTCGCATGTTTTTAGATAATAAAATTTTTTGTATTTTGGGCCACAAATAGGACGATTTCAAGCAAGCATTAACTTCATCAGCCCGAGTTCCTCTCGGTACAACAGGCAGCGTTTGTCTGAAATCTCCTGCTAATACAACGGTAACTTTTCCCATAATCGAAACATTATTTCTAATGTCTCTTAATGTACGGTCAAGAGCCTCAACTGCTTTTTTGTGCGCCATGGTACATTCGTCCCATACAATTAGGCTGCAGTCATAAAGCAATCGAGCAACGTCGCTTTGTTTTGATATGTTGCATAACGGATTATCTGTGGAGTTTAAATTTAGGGGCAATTTAAAAACAGAATGGGCAGTTCTACCACCCTGTAACAAAGTTGTTGCAATTCCCGAAGAGGCCACCGCGATAGCAATTTTATTGGAACTGCGTATTTTCGATAATAACAAATTTATAAGGAATGTTTTTCCTGTACCCCCAGGTGCATCTAAAAAGAAAACTTTGCCGTAGTCTAAGTTTTCTAAAATTTCTAAGTAAACCTCTTTCTGTTCACTTGTATGTAAGGGTTCGTTTTCTTCGACCGTTTGTAATAAAACTTCAATATCGTAGTTCTTTTCTCTAATATAAACCAAATTTTCCGTAATCTCGTTGGTATTGCGTTTCGGTTGCGGCAATCCAAAATGAGTTAAGGGTTGATCACCGATTGTTAGAATAACATCTTCTAGAAGAATCAATGCCTTGTTGTACACCTCGGTTTTGGCATGTAATTCTTCAACTGCCAGCTCTCTGGCCACCCTTCTGAGAATATCCTCGGACAAACTGTCTTTGTATTTCTCCCAAAGCTGCAATGGGTCGGATACATGACAAAACACTAACATTATTGCAAACAATTCTCTCAGTTTCATCGGTTATTCTGAGATAGTAGCATCTTCTAGTGTGTTTTCCCAATGTTTGTCATCTTCCAACAATCCCAGGGCTTTACATGCGGATTGAAAAGTAGAATGTACTACGCCATTAACCGTCCTAAGACTTAAGAAAGAAGTAGGTCCACGAACCTCATGCAATAGTAGGCGAAGGTAGTAACACTCGGCATTATTGGGATGTACTGTATAAACCCTTCCAAGGACGTTATCTTTTTTTACACCCGGATATTCATCAATATTTTTTCCTAGCTTTCTACGTTGAAATTTATTCTTGTTCCACGTATAATATGAAGGCACTTCGTGGTAAAAAAGGGTTTTGGCAAAATCGTCGTTTCTGCATAAATCAAAAAAGGCCATTAATGAGGTTTTTGGAGGGTTATTGACCCTATCCAAAAGATTGTCTTCATTAAAATAGATTCTCTGTCCATTTTCCAAATGGACGGAAAGATGAACAACAGGAGGAAACCTTTCGTGAATGGGAAAACATAGAATGCGCCAAACAGCTTCCGAAGTGCTTATATATCTTCCCGTTTTATAGATTGCCACCTCATTTAGTTCAGTTTGTAGTGCAAAGGCCGCCTGATCGCTGCCTTTATTAACGTATTTGCAGATATATTTGATAGATTTGACAGAATTGCAGTACTCTACGTTAATATGTGCATTAAAAATGCGAGACAGGACCGGATTAAACGGTACAACCCACCGGTTGTCGAGTTGTTTGCCTTTAATTTCAACAGTGAACCCACCATCTTGCGGTGATCTTCGTCGGTACTTAGGATAACCTTCCTCACCTGTCTGTGTATCTCTTATTAATTGTCGAGGATACTTCTTTGAACAGATTCCATCAATCATACACGGAGAATCTCTATTTATGTTACCACACGGTCCATGAATCATATTGGATTTAATTATTTCGTGAAGAATCGGATCTTCTTCGGGAGACGGAATTTCTGCACAGATCACGTCATCTATTTTATCAGCACAAATTCGGTTTTCCAACCATAGCAAAATATGTACATGCGGAAGTCCTCGTTTCTGCCATTCTACGGAATACATGTAACAGCGAACGCGTCCAAATATTTGAGCCTTGGTTAATAGGTTCATCATTGTTCTCACTTTCAGACGAAAGACGCGGCTAATGACGTCATGTCGATCATGCGGCTGTTGTTCGAACAATAATACATCTGTAATATCTTTCCACTTTGGGTTACACGTAAAAGTAATAAATAAATCTGGACGGCCGTAGTGGCGTACGTATGTCGACGCGTCTTGGGTACGTTCATGCAAATACCTGGGTCCTCCAGTGAAAGTTGAAGGGAGAATTACTAATCGACCTAACTCTGCAGCATTGGCATCAGCCTTTTTAATTGCATCTTGTAAATGAACGTAATTTTCCGCCCTTAATTTTGTTTGATTATTCTTGATAAAATTTAATCTTTCTGTTTCGATTTTTGCATACATGTCAACTAAAAATTGACTTAGTAAGCTTCGGTAACAAAGAAGATGATTAATTTCGTTCTGTCTAATCATAATGCGAAAAGCATAGAAATTTGCTGCCGAAACGGTTTTATTTAAAGGCATCTTTGAAACAGGGTCAGTTTGAGGTACTGCTATGGAATAACCATCCTCACCTCTACAAAACATTAAGGGATATTACAACGCGTCGTATGCTCTGTTCAACTCACTTATTCGTTGTAACTTGTCATCGCGACTGTGCAACACAATGTCTCTTTTTTCAAATATCTGACCTTCCATTACTATAGCAATTTCATTGGCGATAGGATTATTGTAACGACCTCGATGAGCGTTTATGGGTTTTCTTTCGGCATGTATGACTACACGGAAATCTTCTGTATTTTGTGGAATATTTTCTATGGCAGCTTTAAAATCTCTAACGTATGTGTTATTCTCGTAAAGCATCTTTTGTAGTTGCGCCACCAAAGCATTATTTACATCAGTAAAATTCCGACACCTAAGAGTTGTTTCTTTCTCGTCTTCTCCCACAAAATATATCTGAAGGAACTTAGGTTCTTCGTTAGTATTAGGTGGCAACAAACTCCCAGCTAAATGGTACACCTGACCTTGAACTTTAAATGTGGGCCTAAAGCTACCTTCAGAAACCTCTTTAGCCGCAAAGGATGTCATTTGAAAACAACCGTTATATTTCCTAATAGAATTTAGAAAATGTTTTGATTTCGGATGTAAAAAGGACAAAAGGCTCCTTATAGGTTCAGGTTGTTGTTCGAATGGTGTTAATTGCACCTTTCCATTGTTGCAACACATGCCAGGTGTCTCGCCCTTCCATTTGAGGGCTTTGCACCATTGGCATATTATGCTCATTTCACCCAATTGTATAGTTTTTTCTGCTTCGTATGCAATACATGGGTCATATTGGAATGCAGAATCAGCCTTTTGCGTCCAAGAAAGTGTCCTTCGTTGAATTCTTTTTTCGTTGCGTGGATCATAACGCGCAACAGCGTTTCTGTTAACCTCTGGGTGCTGTTGTGTATATCTACGAACGGCAGCTCTATGACCTTCGGGATGTTCTTGCGCATGTTTCGCTACAGCAGCTCTGTTAACTTCCGGATGGTCTTGCGCATATTTTGCAACAGCAGCTCTATTAACTTCCGGACGTTCTTGCGCATATTTCGCAACAGCAGCTCTATTAACTTCCGGATGTTTTTGCGCATATTTCGCAACAGCAACTCTTTTAACTTCCGGATGTTTTTGCGCATATTTCGCAACGGCAGCTCTATTAACTTCCGGATGTTTTTGGGCATATTTCGCTACAGCAGCTCTATGAACTTCTGGATTTTTTTTTGCGTATTTTACTGAAGCAGCCTTCTTTTGCTCTTTATTTTTTGATGTATATTTCACTGCAGCAATTTTTAGTTGGGTGTTTCTAGTTCTGTTTGAAACACGCGCACGGCGTTTCCTTTTATTTGATGTCTGAGAAGAATTATCTTGAATAGACTCTTCAGACGAAGACGCAGTTTGGGAACGTTCTATAAGTCGTGGCACGGGAATTGATTCAAGGACATCGAAATGACCGTTAGATAAATTTCCGGAAAATCTAAGTTTACGAATTGACTGATTATGTTCACCAAATTGCGCATAAAAACTACGGTTATGATATACTTGAAAACAAAATGGAAACATTTCTCCTGCTGCAGTATCTTCAGAATAAACAAACTGGTCAGCATAATTATTCCCTTCTCGGTTGCACGATAATAATTGAAACCTTGCCCAATTGGCCGCAACGTGTTGAACAATTAAAGTGCGAACCTCTTGAGATCTATTTACGGTGTTAAAAATGCAATAGGAAAGAGAGTAAAATAGACAATTTCCATCACCTTTCACGGGAATTATAAGGTGTGGTATTTGTACTCCGTTTACTATTAGAATTTCAAACTGCTCCATCTTACTTATAAACAATAGATTAGAGCAATAATGAACGCAATGTAAAAAAACTCAAAAACTAAAAATTCAAAAAATAAATGGTGTAAAATGTTTATATGAACAGAATACTTAAGCGTGTGAAGTGCGAGTGAAGTCCGGTCCAACGTTACAAATTTTCTGATTTCAGCCTGGGCAAATTTGATGAAGAACAAATCACTAACACTATCACTCTCACCAACGGAACTTAAAAATAAGCGAAAGCTAAGTAAAAAAGAGTCTGGTCCGACAGTGAAAATGTTTCGAAAATCGGTTTCGGGCAGATTTGGTTAACGCGAACAACGTTAAATTAAAATGCTTTATTCGATACCGATACAACTTCGAATACTGACGCGCTGTCGATCTTGGCGACGTTGACCATGGGATGGAGTACTTACTGTTCCAGGCGCTGAAGCAGCAATTTTATTAGTTGCACGTGCCTTCTATTTCGTATTAATTACGTATTAAAACGGAACAATTCGGGTAGCAAAACAGATTTATTTCTATGTAACATACCCGTCATACATAAATTTCCGATAACGTCGATTGATGTAAGATTATGTATCATGTCATTTATTGCAATGGTAGTTGCAATAAATGTTTGTTAGATTGTCTTAGTAAGTTTCGGCCCGTCTCGTCCCATGAAGAATATAATAATAATATTTAATCATACATATTATACGGCATTAAGTATCTGCCACGATTTCCAGAAAACGGTTAATTCAGCAAAAGGCGACGAATACGCAACCACTTGGGATTTCAAGTGGATTGTCGATGTTGACGATCGGCCCAGGCGGAAGTACTTATAACCGAGACCTCTAATTACTGTACACATCGACCATTAAATATATTTTATATTATACTAGCTGAATGTACCCGGCGTTGCCCGGACGTAGATTAAATAAACGCAGTGTTGACAAAAGTGGTGTATTTGTGATGTAGACTAATCGACATTATAATACAATTAAACAGGAATGCTCTACTTTTCCAATCACAAAATAAACAAATTTGCTGAAATTAACCTGCATTGCCAGGACCGGGTACTTCAATATGATTTGGAAAATGACGATAATTTCGTTTCTGGGTGCAAGCTCCTTTTTTTTCACTCTTTTTCACTCTTCAAGAGAAGGAGAGTTGACAGAGAAGCTGAACTATTCCAAATTATTCCCATTTAGTTCTCTAACAACGTTAAAGAATGTCGTCGAAGAATGTTGAAATATATAAATAAATAATTTCACACCATAAAAACGATGTATTTGGTGTAGTTTCGGATGATAAGGTTTTTTTTGGGGATTGTTTTGAATGGTTATTGATGGTTGGCGGGGTTTAGCTTTGGCGGATTAAACGAAACTTTTGGTAATTTTAATGCGATTGGGTTTAGTTTGGCTTGGTAAGAAGTGGTTAGGGTGATATAGCGGATGTCGAAGTAATTTATGCTAGTTTAGCGTAGTTTGCTTGTAATTCGTAATTTTTTTACATTTTAGGTTGATGTGGGGTAGTTTGGAATGGCAAGTGTATGATTTTTGAGAGTAGTTTGGAATGGTACATTATGTTTAGGGGTTTTTAACGTATTCAGGTAAAATATACAGAAAATTTGGTAATTTTAAAATGAACAATTATAGTGCGAACCCCTTGAGCTCTATTTTCGGTAATAAAATGCAATAGGAAAGATAGTAAAAAAGACTATTTCCATCACTTTTCAGAGGAATTATACGTGGTGGTATTTGTACCCCGCTTACTATTCCTCCATCTTAGTTATAAATAATGCAGAACAATAATGAACACAATGTACATATAATAAATAGTGTAAATCGTGTATAAGCACACATTACTTATGATGTCAGTGAAATCCGGTAAAACTGCAAATTTCGGATTTTGGCCGGAGCAGGTTTGGTGAAGATCAAATACACCACTATCATTAAATGATCGTAAAAATTAGCGTACGGTATATAAGTGGAGTCCGGTACGACGATGGTAATTTTTCGAAAATCGATTGTGGAAATATTTACTTAACGTCAAGAACAAATCGGGAATATTATATTAAAAAAATTTATTTAATAGCGATAGAACTTCGAATACTGATGCGTCGCCTCGACCTTGGCGACGTTGAGTACCAGCGTTCCAGACGCTGAAGCAGCAATTTTAACAATTATATTAGGTGCACGTGCCTAGTGCGTATTAAAAAAATTTGGATTACCAAATAATACTCGCGCAGGTGTACTCGACTGGCCCGTCATAATTTGCACAAAATGAATTAACATACTAAAGTATATAATTATTTTGACGGGAATGTGGTGGGTGTAAAAATCTTATTTGGCCTCTCCGACAAACTAACACTTGTTTACATTAACATGCATGCCTTCATGGACCTGTGACGAATTACAAACAAATATCTAAATTTCAAGTGTTCGATTTGATTTCGTTTCTGGATGCAAGCGGTTTTTTTCACTCTTGTCAGTCTGAACTTATTACATAGTGATATTTTCACATCCAGGTGCCCTAAATTTATTTTGCCGCTGATTTCAAAAATTTTTCTGGAAGGAAAGTAGTCAGGAGTGGGGCTCGTCAGGGGTGGCAGAGTTGGCAGTGCCACTCCAAGTATAAATTTACTATCGAACACAAAATTAGTTCTGTAATTCAGTTGCAGAATTATGAATTTTTCAGATATTTTCACGAAAATTTAGCGCTTACACCGCCACTGGTATGAATGTCAGTGATATCTGGTACATACATGAAAATTTCGGGGCAAATTTGGTGAAAAACAAATACACCACTATCATTAACTAAACGTAAAAATTAGCGTACAAATATAAGTGGAGTCCGGTCCGATGCTGATAATTTTTCGAAAATTGATTGGGGGCAGATTTAGTTAACGCGAGGATCAAATGTTAAATTAAAATACTTTATTTGATAGCGGTAGACCTTCGAACACTGTTGCGTCGCCTCAGCGAATTTGGCGACTTTGCGAACAGTTTCCGACGCTGGAGCAGCAGTTTTCACAATTGTAGTTGTGTTAAAATTAAACACCGCGATCGAGTACTGCTCCACACGCTGAACCAGCAATTCTCGAATTCTAAGAAACGATAAGAAAGGCTTATCCAACGCTTGGTATGTGCGAATTTCTGCATAGACACTCAATCAAACTATATCGAGCATCGCCTTTTCACGTTTCTGACCTTGCCCTTGACGTGGCAGGCTCCAGCTGCTTCAATAATGTAAAAATCTTATTCGGCCTCTCCAATAAACTCACATTTGTTTACATTAACACGCATTCCCTCATGGACTTGTGACGAATTACAAACAAATATTTCAACTTCAAGTGTTCCATTTAATTTCGTTTCTGGGTGCAAGCTCCTTTCTTTTCACTCTAGTCAGTCTAAACTTATTACACAGAGTTATATTTTCAAATCCAGGCGCCCTAAAGAAATTTGTCGTTGTTTTCAAAAGTTCCAAGAGAAGGAGAGTTGACATAGAAGCTAAATTATTCCAAATTATTCCCATTTAGTTCTCTGACAACGTTAAAGACAATGTTGAAATATATAAATACAAAATTTTACACCATAAAAACGAAGTATTTAGGAATTATGTATAAAAAAAGTCGAAGTTATTCTTCGCTCTTGAGCTCTATTTCCGGTATTAAAAATGCAATAGGAAAGATAGTAAGAAAGACTATTTCCATCACTTTGCACGGGAATTATACGTGGTGGTATTTATTCTCCGCTTACTATTAGATTTTCAAACTGCTCCATCTTATAAATAATGCAGAACAATAATGAACGCAATGTACGTAAAATAAATAGTGTAAATAAATCGTGTCTAAGCATACAATACTTAAGCGTATGATGTCAGTGAAAATTTCGGATTTCGGCCGGAGCAGGTTTGGTGAAGAACAAATACACCACTATCATTAACTGATCGGTAAAAATTAGCGTAAGAAAATAAGTGAAGTCCGGTCCGACGCTGGAAATTTTTCGAAAATCGATTGGGGAGAGTTTTGGTTAACGGCAAGAACAAATCGGGAATATTATATTAAAATAATATATTTAATAGCGATAGAACTTTGAATACCGATGCGTCGCCTCGACCTTGGCGACGTTGAGTACCAGCGTTCCAGACGCTGAAGCAGCAATTTTCACAATTATATGAGGTGCACGTGCCTAGTGCGTATAAAAACAATTTGGATAACAAAAGAGATTAATTTGTATGTACCAAATAATACTCGCACAGGTGTACTCGTATGGCCCGTCATAATTTTCCCAAAATCAATTTAAGAAATTAACATTCTAAAGTAAATAAATATTTTGACAGGAATGTTAAAAATCTTATTCGGTCTCTCCGACAAACTAACACTTGTTTACATTAACATGCATTCCCTCATGGACCTGTGACGAATTACAAACAAATATCGAAATTTCAAGTGTTCCATGTCAGTCTGAACTTATTACACAGTGATATTTTCACATTCAGGCGCCCTAAATTATTTTGACGTTGATTTATAAAGTTTCCCTGGAAGGAGAGTAGTCAGCAGGTGCCTCGTCAGGGGTGTCAGGGTTGGCAGTGCCACTCCAAGTATAAATTTACTATCGAACAAAAAGATAGTTCTGATTCAATTGCAGAATTTCGAATTTTTCAGATATTTTTACGAAACTCTAGCGCTTACACCGCCTTTATACCTCTTTAAAGTTAAAAACCATAGAGCTGTTTATACAAATGCACGCATGTTGAAAAGGTAGGGCTTGCCCCGTCAGCGTGTTGCAATTCAGAAATACGTTTATGTTTGCATCTCAACTGGAACAAATATTTATTGGAAGGTGGAAGAGAATCGAAATAGGTATCAGCCTATTTAATATTCAGAATAACGACTATTAGTCGGAACAATATATTTTATGTGCAAATATTTATTAATATTTTATGATTTAATACGATAAGGCATTTATAAATAACACAACCAAATAGAAGATTTTGATTGAAAACGATTATTAATTTATGGTAGCCGAAGTAATTTAAGTGAGTTTGGCATAGCTTGCTATGTTTTGAAGCATATTTGTAATTTTAAAGTGATTAGGCCAATTTTGGGGCGGTAAGGGGTAGTTGGGGGTGATTTAGGGTAGCCGAAGTAATTTAGGTGAGTTTGGAATAGTTTGCTATGGTTTGTAGCATTTTTGTAATTTTAAAGTGATTGGGCTTAGTTTGGGGTGGTAAGGGGTAGTTGGGGGTGATTTATGGTAGCCGAAGTAATTCAGGTGAGTTTGAGATAGTTTGCTATGGCTTGTAAGCATTTTTCGTAATTTTAAAGTGATTGGGCTTATTTTGGGGTGGTAAGGGGTAGTTGGGGGTGATTTATGGTAGCCGAAGTAATTTAGGTGAGTTAGGCATAGTTTGCTATGGTTTGTAGCATTTTTTGTAATTTTAAAGTGATTGGGCTTATTTTGGGGCAGTAAGGGGTTGTTGGGGGTGATTTATGTTAGCCGAAGTAATTTAGGTGAGTTAGGCATAGTTTGCTATGGTTTGTAGCATTTTTTATAATTTTAAAGTGATTGGGGTTATTTTGGGGTAGTAAGGGGTAGTTGGGGGTGATTTATGTTAGCCGAAGTAATTTAGGTGAGTTAGGCATAGTTTGTTATGGTTTGTAGCATTTTTTGTAATTTTAAAGTGATTGGGATGAGTTAGGGGTGGTAAGGGGTAGTTGGGGGTGATTTATGATAGCCTAAGTAATTTAAGTGAGTTTGGCATAGTTTGGTAAGGTTTGTAACATTTTTTGTAATTTTAAAGTGATTGGGCTTATTTTGGGGTGGTAAGGGGTAGTTGGGGGTGATTTTTGGTAGACGAAATAATATGTGTGAGTTGGACATAATCTGCCATGATTTGTGTCATTTTGTTTTATTTTAAAGTGATTGGAGTTACTTGGGGTTGCTAAGGGGTGGTAAGGGATGATTTAAAATAACGGATCTAGTTTATGTCAGTTTGGCATAGTTCGGGAATTTTTTGGGGTTGATTTGGTAAAGTTTGCAGTGGTAAGAGATATTTGAGGACGTTTAATGTTGACGGATTAAATTTGGAGTGATTTGGTAATTTTTAATTGAGTCACGGATCGACATTATAATTGAAATCAAAATTATAATTGAAATATCTGCGGCCTCGCTAGGTACGGCAAAAGTATGATCACGAAAGCAGAAACTCGACGTTGAAATTGTTTAGGTTAAATAAGTGCTTTTAATGTAAACCGGTCGCCCGTCGTCGAAGTTGTTTTGGCTAGATACGTGCTTCTAACATAAACACGGTCTCCGCGATCCGATCATTTTTTGTTTATTTTAGCCGGTTTTTATTGAATTACAAAGGAACCGGGCCGAATTTCGCAAAATCCCTTCTTAGTGTTCAGTTTCGGCACATGATACACCCGTGTCTAAAATTTCAAGTCTCCAGCCCTCACGGTTTGGGCTGTGGGTTGATTATGAATCAGTGTGTAGATGAATGAGTGAATGAATGAGTGTGTCAGTGAGGACACTTCGCTTTATATATATAGATTTTACGAATCATTATTTTTATTTTAAGCTCCAATATTTAGGGATAATACATATTGTTGTTTGCTTCTAATATCATTACGTCATTAATTCACATAGTAGTTGTTTTATTTTTAAGAACCGCGATCCAATAATGCTCCACACGCTGTACCCTTTATAATTAAAAATCGTTTCTGACGCTGAAGCAGCAATTTTCACAATTTTATTAGGTGCCTTCGATTGCGTATTAAATAAATTTGGATAGCAAAAGAGATTAATTGTATGTACCAAATAATACTCTGAAAGGTGTACTCGTATAGCCAGTCACAATTTTCGCGGTTGTTCTTCTATAGTTAGTAGATGTGTTAATATTTAGTACCGCGGTCGAGTACTGCTCAAGACGCTGAACCAACAATTCTCGAATTCTAAGAAACGATAAGAGAGGCGTGGTATGTGCGAAGTTCTGCATATATATTGAATCAAAACAAATGGATCATCGCCTTTTTACTTTTGTTACTTTGCCCTGTGATTGGGGTGATTCAAGGGAAGCTGAAGTAATTTATGTGAGTTTGGCATAGTTTGCTTGGAGTTCGTACAATTTTTTTTAATTTTAGGTTGATTTGGGGTGGTTTTATACGTTATGTTTGGGAGTGTTTAACGTAGACAGGTAAAATTTACAGAAATTTTGGTAATTAAAAATGAACAATTAAAGTCCATCATTTTTCACGGAAATTATACTGTGTGGTATTTGTAATCTGCTTACTATTAGATTTTCAAAATGCTCCATGTTAGTTATAAATAATATAGAACAACAATGAACACAATGTACGTAAAATAAATAGTGTACACGTGTATAAGCACAAAATACTTATGCGTATGAATTCAAAAAAACAAATACACCACTATCATTAACTGAACGTAAAAATAAGTGTAAAAATGTTAGTGGAGTCGGGGGTCCAACGCTGAAAATGTTTCTACAATCGGTTTCGCGTAGATTTGGTTAACGTGAGAAATGTTAAATTAAAATGTTTTATTTGATACCGATACAACTTCGAATACTGAAGCGCTGTCGATCTTGGAAAGATTGACCGTGCGACGGTAGTACTGTTCCAGCCAGTGAAGCAGCAATTTTCACAATTTTATTACGTGTACGTAACTTCTATTGGTAAATGTAACAATCTGGGTAGCAAAACAGATTCATTTGTATGTACCAACGTAAACGTAAACGTCAATTGATGCATGATGACATGACATCCAAGAAGTCCAATGAGGAAGATAATCTATATATATAAAGCGAAGTGTCCTCACTGACACACTCATCTACACATCTACACATTCACTAATTCACCGACAACCTACAGCCCAAACCGTGAGGGCTGGCGACTTGAAATTTTAGACACGGGTGTATCATGTGCCGAAACTGAACACTAAGAAGGGATTTTGCGAAATTCGGCCCGGTTCCTTTGTAATTCAATAAAAACCGGCTAAAATAAACAAAAAATGATCCGATCGCGGAGACCGTGTTTATGTTAGAAGCACGTATGTAGCCAAAACAACTTCGACGACGGGCGACCGGTTTACATTAAAAGCACTTATTTAACCTAAATAATTTCAACGTCGAGTTTCTGCTTTCGTGATCATACTTTTGCCGTACCTAGCGAGGCCGCCGATATTTCAATTATAATTTTGATTTCAATTATAATGTCGATCCGTGACTCAATTAAAAATTACCAAATCACTCCAAATTTAATCCGTCAACATTAAACATCCTCAAATATCTCTTACCACTGCAAACTTTACCAAATCAACCCCAAAAAATTCCCGAACTAAGCCAAACTGACATAAATTAGATCCGTTATCTTAAATCATCCCTTACCACCCTTTAGCAACCCCAAGTAACTCCAATCACTTTAAAATAAAACAAAATGACACAAATCATAGCAAACTATCCCTAACTCACCTAAATTACTTCGGCTACCATAAATCACCCCCAACTACCCCTTACCGCCCCAAACTCAGCCCAATCACTTTAAAATTACAAAAAATGTTACAAGCAATATCAAACTATGCCAAACTCATCTAAATTACTTCGGCTTCCATTAATCACCCCCAACTACCCCTTACCTCCCCAAAATAGGTTCAATCACTTTAAAATTACAAAAAAATTCTACAAACCGTAGCAAACTGTGCCAAGCTCTCCTAAATTACTTCGGCTACCATAAATCACCCCCAACTACCCCTTACAACCCCAAAATAAGCCCAATCACTTTAAAATTACAAAAAATTCTACAAACCATACCAAACTATGCCAAACTCACTTAAATTACTTCGGCTATTATAAATCACCCCCAACTACCCCTTGCCACCCCTAACTCATCCCAATCACTTTAAAATTACAAAAAATGCTACAAACCATAGCAAACTATGCCTAACTCACCTAAATTACTTCGGCTAACATAAATCACCCCCAACAACCCCCTACTACCCCAAAATAAGCCCAATCACTTTAAAATTACAAAAAATGCTACAAACCATAGCAAACTATGCCAAACTCACTTAAATTACTTCGGCTATCATAAATCACCCCCAACTACCCCTTACCACCCCTAACTCATCCCAATCACTTTAAAATTACAAAAAATGCTACAAACCGTAGCAAACTATGCCAAACTCACCTAAATTACTTCGGCTAACATAAATCACCCCCAACAACCCCTTACTACCCCAAAATAAGCCCAATCACTTTAAAATTACAAAAAAATGCTACAAACCATAGCAAACTATGCCTAACTCACCTAAATTACTTCGGCTACCATAAATCACCCCCAACTACCCCTTACCACCCCAAAATAAGCCCAATCACTTTAAAATTACAAAAAATGCTACAAACCATAGCAAACTATGCCAAACTCACTTAAATTACTTTGGCTTCTATAAATCACCCCCAACAACCCCTTACTACCCCAAAAAAAGCCCAATCACTTTAAAATTACAAAAAAATTCTACAAACCGTAGCAAACTATGCCAAACTCCCCTAAATTACTTCGGCTACCATAAATCACCCCGAACTACCCCTTACCACCCCCAAAATAAACCCAATCACTTTAAAATTACAAAATATTCAACAAATTATAGCAAACTATGCCTAACTCACCTAAATTACTTCGGCTACCATAAATCACCCCCAACTACCCCTTACCATCCCAAAATAAGCCCAATCACTTTAAAATTACAAAAAATGCTACAAACCATAGCAAACTATGCCAAACTCACTTAAATTACTTTGGCTTCTATAAATCACCCCCAACAACCCCTTACTACCCCAAAAAAAGCCCTATCACTTTAAAATTACAAAATATTCAACAAATCATAGCAAACAATGCCTAACTCACCTAAATTACTTCGGCTACCATAAATCACCCCCAACTACCCCTTACCACCCCCAAAATAAGCCCAATCACTTTAAAATTACAAAAAAATGCTACAAACCATAGCAAACTATGCCTAACTCACCTAGATTACTTCGGCTAACATAAATCACCCCCAACAACCCCTTACTACCCCAAAATAAGCCCAATCACTTTAAAATTACAAAAAATGCTACAAACCATAGCAAACTATGCCTAACTCACCTAAATTACTTCGGCTACCATAAATCACCCCCAACTACCCCTTACCACCCCAAACTCAGCCCAATCACTTTAAAATTACAAAAAATGTTACAAGCAATATCAAACTGTGCCAAACTCATCTAAATTACTTCGGCTTCCATTAATCACCCCCAACTACCCTTTACCTCCCCAAAATAGGCTCAATCACTTTAAAATTACAAAAAAATTCTACAAACCGTAGCAAACTGTGCCAAGCTCCCCTAAATTACTTCGGCTACCATAAATCACCCCCAACCACCCCTTACAACCCCAAAATAAGCCCAATCACTTTAAAATTACAAAAAATTCTACAAACCATACCAAACTATGCCAAACTCACTTAAATTACTTCGGCTATTATAAATCACCCCCAACTACCCCTTGCCACCCCTAACTCATCCCAATCACTTTAAAATTACAAAAAATGCTACAAACCATAGCAAACTATGCCTAACTCACCTAAATTACTTCGGCTAACATAAATCACCCCCAACAACCCCTTACTACCCCAAAATAAGCCCAATCACTTTAAAATTACAAAAAATGCTACAAACCATAGCAAACTATGCCAAACTCACTTAAATTACTTCGGCTATCATAAATCACCCCCAACTACCCCTTACCACCCCTAACTCATCCCAATCACTTTAAAATTACAAAAAATGCTACAAACCGTAGCAAACTATGCCAAACTCACCTAAATTACTTCGGCTAACATAAATCACCCCCAACAACCCCTTACTACCCCAAAATAAGCCCAATCACTTTAAAATTACAAAAAAATGCTACAAACCATAGCAAACTATGCCTAACTCACCTAAATTACTTCGGCTACCATAAATCACCCCCAACTACCCCTTACCACCCCAAAATAAGCCCAATCAATTTAAAATTACAAAAAATGCTACAAACCATAGCAAACTATGCCAAACTCACTTAAATTACTTTGGCTTCTATAAATCACCCCCAACAACCCCTTACTACCCCAAAAAAAGCCCAATCACTTTAAAATTACAAAAAAATTCTACAAACCGTAGCAAACTATGCCAAACTCCCCTAAATTACTTCGGCTACCATAAATCACCCCGAACTACCCCTTACCACCCCCAAAATAAACCGAATCACTTTAAAATTACAAAATATTCAACAAATTATAGCAAACTATGCCTAACTCACCTAAATTACTTCGGCTACCATAAATCACCCCCAACTACCCCTTACCATCCCAAAATAAGCCCAATCATTTTAAAATTACAAAAAATGCTACAAACCATAGCAAACTATGCCAAACTCACTTAAATTACTTTGGCTTCTATAAATCACCCCCAACAACCCCTTACTACCCCAAAAAAAGCCCAATGACTTTAAAATTACAAAATATTCAACAAATCATAGCAAACAATGCCTAACTCACCTAAATTACTTCGGCTACCATAAATCACCCCCAACTACCCCTTACCACCCCCAAAATAAGCCCAATCACTTTAAAATTACAAAAAAATGCTACAAACCATAGCAAACTATGCCTAACTCACCTAGATTACTTCGGCTAACATAAATCACCCCCAACAACCCCTTACTACCCCAAAATAAGCCCAATCACTTTAAAATTACAAAAAATGCTACAAACCATAGCAAACTATGCCTAACTCACCTAAATTACTTCGGCTACCATAAATCACCCCCAACTACCCCTTACCGCCCCAAACTCAGCCCAATCACTTTAAAATTACAAAAAATGTTACAAGCAATATCAAACTATGCCAAACTCATCTAAATTACTTCGGCTTCCATTAATCACCCCCAACTACCCCTTACCTCCCCAAAATAGGCTCAATCACTTTAAAATTACAAAAAAATTCTACAAACCGTAGCAAACTGTGCCAAGCTCCCCTAAATTACTTCGGCTACCATAAATCACCCCCAACTACCCCTTACCGCCCCAAACTCAGCCCAATCACTTTAAAATTACAAAAAATGTTACAAGCAATATCAAACTATGCCAAACTCATCTAAATTACTTCGGCTTCCATTAATCACCCCCAACTACCCCTTACCTCCCCAAAATAGGCTCAATCACTTTAAAATTTCAAAAAATTCTACAAACCATACCAAACTATGCCAAACTCACTTAAATTACTTCGGCTATTATAAATCACCCCCAACTACCCCTTGCCACCCCTAACTCATCCCAATCACTTTAAAATTACAAAAAATGCTACAAACTATGCCTAACTCACCTAGATTACTTCGGCTAACATAAATCACCCCCAACAACCCCTTACTACCCCAAAATAAGCCCAATTACTTTAAAATTACAAAAAATGCTACAAACCATAGCAAACTATGCCAAACTCACTTAAATTACTTCGGCTATCATAAATCACCCCCAACTTCCCCTTACCACCCCTAACTCATCCCAATCACTTTAAAATTACAAAAAATGCTATAAACCGTAGCAAACTATGCCAAACTCACCTAAATTACTTCGCCTAACATAAATCACCCCGAACTACCCCTTACCAACCCCAAAATAAACCCAATCACTTTAAAATTACAAAATATTCAACAAATTATAGCAAACTATGCCTAACTCACCTAAATTACTTCGGCTACCATAAATCACCCCCAACTACCCCTTACCGTCCCAAAATAAGCCCAATCACTTTAAAATTACAAAAAATGCTACAAACCATAGCAAACTATGCCAAACTCACTTAAATTACTTTGGCTTCTATAAATCACCCCCAACAACCCCTTACTACCCCAAAAAAAGCCCAATCACTTTAAAATTACAAAATATGCAACAAATCATAGCAAACAATGCCTAACTCACCTAAATTACTTCGGCTACCATAAATCACCCCCAACTACCCCTTACCACCCCCAAAATAAACCCAATCACTTTAAAATTACAAAAAAATGCTACAAACCATAGCAAACTATGCCTAACTCACCTAGATTACTTCGGCTAACATAAATCACCCCCAACAACCCCTTACTACCCCAAAATAAGCCCAATCACTTTAAAATTACAAAAAATGCTACAAACCATAGCAAACTATGCCTAACTCACCTAAATTACTTCGGCTACCATAAATCACCCCCAACTACCCCTTACCACCCCAAACTAAGCCCAATCACTTTAAAATTACAAAAAATGCTACAAACCATAGCAAACTATACCAAACTCACCTAAATTACTTCGGCTACCATAAATCACCCCCAACTACCCCTTACCGCCCCAAAATTAGCCTAATTACTTTAAAATTACAAAAATGCTACAAAACATAGCAAGCTATGCCAAACTCACTTAAGTTACTTCGGCTACCATAAATTAATAATCGTTTTCAATCAAAATCTTCTATTTGGTTGTGTTATTTATAAATGCCTTATCATATTAAATCATAAAATATTAATAAATATCTGCACATAAAATATATTGTTCCGACTAATAGTCGTTATTCTGAATATTAAATATGTTGATACCTATTTTGATTCTCTTCCACCTTCCAATAAATATTTGTTCCAGTTGAGATGCAAACATAAAGGTATTTCTGAATTGCAACACGCTGACGGGGCAAGCCCTACCTTTTCAACATGCGTGCATTTGTATAAACAGCTCTATGGTTTTTAACTTTAAAGAGGTATTAAGGCGGTGTAAGCGCTAGATTTTCGTAAAAATATCTAAAAAATTCGAAATTCTGCAGTTGAATTACAGAACTATTTTTGTGTTCGATAGTAAATTTATATTTGGAGTGGCACTGCCAACCCTGCCACACCTGACGAGCTCCCTGCTGACTACTCTCCTTCCAGGGAAACTTTATAAATCAACGGCAAAATAATTTAGGACGCCTGAATGTGAAAATATCACTGTGTAATAAGTTCAGACTGACATGGATCACTTGAAATTTTGATATTTGTTTGTAATTCGTCACAGTTCCATGAAGGAATGCATGTATGTTAATGTAAACAAGTGTTAGTTTGTCGGAGAGGCCGAATAAGATTTTTAACATTCCCGTCAAAATATTTATTTACTTTAGAATGTTAATTTCTTAAATTGATTTTGTGAAAATTATGACGGGCCATACGAGTACACCTGTGCCAGTATTATTTGGTACATACAAATTAATCTCTTTTGTTATCCAAATTGTTTTCATACGCACTAGGCACGTGCACCTCATATAATTGTGAAAATTGCTGCTTCAGCGTCTGGAACGCTGGTACTCAACGTCGCCAAGGTCGAGGCGACGCATCGGTATTCAAAGTTTTATCGCTATTAAATAAATTATTTTAATATAATATTCCCGATTTGTTCTTGCCGTTAACCAAAACTCTCCCCAATCGATTTTCGAAAAATTTCCAGCGTCGGACCGGACTTCACTTATTTTCGTACGCTAATTTTTACGTTCAGTTAATGATAGTGGTGTATTTGTTCTTCACCAAACCTGCTCCGGCCGAAATCCGAAATTTTCACTGACATCATACGCTTAAGTATTGTATGCTTATACACGATTTACACTATTTATTTTACGTATATTGCGTTCATTATTGTTCTGCATTATTTATAACTAAGATGGAGCAGTTTGAAAATCTAATAGTAAGCGGAGAACAAATACCACCACGTATAATTCCCGTGAAAAGTGATGGAAATAGTCTTTCTTACTATCTTTCCTATTGAATTTTTAATACCGGAAATAGAGCTCAAGAGCGAAGAATAACTTCGACTTTTTTTATACATAATTCCTAAATACTTCGTTTTTATGGTGTAAAATTTTGTATTTATATATTTCAACATTGTCTTTAACGTTGTCAGAGAACTAAATGGTAATAATTTGGATTAATTTAGCTTCTATGTCAACTCTCCTTCTCTTGAAACTTTTGAAAACAACGACAAAATTCTTTAGGGCGCCTGGATTTGAAAATATAACTCTGTGTAATAAGTTTAGACTGACTAGAGTGAAAAGAAAGGAGCTTGCACCCAGAAACGAAATTAAATGGAACACTTGAAGTTGCAATATTTGTTTGTAATTCGTCACAAGTCCATGAGGGAATGCGTGTTAATGTAAACAAATGTGAGTTTATTGGAGAGGCCGAATAAGATTTTTACATTATTGAAGCAGCTGGAGCCTGCCACGTCAAGGGCAATGTCACAAACGTGAAAAGGCGATGCTCGATTTAGTTTGATTGAGTGTCTATGCAGAAATTCGCACATACCAAGCGTTGGATAAGCCTTTCTTATCGTTTCTTAGAATTCGAGAATTGCTGGTTCAGCGTGTGGAGCAGTACTCGATCGCGGTGTTTAATTTTAACACAACTACAATTGTGAAAATTGCTGCTCCAGCGTCGGAAACTGTTCGCAAAGTCGCCAAATTCGATGAGGCGACGCATCAGTGTTCGAAGGTCTACCACTATCAAATAAAGTATTTTAATTTAACATTTGATCCTCGCGTTAACCAAATCTGCCCCCAATCAATTTTCGAAAAATTATCAGCATCGGACCGGACTCCACTTATATTTGTACGCTAATTTTTACGTTTAGTTAATGATAGTGGTGTATTTGTTTTTCACCAAATTTGCCCCGAAATTTTCACCGTTGTATGTACAGCCATGGACAGTCAAGAATAACACCCGTGTCATGCAAATACCCACTCTATGAGATATTGTCATTGAGTCGGTATTTGCATCACATCCGCCGGCTAAAGTGTTATTCTTGACTGTCCACGGTTGTACCAGATATCACTGACATTCATACCAGTGGCGGTGTAAGCGCTAAATTTTCGTGAAAATATCTGAAAAATTCATAATTCTGCAACTGAATTACAGAACTAATTTTGTGTTCGATAGTAAATTTATACTTGGAGTGGCACTGCCAACCCTGCCACCCCTGACGAGCCCCACTGCTGACTACTTTCCTTCCAGAAAAATTTTTGAAATCAGCGGCAAAATAAATTTAGGGCACCTGGATGTGAAAATATCACTATGTAATAAGTTCAGACTGACAAGAGTGAAAAAAACCGCTTGCATCCAGAAACGAAATCAAATGGAACACTTGAAATTTAGATATTTGTTTGTAATTCGTCACAGGTCCATGAAGGCATGCATGTTAATGTAAACAAGTGTTAGTTTGTCGGAGAGGCCGAATAAGATTTTTACATCCACCACATTCCCGTCAAAATATTTATTTACTTTAGTATGTTAATTCATTTTGTGCAAATTATGACGGGCCATACGAGTACACCTGCGCGAGTATTATTTGGTAATCCAAATTCTTTTAATACGCGCTATAAACGTGCACCTAATATAATTGTCAACGTCGCCAAGGTCGAGGAGGCGCATCAGTATTCGAAGTTCTATCGCTATTAAATAAATTTTTTTAATATAATATTCCCGATTTGTTCTTGACGTTAAGTAAATATCTCCCCAATCGATTTTCGAAAAATTACCATCGTCGTACCGGACTCCACTTATATACCGTACGCTAATTTTTACGTTCATTTAATGATAGTGGTGTATTTGATCTTCACCAAACCTGCTCCGGCCAAAATCCGAAATTTGTAGTTTTACCGGATTTCGCTGACATCATAAGTAATGTGTGCTTATACACGATTTACACTATTTATTTTATGTACATTGTGTTCATTATTGTTCTGCATTATTTATAACTAAGATGGAGGAATAGTAAGCGGGGTACAAATACCACCACGTATAATTCCTCTGAAAAGTGATGGAAATAGTTTTTTTTACTATCTTTCCTATTGCATTTTATTACCGAAAATAGAGCTCAAGAGGTTCACACTATAATTGTTCATTTTAAAATTACCAAATTTTCTGTATATTTTACCACCCCTAAACATAATGTACAATTCCAAACTACTGTCAAAAATCATACACTTGCCATTCCAAACTACCCCACATCAACCTAAAATGTAAAAAAATTACGAATTCCAAGCAAACTACGCTAAACTCGCATAAATTACTTCGACTTCCGCTATATCACCCCAACCACTTCTTACCAAGCCAAACTAAACCCAATCACATTAAAATTACCAAAAGTTTCGTTTAATCCGCCAAAGCTAAACCCCGCCAACCATCAATAACCATTCAAAACAATCCCCAAAAAAACCCTTATCATCCGAAACTACACAAAATACATCGTTTTTATGGTGTGAAATTATGTATTTACTAGCTGAATGTACCCGGCGTTGCCCGGACGTAGATTAAATAAACGCAGTGTTGACAAAAGTGGTGTATTTGTGATGTAGACTAATCGACATTATAATACAATTAAACAGGAATGCTCTACTTTTCCAATCACAAAATAAACAAATTTGCTGAAATTAACCTGCATTGCCAGGACCGGGTACTTCAATATGATTTGGAAAATGACGATAATTTCGTTTCTGGGTGCAAGCTCCTTTTTTTTCACTCTTTTTCACTCTTCAAGAGAAGGAGAGTTGACAGAGAAGCTGAACTATTCCAAATTATTCCCATTTAGTTCTCTAACAACGTTAAAGAATGTCGTCGAAGAATGTTGAAATATATAAATAAATAATTTCACACCATAAAAACGATGTATTTGGTGTAGTTTCGGATGATAAGGTTTTTTTTGGGGATTGTTTTGAATGGTTATTGATGGTTGGCGGGGTTTAGCTTTGGCGGATTAAACGAAACTTTTGGTAATTTTAATGCGATTGGGTTTAGTTTGGCTTGGTATGAAGTGGTTGGGGTGATATAGCGGAAGTCGAAGTAATTTATGCGAGTTTAGCGTAGTTTGCTTGTAATTCGTAATTTTTTTACATTTTAGGTTGATGTGGGGTAGTTTGGAATGGCAAGTGTATGATTTTTGAAAGTAGTTTGGAATGGTACATTATGTTTAGGGGTTTTTAACGTATTCAGGTAAAATATACAGAAAATTTGGTAATTTTAAAATGAACAATTATAGTGCGAACCTCTTGAGCTCTATTTTCGGTAATAAAATGCAATAGGAAAGATAGTAAAAAAGACTATTTCCATCACTTTTCAGAGGAATTATACGTGGTGGTATTTGTACCCCGCTTACTATTCCTCCATCTTAGTTATAAATAATACAGAACAATAATGAACACAATGTACATAAAATAAATAGTGTAAATCGTGTATAAGCACACATTACTTATGATGTCAGTGAAATCCGGTAAAACTGCAAATTTCGGATTTTGGCCGGAGCAGGTTTGGTGAAGATCAAATACACCACTATCATTAAATGAACGTAAAAATTAGCGTACGGTATATAAGTGGAGTCCGGTACGACGATGGTAATTTTTCGAAAATCGATTGGGGAGATATTTACTTAACGTCAAGAACAAATCGGGAATATTATATTAAAAAAATTTATTTAATAGCGATAGAACTTCGAATACTGATGCGTCGCCTCGACCTTGGCGACGTTGAGTACCAGCGTTCCAGACGCTGAAGCAGCAATTTTAACAATTATATTAGGTGCACGTGCCTAGTGCGTATTAAAAAAATTTGGATTACCAAATAATACTCGCGCAGGTGTACTCGACTGGCCCGTCATAATTTGCACAAAATGAATTAACATACTAAAGTATATAAATATTTTGACGGGAATGTGGTGGGTGTAAAAATCTTATTCGGCCTCTCCGACAAACTAACACTTGTTTACATTAACATGCATGCCTTCATGGACCTGTGACGAATTACAAACAAATATCTAAATTTCAAGTGTTCCATTTGATTTCGTTTCTGGATGCAAGCGGTTTTATTCACTCTTGTCAGTCTGAACTTATTACATAGTGATATTTTCACATCCAGGTGCCCTAAATTTATTTTGCCGCTGATTTCAAAAATTTTTCTGGAAGGAAAGTAGTCAGCAGTGGGGCTCGTCAGGGGTGGCGGGGTTGGCAGTGCCACTCCAAGTATAAATTTACTATCGAACACAAAATTAGTTCTGTAATTCAGTTGCAGAATTATGAATTTTTCAGATATTTTCACGAAAATTTAGCGCTTACACCGCCACTGGTATGAATGTCAGTGATATCTGGTACATACAACGGTGAAAATTTCGGGGCAAATTTGGTGAAAAACAAATACACCACTATCATTAACTAAACGTAAAAATTAGCGTACAAATATAAGTGGAGTCCGGTCCGATGCTGATAATTTTTCGAAAATTGATTGGGGGCAGATTTGGTTAACGCGAGGATCAAATGTTAAATTAAAATACATTATTTGATAGCGGTAGACCCTCGAACACTGTTGCGTCGCCTCAGCGAATTTGGCGACTTTGCGAACAGTTTCCGACGCTGGAGCAGCAATTTTCACAATTGTAGTTGTGTTAAAATTAAACACCGCGATCGAGTACTGCTCCACACGCTGAACCAGCAATTCTCGAATTCTAAGAAACGATAAGAAAGGCTTATCCAACGCTTGGTATGTGCGAATTTCTGCATAGACACTCAATCAAACTAAATCGAGCATCGCCTTTTCACGTTTCTGACCTTGCCCTTGACGTGGCAGGCTCCAGCTGCTTCAATAATGTAAAAATCTTATTCGGCCTCTACAATAAACTCACATTTGTTTACATTAACACGCATTCCCTCATGGACTTGTGACGAGTTACAAACAAATATTTCAACTTCAAGTGTTCCATCTAATTTCGTTTCTGGGTGCAAGCTCCTTTATTTTCACTCTAGTCAGTCTAAACTTATTACACAGAGTTATATTTTCAAATCCAGGCGCCCTAAAGAATTTTGTCGTTGTTTTCAAAAGTTCCAAGAGAAGGAGAGTTGACATAGAAGCTAAATTATTCCAAATTATTCCCATTTAGTTCTCTGACAACGTTAAAGACAATGTTGAAATATATGAATACAAAATTTTACACCATAAAAACGAAGTATTTAGGAATTATGTATAAAAAAAGTCGAAGTTATTCTTCGCTCTTGAGCTCTATTTCCGGTATTAAAAATGCAATAGGAAAGATAGTAAGAAAGACTATTTCCATCACTTTGCACGGGAATTATACGTGGTGGTATTTGTTCTCCGCTTACTATTAGATTTTCAAACTGCTCCATCTTATAAATAATGCAGAACAATAATGAACGCAATGTACGTAAAATAAATAGTGTAAATAAATCGTGTCTAAGCATACAATACTTAAGCGTATGATGTCAGTGAAAATTTCGGATTTCGGCCGGAGCAGGTTTGGTGAAGAACAAATACACCACTATCATTAACTGAACGGTAAAAATTAGGGTACGAAAATAAGTGAAGTCCGGTCCGACGCTGGAAATTTTTCGAAAATCGATTGGGGAGAGTTTTGGTTAACGGCAAGAACAAATCGGGAATATTATATTAAAATAATTTATTTAATAGCGATAGAACTTTGAATACCGATGCGTCGCCTCGACCTTGGCGACGTTGAGTACCAGCGTTCCAGACGCTAAAGCAGCAATTTTCACAATTATATGAGGTGCACGTGCCTAGTGCGTATAAAAACAATTTGGATAACAAAAGAGATTAATTTGTATGTACCAAATAATACTCGCACAGGTGTACTCGTATGGCCCGTCATAATTTTCACAAAATCAATTTAAGAAATTAACATTCTAAAGTAAATAAATATTTTGACAGGAATGTTAAAAATCTTATTCGGTCTCTCCGACAAACTAACACTTGTTTACATTAACATGCATTCCTTCATGGACCTGTGACGAATTACAAACAAATATCGAAATTTCAAGTGTTCCTTGTCAGTCTGAACTTATTACACAGTGATATTTTCACATTCAGGCGCCCTAAATTATTTTGACGTTGATTTATAAAGTTTCCCTGGAAGGAGAGTAGTCAGCAGGTGCCTTGTCAGGGGTCGCAGGGTTGGCAGTGCCACTCCAAGTATAAATTTACTATCGAACACAAAGATAGTTCTGATTCAATTGCAGAATTTCGAATTTTTCAGATATTTTTACGAAACTCTAGCGCTTACACCGCCTTTATACCTCTTTAAAGTTAAAAACCATAGAGCTGTTTATACAAATGCACGCATGTTGAAAAGTTAGGGCTTGCCCCGTCAGCGTGTTGCAATTCAGAAATACGTTTATGTTTGCATCTCAACTGGAACAAATATTTATTGGAAGGTGGAAGAGAATTGAAATAGGTATCAGCCTATTTAATATTCAGAATAACGACTATTAGTCGGAACAATATATTTTATGTGCAGATATTTATTAATATTTTATGATTTAATACGATAAGGCATTTATAAATAACACAACCAAATAGAAGATTTTGATTGAAAACGATTATTAATTTATGGTAGCCGAAGTAATTTAAGTGAGTTTGGCATAGCTTGCTATGTTTTGTAGCATTTTTGTAATTTTAAAGTGATTAGTCTAATTTTGGGGCGGTAAGGGGTAGTTGGGGGTGATTTATGGTAGCCGAAGTAATTTAGGTGAGTTTGGAATAGTTTGCTATGGTTTGTAGCATTTTTTGTAATTTTAAAGTGATTGGGCTTAGTTTGGGGTGGTAAGGGGTAGTTGGGGGTGATTTATGGTAGCCGAAGTAATTCAGGTGAGTTTGAGATAGTTTGCTATGGCTTGTAGCATTTTTCGTAATTTTAAAGTGATTGGGCTTATTTTGGGATGGTAAGGGGTAGTTGGGGGTGATTTATGGTAGCCGAAGTAATTTAGGTGAGTTAGGCATAGTTTGCTATGGTTTGTAGCGTTTTTTGTAATTTTAAAGTGATTGGGCTTATTTTGGGGGTGGTAAGGGGTATTTGGGGGTGATTTATGGTAGCCGAAGTAATTTAGGTGAGTTAGGCATAGTTTGCTATGGTTTGTAGCATTTTTTGTAATTTTAAAGTGATTGGGTTTAGTTTGTGATTGGTAAGGGGTAGTTGGGGGTGTTTTATGGTAGCCGAAGTAATTCAGGTGAGTTTGAGATAGTTTGCTACGGTTTGTAGAATTTTTTTGTAATTTTAAAGTGAATGAGCCTATTTTGGGGTGGTAAGGGGTAGTTGGGGGTGATTTATGGAAGCCAAAGTAATTTAGATGAGTTTGGCATAGTTTGATATGGCTTGTAACATTTTTTGTAATTTTAAAGTGATTGGGCTGAGTTTGGGGTGGTAAGGGGTAGTTGGGGGTGATTTATGATAGCCGAAGTAATTTAAGTGAGTTTGGCATAGTTTGCTATGGTTTGTAGCATTTTTTGTAATTTTAAAGTGATTGGGTTTAGTTTGTGGTTGGTAAGAGGTAGTTGGGGGTGATTTATGGTAGCCGCAGTAATTTAAGTGGGTTCGGCATAGTTTGCTATGGTTTGTAGCATTTTTTGTAATTTTAAAGTGATTGGGCTTATTTTGGGGTGGTAAGGGGTAGTTGGGGGTGATTTATGGTAGCCGAAGGAAATTAGGTAAGTTAGGCATGTATGTATGTAAATTAGTGGAGGGTAGTCTGTGCGACCACTGGACTTAGGCCCCAGCGGGCCCCTTGTCCTGCCTCCGTTAGGGGATCACTCCAGCTGGGTCGATAGCCATCCTATTTGGTTGAAATAGTTGACCACCGTGCCCAGGGGGATCTCCCTTATGTTGGCCATTGATGGCCATTTGTCCCCAAGTATGGATTCTCTGATGGACGAAAGCGCAGTGCATTCGCAAAGTACGTGCTGCACTGTTTCGTCTTCTTGTTCACATCCTCTACAAAGTGGTGTGTGTTCTAGCTTCATTTGGTGAAGGTGTTTTCTTAAATGACAGTGCCCGGTCAGAATGCCAGTCGCGAGGCGCAGGTTCTTCTTGGTCATTGTCAAAAATTTGTTTGCTGCGTCCTTGCTAGGATACATTAGTAATTCCTTGGCATGGCGACAGCTGGTTGTGTCATCCCATCTCTCTTTGAATTGAGAGTGGGTGTTTTCCTTTATAAGTTTTGTTCTTGCTGAGGTTGATAGCGTATTTGAGGGGCCTAAGATCTTTCTTTTGGCTGCCCTCGCCGCCAACTCGTCAGCTTTTATGTTACCCATGTTTTCCGCGTGGCCTCTAACCCAGCAAACAGAAATTGTGTTCGCTGTGGCGATCTCCGCGAGTGCTTTATGGGTTTCTAATACTGCCCTCGATACAGTTTTGTATCTTTGAAGGGACAGTAGTGCTTGTCTACTATCTGTGTAGATTCGTATCTTTTTGCCGCTGGCCTGTCTGCGTGCAATTTCTTTTGCGGCTATGGATATACCTGCCAGCTCGGTATCCGTTACGCTGGCGTATTTATCCATAGTCCAGCTGCTTCGAATTCGCAGGCTTCTTGAAAATATTCCACAGCCCGCTCCTTCTTTCTTTTTCGATCCATCCGTGAAGACCTTTATGGTCTCTTCATCGGATGTTTCGTTTGGTTTTATGTCGATTGCGTAGGGTTTGTTAAAGACAAACTGGGGGGAGATATCGTTGGTGCCTGCCTGTAGTTGAGGTATCTTCTTGACCGCCTCATCCCACAGTCGGCGCCTTATCTCGCCACATCCTACGCTTGACTGTACACCGAGACTCCTGAGGCGTGCCATCGTTGTCAGTGCCGTTTCCTCGAGATAGATATCAAGAGGTGGCAAGCACAACATCACTTCCATCGCTCGTGTCGGTGTTGTCCGCATAGCGCCGGTTATGCACAGACATGCGGTTCTCTGTGGTCGGCTAAGTTTGTGTTTAGCTGTTGTCTGTTGACTTTTTGGCCACCAGACGACGCTGCCATAGGCAATCATCGGTCTCACAATTGCAGTGTATACCCACATCAGGACCTTGGGTTTCATTCCCCAGGTTTTCCCCACGGTCCTGCGGCACTGCTCGTAGAAGATGTACGCCTTTTTTATCCTTCTGTCGATGTGAAGGTTCCATGTTAGCTTGCTATCAAAGGTTACTCCAAGGTATTTCACTTCGGTCGCAAAGCTTAGTTTTGTGTTTAGAAAGCTTGGTGCTTTTAGCTTCTCCGTCTTTCTTTTTTTCGTGAAGAGAACCATCTCTGTCTTCCTGGGGTTTGCAGACAGAGTGTGTTCTCTGCACCATTTTTCAGTTATTCTCAGCGCCTCCTGTGCTCTGTCGCACAGGATGCTTTCGAACTTACCACTAAGCAGGATTGTTAAATCGTCTGCGTATGCAATGGTGTAGAAGCCTTGGGAGTTGAGTCGACGCAAAAGGCTGTCGAGAACCAAGTTCCACAGCAGCGGAGATAAAACTCCGCTCTGCGGACAGCCTCTCGCGACTTTACATCTCACCATCTTGTCTCCCACACTGATTTTTACTGCTCTGTTTGAGAGCATGTTTGCTATCCAGCCCCGGATGGTGGGGTGTACGTTCCTTTCCGTCAGGGCTGCATCAATCTTTTGGAAGGTGGTTTTATCAAATGCACCTTCTATATCTAGAAATATACCCAGGGTGGACTCTTTGTTGTCCAATGATCTTTCAATCCGACTAGTGACCAAGTGTAGGGCACTGTCAGTGGATCTGCCTGGAGTGTATGCCTGTTGGTTGGGATGCAATGTGTCAGCAATTGTTTCCCTCAGGTGGCGTTCGCACAGTCTTTCCATCGTCTTTAGTAAGAACGAGGTCAGGCTTATGGACCGGTATGCTTTGGGGGTGGTGTAATCCATTCTCCCCGCTTTTGGGATGAGCACGGCTTTTACCTCTCTCCAGTCTTTTGGGATGTACTGGTGTGCAAGGCACGACCTGAACAGTCCCACCAGGTGCGGCAGCAGTTCTTCCAGGCCCCACTGGAGTAGTGCTGGATGTATGCCGTCGCTTCCTGGTGATTTGAATGGGGAGAAGCTCTGTAGTGCCCATCTTATTCTTTCTTCTCCAACAATTCGTTCTGAAATTTCCCATTCCGGATCCGAAGGGTTGGTGTCAGGTTCATCTGGCCATTCTTCCCGTTCGGTTGGAACCGAGTCCGGGAAGTGAGTCTGCATAAGCAGCTCTAGGCTTTCTTGTAGGTCGGTTGTTCGTGTACCATCTTCCTTGGTTAGGAGACCCAAGTCATGCTCCTTATCTTTTGCGAGGATCTTATAAAGTCTTGCCACCTGCGAGTGATTTTCGATCTCCTCGCAGTAGGCTCTCCACGCTGCTCTTTGTCTTTTCCTGACTGTTTTTTTAAACTCTCTTAGGAGTGTTTTGTATTGGTCCCAGTCTGAGCCGGGTCCCTTTCGTTTGGCTTTGTTGAAAGCTGCCCGAGTTCTAATTTTGAGGTCGCTCAATTCCTGGGTCCACCATTTGGTAGCTTCTCCAGGTTGAGCCGATGTCCTCAGGGGGCAGGATGTTTCAAAAGCTTTTTTAATCTTATTTTGTATGTCCTTGACATATTGTTCTATTTCGACGCAGCTGCTTGGTGCGCGACATTGTGTATGCTTAAGTCCCTCCCGGAGTTGACTGAGATATTTATCTCTGTCTGTCCTTCGGGGGTCCCTAAACAATCTCGCGGGTGTCCTCGTGAGGTCGATTTCGAATTTTATCCACTGGTGGTCAGACATCGTAATCGAATCTGATACGCGCCAGTTGCGGATTGTTCTCGATATGTGCGCCGTAGCGATCGTTATATCTATTACAGTTTGACTCTTAGCGTTGACAAATGTCGGAACGCAGCCTCTGTTGGTGATGCAGAGGCTGTTTCCGCTTATGTAATCGAAAAGAGACTCACCCCTTGCGTTGTTGTCCTTACTGCCCCAGGTCACGTGGTGTGCGTTTGCGTCGCATCCCACGATGACTTCCCATTTCTGGGAGTGACAGTACGCTATCAGGTCCTCCAGTTCCCTTGTTGGTGGTGGGATGGTCGCGTCTGTTGGGAGGTACGCTGAAGCTAGGACTAAAACGGTCGGTTTGCCGGCCACTACCCATTCCACCTTTACGGCCGTTAGGTCAGATGTTGACAGGTGTTGGAGTGGTTCGGTTTTTATATGCCGAGGGACGTAGACCGCTGTCCTCGGCTTCTCTGTAGTGGACGTGCTAAAAGTGCGTCCAGTTAGTTTTGATAACCCTGAAATCTTGGATTTGACTATCCAGGGTTCCTGAATTAGTGCCAGTGCATTCTGATCCATATCCAGGTGCCGGCATAAAGTTGCCGTTGCAGCCCTGCTATGGTGCAGATTGCACTGGACTATTTTTACCTCCTTGTTTGCAGTGCCCATTGGGCTGCCTGGTGGTTGTTTTTTTTTTTAGTTGGTGGCCTCGGTTTCCATCCCTTGTGGGGAGGCTGCCTTGGCCGCTGTTGTTTCCAGGTCTGGAGGTGCAGCTTCGTGTGTTGCTGCTTCCTCCTTTCCTGGTTCTTCCCGTTTGACCCTCAGGGTGAGGTGGCGGAAGAGATAAGAAATCTTCATGCCTTCCTCTCTTAGGGTCTTCATGTCCTCATCTCCGATGCCGAAGACGAGGAGATGCCCTCGCGGGTTGGTCTTCGCCTCATGGTGGAAGACGCACCATTTGCCCACCGTCACCTCCGCGTTCTGACTCGCTAGGCGACGGATGACAAGCTCCTTCTCGGCGAGGGGAGTTTCCTCCTCCTCAGGGATCCAGAGCGATGCCTTCGTCAGCCTAGGAAGCTGGTCCGAACGGATGACGGCTAGCTCGGCGTCCTTCCAGGGTTTTAGGGTGTTTACAGTGGCCTTAAGCCACTGTATTCCTTTGTCGTTGTCGCAGACAACCCTGATTATCTCACCAGAGTATGTCCACGACTTGAACGTTGGAGTTTGCGAGCTTGACGAAGGCGACAGTATTGTTTTGTCGAGGGCCTCCGTCATCGCTCGTTTGACAAGAGCGGCCCTCTCTGCGGTTATTTTGCCGAGGGGGTTGCTCTTATCTATTATTGCAACTTTGAGGTGGCTCGTGGCTGCTTCTTTATAACTGGTCGGTGGAGGGGCCGTTCTGGTCCTTTTGTGACGTCTCGGCGTCACCTCCGACGAATTATCCGACCGGCTGCGTTTTTTCGAGGGGGGGTTTGCTCCCCTGGTTTTTGTCGACGCCGGCGGCACTCCACTAGGGTTCCTAGCCTCCTTGGGGGGATGTTGTCCCCTTTTCGGAGGCGGCACACCTTTGGGAGGCACTACCTGCGCTTGTTTTGGTCCGCCAGAGGTAGAGGGCAGCTGTGCTTGGGCAGCAGCCTGCATTTTTGCCTTCTTCCTCCTCTTGACCTCCGCCCCACAGAGTCGCTTCCCTCTGCGTCGGCCTTCTTTCCGTTCCTGCGAGGAAACAGATGTTTTTTGTGGCGAGCATGGCTGCTCTGCCACTGTTGGTGGTTGTGGCGAGCGTTGGCGCTCAGCCACTGTTTTTTGGTTGGCTTTTGTATTGTCCATACCTGAGTTTGAGGTTTCATCCTCCCAGCTCCCCACCCACCACGGAGTCCCATACGGGGATGCCACATGGCAAGCCCATGTGGACGTCAGGGCTACTGTTTGGATATAGACCCCAGAGGCGAGCAACGCAGAGAGGAGGTTGTGCGTCGCTGTACACCGGAGCCACCGGTGCCCAGCTTCGCAGTCTCCCACGCGCCCCTCTGCCTCCAGAAGTCTCACCCTATCGGCCCTCTGACTTGACGACACAGCCGGTTGATCGGAGTGGGTTAGTTCCGACCGCCCGTCTAGGAGAAATCCAGGCCAAAGTGGTGTGTTGCTGGGACTCCAGGCGTACCTGGGCCCAACTCAACCACCAGGATCCTTTCATCCTCCGTCACGGGACGCCACGCACGGCACAAACACGTGGGAGATGGTTGGCGGCGGTTGTTTTCGTTCCACCATGCAGGGTTTTACTCCTGAGGCTTCCCTACTTACTCCCACTAGTTTCAGCCCGTAAAGGCATCCACCGTTCCCCTATCCACCACCTGGGGACGCCCCCGGTAGGTATCTCAACCCTCAGGCCCCTAAGTTAGGCATAGTTTGCTATGGTTTGTAGCATTTTTTGTAATTTTAAAGTGATTTGGCTTATTTTGGGGTGGTAAGGGGTAGTTGGGGGTGATTTATGGTAGCCGAAGTAATTTAGGGGAGTTTGGCATAGTTTGCTATGGTTTGTAGAATTTTTTGTAATTTTAAAATGATTGGGTTTACTTTGGGGTTGTAAGGGGTAGTTCGGGGTGATTTATAGTAGCCGAAGTAATTTAGGGGAGTTTGGCATAGTTTGCTACGGTTTGTAGAATTTTTTTGTAATTTTAAAGTGATTGAGCCTATTTTGGGGTGGTAAGGGGTATTTGGGGGTGATTTATGGAAGCCAAAGTAATTTAGATGAGTTTGGCATAGTTTGATATGGCTTGTAACATTTTTTGTAATTTTAAAGTGATTGGGCTGAGTTTGGGGTGGTAAGGGGTAGTTGGGGGTGATTTATGATAGCCGAAGTAATTTAAGTGAGTTTGGCATAGTTTGCTATGGTTTGTAGCATTTTTTGTAATTTTAAAGTGATTGGGTTTAGTTTGTGGTTGGTAAGGGGTAGTTGGGGGTGATTTATGGTAGCCGCAGTAATTTAAGTGGGTTCGGCATAGTTTGCTATGGTTTGTAGCATTTTTTGTAATTTTAAAGTGATTGGGCTTAGTTTGGGGTGGTAAGGGGTAGTTGGGGGTGATTTATGGTAGCCGAAGGAAATTAGGTAAGTTAGGCATAGTTTGCTATGGTTTGTAGCATTTTTTTGTAATTTTAAAGTGATTGGGCTTATTTTGGTATTGTAAGGGGTAGTTGCGGGTGATTTATGTTAGCCGAAGTAATTTAGGTGAGTTAGGCATAGTTTGCTATGGTTTGTAGCATTTTTTGTAATTTTAAAGTGATTGGGCTTATTTTGGGGTAGTAAGGGGTTGTTGGGGGTGATTTATGTTAGCCGAAGTAATTTAGGTGAGTTAGGCATAGTTTGCTATGGTTTGTAGCATTTTTTATAATTTTAAAGTGATTGGGCTTATTTTGGGGTAGTAAGGGGTAGTTGGGGGTGATTTATGTTAGCCGAAGTAATTTAGGTGAGTTAGGCATAGTTTGCTATGGTTTGTAGCATTTTTTGTAATTTTAAAGTGATTGGGATGAGTTAGGGGTGGTAAGGGGTAGTTGGGGGTGATTTATGATAACCGAAGTAATTTAAGTGAGTTTGGCATAGTTTGGTAAGGTTTGTAACATTTTTTGTAATTTTAAAGTGATTGGGCTTATTTTGGGGTGGTAAGGGGTAGTTGGGGGTGATTTTTGGTAGACGAAATGATATGTGTGAGTTGGACATAATCTGCCATGATTTGTGTCATTTTGTTTTATTTTAAAGTGATTGGAGTTACTTGGGGTTGCTAAGGGGTGGTAAGGGATGATTTAAAATAACGGATCTAGTTTATGTCAGTTTGGCATAGTTCGGGAATTTTTTGGGGTTGATTTGGTAAAGTTTGCAGTGGTAAGAGATATTTGAGGATGTTTAATGTTGACGGATTAAATTTGGAGTGATTTGGTAATTTTTAATTGAGTCACGGATCGACATTATAATTGAAATCAAAATTATAATTGAAATATCTGCGGCCTCGCTAGGTACGGCAAAAGTATGATCACGAAAGCAGAAACTCGACGTTGAAATTGTTTAGGTTAAATAAGTGCTCTTAATGTAAACCGGTCGCCCGTCGTCGAAGTTGTTTTGGCTAGATACGTGCTTCTAACATAAACACGGTCTCCGCGATCCGATCATTTTTTGTTTATTTTAGCCGGTTTTTATTGAATTACAAAGGAACCGGGCCGAATTTCGCAAAATCCCTTCTTAGTGTTCAGTTTCGGCACATGATACACCCGTGTCTAAAATTTCAAGTCTCCAGCCCTCACGGTTTGGGCTGTGGGTTGATTATGAATCAGTGTGTAGATGAATGAGTGAATGAATGAGTGTGTCAGTGAGGACACTTCGCTTTATATATATAGATATATTTCAACATTCTTCGACGACATTCTTTAACGTTGTTAGAGAACTAAATGGGAATAATTTGGAATAGTTCAGCTTCTCTGTCAACTCTCCTTCTCTTGAAGAGTGAAAAAGAGTGAAAAAAAAAGAGCTTGCACCCAGAAACGAAATTATCGTCATTTTCCAAATCATATTGAAGTACCCGTTCCTGGTAATGCAGGTTAATTTCAGCAAATTTGTTTATTTTGTGATTGGAAAAGTAGAGCATTCCTGTTTAATTGTATTATAATGTCGATTAGTCTACATCACAAATACACCACTTTTGTCAACACTGCGTTTATTTAATCTACGTCCGGGCAACGCCGGGTACATTCAGCTAGTATTATATATTGTAACCGAATGTTAGTTACGTTGTTTTGGCCAGATTCAATCCGTCTCGCCTCGTGAAAAATAATATTTATCATATTTCATCATTTCAACAAAAGGGCGACGACCACTTGGGATTTCAAGTGGATTGTCGACGATCGGCCCAGACGGAAACGAATATTCGACAAATCGAGACCTCCAATTGTATACATCGTCTATGAAATATATTTTGAATTTGACGAATCATTATTTTTATTTAAAGCGACAAAATTTAGTATTAATTAACAGAGCTATGCTGAACCAGCAATTTTCGTATACTCGAAAAGCAATAAGAAATAGCGATATCCTATGCTTAGTATGTGCGAGTTTTTGCATAAGATTTTGTATCAAAACTATTGGAACATCGCCTTTTTGCCTTTGTAACTTTGCCCTTGCTCTCGCAAGCTCCAGCTGTTTCAATAATGAAAAAAATTGATTTGGCCTCTGGGACGGACTCACACTTGTTTACAGTAACACGTATTCCTTCATGAACCTGTGACGAAATAAAAACAAATATCGCAACTTCAAGTGTTCAGCTTCATTTCGTTTCTCCACCTCGGATGCTGCGGATGTGTTTTTCCACCGTAAGTGAGTTTAAACTTATTACACATGATATTATTATATTTTTAAATACAGCCGCCCCCTAAATAATTTTGTTGTTATGATTTCTAAAGTTTGCCGGGACGGAGAGTTTTCTAAGAGCTAATTGTTGCAAATCCTATCCAATTTTGGATTTCTGACAATGTGAAACCCAACCTTGAAATATGTCCCATTCAAAATACAAAATTTCAAATCATAAAAACGAAAGTATGTAGAAATTATCTTATAACAAACTAATTTTTTTTTGATTTGAGATGTCTGAACCAAGTCCACCGCCACCACAGTCACTACCCCCAGAGTCTCCCATGGAGGAGGGAGACCCTGGGAACACAGTCCCCTGGAATCCGGGGACAGATGACGTGGTCCAGCTGGCCGCCGATCGAGGCCGTGGCGGTAGCCGGGGCTGGGGACGTGGCGGCGTAGGCCGTGGCGGCAGCCGGGGACGTGGCGGCAACCGGGGCCGGGGCCGTGGCGGCAACCGAGGCCGGGGCCGTGGCGGCAACCGGGGCCGGGGCCGTGGCGGCAACCGGGGCCAGGGCCGTGGCAGCAACCGGGGCCGGGGCCGTGGCGGCAACCGGGGCCGGGGCCGTGGTGGCAGCCGGGACCATCAAATTTGGCGGCGCCGCGGCCGCGGTACTGTCATATTTATATATTGTTAAGTTATTGTTAAGTTAAGTAAGTTATTGTTAAGTTAAGTAAGTTATTATAAGTAATAAATAAGTTATTGATAATAAATAAATAATAAAGATGGATATGAACTTGTTTTTATACCACCCAATATTCTACAACCATTTAGTTTGCATTTACTTAGAAACAATGTGAGTGACAACTATAAGGTGGTCATTATGACATTACAGTTGATACAAACGTTTGTCATATTTGTTTCGCGATTTCTGGCATAGATGTTCAACGATGGATCAGCTAGGATTGCATTTTGTGGTTGTGGCCATAGTTAACGAAATGTGTTTTTTGCCAAATACATAGATTGCCACAATATGCTGTCGTAATTGTCAAGAATTTCCAAATGACGGATGTTCAACCACTTTGATATATTTTCCTAATTAGCAGAAACCCTTGTTTAACCTGGAAATAAAACAGGAACACTGTAACTTTGATCTATGTTAAGTTGGGGATTTAATTAATTAGCACATTATCTGTTATGTATCGTGCAGAAACTTGAAACACGGACTTAAAAAGCAATAATTATTTCGAGTAATATCACGTCTTAACAAAAATATAACCTTACTTTTAAAAGTCAGCTGTGTGTATTGGTTTGAGGACGCCCACAGTCATCAAAGTTGATCATGCGCATATGGTCGAATGCACGTCTCGGAAGAGTTTAAGCCTATATATCCTACTCTCTTTTATGGAAACTCTATCCGCACACAGCCTCTTATGGGAATGTTCGATATAAGTTTTATTAAATATTCGCTTTATATATATAGATAGCTGAATGTACCCGGCGTTGCCCGGATGTAGATTAAATAAACTCAGTGTTGACAAAAGTGATGTATTGGCGATGTTGACTAATCGACAATATAATACAATTAAACAGAAATGCTCTACCTTGCCAATCACACAATGAACAAATTTGCTGAAATTAACCTGCGTTGCCAGGACCGGGTACTTCAATGTGATTTGGACAAAGCGGATACCTTGGTTGATATCTGAGATGAAAAATCTTGAATAGACTCTTTAGGCAAAGACGCAGTTTGGAAATGTTCTTCCTATAAGCAATTCCAGGAATTCGAAATTAACGTTCGGGAAAATTTAAGTTTACGTCGCGTCATCGAATTTGGCGACTTTGCGAACAGTTTCCAACGCTGGATCAGCAATTTTCACAATTGTAATTGTGTTAAAATTAAATACCGCGATCGAGTAATGGTCCGCACGCTGAACCAGCAATTTTCGAATTCTAAGAAACGATAAGAAAGGCTTATCCAATGCTTGGTATGTGCGAATTTCTGCATAGATATTAAATCAAACCAAATCAAGCAGCGCCTTTTCACGTTTGTGACCTTGCCCTTGACGTGGCAGGCTTTAGCTTCAATAATGTAAAAATCTTATTTGGCCTCTCCAATAAACTCACACTTGTTTACATTAACACGCATTCCTTCATGGACTTGTGACGAATTACAAACAGATATTGCAATTTCAAGTGTTCCATTTAATTTCGTTTCTGGGTGCAAACTGCTTTTTTTTCACTCTAGTCAGTCTGAGCTTATTACACAGAGTGATATTTTCAAATCCAGCCGCCCTAAATAATTTTGTCGTTGATTTCAAAAGTTTCAAGAGAAGGAGAGTTGACAGAGATGCTAAATTATTCCAAATTATTCCGATTTAGTTCTCTGACAACATTAAACACAATGTTGAAATATATAAATACAAAATTTCACACCATAAACACGAAGTATTTGGGAATTATGTATAAAAAAAGCAGAAGTTATTTATGTTAATTTGGCGTGATTTGCTATAGTTAAAAATATACAAAAATATTGGGTTGATTTGGGGTAGTTTCGGATGATAAGGGTTTCTTTAGGGACAGTTTTGAATAGTTATTGATGGTTGGAGTGGTTTAGTTTTGGCGGCTTAAACGATCTTTTTAGTAATTTTAATGTGATTGGGCTTAATTTGGCTTGGTAAGTAGTGGTTGGGGTGATTTATGGTAGCCGAAGTAATTTAGGTAAGTTTGGAATAGTTTGCTATGGTTTGTAGCATTTTTTGTAATTTTAAAGTGATTGGGCTTATTTTGGGGTGGTAAGGGGTAGTTGGGGGTGATTTATGGGAGCCGAAGTAATTTAGGTGAGTTAGACATAGTTTGCTATGGTTTGTAGCATTTTTTTGTAATTTTAAAGTGATTGGGATATGTAAGGGTTGGTAAGGGGTAGTTGGGGGTGATTTATGATAGCCGAAGTAATTTAAGTGAGTTTGGCATAGTTTGATATGGTTTGTAACATTTTTTGTTATTTTAAAGTGATTGGGCTTATTTTGGGGTAGTTGGGGGTGATTTATGGTAGCCGAAGTAATGTAGGTGAGTTAGGCATATTTTGCTATGGTTTGTGGTATTTTTTGTAATTTTAAAGTGATTGGGATATGTAAGGGTTGGTAAGGGGTAGTTGGGGGTGATTTATGATAGCCGAAGTAATTTAAGTGAGTTTGGCATAGTTTGATATGGTTTGTAACATTTTTTGTTATTTTAAAGTGATTGGGCTTATTTTAGGGTAGTTGGGGGTGATTTATGGTAGCCGAAGTAATGTAGGTGAGTTAGGCATAGTTTGCTATGGTTTGTGGTATTTTTTGTAATTTTAAAGTGATTGGGCTTATTTTGGGGTGGTAAGGGGTAGTTGGGGCTGATTTTTGGTAGACGAAATAATATGTGTGAGTTCGACATAATCTGCCATGATTTGTGTCATTTTGTTTTATTTTAAAGTGATTGGAGTTACTTGGGGTTGCTAAGGGGTGGTAAGGGATGATTTAAAATAACGGATCTAGTTTATGTCAGTTTGGCATAGTTCGGGAATTTTTTGGGGTTGATTTGGTAAAGTTTGCAGTGGTAAGAGATATTTGAGGATGTTTAATGTTGACGGATTAAATTTGGAGTGATTTGGTAATTTTTAATTGAGTCACGGATCGACATTATAATTGAAATCAAAATTATAATTGAAATATCTGCGGCCTCGCTAGGTACGGCAAAAGTATGATCACGAAAGCAGAAACTCGACGTTGAAATTGTTTAGGTTAAATAAGTGCTTTTAATGTAAACAGGTCGCCCGTCGTCGAAGTTGTTTTGGCTAGATACGTGCTTCTAACATAAACACGGTCTCCGCGATCGGATCATTTTTTGTTTATTTTAGCCGGTTTTTATTGAATTACAAAGGAACCGGGCCGAATTTCGCAAAATCCCTTCTTAGTGTTCAGTTTCGGCACATGATACACCAGTGTCTAAAATTTCAAGTCTCCAGCCCTCACGGGTTGGGCTGTGGGTTGATTATGAATCAGTGTGTAGATGAATGAGTGTGTCAGTGAGGACACTTCGCTTTATATATATAGATTATGATTTTTAGCATTTTTTTGTAATTTTAAAGTGATTGGGCTTAGTTTGTTGCTGTAAAGTGTAGTTGGGAGTGATTTTTGATAGCCGAAGTAATTTAGGTGAGTTTGGCATAGTTTGCTATGGTTAGTAGCATTTTTTTGTAATTTAAAAGTGATTGGGTTTAGTTTGTTGTGGTAAGGGTTAGTTGGTGATGATTTATGGTAGCCGAAGTAATTTAGGTGAGTTTGGCATAGTTTGCTATGGTTAGTAGCATTTTTTTGTAATTTAAAAGTGATTGGGTTTAGTTTGTTGTGGTAAGGGTTAGTTGGTAATGATTTAGAGTAGCCGAAGTATTTTAGGTGAGTCTGGCATAGTTTGTTATGATTTGTACACCTTTTTTTGTAATTTTAAGATGATATGGTTTGGTTTGTTGTAGTAAGGGATAGTTGGGGGTGATTTACGGTAGCCGAAGTAATTCAGGTGATTCTGGTATAGTTTGTTATGATTTTTAGCATTTTTTTGTAATTTTAAAGTGATTGGGCTTAGTTTGTTGCTGTAAAGTGTAGTTGGGGGTGATTTTTGATAGCCGAAGAAATTTAGGTGAGTTTGGCATAGTTTGCTATGGTTAGTAGCATTTTTTTGTAATTTAAAAGTGATTGGGTTTAGTTTGTTGTGGTAAGGGTTAGTTGGTGATGATTTATGGTAGCCGAAGTAATTTAGGTGAGTTTGGCATAGTTTGCTATGATTAGTAGCATTTTTTTGTAATTAAAAGTGATTAAGTTTAGTTTGTTGTGGTAAGGGTTAGTTGGTGATGATTTAGAGTAGCCGAAGTAATTTAGGTGAGTCTGGCATAGTTTGTTATGATTTGTACACCTTTTTTGTAATTTTAAGATGATATGGTTTGGTTTGTTGTGGTAAGGGATAGTTGGGGGTGATTTACGGTAGCCGATGTAATTTAGGTGATTCTGGTATAGTTTGTTATGATTTTTAGCATTTTAAAGTGATTGGGCTTAGTTTGTTGCTGTAAAGTGTAGTTGGGGGTGATTTTTGATAGCCGAAGTAATTTAGGTGAATTTGGCATAGTTTGCTATGGTTAGTAGCATTTTTTTGTATATTAAAATTGATTGGGTTTAGTATGTTGTGGTAAGGGTTAGTTGGTGATGATTTAGAGTAGCCGAAGTAATTTAGGTGAGTCTGGCATAGTTTGTTATGATTTGTACATTTTTTTTTTGTAATTTTAAGATTATATGGTTTGGTTTGTTGTGGTAAGGGATAGTTGGGGGTTATTTACGGTAGCCGAAGTAATTTAGGTGATTCTGGTATAGTTTGTTATGATTTTTAGCATTTTTTTGTAATTTTAAAGTGATTGGGCTTAGTTTGTTGCTGTAAAGTGTAGTTGGGTGTGATTTTTGATAGCCGAAGTAATTTAGGTGAGTTTGGCATAGTTTGCTATGGTTAGTAGCATTTTTTTGTAATTTAAAAGTGATTGAGTTTAGTCTGTTGTGGTAAGGGTTAGTTGGTGATGATTTATGGTAGCCGAAGTAATTTAGGTGAGTTTGGCATAGTTTGCTATGGTTAGTAGCATTTTTTTGTAATTTAAAAGTGATTGGGTTTAGTTTGTTGTGGTAAGGGTTAGTTGGTGATGATTTAGAGTAGCCGAAGTAATTTAGGTGAGTCTGGCATAGTTTGTTATGATTTGTACACCTTTTTTTGTAATTTTAAGATGATATGGTTTGGTTTGTTGTGGTAAGGGATAGTTGAGGGTGATTTACGGTAGCCGAAGTAATTTAGGTGATTCTGGTATAGTTTGTTATGATTTTTAGCATTTTTTTGTAATTTTAAAGTGATTGGGCTTAGTTTGTTGCTGTAAAGTGTAGTTGGGGGTGATTTTTGATAGCCGAAGTAATTTAGGTGAGTTTGGCATAGTTTGCTATGGTTAGTAGCATTTTTTTGTAATTTAAAAGTGATTGAGTTTAGTATGTTGTGGTAAGGGTTAGTTGGTGATGATTTATGGTAGCCGAAGTAATTTAGGTGAGTTTGGCATAGTTTGCTATGGTTAGTAGCATTTTTTTGTAATTTAAAAATGATTGGGTTTAGTTTGTTGTGGTAAGGGTTAGTTGGTAATGATTTAGAGTAGCCGAAGTAATTTAGGTGAGTCTGGCATAGTTTGTTATGATTTGTACACCTTTTTTTGTAATTTTAAGATGATATGGTTTGGTTTGTTGTGGTAAGGGATAGTTGGGGGTGATTTACGGTAGCCGAAGTAATTTAGGTGATTCTGGTATAGTTTGTTATGATTTTTAGCATTTTTTTGTAATTTTAAAGTGATTGGGCTTAGTTTGTTGCTGTAAAGTGTAGTTGGGGGTGATTTTTGATAGCCGAAGTAATTTAGGTGAATTTGGCATAGTTTGCTATGGTTAGTAGCATTTTTTGTAATTTAAAATTGATTGGGTTTAGTTTGTTGTGGTAAGGGTTACTTGGTGATGATTTAGAGTAGCCGAAGTACTTTAGGTGAGTCTGGCATAGTTTGTTATGATTTGTACACCTTTTTTTGTAATTTTAAGATGATATGGTTTGGTTTGTTGTTATAAGGGATAGTTGGGGGTGATTTACGGTAGCCGAAGTAATTTAGGTGATTCTGGTATAGTTTCTTATGATTTTTAGCATTTTTTTGTAATTTTAAAGTGATTGGGCTTAGTTTGTTGCTGTAAAGTGTAGTTGGGGGTGATTTTTGATAGCCGAAGTAATTTAGGTGAGTTTGGCATAGTTTGCTATCGTTAGTAGCATTTTTTTGTAATTTATATGTGATTGGGTTTAGTTTGTTGTGGTAAGGGTTAGTTGGTGATAATTTATGGTAGCCGAAGTAATTTAGGTGAGTTTGGCATAGTTTGCTATGGTTAGTAGCATTTTTTTGTAATTTAAAAGTGATTGGGTTTAGTTTGTTGTAGTAAGGGTTAGTTGGTGTGGATTTAGAGTAGCCGAAGTAATTTAGGTGAGTCTGGCATAGTTTGTTATGATTTGTACACCTTGTTTTGTAATTTTAAAATGATATGGTTTGGTTTGTTGTGGTAAGGGATAGTTGGGGGTGATTTACGGTAGCCGAAGTAATTGAGGTGATTCTGGTATAATTTGTTATAATTTTTAGCATTTTTTTGTAATTTTAAAGTGATTGGGCTTAGTTTGTTGCTGTAAAGTGTAGTTGGGGGTGATTTTTGATAGCCGAAGTAATTTAGGTGACTTTGGCATAGTTTGCTATGGTTAGTAGCATTTTTTGTAATTTAAAAGTGATTGGGTTTAGTTTGTTGTGGTAAGGGTTAGTTGGTGATGATTTATGGTAGCCGAAGTAATTTAGGTGAGTTTGGCATAGTTTGCTGTGGTTAGTAGCATTTTTTTGTAATTCAAAAATGATTGGGTTTAGTTTGTTGTGGTAAGGGTTAGTTGGTGATGATTTAGAGTAGCCAAAGTAATTTAGGTGAGTGTGGCATAGTTTGTTATGATTTGTACACCTTTTTTTGTAATTTTAAGATGATAATATTTGGTTTGTTGTGGTAAGGGATAGTTGGGGGTGATTTACGGTAGCCGAAGTAATTTAGGTGATTCTGGTATAGTTTGTTATTATTTTTAGCATTTTTTTGTAATTTTAAAGTAATTGGGCTTAGTTTGTTGCTGTAAAGTGTAGTTGGGGGTGATTTTTGATAGCCGAAGTAATTTAGGTGAGTTTGGCATAGTTTGCTATGGTTAGTAGCATTTTTTTGTAATATAAAAGTGATTGGGTTTAGTTTGTTGTGGTAAGGGTTAGTTTGTGATGATTTATGGTAGCCGAAGTAATTTAGGTGAGTTTGGCATAGTTTGCTGTGGTTAGTAGCATTTTTTTGTAATTCAAAAATGATTGGGTTTAGTTTGTTGTGGTAAGGGTTAGTTGGTGATGATTTAGAGTAGCCGAAGTAATTTAGGTGAGTGTGGCATAGTTTGTTATGATTTGTACACCTTTTTTTGTAATTTTAAGATGATATGGTTTGGTTTGTTGTGGTAAGGGATAGTTGGGGGTGATTTACGGTAGCCGAAGTAATTTAGGTGATTCTGGTATAGTTTGTTATTATTTTTAGCATTTTTTTGTAATTTTAAAGTAATTGGGCTTAGTTTGTTGCTGTAAAGTGTAGTTGGGGGTGATTTTTGATAGCCGAAGTAATTTAGGTGAGTTTGGCATAGTTTGCTATGGTTAGTAGCATTTTTTTGTAATTTAAAAGTGATTGGCTTTAGTTTGTTGTGGTAAGGGTTAGTTGGTGATGATTTATGGTAGCCGAAGTAATTTAGGTGAGTTTGGCATAGTTTGCTATGGTTAGTAGCATATTTTTTTGTAATTTAAAAGTGATTGGGTTTAGTTTGTTGTGGTAAGGGTTAGTTGGTGATGATTTAGAGTAGCCGAAGTAATTTAGGTGAGTCTGGCATAGTTTGTTATGATTTGTACACCTTTTTTTGTAATTTTAAGATGATATGGTTTGGTTTGTTGTGGTAAGGGATAGTTGGGGGTGATTTACGGTAGCCGAAGTAATTTAGGTGATTCTGGTATAGTTTCTTATGATTTTTAGCATTTTTTTTGTAATTTTAAAGTGATTGGGCTTAGTTTGTTGTTGTAAAGTGTAGTTGGGGGTGATTTTTGATAGCCGAAGTAATTTAGGAGAGTTTGGCATAGTTTGCTATGGTTAGTAGCATTTTTTTGTAATTTAAAAGTGATTGGCTTTAGTTTGTTGTGGTAAGGGTTAGTTGGTGATGATTTATGGTAGCCGAAGTAATTTAGGTGAGTTTGGCATAGTTTGCTATGGTTAGTAGCATATTTTTTTGTAATTTAAAAGTGATTGGGTTTAGTTTGTTGTGGTAAGGGTTAGTTGGTGATGATTTAGAGTAGCCGAAGTAATTTAGGTGAGTCTGGCATAGTTTGTTATGATTTGTACACCTTTTTTTGTAATTTTAAGATGATATGGTTTGGTTTGTTGTGGTAAGGGGTAGTTGGGGGTGATTTACGGTAGCCGAAGTAATTTAGGTGATTCTGGTATAGTTTGTTATGATTTTTAGCATTTTTTTGTAATTTTAAAGTGATTGGGCTTAGTTTGTTGCTGTAAAGTGTAGTTGGGGGTGATTTTTGATAGCCGAAGTAATTTAGGTGAGTTTGGTATAGTTTGCTATGGTTAGTAGCATTTTTTGTAATTTAAAAGTGATTGGGTTTAGTTTGTTGTGGTAAGGGTTAGTTGGTGATGATTTATGGTAGCCGAAGTAATTTAGGTGAGTTTGGCATAGTTTGCTATGGTTAGTAGCATTTTTTTGTAATTTAAAAGTGATTGGGTTTAGTTTGTTGTGGTAAGGGTTAGTTGGTGATGATTTAGAATAGCCGAAGTAATTTAGGTGAGTCTGGCATAGTTTGTGATGATTTGTACAACTTTTTTTGTAATTTTAAGATGATATGGTTTGGTTTGTTGTGGTAAGGGATAGTTGGGGGTGATTTACGGTAGCTGAAGTCAGTTAGGTGATTCTGGTATAGTTTGTTATGATTTTTAGCATTTTTTTGTAATTTTAAAGTGATTGGGCTTAGTTTGTTGCTGTAAAGTGTAGTTGGGGGTGATTTTTGATAGCCGAACTAATTTAGGTAAGTTTGGTATAGTTTGCTATGGTTAGTAGCATTTTTTTGTAATTCAAAAGTGATTGGGTTTAGTTTGTTGTGGTAAGGGTTAGTTGGTGATGATTTATGGTAGCCGAAGTAATTGAGGTGAGTTTGGCATAGTTTGCTATGGTTAGTAGCATTTTTTTGTAATTTAAAAGTGATTGGGTTTAGTTTGTTGTGGTAAGGGTTAGTTGGTGATGATTTAGAGTAGCCGAAATAATTTAGGTGAGTCTGGAATAGTTTGTTATGATTTGTACACCTTTTTTTGTAATTTTAAGCTGATATGGTTTGGTTTGTTGTGGTAAGGGATAGTTGGGGGTGATTTACGGTAGCCGAAGTAATTTAGGTGATTCTGGTATAGTTTGTTATGATTTTTAGCATTTTTTTGTAATTTTAAAGTCATTGGGCTTAGTTTGTTGCTGTAAAGTGTAGTTGGGGGTGATTTTTGATAGCCGAACTAATTTAGGTGAGTTTGGTATAGTTTGCTATGGTTAGTAGCATTTTTTTGTAATTCAAAAGTGATTGGGTTTAGTTTGTTGTGGTAAGGGTTAGTTGGTGATGATTTATGGTAGCCGAAGTAATTGAGGTGAGTTTGGCATAGTTTGCTATGGTTAGTAGCATTTTTTTGTAATTTAAAAGTGATTGGGTTTAGTTTGTTGTGGTAAGGGTTAGTTGGTGATGATTTAGAGTAGCCGAAATAATTTAGGTGAGTCTGGAATAGTTTGTAATGATTTGTACACCTTTTTTTGTAATTTTAAGCTGATATGGTTTGGTTTGTTGTGGTAAGGGATAGTTGGGGGTGATTTACGGTAGCCGAAGTAATTTAGGTGATTCTGGTATAGTTTGTTATGATTTTTAGCATTTTTTTGTAATTTTAAAGTGATTGGGCTTAGTTTGTTGCTGTAAAGTGTAGTTGGGGGTGATTTTTGATAGCCGAACTAATTTAGGTAAGTTTGGTATAGTTTGCTATGGTTAGTAGCATTTTTTTGTAATTCAAAAGTGATTGGGTTTAGTTTGTTGTGGTAAGGGTTAGTTGGTGATGATTTATGGTAGCCGAAGTAATTGAGGTGAGTTTGGCATAGTTTGCTATGGTTAGTAGAATTTTTTGTAATTTAAAAGTGATTGGGTTTAGTTTGTTGTGGTAAGGGTTAGTTGGTGATGATATAGAGTAGCCGAAGTAATTTAGGTGAGTCTGGCATAGTTTGTTATGATTTGTACACCTTTTTTTTGTAATTTTAAGATGATATGGTTTGGTTTGTTGTGGTAAGGGATAGTTGGGGGTGATTTACGGTAGCCGAAGTAATTTAGGTGATTCTGGTATAGTTTGTAATGATTTTTAGCATTTTTTTGTAATTTTAAAGTGATTGGGCTTAGTTTGTTGCTGTAAAGTGTAGTTGGGGGTGATTTTTGATAGCCGAACTAATTTAGGTGAGTTTGGTATAGTTTGCTATGGTTAGTAGCATTTTTTTGTAATTCAAAAGTGATTGGGTTTAGTTTGTTGTGGTAAGGGTTAGTTGGTGATGATTTATGGTAGCCGAAGTAATTGAGGTGAGTTTGGCATAGTTTGCTATGGTTAGTAGCATTTTTTTGTAATTTAAAAGTGATTGGGTTTAGTTTGTTGTGGTAAGGGTTAGTTGGTGATGATTTAGAGTAGCCGAAATAATTTAGGTGAATCTGGAATAGTTTGTAATGATTTGTACACCTTTTTTTGTAATTTTAAGCTGATATGGTTTGGTTTGTTGTGGTAAGGGATAGTTGGGGGTGATTTACGGTAGCCGAAGTAATTTAGGTGATTCTGGTATAGTTTGTTATGATTTTTAGCATTTTTTTGTAATTTTAAAGTGATTGGGCTTAGTTTGTTGCTGTAAAGTGTAGTTGGGGGTGATTTTTGATAGCCGAAGTAATTTAGGTGAGTTTGGCATAGTTTGCTATGGTTAGTAGCATTTTTTTGTAATTTAAAAGTGATTGGGTTTAGTTTGTTGTGGTAAGGGTTAGTTGGTGATGATTTATGGTAGCCGAAGTAATTTAGGTAAGTTTGGCATAGTTTGCTATGGTTAGTAGCATTTTTTTGTAATTTAAAAGTGATTGGGTTTAGTTTGTTGTGGTAAGGGTTAGTTGGTGGTGATTTAGAGTAGCCGAAGTAATTTAGGTGAGTCTGGCATAGTTTGTGATGATTTGTACACCTTTTTTTGTAATTTTAAGATGATATGGTTTGGTTTGTTGTGGTAAGGGATAGTTGGGGGTGATTTACGGTAGCCGAAGTAATTTAGGTGATTCTGGTATAGTTTGTTATGATTTTTAGAATTTTTTTGTAATTTTAAAGTGATTGGGCTTAGTTTGTTGCTGTAAAGTGTAGTTGGGGGTGATTTTTGATAGCCGAAGTAATTTAGGTGAGTTTGGTATAGTTTGCTATGGTTAGTAGCATTTTTTTGTAATTTAAAAGTGATTGGGTTTAGTTTGTTGTGGTAAGGCTTAGTTGGAGATGATTTATGGTAGCCGAAGTAATTTAAGTAAGTTTTGCATAGTTTGCTATGGGTAGTAGCATTTTTATGTAATTTAAAAGTGATTGGGTTTAGTTTGTTGTGGTAAGGGTTAGATGGTGATGATTTAGAGTAGCCGAAGTAATTTAGGTGAGTCTGGCATAGTTTGTTATCATTTGTACACCTTTTTTTGTAATTTTAAGATGATATGGTTTGGCTTGTTGTGGTAAGGGATAGTTGGGGGTGATTTACGGTAGCCGAAGTAATTTAGGTGATTCTGGTATAGTTTGTTATGATTTTTACAATTTTTTTGTAATTTTAAAGTGATTGGGCTTAGTTTGTTGCTGTAAAGTGTAGTTGGGGGTGATTTTTGATAGCCGAAGTAATTTAGGTGAGTTTGGCATAGTTTGCTATGGTTAGTAGCATTTTTTTGTAATTTAAAAGTGATTGGGTTTAGTTTGTTGTGGTAAGGGTTAATTGGTGATGATTTATGGTAGCCGAAGTAATTTAGGTGAGTTTTGCATAGTTTGCTATGGGTAGTAGCATTTTTTTGTAATTTAAAAGTGATTGGGTTTAGTTTGTTGTAGTAAGGGTTAGTTGATGATGATTTAGAGTAGCCGAAGTAATTTAGGTGTGTCTGGCATAGTTTGTGATGATTTGTACACCTTTTTTTGTAATTTTAAGATGATATGGTTTAGTTTGTTGTGGTAAGGGATAGTTGGGGGTGATTTACGGTAGCAGTAGCATTTTTTTGTAATTTAAAAGTGATTGGGTTTAGTTTGTTGTGGTAAGGGTTAGTTGGTGATGATTTACTGTAGCCGAAGTAATTTAGGTGAGTTTGGCATAGTTTGCTATGGTTAGTAGCATTTTTTTGTAATTTAAAAGTGATTGGGTTTAGTTTGTTGTAGTAAGGGTTAGTTGATGATGATTTAGAGTAGCCGAAGTAATTTAGGTGTGTCTGGCATAGTTTGTGATGATTTGTACAACTTTTTTTGTAATTTTAAGATGATATGGTTTGGTTTGTTGTGGTAAGGGATAGTTGGGGGTGATTTACGGTAGCCGAAGTCAGTTAGGTGATTCTGGTATAGTTTGTTATAATTTTTAGCATTTTTTTGTAATTTCAAAGTGATTGGGCTTAGTTTGTTGCTGTAAAGTGTAGTTGGGGGTGATTTTTGATAGCCGAACTAATTTAGGTGAGTTTGGTATAGTTTGCTATGGTTAGTAGCATTTTTTTGTAATTTAAAAGTGATTGGGTTTAGTTTGTTGTGGTAAGGGTTAGTTGGTGATGATTTATGGTAGCCGAAGTAATGGAGGTGAGTTTGGCATAGTTTGCTATAGTTAGTAGCATTTTTTTGTAATTTAAAAGTGATTGGGTTTAGTTTGTTGTGGTAAGGGTTAGTTGGTGATGATTTAGAGTAGCCGAAATAATTTAGGTGAGTCTGGAATAGTTTGTTATGATTTGTACATCTTTTTTTGTAATTTTAAGCTGATATGGTTTGGTTTGTTGTGGTAAGGGATAGTTGGGGGTGATTTACGGTAGCCGAAGTAATTTAGGTGATTCTGGTATAGTTTGTTATGATTTTTAGCATTTTTTTGTGATTGGGTTTAGTTTGTTGTGGTAAGGGTTAGTTGGTGATGATTTATGGTAGCCGAAGTAATTGAGGTGAGTTTGGCATAGTTTGCTATAGTTAGTAGCATTTTTTTGTAATTTAAAAGTAATTGGGTTTAGTTTGTTGTGGTAAGGGTCAGTTGGTGATGATTTAGAGTAGCCGAAATAATTTAGGTGAGTCTGGAATAGTTTGTTATGATTTGTACATCTTTTTTTGTAATTTTAAGCTGATATGGTTTGGTTTGTTTTGGTAAGGGATAGTTGGGGGTGATTTACGGTAGCCGAAGTAATTTAGGTGATTCTGGTATAGTTTGTTATGATTTTTAGCATTTTTTTGTAATTTTAAAGCGATTGGGCTTAGTTGGTTGCTGTAAAGTGTAGTTGGGGGTGATTTTTGATAGCCGAAGTAATTTAGGTGAGTTTGGCATAGTTTGCTATGGTTAGTAGCATTTTTTTGTAATTTAAAAGTGATTGGGTTTAGTTTGTTGTGGTAAGGGTTAGTTGGAGATGATTTATGGTAGCCGAAGTAATTTAGGTGAGTTTTGCATAGTTTGCTATGGGTAGTAGCATTTTTTTGTAATTTAAAAGTGATTGGGTCTAGTTTGTTGTGGTAAGGGTTAGTTGGTGATGATTTAGAGTAGCCGAAGTAATTTAGGTGAGTCTGGCATAGTTTGTTATGATTTGTACACCTTTTTTTGTAATTTTAAGATGATATGGTTTGGTTTGTTGTGGTAAGGGATAGTTGGGGGTGATTTACGGTAGCCGAAGTAATTTAGGTGATTCTGGTATAGTTTGTTATGATTTTTACCATTTTTTTTGTAATTTTAAAGTGATTGGGCTTAGTTTGTTGCTGTAAAGTGTAGTTGGGGGTGATTTTTGATAGCCGAAGTAATTTAGGTGAGTTTGGCATAGTTTGCTATGGTTAGTAGCATTTTTTTGTAATTTAAAAGTGATTTGGTTTAGTTTGTTGTGGTAAGGGTTAGTTGGTGAAGATTTATGGTAGCCGAAGTAATTTAGGTGAGTTTGGCATAGTTTGCTATGGATAGTAGCATTTTTTTGTAATATAAAATTGATTGGGTTTAGTTTGTTGTAGTAAGGGTTAGTTGGTGATGATTTAGAGTAGCCGAAGTAATTTAGGTGAGTCTGACATAGTTTGTTATGATTTGTACACCTTTTTTTGTAATTTTAAGATGATATGGTTTGGTTTGTTGTGGTAAGGGATAGTTGGGGGTGATTTACGGTAGCCGAAGTAATTTAGGTGATTCTGGTATAGTTTGTTATGATTTTTACCATTTTTTGTAATTTTAAAGTGATTGGGCTTAGTTTGTTGCTGTAAAGTGTAGTTGGGGGTGATTTTTGATAGCCGAAGTAATTTAGGTGAGTTTGGCATAGTTTGCTATGGTTAGTAGCATTTTTTTGTAATTTAAAAGTGATTGGGTTTAGTTTGTTGTGGTAAGGGTTAGTTGGTGATGATTTATGGTAGCCGAAGTAATTTAGGTGAGTTTGGCATAGTTTGCTATGGATAGTAGCATTTTTTTGTAATATAAAATTGATTGGGTTTAGTTTGTTGTAGTAAGGGTTAGTTGATGATGATTTAGAGTAGCCAAAGTAATTTAGGTGAGTCTGGCATAGTTTGTTATGATTTGTACACCTTTTTTTGAAATTTTAAAATGATATGGTTTGGTTTGATGTGGTAAGGGATAGTTGGGGGTGATTTACGGTAGCCGAAGTAATTTAGGTAATTCTGGTATAGTTTGTTATGATTTTTAGCATTTTTTTGTAATTTTAAAGTGATTGGGCTTAGTATGTTGCTGTAAAGTGTAGTTGGGGGTGATTTTTGATAGCCAAAGTAATTTAGGTGAGTTTGGCATAGTTTGCTATGGTTAGTAGCATTTTTTTGTAATTTAAAAGTGATTGGGATTAGTTTGTTGTGGTAAGGGTTAGTTGGTGACGATTTATGGTAGCCGAAGTAATTTAGGTGAGTTTGGCATAGTTTGCTATGGTTAGTAGCATTTTTTTGTAATTTAAAAATGATTGGATTTAGTTTGTTGTGGTAAGGGTTAGTTGGTGATGATTTAGAGTAGCCAAAGTAATTTAGGTGAGTCTGGCATAGTTTGTTATGATTTGTACACCTTTTTTTGTAATTTTAAGATGCTATGGTTTGGTTTGTTGTGGTAAGGGTTAGTTGGGGGCGATTTACGGTAGCCGAAGTAATTTAGGTGATTTTGGTATAGTTTGTTATGATTTTTAGCATTTTTTTGTAATTTTAAAGTGATTGGGCTTAGATTGTTGCTGTAAAGTGTAGTTGGGGGTGATTTTTGATAGCCGAAGTAATTTAGGTGAGTTTGGCATAGTTTGCTATGGTTAGTAGCATTTTTTTGTAATTTAAAAGTGAAAGGGTTTAGTTTGTTGTGATAAGGGTTTGTTGGTGATGATTTATGGTAGCCGAAGTAATTTAGGTGAGTTTGGCATTGTTTGCTATGGTTAGTAGCATTTTTTTGTAATTTATAACTGATTGGGTTTAGTTTGTTGTGGTAAGGGTTAGTTGGTGATGATTTAGAGTAGCCGAAGTAATTTAGGTCAGTCTGGCATAGTTTGTTATGATTTGTACACCTTTCTTGTAATTTTAAGATGATATGGTTTGGTTTGTTGTGGTAAGGGATAGTTGGGGGTGATTTACGGTAGCCGAAGTAATTTAGGTGAGTTTGGCATTGTTTGCTATGGTTAGTAGCATTTTTTTGTAATTTAAAAGTGAAAAGGTTTAGTTTGTTGTGATAAGGGTTTGTTGGTGATGATTTATGGTAGCCGAAGTAATTTAGGTGAGTTTGGCATTGTTTGCTATGGTTAGTAGCATTTTTTTGTAATTTAAAAGTGATTGGGTTTAGTTTGTTGTGGTAAGGGTTAGTTGGTGATGATTTACTGTAGCCGAAGTAATTTAGGTGAGTTTGGCATAGTTTGCTATAGCTAGTAGCATTTTTTTGTAATTTAAAAGTGATTGGGTTTAGTTTGTTGTGGTAAGGGTTAGTTGGTGATGATTTAGAGTAGCCGAAGTAATTTAGGTGATTCTGGTATAGTTTGTTATGATTTTTAGCATTTTTTTGTAATTCAAAAATTAATTGGGCTTAGTTTGTTGCTGTAAAGTGTAGTTGGGGGTGATTTTTGATAGCCGAAGTAATTTAGGTGAGTTTGGCATAGTTTGCTATGGCTAGTAGCATTTTTTTGTAATTTAAAAGTGTGGGTTTAGTTTGTTGTGGTAAGGGTTAGTTGGAGATGATTTATGGTAGCCGAAGTAATTTAGGTGAGTTTTGCATAGTTTGCTATGGGTAGTAGCATTTGTTTGTAATTTAAAAGTGATTGGGTTTAGTTTGTTGTGGTAAGGGTTAGTTGGTGATGATTTAGAGTAGCCGAAGTAATTTAGGTGAGTCTGGCATAGTTTGTTATGATTTGTACACCTTTTTTTGTAATTTTAAGATGATATGGTTTGGTTTGTTGTGGTAAGGGATAGTTGGGGGTGATTTACGGTAGCCGAAGTAATTTAGGTGATTCTGGTATAGTTTGTTATGATTTTTACCATTTTTTTGTAATTTTAAAGTGATTGGGCTTAGTTTGTTGCTGTAAAGTGTAGTTGGGGGTGATTTTTGATAGCCGAAGTAATTTAGGTGAGTTTGGCATAGTTTGCTATGGTTAGTAGCATTTTTTTGTAATTTAAAAGTGATTGGGTTTAGTTTGTTGTGGTAAGGGTTAGTTGGTGATGATTTATGGTAGCCGAAGTAATTTAGGTGAGTTTGGCATAGTTTGCTATGGATAGTAGCATTTTTTTGTAATATAAAATTGATTGGGTTTAGTTTGTTGTAGTAAGGGTTAGTTGGTGATGATTTAGAGTAGCCGAAGTAATTTAGGTGAGTCTGGCATAGTTTGTTATGATTTGTACACCTTTTTTGTTATTTTAAGATGATATGGTTTGGTTTGTTGTGGTAAGGGATAGTTGGGGTTGATTTACGGTAGCCGAAGTAATTTATGTGATTCTGGTATAGTTTGTTATGATTTTTAGCATTTTTTTGTAATTTTAAAGTGATTAGGCTTAGTTTGTTGCTGTAAAGTGTAGTTGGGGGTGATTTTTTATTGCCGAAGTAATTTAGGTGAGTTTGGCATAGTTTGCTATGGTTAGTAGCATTTTTTTGTAATTTAAAAGTGATTGGGTTTAGTTTGTTGTGGTAAGGGTTAGTTGGTGATGATTTACTGTAGTCGAAGTAATTTAGGTGAGTTTGGCATAGTTTGCTATGGTTAGTAGCATTTTTTTGTAATTTAAAAGTGATTGGATTTAGTTTGTTGTAGTAAGGGTCAGTTGATGATGATTTAGAGTAGCCGAAGTAATTTAGGTGAGTCTGGCATAGTTTGTGATGATTTGTACAACTTTTTTTGTAATTTTAAGATGATATGGTTTGGTTTGTTGTGGTAAGGGATAGTTGGGGGTGATTTACGGTAGCCGAAGTCAGTTAGGTGATTCTGGTATAGTTTGTTATGATTTTTAGCATTTTTTTGTAATTTTAAAGTGATTGGGCTTAGTTTGTTGCTGTAAAGTGTAGTTAGGGGTGATTTTTGATAGCCGAACTAATTTAGGTGAGTTTGGTATAGTTTGCTATGGTTAGTAGCATTTTTTTGTAATTTAAAAGTGATTGGGTTTAGTTTGTTGTGGTAAGGGTTAGTTGGTGATGATTTATGGTAGCCGAAGTAATTGAGGTGAGTTTGGCATAGTTTGCTATAGTTAGTAGCATTTTTTTGTAATTTAAAAGTGATTGGGTTTAGTTTGTTGTGGTAAGGGTTAGTTGGTGATGATTTAGAGTAGCCGAAATAATTTAGGTGAGTCTGGAATAGTTTGTTATGATTTGTACATCTTTTTTTGTAATTTTAAGCTGATATGGTTTGGTTTGTTGTGGTAAGGGATAGTTGGGGGTGATTTACGGTAGCCGAAGTAATTTAGGTGATTCTGGTATAGTTTGTTATGATTTTTAGCATTTTTTTTGTAATTTTAAAGTGATTGGGCTTAGTTTGTTGCTGTATAGTGTAGTTGGGGGTGATTTTTGATAGCCGAAGTAATTTAGGTGAGTTTGGCATAGTTTGCTATGGTTAGTAGCATTTTTTTGTAATTTAAAAGTGAAAGGGTTTAGTTTGTTGTGGTAAGGGTTAGTTGGAGATGATTTATGGTAGCCGAAGTAATTTAGGTGAGTTTTGCATAGTTTGCTATGGGTAGTAGCATTTTTTTGTAATTTAAAAGTGATTGGGTTTAGTTTGTTGTGGTAAGGGTTAGTTGGTGATGATTTAGAGTAGCCGAAGTAATTTAGGTGAGTCTGGCATAGTTTGTTATGATTTGTACACCTTTTTTTGTAATTTTAAGATGATATGGTTTGGTTTGTTGTGGTAAGGGATAGTTGGGGGTGATTTACGGTAGCCGAAGTAATTTAGGTGATTCTGGTATAGTTTGTTATGATTTTTACCATTTTTTTGTAATTTTAAAGTGATTGGGCTTAGTTTGTTGCTGTAAAGTGTAGTTGGGGGTGATTTTTGATAGCCGAAGTAATTTAGGTGAGCTTGGCATAGTTTTTGATGATTTGTACAACTTTTTTTGTAATTTTAAGATGATATGGTTTGGTTTGTTGTGGTAAGGGATAGTTGGGGGTGATTTACGGTAGCCGAAGTCAGTTAGGTGATTCTGGTATAGTTTGTTATGATTTTTAGCATTTTTTTGTAATTTTAAAGTGATTGGGCTTAGTTTGTTGTTGTAAAGTGTAGTTGGGGGTGATTTTTGATAGCCGAACTAATTTAAGTGAGTTTGGTATAGTTTGCTATGGTTAGTAGCATTTTTTTGTAATTTAAAAGTGATTGGGTTTAGTTTGTTGAAGTAAGGGTTAGTTGATGATGATTTAGAGTAGCCGAAGTAATTTAGGTCAGTCTGGCATAGTTTGTTATGATTTGTACACCTTTTTTTGTAATTTTAAAATGATATGGTTTGCTTTGTTGTGGTAAGGGATAGTTGGGGGTGATTTACGGTAGCCGAAGTAATTTAGGTAATTCTGGTATAGTTTGTTATGATTTTAGCATTTTTTTGTAATTTTAAAGTGATTGGGCTTAGTTTGTTGCTGTAAAGTGTAGTTGGGGGTGATTTTTGATAGCCGAAGTAATTTAGGTGAGTTTGGCATAGTTTGCTATGGTTAGTAGCATTTTTTTGTAATTTAAATGTGATTTGGTTTAGTTTGTTGTGGTAAGGGTTAGTTGGTGATGATTTATGGTAGCCGAAGTAATTTAGGTGAGTTTGGCATAGTTTGCTATGGATAGTAGCATTTTTTTGTAATATAAAATTGATTGGGTTTAGTTTGTTGTAGTAAGGGTTAGTTGGTGATGATTTAGAGTAGCCGAAGTAATTTAGGTGAGTCTGACATAGTTTGTTATGATTTGTACACCTTTTTTTGTAATTTTAAGATGATATGGTTTGGTTTGTTGTGGTAAGGGATAGTTGGGGGCGATTTACGGTAGCCGAAGTAATTTAGGTGATTCTGGTATAGTTTGTTATGATTTTTAGCATTTTTTTGTAATTTTAAAGTGATTGGGCTTAGTTTGTTGCTGTAAAGTGTAGTTGGGGGTGATTTTTGATAGCCAAAGTAATTTAGGTGAGTTTGGCATAGTTTGCTATGGTTAGTAGCATTTTTTTGTAATTTAAAAGTGAAAGGGTTTAGTTTGTTGTGATAAGGGTTTGTTGGTGATGATTTATGGTAGCCGAAGTAATTTAGGTGAGTTTGGCATTGTTTGCTATGGTTAGTAGCATTTTTTTGTAATTTAAAAGTGATTGGGTTTAGTTTGTTGTGGTAAGGGTTAGTTGGTGGTGATTTAGAGTAGCCGAAGTAATTTAGGTGAGTTTGGAATAGTTTGCTATGGTTAGTAGCATTTTTTTGTAATTTATAACTGACTAGCTGAATGTACCCGGCGTTGCCCGGACGTAGATTAAATAAACGCAGTGTTGACAAAAGTGGTGTATCGGTACTAATCGATATTATAATACAATGGGGTATAATACGAAAATCATAAATATAAGTAGTATGTCATAATCCTTATCAACGTTTAAGAAGTTATGTCATGTGAGTTCAAAAAATTACCCGATTATTCCGGCAAATTAGGGGTTTGAAAATTGTGTAGTTGCGGGATTGGGTTTAAATAGCGCGGGCGTGTTTTCTGCACAATGTTGCATCACCGATTCCGTCGACCAATAGTGCTCGCGTAATAAAGTGTCAAACTCACGTCAAAATAAAGTGCAAAGGCCGCCATACACGATGCGATTTACCCGAAGAAGACCTTCTGGTTTGGTAATCGGCAGACAAAACGTATCGTTAGTAGTCATAATTGACCGGAAAAGCCGAGCTGATCCCTCAGCTTCGCGAAAAACTGCTAGCACTTGAAATAAGCGTTCGGGACGTGCTTATCGCTTTCAAGTGTATATGTCAGCAGTGGGTAAAGGTCGAGTTTGTTGGTTTGTTGCAAAGCAGTTCAGCTGTAGTAATATTACAGAGGTTTCATAGTATGAAAATACGCAAACTGAACGAAACCTTCCGGTAAACCACATCGTGTATGTTGGCCTTATGTGTTCATGATGAACTTCCACCAATGCCAAATCGCCCATACCGGTGACGGCACCGGTATCTTAGAGGAAGAAGGGGCGGGGCTTAGGGTCAAACTTTGAGAATTTTTTAAAGCAAATCTAGCCATTCTAACTCAAAATCTTCTTGGTAATGCAATTTGTATGCATAAATGCACTTCCTAGTAATTTTTACAAAAATTTGTATTATACCCCATTAAACAGGAATGCTCTACTTTTCCAATCACAAAATAAACAAATTTGCTGAAATTAACCTGCATTGCCAGGACCGGGTACTTGACCGGGTATATGATTTGGAAAAAGAGGATATCTTGGTTGATATCAGATGAAAAATCTTGTATAGACTCTTTAGGCAAAGACGCAGTTTGGAGGTGTTCTATATGCGATTCCAGGAAATCGAAATTAATGTTAGAAAATTTTCGGGAAAATCGAAGTTTACAGATTAGCAGATAATGTTATGATAAAGTTGAAAAGACAATGGAAACATTTCTCCTGCTACAGTCATCTCACAGCAGAACAGTATGTAGATGATTTTGACTTATCTTCAGAATAAACAAACCCTTCAGCATAAATATCTCCTTTTGAGCTGCACAAAGTTATTAAAACCAGGCCGCAACTTGTTGAACAATTAAAGTGAGAACCTTTTGAGCTCCCTTTCCAGTATTAAAATTTTAATACCATTACCACAGATAGTAAAAAAGACAATTTTCATCAGTTTTCACGAAAATTATACGCTGTGGTATTTGTAATCTGCTAGATTTTCAAACTGCTCCATCTTAGTTTTAAATGATGCAATAATGAACACAATGTATTTACGTAAAGTAAATAGTGTAAAACGCGTATCAAAGTCAGTAAAGTCTGGTCCAACGCTGCAAATTTCGGATTTCAGTCGGGGAAGGTTTGGTGAAAAACAAATACACCACTATCATTAACTGAACGTGAAAATTAGCGTACGAATATAAGTGGGGTCCGGTACGACGATGGTAATTTTTGGTTAACGGCAAGAACAAATCGGGAATATTATATTAAAATAATTTATTTAATAGCGATAGAACTTTTAATACTGATGCGTCGCCTCGACCTTGGCGACTTTGACTACCAGCGTTTCAGCCGCTGAAGCAGCAATTTTCACAATTATATTAGGTGCACGTGCCTAGTGCGTGTTCAAACAATTTGGCTAACAAAAGAGATTAATTTGTATATACCAAATAATACTCGCAAAGGTGTACTCGTATGGCCCGTCATTATTTTCACGAAATGAATTAGAAAAATGAACAAAGTAAATAATTATTTTGACGGGAATGTGGGGGATGAAAAAATCTTATTCGGCCTCTCCGACAAACTAACACTTGTTTAGATTAACATGCATTCCTCCATGGACCTGTGACGAATTACAAACAAATATCGAAATTTCAAGTGTTCCATATGATTTCGTTTCTGTATAAAAGCGGTTTTTTTTACTCGTCAGTCTGAACTTACTACACAGTGATATTTTCACATCCAGGCGACCTAAATTATTTTGCCGTTTATTTCAAAAATTTCCCTGAAAGGAGAGTAGTCAACAGTGGGGCTCATCAGGGGTGGCAGGGTTGGCAGTGCCACTCCAAGTATAAATTTACTATCGAACACAAAATTAGTTCTGCATTTCAATTGCAAAATTATGAATTTTTAGATATTTTAACGAAAATCTAGCGCTTACACCGCTATAAAATTAAAAACCATAGAGCTCTTTATACAATGGAGAAAAAGTCCTTATTATTTGCGATGTAAATGCACGCATGTTAAGAAGATAGGGCTTGCCCTGTCAGCGTGTTGCAATTCAGAACATAAGTTTATGTTTGCATCTCAACTGGAATAATTATTTATTGGAAGGTGGAAGAGAATCAAAATTTTTATCAGCATATTTAATATTCAGAATAACGTCTATTAGTCGCAACAATATATTTTAGATGCAGATATTTCTTAATATTTTATGATTTTTGGCCTACAAAGTCTGCAACAGTACGTTTTTTCCATCTTAAAACGAATTAAAACATTTAGTCGAACTTGTACTTGCAAATCTCGCTTAATCAACTTGTCAACGATTGCAATAGAGGAACAATTAATGAAGACTTTGCTTAATAGTAAGGAATTTTATGACATAATTAGTGGGCTTAGTTTGGGTTGTAAGGGGTATTTGGGGTGATTTATGATAGCCGAAGTAATTAAGGTGAGTTTGACATAGTTTGCTATGGTTTGTAGCATTTTTTGTAATTTTAAAGTGATTGGGCTTATTTTGGGGTGGTAAGGGGTAGTTGGGGGTGATTTATGGTAGCCGAAGTAATTTAAGTGAGTTTGAATAGTTTGCTATAATTTGTAGCATTTTTTGTAATTTTAAAGTGATTGGGCTTAGTTTGGGGTGGTAAGGGGTAGTTGGGGGTGATTTATGATAGCAGAAGTAATGTGGGTGAGTTTGGCATAGTTTTGCTATGGTTTGTAGCATTTTTTGTAATTTTAAAGTGATTTGGCTTAGTTTGGGGTGGTAAAGGGTAGTTGGGGGTGATTTATGGTAGCCGAAGTAATTTAGGTGAGTTTGACATAGTTTGCTATGGTTTGTAGCATTTTTTGTAATTTTAAAGTGATTGGGCTTAGTTTGGGGTGGTAGGGGGTAGTTGGGGGTGATTTATGATAGCCGAAGTAATGTGGGTGAGTTTGGCATAGTTTTGCAATGGTTTGTAGCATTTTCTGTAATTTTAAAGTGATTTGGCTTAGTTTGGGGTGGTAAGGGGTAGTTGGGGGTGATTTACGGTAGCCGAAGTAATTTAGGTAATTCTGGTATAGTTTGAAATGATTTTTAGCATTTTTTTGTAATTTTAAAGTGATTGGGCTTAGGTTGTTGGTGTAAAGTGTAGTTGGGGGTGATTTTTGATAGCCGAAGTAATTTAGGTGAGTTTGGCATAGTTTGCTATGGTTAGTAGCATTTTTTTGTAATTTAAAAGTGATTGGGTTTAGTTTGTTGTGGTAAGGGTTAGTTGGTGATGATTTATGGTAGCCGAAGTAATTTAGGTGAGTTTGGCATAGTTTGCTATGGTTAGTAGCATTTTTTTGTAATTTTAAAATGATTGGGCTTAGTTTGTTGCTGTAAAGTGTAGTTGGGGGTGATTTTTGATAGCCGAAGTAATTTAGGTGAGTTTGGTATAGTTTGCTATGGTTAGTAGAATTTTTTTGTAATTTAAAAGTGATTGGGTTTAGTTTGTTGTGGTAAGGGTTAGTTGGTGATGATTTATGGTAGCCGAAGTAATTTAGGTGAGTTTGGCATAGTTTGCTATGGTTAGTAGCATTTTTTTGTAATTTATAACTGATTGGGTTTAGTTTGTTGTGGTAAGGGTTAGTTGGTGATGATTTAGAGTAGCCGAAGTAATTTAGGTCAGTCTGGCATAGTTTGTTATGATTTGTACACCTTTTTTGTAATTTTAAGATGATATGGTTTGGTGTGTTGTGGTAAGGGATAGTTGGGGGTGATTTACGGTAGCCGAAGTAATTTAGGAAATTCTGGTATAGTTTGTTATGATTTTTACCATTTTTTTGTAATTTTAAAGTGATTGGGCTTAGTTTGTTGCTGTAAAGTGTAGTTGGGGGTGATTTTTGATAGCCGAAGTAATTTAGGTGAGTTTGGCATAGTTTGCTATGGTTAGTAGCATTTTTTTGTAATTTAAAAGTGATTGGGTTTAGTTTGTTGTGGTAAGGGTTAGTTGGTGATGATTTATGGTAGCCGAAGTAATTTAGGTGAGTTTGGCATAGTTTGCTATGGTTGGTAGCATTTTTTTGTAATTTAAAAGTGATTGAGTTTAGTTTGTTGTGGTAAGGGTTAGTTGGTGATGATTTAGAGTAGCCGAAGTAATTTAAGTGAGTCTGGCATAGTTTGTTATGATTTGTACACCTTTTTTGTAATTTTAAGATGATATGGTTTGGTTTGTTGTGGTAAGGGATAGTTGGGGATGATTTACGTTATCCGAAGTAATTTAGGTGATTCTGGTATAGTTTGTTATGATTTTTAGCATTTTTTTGTAATTTTAAAGTGATTGGGCTTAGTTTGTTGCTGTAAAGTGTAGTTGGGGGTGATTTTTGATAGCCGAAGTAATTTAGGTGAGTTTGGCATAGTTTGCTATGGTTAGTAGCATTTTTTTGTAATTTAAAAGTGATTGAGTTTAGTTTGTTGTGGTAAGGGTTAGTTGGTGATGATTTATGGTAGCCGATGTAATTTAGGTGAGTTTGGCATAGTTTGCTATGGTTAGTAGCATTTTTTTGTAATTTAAAAGTGATTGGGTTTAGTTTGCTGTGGTAAGGGTTAGTTGGTGATGATTTAGAGTAGCCGAAGTAATTTAAGTGAGTCTGGCAAAGTTTGTTATGATTTGTACACCTTTTTTTGTAATTTTAAGATGATATGGTTTGGTTTGTTGTGGTAAGGTATAGTTGGGGGTGATTTACGGTAGCCGAAGTAATTTAGGTGATTATGGTATAGTTTGTTATGATTTTTAGCATTTTTTTGTAATTTTAAAGTGATTGGGCTCAGTTTGTTGCTGTAATGTGTAGTTGGGTGTGATTTTTGATAGCCGAAGTAATTTAGGTAAGTTTGGCATAGTTTGCTATGGTTAGTAGCATTTTTTTGTAATTTAAAAATGATTGCGTTTAGTTTGTTGTGTAAAGGGTTTGTTGATGATGATTTATGGTAGCCGAAGTAATTTAGGTGAGTTTGGCATAGTTTGCTATGGTTAGTAGCATTTTTTTGTAATATAAAATTGATTGGGTTTAGTTTGTTGAAGTAAGGGTTAGTTGGTGATGATTTAGAGTAGCCGAAGTAATTTAGGTGAGTCTGGCATAGTTTGTTATGATTTGTACACCTTTTTTTGTAATTTTAAGATGATATGGTTTGGTTTGTTGTGGTAAGGTATAGTTGGGGGTGATTTACGGTAGCCGAAGTAATTTAGGTAATTCTGATATAGTTTGTTATGATTTTTAGCATTTTTTTGTAATTTTAAAGTGATTGGGCTTAGTTTGTTGTTGTAAAGTGTAGTTGGGGGTGATTTATGGTAGCCGAAGTAATTTGGGTGAGTTTGGCATAGTTTGCTATGGTTTGTGGCATTTTGTTTTATTTTAAAGTTATTGGAGTTACTTGGGGTTGCTAAGGGGTGGTAAGGGATGATTTAAGATAACGGATCTAATTTATGTCAGTTTGGCGTAGTTCGGGAATTTTTTGGGGTTGCTTTGGTGAAGTTTGCAATGGTAAGAGATATTTGAGGATGTTTAATGTAGACGGATTAAATTTGGAGTTGTTTGGTAATTTTTAAATGAGTCACGGATCGACATTATAATTGAAATATCTGCGCCTCGCTAGGTACGACAAAAGTATGATCAGGAAAGCAGAAACTCGACCTTGAAACTGCTTTTGTCGCTGTCGTGTGGTTCGGGAGTGGTCCGTCTGAGTTCAGCCTAATGTAAACCGGTCGCCCGACGTCAAAGTTGTTTTGGCTAGACACGTGCTTCTAACAAAAAAAAACACGATCTCCGCGAGCCGATCATTTTTTGTTTATTTTAACCGGTTTTTATCCGGTTTTTATTTAAATACAAAGGAACCGGGCCGAATTTCGCAAAATCCCTTCTTATCACTTCGTTTCGGCACATGATACACCCGTGTCTAAAATTTCAAGTCTCCAGCCCTCACGGTTTGGGCTGTGGGTTGATTATGAATCAGTGAATGTGTAGATGAGTGTGTCAGTGAGGACACTTCGCTTTATATATATATAGATTGGGTTTAGTTTGTTGTGGTAAGGGTTAGTTGGTGATGATTTAGAGTAGCCGAAGTAATTTAGGTCAGTCTGGCATAGTTTGTTATGATTTGTACACCTTTCTTGTAATTTTAAGATGATATGGTTTGGTTTGTTGTGGTAAGGGATAGTTGCGGGTGATTTACGGTAGCCGAAGTAATTTAGGTGAGTTTGGCATTGTTTGCTATGGTTAGTAGCATTTTTTTGTAATTTAAAAGTGAAAGGGTTTAGTTTGTTGTGATAAGGGTTTGTTGGTGATGATTTATGGTAGCCGAAGTAATTTAGGTGAGTTTGGCATTGTTTGCTATGGTTAGTAGCATTTTTTTGTAATTTAAAAGTGATTGGGTTTAGTTTGTTGTGGTAAGGGTTAGTTGGTGATGATTTACTGTAGCCGAAGTAATTTAGGTGAGTTTGGCATAGTTTGCTATAGTTAGTAGCATTTTTTTGTAATTTAAAAGTGATTGGGTTTAGTTTGTTGTGGTAAGGGTTAGTTGGTGATGATTTAGAGTAGCCGAAATAATTTAGGTGAGTCAGGAATAGTTTGTTATGATTTGTACATCTTTTTTTGTAATTTTAAGCTGATATGGTTTGGTTTGTTGTGGTAAGGGATAGTTGGGGGTGATTTACGGTAGCCGAAGTAATTTAGGTGATTCTGGTATAGTTTGTTATGATTTTTAGCATTTTTTTGTAATTTAAAAGTGATTGGGCTTAGTTTGTTGCTGTAAAGTGTAGTTGGGGGTGATTTTTGATAGCCGAAGTAATTTAGGTGAGTTTGGCATAGTTTGCTATGGCTAGTAGCATTTTTTTGTAATTTAAAAGTGATTGGGTTTAGTTTGTTGTGGTAAGGGTTAGTTGGTGATGATTTAGAGTAGCCGAAGTAATTTAGGTGAGTCTGGCATAGTTTGTTATGATTTGTACATCTTTTTTTGTAATTTTAAGATGATATGGTTTGGTTTGTTGTGGTAAGGGATAGTTGGGGGTGATTTACGGTAGCCGAAGTAATTTAGGTGATTCTGGTATAGTTTGTTATGATTTTTACCATTTTTTTGTAATTTTAAAGTGATTGGGCTTAGTTTGTTGCTGTAAAGTGTAGTTGGGGGTGATTTTTGATAGCCGAAGTAATTTAGGTGAGTTTGGCATAGTTTGCTATGGTTAGTAGCATTTTTTTGTAATTTAAAAGTGATTGGGTTTAGTTTGTTGTGGTAAGGGTTAGTTGGTGATGATTTATGGTAGCCGAAGTAATTTAGGTGAGTTTGGCATAGTTTGCTATGGATAGTAGCATTTTTTTGTAATATAAAATTGATTGGGTTTAGTTTGTTGTAGTAAGGGTTAGTTGGTGATGATTTAGAGTAGCCGAAGTAATTTAGGTGAGTCTGGCATAGTTTGTTATGATTTGTACACCTTTTTTGTTATTTTAAGATGATATGGTTTGGTTTGTTGTGGTAAGGGATAGTTGGGGTTGATTTACGGTAGCCGAAGTAATTTATGTGATTCTGGTATAGTTTGTTATGATTTTTAGCATTTTTTTGTAATTTCAAAGTGATTAGGCTTAGTTTGTTGCTGTAAAGTGTAGTTGGGGGTGATTTTTTATTGCCGAAGTAATTTAGGTGAGTTTGGCATAGTTTGCTATGGTTAGTAGCATTTTTTTGTAATTTAAAAGTGATTGGGTTTAGTTTGTTGTGGTAAGGGTTAGTTGGTCATGATTTACTGTAGCCGAAGTAATTTAGGTGAGTTTGGCATAGTTTGCTATGGTTAGTAGCATTTTTTTGTAATTTAAAAGTGATTGGGTTTAGTTTGTTGTAGTAAGGGTCAGTTGATGATGATTTAGAATAGCCGAAGTAATTTAGGTGAGTCTGGCATAGTTTGTTATGATTTGTACACCTTTTTTTGTAATTTTAAAATGATATGGTTTGGTTTGTTGTGGTAAGGGATAGTTGGGGGTGATTTACGGTAGCCGAAGTAATTTAGGTAATTCTGGTATAGTTTGTTATGATTTTTAGAATTTTTTTGTAATTTTAAAGTGATTGGGCTTAGTTTCTTGCTGTAAAGTGTAGTTGGGGGTGATCTTTGATAGCCAAAGTAATTTAGGTGAGTTTGGCATAGTTTGCTATGGTTAGTAGTATTTTTTTGTAATTTAAAAGTGATTGGGATTAGTTTGTTGTGGTAAGGGTTAGTTGGTGATGATTTATGGTAGCCGAAGTAATTTAGGTGAGTTTGGCATAGTTTGCTATGGTTAGTAGCATTTTTTTGTAATTTAAAAGTGAATGGGTTTAGTTTGTTGTGGTAAGGGTTAGTTGGTGATGATTTAGAGTAGCCGAAGTAATTTAGGTGAGTCTGGCATAGTTTGTTATGATTTGTACACCTTTTTTTGTAATTTTAAGATGCTATGGTTTGGTTTGTTGTGGTAAGGGTTAGTTGGGGGCGATTTACGGTAGCCAAAGTAATTTAGGTGATTCTGGTATAGTTTGTTATGATTTTTAGCATTTTTTTGTAATTTTAAAGTGATTAGGCTTAGTTTGTTGGGGGTGATTTTTTATTGCCGAAGTAATTTAGGTGAGTTAGGCATAGTTTGCTATGGTTAGTAGCATTTTTTTGTAATTTAAAAGTGATTGGGTTTAGTTTGTTGTGGTAAGGGTTAGTTGGTGATGATTTATGGTAGCCGAAGTAATTTATGTGAGTTTGGCATAGTTTGCTATGGTTAGTAGCATTTTTTTGTAATATAAAATTGATTGGGTTTAGTTTGTTGTAGTAAGGGTTAGTTGGTGCTGATTTAGAGTAGCCGAAGTAATTTAAGTGAGTCTGGTATAGTTTGTTATGATTTGTACACCTTTTTTTGTAATTTTAAGATGATATGGTTTGGTTTGTTGTGGTAAGGGATAGTTGGGGGTGATTTACGGTAGCCGAAGTAATTTAGGTAATTCTGGTATAGTTTGTTATGATTTTTAGCATTTTTTTGTAATTTTAAAGTGATTAGGCTTAGTTTGTTGGGGGTGATTTTTTATTGCCGAAGTAATTTAGGTGAGTTAGGCATAGTTTGCTATGGTTAGTAGCATTTTTTTGTAATTTAAAAGTGATTGGGTTTAGTTTGTTGTGGTAAGGGTTAGTTGGTGATGATTTATGGTAGCCGAAGTAATTTATGTGAGTTTGGCATAGTTTGCTATGGTTAGTAGCATTTTTTTGTAATATAAAATTGATTGGGTTTAGTTTGTTGTAGTAAGGGTTAGTTGGTGCTGATTTAGAGTAGCCGAAGTAATTTAAGTGAGTCTGGTATAGTTTGTTATGATTTGTACACCTTTTTTTGTAATTTTAAGATGATATGGTTTGGTTTGTTGTGGTAAGGGATAGTTGGGGGTGATTTACGGTAGCCGAAGTAATTTAGGTAATTCTGGTATAGTTTGTTATGATTTTTAGCATTTTTTTGTAATTTTAAAGTGATTGGGCTTAGTTTGTTGCTGTAAAGTGTAGTTGGGGGTGATTTTTGATAGCCGAAGTAATTTAGGTGAGTTTGGCATAGTTTGCTATGGTTAGTAGCATTTTTTTGTAATTTAAAAGTGATTGAGTTTAGTTTGTTGTGGTAAGGGTTAGTTGGTGATGATTTATGGTAGCCGAAGTAATTTAGGTGAGTTTGGCATAGTTTGCTATAGTTAGTAGCATTTTTTTGTAATTTAAAAGTGATTGAGTTTAGTTTGTTGTGGTAAGGGTTAGTTGGTGATGATTTAGAATAGCCGAAGTAATTTAAGTGAGTCTGGCATAGTTTGTTATGATTTGTACACCTTTTTTGTAATTTTAAAATGATATGGTTTGGGTTGTTGTGGTAAGGTATAGTTGGGGGTGATTTACGGTAGCCGAAGTAATTTAGGTGATTATGGTATAGTTTGTTATGATTTTTAGCATTTTTTTGTAATTTTAAAGTGATTGGGCTTAGTTTGTTGCTGTAATGTGTAGTTGGGGGTGATTTTTGATAGCCGAAGTAATTTAGGTAAGTTTGGCATAGTTTGCTATGGTTAGTAGCATTTTTTTGTAATTTAAAAGTGATTGGGTTTAGTTTGTTGTGTAAAGGGTTTGTTGATGATGATTTATGGTAGCCGAAGTAATTTAGGTGAGTTTGGCATAGTTTGCTATGGTTAGTAGCATTTTTTTGTAATATAAAATTGATTGGGTTTAGTTTGTTGTAGTAAGGGTTAGTTGGTGATGATTTAGAGTAGCCGAAGTAATTTAGGTGAGTCTGGCATAGTTTGTTATGATTTGTACACCTTTTTTTGTAATTTTAAGATGATATGGTTTGGTTTGTTGTGGTAAGGTATAGTTGGGGGTGATTTACGGTAGCCGAAGTAATTTAGGTAATTCTGATATAGTTTGTTATGATTTTTAGCATTTTTTTGTAATTTTAAAGTGATTGGGCTTAGTTTGTTGTTGTAAAGTGTAGTTGGGGGTGATTTTTGATAGCCGAAGTAATTTAGGTGAGTTTGGCATAGTTTGCTATGGTTAGTAGCATTTTTTTGTAATTTAAAAGTGATTGGGTTTAGTTTGTTGTGGTAAGGGTTAGTTGGTGAAGATTTATGGTAGCCGATGTAATTTAGGTGAGTTTGGCATAATTTGCTATGGTTAGTAGCATTTTTTTGTAATTTAAAAGTGATTGAGTTTAGTTTGTTGTGGTAAGGGTTAGTTAGTGATGATTTAGAGTAGCCGAAGTAATTTAGGTGTGTCTGGCATAGTTTGTTATGATTTGTACACCTTTTTTTGTAATTTTAAGATGATATGGTTTGGTTTGTTGTGGTAAGGGATAGTTGGGGGTGATTTACGTTAGCCGAAGTAATTTAGGTGATTCTGGTATAGTTTGTTATGATTTTTAGAATTTTTTTGTAATTTTAAAGTGATTGGGCTTAGTTTGTTGCTGTAAAATGTAGTTGGGGGTGATTTTTGATAGCCGAAGTTATTTAGGTGAGTTTGGCATAGTTTGCTATGGTTAGTAGCATTTTTTTGTAATTTAAAAGTGATTGTGTTTAGTTTGTTGTGGTAAGGGTTAGTTAGTGATGATTTAGAGTAGCCGAAGTAATTTAGGTGAGTCTGGCATAATTTGTTATGATTTGTACACCTTTTTTGTTATTTTAAGATGATATGGTTTGGTTTGTTGTGGTAAGGGATAGTTGAGGTTGATTTACGGTAGCCAAAGTAATTTAGGTGATTCTGGTATATTTTGTTATGGTTTTTAGCATTTTTTTGTAATTTTAAAGTGATTGGGCATAGTTTGTTGCTGTAAAGTGTAGTTGGGGGTGATTTTTTATTGCCGAAGTAATTTAGGTGAGTTAGGCATAGTTTTCTATGGTTAGTAGCATTTTTTTGTAATTTAAAAGTGATTGGGTTTAGTTTGTTGTGGTAAGGGTTAGTTGGTGATGATTTATGGTAGCCGAAGTAATTTAGGTGAGTTGGGCATAGTTTGCTATGGTTAGTAGCATTTTTTTGTAATATAAAATTGATTGGGTTTAGTTTGTTGTAGTAAGGGTTAGTTGGTGATGATTTAGAGTAGCCGAAGTAATTTAGGTGAGTCTGGCATAGTTTGTTATGATTTGTACACCTTTTTTTGTAATTTTAAGATGATATGGTTTGGTTTGTTGTGGTAAGGGATAGTTGGGGGTGATTTACGGTAGCCGAAGTAATTTAGGTAATTCTGGTATAGTTTGAAATGATTTTTAGCATTTTTTTGTAATTTTAAAGTGATTGGGCTTAGGTTGTTGGTGTAAAGTGTAGTTGGGGGTGATTTTTGATAGCCGAAGTAATTTAGGTGAGTTTGGCATAGTTTGCTATGGTTAGTAGCATTTTTTTGTAATTTAAAAGTGATTGGGTTTAGTTTGTTATGGTAAGGGTTAGTTGGTGATGATTTATGGTAGCCGAAGTAATTTAGGTGAGTTTGGCATAGTTTGCTATGGTAAGTAGCATTTTTTTGTAATTTTAAAATGATTGGGCTTAGTTTGTTGCTGTAAAGTGTAGTTGGGGGTGATTTTTGATAGCCGAAGTAATTTAGGTGAGTTTGGTATAGTTTGCTATGGTTAGTAGAATTTTTTTGTAATTTAAAAGTGATTGGGTTTAGTTTGTTGTGGTAAGGGTTAGTTGGTGATGATTTATGGTAGCCGAAGTAATTTAGGTGAGTTTGGCATAGTTTGCTATGGTTAGTAGCATTTTTTTGTAATTTATAACTGATTGGGTTTAGTTTGTTGTGGTAAGGGTTAGTTGGTGATGATTTAGAGTAGCCGAAGTAATTTAGGTTAGTCTGGCATAGTTTGTTATGATTTGTACACCTTTTTTGTAATTTTAAGATGATATGGTTTGGTTTGTTGTGGTAAGGGATAGTTGGGGGTGATTTACGGTAGCCGAAGTAATTTAGGTGATTCTGGTATAGTTTGTTATAATTTTTACCATTTTTTTGTAATTTTAAAGTGATTGGGCTTAGTTTGTTGCTGTAAAGTGTAGTTGGGGGTGATTTTTGATAGCCGAAGTAATTTAGGTGAGTTTGGCATAGTTTGCTATGGTTAGTAGCATTTTTTTGTAATTTAAAAGTGATTGGGTTTAGTTTGTTGTGGTAAGGGTTAGTTGGTGATGATTTATGGTAGCCGAAGTAATTTAGGTGAGTTTGGCATAGTTTGCTATGGTTAGTAGCATTTTTTTGTAATTTAAAAGTGATTGAGTTTAGTTTGTTGTGGTAAGGGTTAGTTAGTGATGATTTAGAGTAGCCGAAGTAATTTAGGTGTGTCTGGCATAGTTTGTTATGTTTTGTACACCTTTTTTTGTAATTTTAAGATGATATGGTTGGGTTTGTTGTGGTAAGGGATAGTTGGGGGTGATTTACGTTAGCCGAAGTAATTTAGGTGATTCTGGTATAGTTTGTTATGATTTTTAGCATTTTTTTGTAATTTTAAAGTGATTGGGCTTAGTTTGTTGCTGTAAAATGTAGTTGGGGGTGATTTTTGATAGCCGAAGTAATTTAGGTGAGTTTGGCATAGTTTGCTATGGTTAGTAGCATTTTTTTGTAATTTAAAAGTGATTGGGTTTAGTTTGTTGTGGTAAGGGTTAGTTGGTGATGATTTAGAGTAACCGAAGTAATTTAGGTGAGTCTGGCATAGTTTGTTATGATTTGTACACCTTTTTTTTGTAATTTTAAAATGATATGGTTTGGTTTGTTGTGGTAAAGGATAGTTGGGGGTGATTTACGGTAGCCGAAGTAATTTAGGTGTTTCTGGTATAGTTTGTTATGATTTTTAACATTTTTTTGTAATTTTAAAGTGATTGGGCTTAGTTTGTTGCTGTAAAGTGTAGTTGGGGGTGATTTTTGATAGCCGAAGTAATTTAGGTGAGTTTGGCATAGTTTGCTATGGTTAGTAGCATTTTTTTGTAATTTAAAGGTGATTGGGTTTAGTTTGTTGTGGTAAGGGTTAGTTGGTAATGATTTATGGTAGACGAAGTAATTTAGGTGAGTTTGGCATAGTTTGCTATGGTTAGTAGCATTTTTTTGTAATTTAAAAGTGATTGGGTTTAGTTTGTTGTGGTAAGGGTTAGTTGGTGATGATTTAGAGTAGCCGAAGTAATTTAGGTGAGTCTGGCATAGTTTGTTATGATTTGTACACCTTTTTTGTTATTTTAAGATGATATGGTTTGGTTTGTTGTGGTAAGGGATAGTTGGGGTTGATTTACGGTAGCCGAAGTAATTTAGGTGATTCTGGTATAGTTTGTTATGATTTTTAGCATTTTTTTGTAATTTTAAAGTGATTAGGCTTAGTTTGTTGCTGTAAAGTGTAGTTGGGGGTGATTTTTTATTGCCGAAGTAATTTAGGTGAGTTAGGCATAGTTTGCTATGGTTAGTAGCATTTTTTTGTAATTTAAAAGTGATTGAGTTTAGTTTGTTGTGGTAAGGGTTAGTTGGTGATGATTTATGGTAGCCGAAGTAATTTAGGTGAGTTTGGCATAGTTTGCTATGGTTAGTAGCATTTTTTTGTAATATAAAATTGATTGGGTTTAGTTTGTTGTAGTAAGGGTTAGTTGGTGATGATTTAGAGTAGCCGAAGTAATTTAGGTGTGTCTGGCATAGTTTGTTATGATTTGTACACCTTTTTTTGTAATTTTAAAATGATATGGTTTGGTTTGTTGTGGTAAGGGATAGTTGGGGGTGATTTACGGTAGCCGAAGTAATTTAGGTAATTCTGGTATAGTTTGTTATGATTTTTAGCATTTTTTTGAAATTTTAAAGTGATTGGGCTTAGTTTGTTGCTGTAAAGTGTAGTTGGGGGTGATTTTTGATAGCCGAAGTAATTTAGGTGAGTTTGGCATAGTTTGCTATGGTTAGTAGCATTTTTTTGTAATTTAAATGTGATTGGGTTTAGTTTGTTGTGGTAAAGGTTAGTTGGTGATGATTTATGGTAGCCGAAGTAATTTAGGTGAGTTTGGCATAGTTTGCTATGGTTGGTAGCATTTTTTTGTAATTTAAAAGTGATTGAGTTTAGTTTGTTGTGGTAAGGGTTAGTTGGTGATGATTTAGAGTAGCCGAAGTAATTTAAGTGAGTCTGGCATAGTTTGTTATGATTTGTACACCTTTTTTGTAATTTTAAGATGATATGGTTTGGTTTGTTGTGGTAAGGGATAGTTGGGGATGATTTACGTTATCCGAAGTAATTTAGGTGCTTCTGGTATAGTTTGTTATGATTTTTAGCATTTTTTTGTAATTTTAAAGTGATTGGGCTTAGTTTGTTGCTGTAAAGTGTAGTTGGGGGTGATTTTTGATAGCCGAAGTAATTTAGGTGAGTTTGGCATAGTTTGCTATGGTTAGTAGCATTTTTTTGTAATTTAAAAGTAATTGGGTTTAGTTTGCTGTGGTAAGGGTTAGTTGGTGATGATTTAGAGTAGCCGAAGTAATTTAAGTGAGTCTGGCAAAGTTTGTTATGATTTTTACACCTTTTTTTGTAATTTTAAGATGATATGGTTTGGTTTGTTGTGGTAAGGGATAGTTGGGGATGATTTACGGTAGCCGAAGTAATTTAGGTGAGTTTGGCATAGTTTGCTATGGTTAGTAGCATTTTTTTGTAATATAAAATTCATTGGGTTTAGTTGGTTGTAGTAAGGGTTAGTTGGTGATGATTTAGAGTAGCCGAAGTAATTTAGGTGAGTCTGGCATAGTTTGTTATAATTTGTACACCTTTTTTGTAATTTTAAGATGATATGGTTTGGTTTGTTGTGGTAAGGGATAGTTGGGGGTGATTTACGGTAGCCAAAGTAATTTAGGTGATTCTGGTATAGTTTGTTATAATTTTTAAAATTTTTTTGTAATTTTAAAGTGATTGGGCTTAGTTTGTTGCTGTAATGTGTAGTTGGGGGTGATTTTTGATAGCCGAAGTAATTTAGGTGAGTTTGGCATAGTTTGCAATGGTTAGTAGCATTTTTTTGGAATTTAAAAGTGATTGGGTTTAGTTTGTTGTGGTAAAGGTTAGTTGGTGATGATTTATGGTAGCCGAAGTAATTTAGGTGAGTTTGGCATAGTTTTCTATGGTTAGTAGCATTTTTTGTAATTTAAAAGTGATTGGGTTTAGTTTGTTGTGTAAAGGGTTTGTTGATGATGATTTATGGTAGCCGAAGTAATTTAGGTAAGTTTGGCATAGTTTGCTATGGTTAGTAGCATTTTTTTGTAATATAAAATTGATTGGGTTTAGTTTGTTGTAGTAAGGGTTTGTTGGTGATGATTTAGAGTAGCCGAAGTAATTTAAGTGAGTCTGGCAAAGTTTGTTATGATTTGTACACCTTTTTTTGTAATTTTAAGATGATATGGTTTGGTTTGTTGTGGTAAGGTATAGTTGGGGGTGATTTAAGGTAGCCGAAGTAATTTAGGTGATTATGGTATAGTTTGTTATGATTTTTAGCATTTTTTTGTAATTTTAAAGTGATTGGGCTTAGTTTGTTGCTGTAATGTGTAGTTGGGGGTGATTTTTGATAGCCGAAGTAATTTAGGTAAGTTTGGCATAGTTTGCTATGGTTAGTAGCATTTTTTTGTAATTTAAAAGTGATTGGGTTTAGTTTGTTGTGTAAAGGGTTTGTTGATGATGATTTATGGTAGTCGAAGTAATTTAGGTGAGTTTGGCATAGTTTGCTATGGTTAGTAGCATTTTTTTGTAATATAAAATTGATTGGGTTTAGTTTGTTGTAGTAAGGGTTAGTTGGTGATGATTTAGAGTAGCCGAAGTAATTTAGGTGAGTCTGGCATAGTTTGTTATGATTTGTACACCTTTTTTAGTAATTTTAAGATGATATGGTTTGGTTTGTTGTGGTAAGGTATAGTTGGGGGTGATTTACGGTAGCCGAAGTAATTTAGGTAATTCTGATATAGTTTGTTATGATTTTTAGCATTTTTTTGTAATTTTAAAGTGATTGGGCTTAGTTTGTTGTTGTAAAGTGTAGTTGGGGGTGATTTTTGATAGCCGAAGTAATTTAGGTGAGTTTGGCATAGTTTGCTATGGTTAGTAGCATTTTTTTGTAATTTAAAAGTGATTGGGTTTAGTTTGTTGTGGTAAGGGTTAGTTGGTGAAGATTTATGGTAGCCGAAGTAATTTAGGTGAGTTTGGCATAGTTTGCTATGGTTAGTAGCATTTTTTTGTAATATAAAATTGATTGGGTTTAGTTTGTTGTGGTAAGGGTTAGTTAGTGATGATTTAGAGTAGCCGAAGTAATTTAGGTGAGTCTGGCATAATTTGTTATGATTTGTACACCTTTTTTGTTATTTTAAGATGATATGGTTTGGTTTGTTGCGGTAAGGGATAGTTGAGGTTGATTTACGGTAGCCAAAGTAATTTAGGTGATTCTGGTATATTTTGTTATGATTTTTAGCATTTTTTTGTAATTTTAAAGTGATTGGGCATAGTTTGTTGCTGTAAAGTGTAGTTGGGGGTGATTTTTTATTGCCGAAGTAATTTAGGTGAGTTAGGCATAGTTTTCTATGGTTAGTAGCATTTTATTGTAATTTAAAAGTGATTGGGTTTAGTTTTTTGTGGTAAGGGTTAGTTGGTGATGATTTATGGTAGCCGAAGTAATTTAGGTGAGTTTGGCATAGTTTGCTATGGTTAGTAGCATTTTTTTGTAATATAAAATTGATTGGGTTTAGTTTGTTGTAGTAAGGGTTAGTTGGTGATGATTTAGAGTAGCCGAAGTAATTTAGGTGAGTCTGGCATAGTTTGTTATGATTTGTACACCTTTTTTTGTAATTTTAAGATGATATGGTTTGGTTTGTTGTGGTAAGGGATAGTTGGGGGTGATTTACGGTAGCCGAAGTAATTTAGGTAATTCTGGTATAGTTTGAAATGATTTTTAGCATTTTTTTGTAATTTTAAAGTGATTGGGCTTAGGTTGTTGGTGTAAAGTGTAGTTGGGGGTGATTTTTGATAGCCGAAGTAATTTAGGTGAGTTTGGCATAGTTTGCTATGGTTAGTAGCATTTTTTTGTAATTTAAAAGTGATTGTGTTTAAAGTGATTGTGTTTAAAGTGATTGGGCATAGTTTGTTGCTGTAAAGTGTAGTTGGGGGTGATTTTTGATAGCCGAAGTAATTTAGGTGAGTTTGGTATAGTTTGCTATGGTTAGTAGAATTTTTTTGTAATTTAAAAGTGATTGGGTTTAGTTTGTTGTGGTAAGGGTTAGTTGGTGATGATTTATGGTAGCCGAAGTAATTTAGGTGAGTTTGGCATAGTTTGCTATGGTTAGTAGCATTTTTTTGTAATTTATAACTGATTGGGTTTAGTTTGTTGTGGTAAGGGTTAGTTGGTGATGATTTAGAGTAGCCGAAGTAATTTAGGTCAGTCTGGCATAGTTTGTTATGATTTGTACACCTTTTTTGTAATTTTAAGATGATATGGTTTGGTTTGTTGTGGTAAGGGATAGTTGGGGGTGATTTACGGTAGCCGAAGTAATTTAGGAAATTCTGGTATAGTTTGTTATGATTTTTACCATTTTTTTGTAATTTTAAAGTGATAGGGCTTAGTTTGTTGCTGTAAAGTGTAGTTGGGGGTGATTTTTGATAGCCGAAGTAATTTAGGTGAGTTTGGCATAGTTTGCTATGGTTAGTAGCATTTTTTTGTAATTTAAAAGTGATTGGGTTTAGTTTGTTGTGGTAAGGGTTAGTTGGTGATGATTTATGGTAGCCGAAGTAATTTAGGTGAGTTTGGCATAGTTTGCTATGGTTGGTAGCATTTTTTTGTAATTTAAAAGTGATTGAGTTTAGTTTGTTGTGGTAAGGGTTAGTTGGTGATGATTTAGAGTAGCCGAAGTAATTTAAGTGAGTCTGGCATAGTTTGTTATGATTTGTACACCTTTTTTGTAATTTTAAGATGATATGGTTTGGTTTGTTGTGGTAAGGGATAGTTGGGGATGATTTACGTTATCCGAAGTAATTTAGGTGATTCTGGTATAGTTTGTTATGATTTTTAGCATTTTTTTGTAATTTTAAAGTGATTGGGCTTAGTTTGTTGCTGTAAAGTGTAGTTGGGGGTGATTTTTGATAGCCGAAGTAATTTAGGTGAGTTTGGCATAGTTTGCTATGGTTAGTAGCATTTTTTTGTAATTTAAAAGTGATTGAGTTTAGTTTGTTGTGGTAAGGGTTAGTTGGTGATGATTTATGGTAGCCGATGTAATTTAGGTGAGTTTGGCATAGTTTGCTATGGTTAGTAGCATTTTTTTGTAATTTAAAAGTGATTGGGTTTAGTTTGCTGTGGTAAGGGTTAGTTGGTGATGATTTAGAGTAGCCGAAGTAATTTAAGTGAGTCTGGCAAAGTTTGTTATGATTTGTACACCTTTTTTTGTAATTTTAAGATGATATGGTTTGGTTTGTTGTGGTAAGGTATAGTTGGGGGTGATTTACGGTAGCCGAAGTAATTTAAGTGATTATGGTATAGTTTGTTATGATTTTTAGCATTTTTTTGTAATTTTAAAGTGATTGGGCTCAGTTTGTTGCTGTAATGTGTAGTTGGGTGTGATTTTTGATAGCCGAAGTAATTTAGGTAAGTTTGGCATAGTTTGCTATGGTTAGTAGCATTTTTTTGTAATTTAAAAATGATTGGGTTTAGTTTGTTGTGTAAAGGGTTTGTTGATGATGATTTATGGTAGCCGAAGTAATTTAGGTGAGTTTGGCATAGTTTGCTATGGTTAGTAGCATTTTTTTGTAATATAAAATTGATTGGGTTTAGTTTGTTGAAGTAAGGGTTAGTTGGTGATGATTTAGAGTAGCCGAAGTAATTTAGGTGAGTCTGGCATAGTTTGTTATGATTTGTACACCTTTTTTTGTAATTTTAAGATGATATGGTTTGGTTTGTTGTGGTAAGGTATAGTTGGGGGTGATTTACGGTAGCCGAAGTAATTTAGGTAATTCTGATATAGTTTGTTATGATTTTTAGCATTTTTTTGTAATTTTAAAGTGATTGGGCTTAGTTTGTTGTTGTAAAGTGTAGTTGGGGGTGATTTATGGTAGCCGAAGTAATTTAGGTGAGTTTGGCATAGTTTGCTATGGTTAGTAGCATTTTTTTGTAATTTAATAGTGATTGGGTTTAGTTTGTTGTGGTAAGGGTTTGTTGATGTTGATTTATGGTAGCCGAAGTAATTTAGGTGAGTTTGGCATAATTTGCTATGGTTAGTAGCATTTTTTTGTAATTTAAAAGTGATTGGGTTTAGTTTGTTGTGGTAAGGGTTTGTTGATGATGATTTATGGTAGCCGAAGTAATTTAGGTGAGTTTGGCATAGTTTGCTATGGTTAGTAGCATTTTTTTGTAATTTAAAAGTGATTGGGTTTAGTTTGCTGTGGTAAGGGTTAGTTGGTGATGATTTAGACTAGCCGAAGTAATTTAGGTGAGTCTGGCATAGTTTGTTATGATTTGTACACCTTTTTTTGTAATTTTTAGATGATATGGTTTGGTTTGTTGTGGTAAGGGATAGTTGGGGGTGATTTACGGTAGCCAAAGTAATTTAGGTGATTCTGGTATAGTTTGTTATGATTTTTAGCATTTTTTTGTAATTTTAAAGTGATTGGGCTTAGTTTGTTGCTGTAATGTGTAGTTGGGGGTGATTTTTGATAGCCGAAGTAATTTAGGTAAGTTTGGCATAGTTTGCTATGGTTAGTAGCATTTTTTTGTAATTTAAAAGTGATTGGGTTTAGTTTGTTGTGGTAAGGGTTTGTTGATGATGATTTATGGTAGCCGAAGTAATTTAGGTGAGTTTGGCATAGTTTGCTATGGTTAGTAGCATTTTTTTGTAATTTGAAAGTGATTGGGTTTAGTTTGTTGTGGTAAGGGTTAGTTGGTGATGATTTAGAGTAGCCGAAGTAATTTAGGTTAGTCTGGCATAGTTTGTTATGATTTGTACACCTTTTTTTGTAATTTTAAGATAATATGGTTTGGTTTGTTGTGGTAAGGGATAGTTGGGGGTGATTTACGGTAGCCGAAGTAATTTAGGTGATTCTGGTATAGTTTGTTATGATTTTTAGCATTTTTTTGTAATTTTAAAGTGATTGGGCTTAGTTTGTTGCTGTAAAGTGTAGTTGGGGGTGATTTTTGATAGCCGAAGTATTTTAGGTAAGTTTGGCATAATTTGCTATGGTTAGTAGCATTTTTTTAAATTTAAAAGTGATTGGGTTTAGTTTGTTGTGGTAAGGGTTAGTTGGTGAAGATTTATGGTAGCCGAAGTAATTTAGGTGAGTTTGGCATAGTTTGCTATGGATAGTAGCATTTTTTTGTAATATAAAATTGATTGGGTTTAGTTTGTTGTAGTAAGGGTTAGTTGGTGATGATTTAGAGTAGCCGAAGTAATTTAGGTGAGTCTGACATAGTTTGTTATGATTTGTACACCTTTTTTTGTAATTTTAAGATGATATGGTTTGGTTTGTTGTGGTAAGGGATAGTTGGGGGTGATTTACGGTAGCCGAAGTAATTTAGGTGATTCTGGTATAGTTTGTTATGATTTTTACCATTTTTTGTAATTTTAAAGTGATTGGGCTTAGTTTGTTGCTGTAAAGTGTAGTTGGGGGTGATTTTTGATAGCCGAAGTAATTTAGGTGAGTTTGGCATAGTTTGCTATGGTTAGTAGCATTTTTTTGTAATTTAAAAGTGATTGGGTTTAGTTTGTTGTGGTAAGGGTTAGTTGGTGATGATTTATGGTAGCCGAAGTAATTTAGGTGAGTTTGGCATAGTTTGCTATGGATAGTAGCATTTTTTTGTAATATAAAATTGATTGGGTTTAGTTTGTTGTAGTAAGGGTTAGTTGATGATGATTTAGAGTAGCCAAAGTAATTTAGGTGAGTCTGGCATAGTTTGTTATGATTTGTACACCTTTTTTTGAAATTTTAAAATGATATGGTTTGGTTTGATGTGGTAAGGGATAGTTGGGGGTGATTTACGGTAGCCGAAGTAATTTAGGTAATTCTGGTATAGTTTGTTATGATTTTTAGCATTTTTTTGTAATTTTAAAGTGATTGGGCTTAGTATGTTGCTGTAAAGTGTAGTTGGGGGTGATTTTTGATAGCCAAAGTAATTTAGGTGAGTTTGACATAGTTTGCTATGGTTAGTAGCATTTTTTTGTAATTTAAAAGTGATTGGGATTAGTTTGTTGTGGTAAGGGTTAGTTGGTGACGATTTATGGTAGCCGAAGTAATTTAGGTGAGTTTGGCATAGTTTGCTATGGTTAGTAGCATTTTTTTGTAATTTAAAAATGATTGGATTTAGTTTGTTGTGGTAAGGGTTAGTTGGTGATGATTTAGAGTAGCCAAAGTAATTTAGGTGAGTCTGGCATAGTTTGTTATGATTTGTACACCTTTTTTTGTAATTTTAAGATGCTATGGTTTGGTTTGTTGTGGTAAGGGTTAGTTGGGGGCGATTTACGGTAGCCGAAGTAATTTAGGTGATTTTGGTATAGTTTGTTATGATTTTTAGCATTTTTTTGTAATTTTAAAGTGATTGGGCTTAGATTGTTGCTGTAAAGTGTAGTTGGGGGTGATTTTTGATAGCCGAAGTAATTTAGGTGAGTTTGGCATAGTTTGCTATGGTTAGTAGCATTTTTTTGTAATTTAAAAGTGAAAGGGTTTAGTTTGTTGTGATAAGGGTTTGTTGGTGATGATTTATGGTAGCCGAAGTAATTTAGGTGAGTTTGGCATTGTTTGCTATGGTTAGTAGCATTTTTTTGTAATTTATAACTGATTGGGTTTAGTTTGTTGTGGTAAGGGTTAGTTGGTGATGATTTAGAGTAGCCGAAGTAATTTAGGTCAGTCTGGCATAGTTTATTATGATTTGTACACCTTTCTTGTAATTTTAAGATGATATGGTTTGGTTTGTTGTGGTAAGGGATAGTTGGGGGTGATTTACGGTAGCCGAAGTAATTTAGGTGAGTTTGGCATTGTTTGCTATGGTTAGTAGCATTTTTTTGTAATTTAAAAGTGAAAAGGTTTAGTTTGTTGTGATAAGGGTTTGTTGGTGATGATTTATGGTAGCCGAAGTAATTTAGGTGAGTTTGGCATTGTTTGCTATGGTTAGTAGCATTTTTTTGTAATTTAAAAGTGATTGGGTTTAGTTTGTTGTGGTAAGGGTTAGTTGGTGATGATTTACTGTAGCCGAAGTAATTTAGGTGAGTTTGGCATAGTTTGCTATAGCTAGTAGCATTTTTTTGTAATTTAAAAGTGATTGGGTTTAGTTTGTTGTGGTAAGGGTTAGTTGGTGATGATTTAGAGTAGCCGAAGTAATTTAGGTGATTCTGGTATAGTTTGTTATGATTTTTAGCATTTTTTTGTAATTTAAAAGTGATTGGGCTTAGTTTGTTGCTGTAAAGTGTAGTTGGGGGTGATTTTTGATAGCCGAAGTAATTTAGGTGAGTTTGGCATAGTTTGCTATGGCTAGTAGCATTTTTTTGTAATTTAAAAGTGTGGGTTTAGTTTGTTGTGGTAAGGGTTAGTTGGAGATGATTTATGGTAGCCGAAGTAATTTAGGTGAGTTTTGCATAGTTTGCTATGGGTAGTAGCATTTTTTTGTAATTTAAAAGTGATTGGGTTTAGTTTGTTGTGGTAAGGGTTAGTTGGTGATGATTTAGAGTAGCCGAAGTAATTTAGGTGAGTCTGGCATAGTTTGTTATGATTTGTACACCTTTTTTTGTAATTTTAAGATGATATGGTTTGGTTTGTTGTGGTAAGGGATAGTTGGGGGTGATTTACGGTAGCCGAAGTAATTTAGGTGATTCTGGTATAGTTTGTTATGATTTTTACCATTTTTTTGTAATTTTAAAGTGATTGGGCTTAGTTTGTTGCTGTAAAGTGTAGTTGGGGGTGATTTTTGATAGCCGAAGTAATTTAGGTGAGTTTGGCATAGTTTGCTATGGTTAGTAGCATTTTTTTGTAATTTAAAAGTGATTGGGTTTAGTTTGTTGTGGTAAGGGTTAGTTGGTGATGATTTATGGTAGCCGAAGTAATTTAGGTGAGTTTGGCATAGTTTGCTATGGATAGTAGCATTTTTTTGTAATATAAAATTGATTGGGTTTAGTTTGTTGTAGTAAGGGTTAGTTGGTGATGATTTAGAGTAGCCGAAGTAATTTAGGTGAGTCTGGCATAGTTTGTTATGATTTGTACACCTTTTTTGTTATTTTAAGATGATATGGTTTGGTTTGTTGTGGTAAGGGATAGTTGGGGTTGATTTACGGTAGCCGAAGTAATTTATGTGATTCTGGTATAGTTTGTTATGATTTTTAGCATTTTTTTGTAATTTTAAAGTGATTAGGCTTAGTTTGTTGCTGTAAAGTGTAGTTGGGGGTGATTTTTTATTGCCGAAGTAATTTAGGTGAGTTTGGCATAGTTTGCTATGGTTAGTAGCATTTTTTTGTAATTTAAAAGTGATTGGGTTTAGTTTGTTGTGGTAAGGGTTAGTTGGTGATGATTTACTGTAGTCGAAGTAATTTAGGTGAGTTTGGCATAGTTTGCTATGGTTAGTAGCATTTTTTTGTAATTTAAAAGTGATTGGATTTAGTTTGTTGTAGTAAGGGTCAGTTGATGATGATTTAGAGTAGCCGAAGTAATTTAGGTGAGTCTGGCATAGTTTGTGATGATTTGTACAACTTTTTTTGTAATTTTAAGATGATATGGTTTGGTTTGTTGTGGTAAGGGATAGTTGGGGGTGATTTACGGTAGCCGAAGTCAGTTAGGTGATTCTGGTATAGTTTGTTATGATTTTTAGCATTTTTTTGTAATTTTAAAGTGATTGGGCTTAGTTTGTTGCTGTAAAGTGTAGTTAGGGGTGATTTTTGATAGCCGAACTAATTTAGGTGAGTTTGGTATAGTTTGCTATGGTTAGTAGCATTTTTTTGTAATTTAAAAGTGATTGGGTTTAGTTTGTTGTGGTAAGGGTTAGTTGGTGATGATTTATGGTAGCCGAAGTAATTGAGGTGAGTTTGGCATAGTTTGCTATAGTTAGTAGCATTTTTTTGTAATTTAAAAGTGATTGGGTTTAGTTTGTTGTGGTAAGGGTTAGTTGGTGATGATTTAGAGTAGCCGAAATAATTTAGGTGAGTCTGGAATAGTTTGTTATGATTTGTACATCTTTTTTTGTAATTTTAAGCTGATATGGTTTGGTTTGTTGTGGTAAGGGATAGTTGGGGGTGATTTACGGTAGCCGAAGTAATTTAGGTGATTCTGGTATAGTTTGTTATGATTTTTAGCATTTTTTTTGTAATTTTAAAGTGATTGGGCTTAGTTTGTTGCTGTATAGTGTAGTTGGGGGTGATTTTTGATAGCCGAAGTAATTTAGGTGAGTTTGGCATAGTTTGCTATGGTTAGTAGCATTTTTTTGTAATTTAAAAGTGAAAGGGTTTAGTTTGTTGTGGTAAGGGTTAGTTGGAGATGATTTATGGTAGCCGAAGTAATTTAGGTGAGTTTTGCATAGTTTGCTATGGGTAGTAGCATTTTTTTGTAATTTAAAAGTGATTGGGTTTAGTTTGTTGTGGTAAGGGTTAGTTGGTGATGATTTAGAGTAGCCGAAGTAATTTAGGTGAGTCTGGCATAGTTTGTTATGATTTGTACACCTTTTTTTGTAATTTTAAGATGATATGGTTTGGTTTGTTGTGGTAAGGGATAGTTGGGGGTGATTTACGGTAGCCGAAGTAATTTAGGTGATTCTGGTATAGTTTGTTATGATTTTTACCATTTTTTTGTAATTTTAAAGTGATTGGGCTTAGTTTGTTGCTGTAAAGTGTAGTTGGGGGTGATTTTTGATAGCCGAAGTAATTTAGGTGAGCTTGGCATAGTTTTTGATGATTTGTACAACTTTTTTTGTAATTTTAAGATGATATGGTTTGGTTTGTTGTGGTAAGGGATAGTTGGGGGTGATTTACGGTAGCCGAAGTCAGTTAGGTGATTCTGGTATAGTTTGTTATGATTTTTAGCATTTTTTTGTAATTTTAAAGTGATTGGGCTTAGTTTGTTGTTGTAAAGTGTAGTTGGGGGTGATTTTTGATAGCCGAACTAATTTAGGTGAGTTTGGTATAGTTTGCTATGGTTAGTAGCATTTTTTTGTAATTTAAAAGTGATTGGGTTTAGTTTGTTGAAGTAAGGGTTAGTTGATGATGATTTAGAGTAGCCGAAGTAATTTAGGTCAGTCTGGCATAGTTTGTTATGATTTGTACACCTTTTTTTGTAATTTTAAAATGATATGGTTTGCTTTGTTGTGGTAAGGGATAGTTGGGGGTGATTTACGGTAGCCGAAGTAATTTGGGTAATTCTGGTATAGTTTGTTATGATTTTAGCATTTTTTTGTAATTTTAAAGTGATTGGGCTTAGTTTGTTGCTGTAAAGTGTAGTTGGGGGTGATTTTTGATAGCCGAAGTAATTTAGGTGAGTTTGGCATAGTTTGCTATGGTTAGTAGCATTTTTTTGTAATTTAAAAGTGATTTGGTTTAGTTTGTTGTGGTAAGGGTTAGTTGGTGATGATTTATGGTAGCCGAAGTAATTTAGGTGAGTTTGGCATAGTTTGCTATGGATAGTAGCATTTTTTTGTAATATAAAATTGATTGGGTTTAGTTTGTTGTAGTAAGGGTTAGTTGGTGATGATTTAGAGTAGCCGAAGTAATTTAGGTGAGTCTGACATAGTTTGTTATGATTTGTACACCTTTTTTTGTAATTTTAAGATGATATGGTTTGGTTTGTTGTGGTAAGGGATAGTTGGGGGCGATTTACGGTAGCCGAAGTAATTTAGGTGATTCTGGTATAGTTTGTTATGATTTTTAGCATTTTTTTGTAATTTTAAAGTGATTGGGCTTAGTTTGTTGCTGTAAAGTGTAGTTGGGGGTGATTTTTGATAGCCAAAGTAATTTAGGTGAGTTTGGCATAGTTTGCTATGGTTAGTAGCATTTTTTTGTAATTTAAAAGTGAAAGGGTTTAGTTTGTTGTGATAAGGGTTTGTTGGTGATGATTTATGGTAGCCGAAGTAATTTAGGTGAGTTTGGCATTGTTTGCTATGGTTAGTAGCATTTTTTTGTAATTTAAAAGTGATTGGGTTTAGTTTGTTGTGGTAAGGGTTAGTTGGTGGTGATTTAGAGTAGCCGAAGTAATTTAGGTGAGTTTGGAATAGTTTGCTATGGTTAGTAGCATTTTTTTGTAATTTATAACTGACTAGCTGAATGTACCCGGCGTTGCCCGGACGTAGATTAAATAAACGCAGTGTTGACAAAAGTGGTGTATCGGTACTAATCGATATTATAATACAATGGGGTATAATACGAAAATCATAAATATAAGTAGTATGTCATAATCCTTATCAACGTTTAAGAAGTTATGTCATGTGAGTTCAAAAAATTACCCGATTATTCCGGCAAATTAGGGGTTTGAAAATTGTGTAGTTGCGGGATTGGGTTTAAATAGCGCGGGCGTGTTTTCTGCACAATGTTGCATCACCGATTCCGTCGACCAATAGTGCTCGCGTAATAAAGTGTCAAACTCACGTCAAAATAAAGTGCAAAGGCCGCCATACACGATGCGATTTACCCGAAGAAGACCTTCTGGTTTGGTAATCGGCAGACAAAACGTATCGTTAGTAGTCATAATTGACCGGAAAAGCCGAGCTGATCCCTCAGCTTCGCGAAAAACTGCTAGCACTTGAAATAAGCGTTCGGGACGTGCTTATCGCTTTCAAGTGTATATGTCAGCAGTGGGTAAAGGTCGAGTTTGTTGGTTTGTTGCAAAGCAGTTCAGCTGTAGTAATATTACAGAGGTTTCATAGTATGAAAATACGCAAACTGAACGAAACCTTCCGGTAAACCACATCGTGTATGTTGGCCTTATGTGTTCATGATGAACTTCCACCAATGCCAAATCGCCCATACCGGTGACGGCACCGGTATCTTAGAGGAAGAAGGGGCGGGGCTTAGGGTCAAACTTTGAGAATTTTTTAAAGCAAATCTAGCCATTCTAACTCAAAATCTTCTTGGTAATGCAATTTGTATGCATAAATGCACTTCCTAGTAATTTTTACAAAAATTTGTATTATACCCCATTAAACAGGAATGCTCTACTTTTCCAATCACAAAATAAACAAATTTGCTGAAATTAACCTGCATTGCCAGGACCGGGTACTTGACCGGGTATATGATTTGGAAAAAGAGGATATCTTGGTTGATATCAGATGAAAAATCTTGTATAGACTCTTTAGGCAAAGACGCAGTTTGGAGGTGTTCTATATGCGATTCCAGGAAATCGAAATTAATGTTAGAAAATTTTCGGGAAAATCGAAGTTTACAGATTAGCAGATAATGTTATGATAAAGTTGAAAAGACAATGGAAACATTTCTCCTGCTACAGTCATCTCACAGCAGAACAGTATGTAGATGATTTTGACTTATCTTCAGAATAAACAAACCCTTCAGCATAAATATCTCCTTTTGAGCTGCACAAAGTTATTAAAACCAGGCCGCAACTTGTTGAACAATTAAAGTGAGAACCTTTTGAGCTCCCTTTCCAGTATTAAAATTTTAATACCATTACCACAGATAGTAAAAAAGACAATTTTCATCAGCTTTCACGAAAATTATACGCTGTGGTATTTGTAATCTGCTAGATTTTCAAACTGCTCCATCTTAGTTTTAAATGATGCAATAATGAACACAATGTATTTACGTAAAGTAAATAGTGTAAAACGCGTATCAAAGTCAGTAAAGTCTGGTCCAACGCTGCAAATTTCGGATTTCAGTCGGGGAAGGTTTGGTGAAAAACAAATACACCACTATCATTAACTGAACGTGAAAATTAGCGTACGAATATAAGTGGGGTCCGGTACGACGATGGTAATTTTTGGTTAACGGCAAGAACAAATCGGGAATATTATATTAAAATAATTTATTTAATAGCGATAGAACTTTTAATACTGATGCGTCGCCTCGACCTTGGCGACTTTGACTACCAGCGTTTCAGCCGCTGAAGCAGCAATTTTCACAATTATATTAGGTGCACGTGCCTAGTGCGTGTTCAAACAATTTGGCTAACAAAAGAGATTAATTTGTATATACCAAATAATACTCGCAAAGGTGTACTCGTATGGCCCGTCATTATTTTCACGAAATGAATTAGAAAAATGAACAAAGTAAATAATTATTTTGACGGGAATGTGGGGGATGAAAAAATCTTATTCGGCCTCTCCGACAAACTAACACTTGTTTAGATTAACATGCATTCCTCCATGGACCTGTGACGAATTACAAACAAATATCGAAATTTCAAGTGTTCCATATGATTTCGTTTCTGTATAAAAGCGGTTTTTTTTACTCGTCAGTCTGAACTTACTACACAGTGATATTTTCACATCCAGGCGACCTAAATTATTTTGCCGTTTATTTCAAAAATTTCCCTGAAAGGAGAGTAGTCAACAGTGGGGCTCATCAGGGGTGGCAGGGTTGGCAGTGCCACTCCAAGTATAAATTTACTATCGAACACAAAATTAGTTCTGCATTTCAATTGCAAAATTATGAATTTTTAGATATTTTAACGAAAATCTAGCGCTTACACCGCTATAAAATTAAAAACCATAGAGCTCTTTATACAATGGAGAAAAAGTCCTTATTATTTGCGATGTAAATGCACGCATGTTAAGAAGATAGGGCTTGCCCTGTCAGCGTGTTGCAATTCAGAACATAAGTTTATGTTTGCATCTCAACTGGAATAATTATTTATTGGAAGGTGGAAGAGAATCAAAATTTTTATCAGCATATTTAATATTCAGAATAACGTCTATTAGTCGCAACAATATATTTTAGATGCAGATATTTCTTAATATTTTATGATTTTTGGCCTACAAAGTCTGCAACAGTACGTTTTTTCCATCTTAAAACGAATTAAAACATTTAGTCGAACTTGTACTTGCAAATCTCGCTTAATCAACTTGTCAACGATTGCAATAGAGGAACAATTAATGAAGACTTTGCTTAATAGTAAGGAATTTTATGACATAATTAGTGGGCTTAGTTTGGGTTGTAAGGGGTATTTGGGGTGATTTATGATAGCCGAAGTAATTAAGGTGAGTTTGACATAGCTTGCTATGGTTTGTAGCATTTTTTGTAATTTTAAAGTGATTGGGCTTATTTTGGGGTGGTAAGGGGTAGTTGGGGGTGATTTATGGTAGCCGAAGTAATTTAAGTGAGTTTGAATAGTTTGCTATAATTTGTAGCATTTTTTGTAATTTTAAAGTGATTGGGCTTAGTTTGGGGTGGTAAGGGGTAGTTGGGGGTGATTTATGATAGCAGAAGTAATGTGGGTGAGTTTGGCATAGTTTTGCTATGGTTTGTAGCATTTTTTGTAATTTTAAAGTGATTTGGCTTAGTTTGGGGTGGTAAAGGGTAGTTGGGGGTGATTTATGGTAGCCGAAGTAATTTAGGTGAGTTTGACATAGTTTGCTATGGTTTGTAGCATTTTTTGTAATTTTAAAGTGATTGGGCTTAGTTTGGGGTGGTAGGGGGTAGTTGGGGGTGATTTATGATAGCCGAAGTAATGTGGGTGAGTTTGGCATAGTTTTGCAATGGTTTGTAGCATTTTCTGTAATTTTAAAGTGATTTGGCTTAGTTTGGGGTGGTAAGGGGTAGTTGGGGGTGATTTACGGTAGCCGAAGTAATTTAGGTAATTCTGGTATAGTTTGAAATGATTTTTAGCATTTTTTTGTAATTTTAAAGTGATTGGGCTTAGGTTGTTGGTGTAAAGTGTAGTTGGGGGTGATTTTTGATAGCCGAAGTAATTTAGGTGAGTTTGGCATAGTTTGCTATGGTTAGTAGCATTTTTTTGTAATTTAAAAGTGATTGGGTTTAGTTTGTTGTGGTAAGGGTTAGTTGGTGATGATTTATGGTAGCCGAAGTAATTTAGGTGAGTTTGGCATAGTTTGCTATGGTTAGTAGCATTTTTTTGTAATTTTAAAATGATTGGGCTTAGTTTGTTGCTGTAAAGTGTAGTTGGGGGTGATTTTTGATAGCCGAAGTAATTTAGGTGAGTTTGGTATAGTTTGCTATGGTTAGTAGAATTTTTTTGTAATTTAAAAGTGATTGGGTTTAGTTTGTTGTGGTAAGGGTTAGTTGGTGATGATTTATGGTAGCCGAAGTAATTTAGGTGAGTTTGGCATAGTTTGCTATGGTTAGTAGCATTTTTTTGTAATATAAAATTGATTGGGTTTAGTTTGTTGTAGTAAGGGTTAGTTGGTGATGATTTAGAGTAGCCGAAGTAATTTAGGTGAGTCTGGCATAGTTTGTTATGATTTGTACACCTTTTTTTGTAATTTTAAGATGATATGGTTTGGTTTGTTGTGGTAAGGTATAGTTGGGGGTGATTTACGGTAGCCGAAGTAATTTAGGTAATTCTGATATAGTTTGTTATGATTTTTAGCATTTTTTTGTAATTTTAAAGTGATTGGGCTTAGTTTGTTGTTGTAAAGTGTAGTTGGGGGTGATTTTTGATAGCCGAAGTAATTTAGGTGAGTTTGGCATAGTTTGCTATGGTTAGTAGCATTTTTTTGTAATTTAAAAGTGATTGGGTTTAGTTTGTTGTGGTAAGGGTTAGTTGGTGAAGATTTATGGTAGCCGATGTAATTTAGGTGAGTTTGGCATAATTTGCTATGGTTAGTAGCATTGTTTTGTAATTTAAAAGTGATTGAGTTTAGTTTGTTGTGGTAAGGGTTAGTTGGTGATGATTTATGGTAGCCGAAGTAATTTAGGTGAGTTTGGCATAGTTTGCTATGGTTAGTAGCATTTTTTTGTAATTTAAAAGTGATTGAGTTTAGTTTGTTGTGGTAAGGGTTAGTTAGTGATGATTTAGAGTAGCCGAAGTAATTTAGGTGTGTCTGGCATAGTTTGTTATGTTTTGTACACCTTTTTTTGTAATTTTAAGATGATATGGTTGGGTTTGTTGTGGTAAGGGATAGTTGGGGGTGATTTACGTTAGCCGAAGTAATTTAGGTGATTCTGGTATAGTTTGTTATGATTTTTAGCATTTTTTTGTAATTTTAAAGTGATTGGGCTTAGTTTGTTGCTGTAAAATGTAGTTGGGGGTGATTTTTGATAGCCGAAGTAATTTAGGTGAGTTTGGCATAGTTTGCTATGGTTAGTAGCATTTTTTTGTAATTTAAAAGTGATTGGGTTTAGTTTGTTGTGGTAAGGGTTAGTTGGTGATGATTTAGAGTAACCGAAGTAATTTAGGTGAGTCTGGCATAGTTTGTTATGATTTGTACACCTTTTTTTTGTAATTTTAAAATGATATGGTTTGGTTTGTTGTGGTAAAGGATAGTTGGGGGTGATTTACGGTAGCCGAAGTAATTTAGGTGTTTCTGGTATAGTTTGTTATGATTTTTAACATTTTTTTGTAATTTTAAAGTGATTGGGCTTAGTTTGTTGCTGTAAAGTGTAGTTGGGGGTGATTTTTGATAGCCGAAGTAATTTAGGTGAGTTTGGCATAGTTTGCTATGGTTAGTAGCATTTTTTTGTAATTTAAAGGTGATTGGGTTTAGTTTGTTGTGGTAAGGGTTAGTTGGTAATGATTTATGGTAGACGAAGTAATTTAGGTGAGTTTGGCATAGTTTGCTATGGTTAGTAGCATTTTTTTGTAATTTAAAAGTGATTGAGTTTAGTTTGTTGTGGTAAGGGTTAGTTGGTGATGATTTATGGTAGCCGATGTAATTTAGGTGAGTTTGGCATAGTTTGCTATGGTTAGTAGCATTTTTTTGTAATTTAAAAGTGATTGGGTTTAGTTTGCTGTGGTAAGGGTTAGTTGGTGATGATTTAGAGTAGCCGAAGTAATTTAAGTGAGTCTGGCAAAGTTTGTTATGATTTGTACACCTTTTTTTGTAATTTTAAGATGATATGGTTTGGTTTGTTGTGGTAAGGTATAGTTGGGGGTGATTTACGGTAGCCGAAGTAATTTAGGTGATTATGGTATAGTTTGTTATGATTTTTAGCATTTTTTTGTAATTTTAAAGTGATTGGGCTCAGTTTGTTGCTGTAATGTGTAGTTGGGTGTGATTTTTGATAGCCGAAGTAATTTAGGTAAGTTTGGCATAGTTTGCTATGGTTAGTAGCATTTTTTTGTAATTTAAAAATGATTGGGTTTAGTTTGTTGTGTAAAGGGTTTGTTGATGATGATTTATGGTAGCCGAAGTAATTTAGGTGAGTTTGGCATAGTTTGCTATGGTTAGTAGCATTTTTTTGTAATATAAAATTGATTGGGTTTAGTTTGTTGAAGTAAGGGTTAGTTGGTGATGATTTAGAGTAGCCGAAGTAATTTAGGTGAGTCTGGCATAGTTTGTTATGATTTGTACACCTTTTTTTGTAATTTTAAGATGATATGGTTTGGTTTGTTGTGGTAAGGTATAGTTGGGGGTGATTTACGGTAGCCGAAGTAATTTAGGTAATTCTGATATAGTTTGTTATGATTTTTAGCATTTTTTTGTAATTTTAAAGTGATTGGGCTTAGTTTGTTGTTGTAAAGTGTAGTTGGGGGTGATTTATGGTAGCCGAAGTAATTTGGGTGAGTTTGGCATAGTTTGCTATGGTTTGTGGCATTTTGTTTTATTTTAAAGTTATTGGAGTTACTTGGGGTTGCTAAGGGGTGGTAAGGGATGATTTAAGATAACGGATCTAATTTATGTCAGTTTGGCGTAGTTCGGGAATTTTTTGGGGTTGCTTTGGTGAAGTTTGCAATGGTAAGAGATATTTGAGGATGTTTAATGTAGACGGATTAAATTTGGAGTTGTTTGGTAATTTTTAAATGAGTCACGGATCGACATTATAATTGAAATATCTGCGCCTCGCTAGGTACGACAAAAGTATGATCAGGAAAGCAGAAACTCGACCTTGAAACTGCTTTTGTCGCTGTCGTGTGGTTCGGGAGTGGTCCGTCTGAGTTCAGCCTAATGTAAACCGGTCGCCCGACGTCAAAGTTGTTTTGGCTAGACACGTGCTTCTAACAAAAAAAAACACGATCTCCGCGAGCCGATCATTTTTTGTTTATTTTAACCGGTTTTTATCCGGTTTTTATTTAAATACAAAGGAACCGGGCCGAATTTCGCAAAATCCCTTCTTATCACTTCGTTTCGGCACATGATACACCCGTGTCTAAAATTTCAAGTCTCCAGCCCTCACGGTTTGGGCTGTGGGTTGATTATGAATCAGTGAATGTGTAGATGAGTGTGTCAGTGAGGACACTTCGCTTTATATATATATAGATTGGGTTTAGTTTGTTGTGGTAAGGGTTAGTTGGTGATGATTTAGAGTAGCCGAAGTAATTTAGGTCAGTCTGGCATAGTTTGTTATGATTTGTACACCTTTCTTGTAATTTTAAGATGATATGGTTTGGTTTGTTGTGGTAAGGGATAGTTGCGGGTGATTTACGGTAGCCGAAGTAATTTAGGTGAGTTTGGCATTGTTTGCTATGGTTAGTAGCATTTTTTTGTAATTTAAAAGTGAAAGGGTTTAGTTTGTTGTGATAAGGGTTTGTTGGTGATGATTTATGGTAGCCGAAGTAATTTAGGTGAGTTTGGCATTGTTTGCTATGGTTAGTAGCATTTTTTTGTAATTTAAAAGTGATTGGGTTTAGTTTGTTGTGGTAAGGGTTAGTTGGTGATGATTTACTGTAGCCGAAGTAATTTAGGTGAGTTTGGCATAGTTTGCTATAGTTAGTAGCATTTTTTTGTAATTTAAAAGTGATTGGGTTTAGTTTGTTGTGGTAAGGGTTAGTTGGTGATGATTTAGAGTAGCCGAAATAATTTAGGTGAGTCAGGAATAGTTTGTTATGATTTGTACATCTTTTTTTGTAATTTTAAGCTGATATGGTTTGGTTTGTTGTGGTAAGGGATAGTTGGGGGTGATTTACGGTAGCCGAAGTAATTTAGGTGATTCTGGTATAGTTTGTTATGATTTTTAGCATTTTTTTGTAATTTAAAAGTGATTGGGCTTAGTTTGTTGCTGTAAAGTGTAGTTGGGGGTGATTTTTGATAGCCGAAGTAATTTAGGTGAGTTTGGCATAGTTTGCTATGGCTAGTAGCATTTTTTTGTAATTTAAAAGTGATTGGGTTTAGTTTGTTGTGGTAAGGGTTAGTTGGAGATGATTTATGGTAGCCGAAGTAATTTAGGTGAGTTTTACATAGTTTGCTATGGGTAGTAGCATTTTTTTGTAATTTAAAAGTGATTGGGTTTAGTTTGTTGTGGTAAGGGTTAGTTGGTGATGATTTAGAGTAGCCGAAGTAATTTAGGTGAGTCTGGCATAGTTTGTTATGATTTGTACACCTTTTTTTGTAATTTTAAGATGATATGGTTTGGTTTGTTGTGGTAAGGGATAGTTGGGGGTGATTTACGGTAGCCGAAGTAATTTAGGTGATTCTGGTATAGTTTGTTATGATTTTTACCATTTTTTTGTAATTTTAAAGTGATTGGGCTTAGTTTGTTGCTGTAAAGTGTAGTTGGGGGTGATTTTTGATAGCCGAAGTAATTTAGGTGAGTTTGGCATAGTTTGCTATGGTTAGTAGCATTTTTTTGTAATTTAAAAGTGATTGGGTTTAGTTTGTTGTGGTAAGGGTTAGTTGGTGATGATTTATGGTAGCCGAAGTAATTTAGGTGAGTTTGGCATAGTTTGCTATGGATAGTAGCATTTTTTTGTAATATAAAATTGATTGGGTTTAGTTTGTTGTAGTAAGGGTTAGTTGGTGATGATTTAGAGTAGTCGAAGTAATTTAGGTGAGTCTGGCATAGTTTGTTATGATTTGTACACCTTTTTTGTTATTTTAAGATGATATGGTTTGGTTTGTTGTGGTAAGGGATAGTTGGGGTTGATTTACGGTAGCCGAAGTAATTTATGTGATTCTGGTATAGTTTGTTATGATTTTTAGCATTTTTTTGTAATTTCAAAGTGATTAGGCTTAGTTTGTTGCTGTAAAGTGTAGTTGGGGGTGATTTTTTATTGCCGAAGTAATTTAGGTGAGTTTGGCATAGTTTGCTATGGTTAGTAGCATTTTTTTGTAATTTAAAAGTGATTGGGTTTAGTTTGTTGTGGTAAGGGTTAGTTGGTCATGATTTACTGTAGCCGAAGTAATTTAGGTGAGTTTGGCATAGTTTGCTATGGTTAGTAGCATTTTTTTGTAATTTAAAAGTGATTGGGTTTAGTTTGTTGTAGTAAGGGTCAGTTGATGATGATTTAGAATAGCCGAAGTAATTTAGGTGAGTCTGGCATAGTTTGTTATGATTTGTACACCTTTTTTTGTAATTTTAAAATGATATGGTTTGGTTTGTTGTGGTAAGGGATAGTTGGGGGTGATTTACGGTAGCCGAAGTAATTTAGGTAATTCTGGTATAGTTTGTTATGATTTTTAGCATTTTTTTGTAATTTTAAAGTGATTGGGCTTAGTTTCTTGCTGTAAAGTGTAGTTGGGGGTGATCTTTGATAGCCAAAGTAATTTAGGTGAGTTTGGCATAGTTTGCTATGGTTAGTAGTATTTTTTTGTAATTTAAAAGTGATTGGGATTAGTTTGTTGTGGTAAGGGTTAGTTGGTGATGATTTATGGTAGCCGAAGTAATTTAGGTGAGTTTGGCATAGTTTGCTATGGTTAGTAGCATTTTTTTGTAATTTAAAAGTGAATGGGTTTAGTTTGTTGTGGTAAGGGTTAGTTGGTGATGATTTAGAGTAGCCGAAGTAATTTAGGTGAGTCTGGCATAGTTTGTTATGATTTGTACACCTTTTTTTGTAATTTTAAGATGCTATGGTTTGGTTTGTTGTGGTAAGGGTTAGTTGGGGGCGATTTACGGTAGCCAAAGTAATTTAGGTGATTCTGGTATAGTTTGTTATGATTTTTAGCATTTTTTTGTAATTTTAAAGTGATTAGGCTTAGTTTGTTGGGGGTGATTTTTTATTGCCGAAGTAATTTAGGTGAGTTAGGCATAGTTTGCTATGGTTAGTAGCATTTTTTTGTAATTTAAAAGTGATTGGGTTTAGTTTGTTGTGGTAAGGGTTAGTTGGTGATGATTTATGGTAGCCGAAGTAATTTATGTGAGTTTGGCATAGTTTGCTATGGTTAGTAGCATTTTTTTGTAATATAAAATTGATTGGGTTTAGTTTGTTGTAGTAAGGGTTAGTTGGTGCTGATTTAGAGTAGCCGAAGTAATTTAAGTGAGTCTGGTATAGTTTGTTATGATTTGTACACCTTTTTTTGTAATTTTAAGATGATATGGTTTGGTTTGTTGTGGTAAGGGATAGTTGGGGGTGATTTACGGTAGCCGAAGTAATTTAGGTAATTCTGGTATAGTTTGTTATGATTTTTAGCATTTTTTTGTAATTTTAAAGTGATTAGGCTTAGTTTGTTGGGGGTGATTTTTTATTGCCGAAGTAATTTAGGTGAGTTAGGCATAGTTTGCTATGGTTAGTAGCATTTTTTTGTAATTTAAAAGTGATTGGGTTTAGTTTGTTGTGGTAAGGGTTAGTTGGTGATGATTTATGGTAGCCGAAGTAATTTATGTGAGTTTGGCATAGTTTGCTATGGTTAGTAGCATTTTTTTGTAATATAAAATTGATTGGGTTTAGTTTGTTGTAGTAAGGGTTAGTTGGTGCTGATTTAGAGTAGCCGAAGTAATTTAAGTGAGTCTGGTATAGTTTGTTATGATTTGTACACCTTTTTTTGTAATTTTAAGATGATATGGTTTGGTTTGTTGTGGTAAGGGATAGTTGGGGGTGATTTACGGTAGCCGAAGTAATTTAGGTAATTCTGGTATAGTTTGTTATGATTTTTAGCATTTTTTTGTAATTTTAAAGTGATTGGGCTTAGTTTGTTGCTGTAAAGTGTAGTTGGGGGTGATTTTTGATAGCCGAAGTAATTTAGGTGAGTTTGGCATAGTTTGCTATGGTTAGTAGCATTTTTTTGTAATTTAAAAGTGATTGAGTTTAGTTTGTTGTGGTAAGGGTTAGTTGGTGATGATTTATGGTAGCCGAAGTAATTTAGGTGAGTTTGGCATAGTTTGCTATAGTTAGTAGCATTTTTTTGTAATTTAAAAGTGATTGAGTTTAGTTTGTTGTGGTAAGGGTTAGTTGGTGATGATTTAGAATAGCCGAAGTAATTTAAGTGAGTCTGGCATAGTTTGTTATGATTTGTACACCTTTTTTGTAATTTTAAAATGATATGGTTTGGGTTGTTGTGGTAAGGTATAGTTGGGGGTGATTTACGGTAGCCGAAGTAATTTAGGTGATTATGGTATAGTTTGTTATGATTTTTAGCATTTTTTTGTAATTTTAAAGTGATTGGGCTTAGTTTGTTGCTGTAATGTGTAGTTGGGGGTGATTTTTGATAGCCGAAGTAATTTAGGTAAGTTTGGCATAGTTTGCTATGGTTAGTAGCATTTTTTTGTAATTTAAAAGTGATTGGGTTTAGTTTGTTGTGTAAAGGGTTTGTTGATGATGATTTATGGTAGCCGAAGTAATTTAGGTGAGTTTGGCATAGTTTGCTATGGTTAGTAGCATTTTTTTGTAATATAAAATTGATTGGGTTTAGTTTGTTGTAGTAAGGGTTAGTTGGTGATGATTTAGAGTAGCCGAAGTAATTTAGGTGAGTCTGGCATAGTTTGTTATGATTTGTACACCTTTTTTTGTAATTTTAAGATGATATGGTTTGGTTTGTTGTGGTAAGGTATAGTTGGGGGTGATTTACGGTAGCCGAAGTAATTTAGGTAATTCTGATATAGTTTGTTATGATTTTTAGCATTTTTTTGTAATTTTAAAGTGATTGGGCTTAGTTTGTTGTTGTAAAGTGTAGTTGGGGGTGATTTTTGATAGCCGAAGTAATTTAGGTGAGTTTGGCATAGTTTGCTATGGTTAGTAGCATTTTTTTGTAATTTAAAAGTGATTGGGTTTAGTTTGTTGTGGTAAGGGTTAGTTGGTGAAGATTTATGGTAGCCGATGTAATTTAGGTGAGTTTGGCATAATTTGCTATGGTTAGTAGCATTGTTTTGTAATTTAAAAGTGATTGAGTTTAGTTTGTTGTGGTAAGGGTTAGTTGGTGATGATTTATGGTAGCCGAAGTAATTTAGGTGAGTTTGGCATAGTTTGCTATGGTTAGTAGCATTTTTTTGTAATTTAAAAGTGATTGAGTTTAGTTTGTTGTGGTAAGGGTTAGTTAGTGATGATTTAGAGTAGCCGAAGTAATTTAGGTGTGTCTGGCATAGTTTGTTATGTTTTGTACACCTTTTTTTGTAATTTTAAGATGATATGGTTGGGTTTGTTGTGGTAAGGGATAGTTGGGGGTGATTTACGTTAGCCGAAGTAATTTAGGTGATTCTGGTATAGTTTGTTATGATTTTTAGCATTTTTTTGTAATTTTAAAGTGATTGGGCTTAGTTTGTTGCTGTAAAATGTAGTTGGGGGTGATTTTTGATAGCCGAAGTAATTTAGGTGAGTTTGGCATAGTTTGCTATGGTTAGTAGCATTTTTTTGTAATTTAAAAGTGATTGGGTTTAGTTTGTTGTGGTAAGGGTTAGTTGGTGATGATTTAGAGTAACCGAAGTAATTTAGGTGAGTCTGGCATAGTTTGTTATGATTTGTACACCTTTTTTTTGTAATTTTAAAATGATATGGTTTGGTTTGTTGTGGTAAAGGATAGTTGGGGGTGATTTACGGTAGCCGAAGTAATTTAGGTGTTTCTGGTATAGTTTGTTATGATTTTTAACATTTTTTTGTAATTTTAAAGTGATTGGGCTTAGTTTGTTGCTGTAAAGTGTAGTTGGGGGTGATTTTTGATAGCCGAAGTAATTTAGGTGAGTTTGGCATAGTTTGCTATGGTTAGTAGCATTTTTTTGTAATTTAAAGGTGATTGGGTTTAGTTTGTTGTGGTAAGGGTTAGTTGGTAATGATTTATGGTAGACGAAGTAATTTAGGTGAGTTTGGCATAGTTTGCTATGGTTAGTAGCATTTTTTTGTAATTTAAAAGTGATTGGGTTTAGTTTGTTGTGGTAAGGGTTAGTTGGTGATGATTTAGAGTAGCCGAAGTAATTTAGGTGAGTCTGGCATAGTTTGTTATGATTTGTACACCTTTTTTGTTATTTTAAGATGATATGGTTTGGTTTGTTGTGGTAAGGGATAGTTGGGGTTGATTTACGGTAGCCGAAGTAATTTAGGTGATTCTGGTATAGTTTGTTATGATTTTTAGCATTTTTTTGTAATTTTAAAGTGATTAGGCTTAGTTTGTTGCTGTAAAGTGTAGTTGGGGGTGATTTTTTATTGCCGAAGTAATTTAGGTGAGTTAGGCATAGTTTGCTATGGTTAGTAGCATTTTTTTGTAATTTAAAAGTGATTGAGTTTAGTTTGTTGTGGTAAGGGTTAGTTGGTGATGATTTATGGTAGCCGAAGTAATTTAGGTGAGTTTGGCATAGTTTGCTATGGTTAGTAGCATTTTTTTGTAATATAAAATTGATTGGGTTTAGTTTGTTGTAGTAAGGGTTAGTTGGTGATGATTTAGAGTAGCCGAAGTAATTTAGGTGTGTCTGGCATAGTTTGTTATGATTTGTACACCTTTTTTTGTAATTTTAAAATGATATGGTTTGGTTTGTTGTGGTAAGGGATAGTTGGGGGTGATTTACGGTAGCCGAAGTAATTTAGGTAATTCTGGTATAGTTTGTTATGATTTTTAGCATTTTTTTGAAATTTTAAAGTGATTGGGCTTAGTTTGTTGCTGTAAAGTGTAGTTGGGGGTGATTTTTGATAGCCGAAGTAATTTAGGTGAGTTTGGCATAGTTTGCTATGGTTAGTAGCATTTTTTTGTAATTTAAATGTGATTGGGTTTAGTTTGTTGTGGTAAGGGTTAGTTGGTGATGATTTATGGTAGCCGAAGTAATTTAGGTGAGTTTGGCATAGTTTGCTATGGTTGGTAGCATTTTTTTGTAATTTAAAAGTGATTGAGTTTAGTTTGTTGTGGTAAGGGTTAGTTGGTGATGATTTAGAGTAGCCGAAGTAATTTAAGTGAGTCTGGCATAGTTTGTTATGATTTGTACACCTTTTTTGTAATTTTAAGATGATATGGTTTGGTTTGTTGTGGTAAGGGATAGTTGGGGATGATTTACGTTATCCGAAGTAATTTAGGTGCTTCTGGTATAGTTTGTTATGATTTTTAGCATTTTTTTGTAATTTTAAAGTGATTGGGCTTAGTTTGTTGCTGTAAAGTGTAGTTGGGGGTGATTTTTGATAGCCGAAGTAATTTAGGTGAGTTTGGCATAGTTTGCTATGGTTAGTAGCATTTTTTTGTAATTTAAAAGTAATTGGGTTTAGTTTGCTGTGGTAAGGGTTAGTTGGTGATGATTTAGAGTAGCCGAAGTAATTTAAGTGAGTCTGGCAAAGTTTGTTATGATTTTTACACCTTTTTTTGTAATTTTAAGATGATATGGTTTGGTTTGTTGTGGTAAGGGATAGTTGGGGATGATTTACGGTAGCCGAAGTAATTTAGGTGAGTTTGGCATAGTTTGCTATGGTTAGTAGCATTTTTTTGTAATATAAAATTCATTGGGTTTAGTTGGTTGTAGTAAGGGTTAGTTGGTGATGATTTAGAGTAGCCGAAGTAATTTAGGTGAGTCTGGCATAGTTTGTTATAATTTGTACACCTTTTTTGTAATTTTAAGATGATATGGTTTGGTTTGTTGTGGTAAGGGATAGTTGGGGGTGATTTACGGTAGCCAAAGTAATTTAGGTGATTCTGGTATAGTTTGTTATAATTTTTAAAATTTTTTTGTAATTTTAAAGTGATTGGGCTTAGTTTGTTGCTGTAATGTGTAGTTGGGGGTGATTTTTGATAGCCGAAGTAATTTAGGTGAGTTTGGCATAGTTTGCAATGGTTAGTAGCATTTTTTTGGAATTTAAAAGTGATTGGGTTTAGTTTGTTGTGGTAAAGGTTAGTTGGTGATGATTTATGGTAGCCGAAGTAATTTAGGTGAGTTTGGCATAGTTTTCTATGGTTAGTAGCATTTTTTGTAATTTAAAAGTGATTGGGTTTAGTTTGTTGTGTAAAGGGTTTGTTGATGATGATTTATGGTAGCCGAAGTAATTTAGGTAAGTTTGGCATAGTTTGCTATGGTTAGTAGCATTTTTTTGTAATATAAAATTGATTGGGTTTAGTTTGTTGTAGTAAGGGTTTGTTGGTGATGATTTAGAGTAGCCGAAGTAATTTAAGTGAGTCTGGCAAAGTTTGTTATGATTTGTACACCTTTTTTTGTAATTTTAAGATGATATGGTTTGGTTTGTTGTGGTAAGGTATAGTTGGGGGTGATTTAAGGTAGCCGAAGTAATTTAGGTGATTATGGTATAGTTTGTTATGATTTTTAGCATTTTTTTGTAATTTTAAAGTGATTGGGCTTAGTTTGTTGCTGTAATGTGTAGTTGGGGGTGATTTTTGATAGCCGAAGTAATTTAGGTAAGTTTGGCATAGTTTGCTATGGTTAGTAGCATTTTTTTGTAATTTAAAAGTGATTGGGTTTAGTTTGTTGTGTAAAGGGTTTGTTGATGATGATTTATGGTAGCCGAAGTAATTTAGGTGAGTTTGGCATAGTTTGCTATGGTTAGTAGCATTTTTTTGTAATATAAAATTGATTGGGTTTAGTTTGTTGTAGTAAGGGTTAGTTGGTGATGATTTAGAGTAGCCGAAGTAATTTAGGTGAGTCTGGCATAGTTTGTTATGATTTGTACACCTTTTTTAGTAATTTTAAGATGATATGGTTTGGTTTGTTGTGGTAAGGTATAGTTGGGGGTGATTTACGGTAGCCGAAGTAATTTAGGTAATTCTGATATAGTTTGTTATGATTTTTAGCATTTTTTTGTAATTTTAAAGTGATTGGGCTTAGTTTGTTGTTGTAAAGTGTAGTTGGGGGTGATTTTTGATAGCCGAAGTAATTTAGGTGAGTTTGGCATAGTTTGCTATGGTTAGTAGCATTTTTTTGTAATTTAAAAGTGATTGGGTTTAGTTTGTTGTGGTAAGGGTTAGTTGGTGAAGATTTATGGTAGCCGAAGTAATTTAGGTGAGTTTGGCATAGTTTGCTATGGTTAGTAGCATTTTTTTGTAATATAAAATTGATTGGGTTTAGTTTGTTGTGGTAAGGGTTAGTTAGTGATGATTTAGAGTAGCCGAAGTAATTTAGGTGAGTCTGGCATAATTTGTTATGATTTGTACACCTTTTTTGTTATTTTAAGATGATATGGTTTGGTTTGTTGCGGTAAGGGATAGTTGAGGTTGATTTACGGTAGCCAAAGTAATTTAGGTGATTCTGGTATATTTTGTTATGATTTTTAGCATTTTTTTGTAATTTTAAAGTGATTGGGCATAGTTTGTTGCTGTAAAGTGTAGTTGGGGGTGATTTTTTATTGCCGAAGTAATTTAGGTGAGTTAGGCATAGTTTTCTATGGTTAGTAGCATTTTATTGTAATTTAAAAGTGATTGGGTTTAGTTTTTTGTGGTAAGGGTTAGTTGGTGATGATTTATGGTAGCCGAAGTAATTTAGGTGAGTTTGGCATAGTTTGCTATGGTTAGTAGCATTTTTTTGTAATATAAAATTGATTGGGTTTAGTTTGTTGTAGTAAGGGTTAGTTGGTGATGATTTAGAGTAGCCGAAGTAATTTAGGTGAGTCTGGCATAGTTTGTTATGATTTGTACACCTTTTTTTGTAATTTTAAGATGATATGGTTTGGTTTGTTGTGGTAAGGGATAGTTGGGGGTGATTTACGGTAGCCGAAGTAATTTAGGTAATTCTGGTATAGTTTGAAATGATTTTTAGCATTTTTTTGTAATTTTAAAGTGATTGGGCTTAGGTTGTTGGTGTAAAGTGTAGTTGGGGGTGATTTTTGATAGCCGAAGTAATTTAGGTGAGTTTGGCATAGTTTGCTATGGTTAGTAGCATTTTTTTGTAATTTAAAAGTGATTGTGTTTAAAGTGATTGTGTTTAAAGTGATTGGGCATAGTTTGTTGCTGTAAAGTGTAGTTGGGGGTGATTTTTGATAGCCGAAGTAATTTAGGTGAGTTTGGTATAGTTTGCTATGGTTAGTAGAATTTTTTTGTAATTTAAAAGTGATTGGGTTTAGTTTGTTGTGGTAAGGGTTAGTTGGTGATGATTTATGGTAGCCGAAGTAATTTAGGTGAGTTTGGCATAGTTTGCTATGGTTAGTAGCATTTTTTTGTAATTTATAACTGATTGGGTTTAGTTTGTTGTGGTAAGGGTTAGTTGGTGATGATTTAGAGTAGCCGAAGTAATTTAGGTCAGTCTGGCATAGTTTGTTATGATTTGTACACCTTTTTTGTAATTTTAAGATGATATGGTTTGGTTTGTTGTGGTAAGGGATAGTTGGGGGTGATTTACGGTAGCCGAAGTAATTTAGGAAATTCTGGTATAGTTTGTTATGATTTTTACCATTTTTTTGTAATTTTAAAGTGATAGGGCTTAGTTTGTTGCTGTAAAGTGTAGTTGGGGGTGATTTTTGATAGCCGAAGTAATTTAGGTGAGTTTGGCATAGTTTGCTATGGTTAGTAGCATTTTTTTGTAATTTAAAAGTGATTGGGTTTAGTTTGTTGTGGTAAGGGTTAGTTGGTGATGATTTATGGTAGCCGAAGTAATTTAGGTGAGTTTGGCATAGTTTGCTATGGTTGGTAGCATTTTTTTGTAATTTAAAAGTGATTGAGTTTAGTTTGTTGTGGTAAGGGTTAGTTGGTGATGATTTAGAGTAGCCGAAGTAATTTAAGTGAGTCTGGCATAGTTTGTTATGATTTGTACACCTTTTTTGTAATTTTAAGATGATATGGTTTGGTTTGTTGTGGTAAGGGATAGTTGGGGATGATTTACGTTATCCGAAGTAATTTAGGTGATTCTGGTATAGTTTGTTATGATTTTTAGCATTTTTTTGTAATTTTAAAGTGATTGGGCTTAGTTTGTTGCTGTAAAGTGTAGTTGGGGGTGATTTTTGATAGCCGAAGTAATTTAGGTGAGTTTGGCATAGTTTGCTATGGTTAGTAGCATTTTTTTGTAATTTAAAAGTGATTGAGTTTAGTTTGTTGTGGTAAGGGTTAGTTGGTGATGATTTATGGTAGCCGATGTAATTTAGGTGAGTTTGGCATAGTTTGCTATGGTTAGTAGCATTTTTTTGTAATTTAAAAGTGATTGGGTTTAGTTTGCTGTGGTAAGGGTTAGTTGGTGATGATTTAGAGTAGCCGAAGTAATTTAAGTGAGTCTGGCAAAGTTTGTTATGATTTGTACACCTTTTTTTGTAATTTTAAGATGATATGGTTTGGTTTGTTGTGGTAAGGTATAGTTGGGGGTGATTTACGGTAGCCGAAGTAATTTAAGTGATTATGGTATAGTTTGTTATGATTTTTAGCATTTTTTTGTAATTTTAAAGTGATTGGGCTCAGTTTGTTGCTGTAATGTGTAGTTGGGTGTGATTTTTGATAGCCGAAGTAATTTAGGTAAGTTTGGCATAGTTTGCTATGGTTAGTAGCATTTTTTTGTAATTTAAAAATGATTGGGTTTAGTTTGTTGTGTAAAGGGTTTGTTGATGATGATTTATGGTAGCCGAAGTAATTTAGGTGAGTTTGGCATAGTTTGCTATGGTTAGTAGCATTTTTTTGTAATATAAAATTGATTGGGTTTAGTTTGTTGAAGTAAGGGTTAGTTGGTGATGATTTAGAGTAGCCGAAGTAATTTAGGTGAGTCTGGCATAGTTTGTTATGATTTGTACACCTTTTTTTGTAATTTTAAGATGATATGGTTTGGTTTGTTGTGGTAAGGTATAGTTGGGGGTGATTTACGGTAGCCGAAGTAATTTAGGTAATTCTGATATAGTTTGTTATGATTTTTAGCATTTTTTTGTAATTTTAAAGTGATTGGGCTTAGTTTGTTGTTGTAAAGTGTAGTTGGGGGTGATTTATGGTAGCCGAAGTAATTTAGGTGAGTTTGGCATAGTTTGCTATGGTTAGTAGCATTTTTTTGTAATTTAATAGTGATTGGGTTTAGTTTGTTGTGGTAAGGGTTTGTTGATGTTGATTTATGGTAGCCGAAGTAATTTAGGTGAGTTTGGCATAATTTGCTATGGTTAGTAGCATTTTTTTGTAATTTAAAAGTGATTGGGTTTAGTTTGTTGTGGTAAGGGTTTGTTGATGATGATTTATGGTAGCCGAAGTAATTTAGGTGAGTTTGGCATAGTTTGCTATGGTTAGTAGCATTTTTTTGTAATTTAAAAGTGATTGGGTTTAGTTTGCTGTGGTAAGGGTTAGTTGGTGATGATTTAGACTAGCCGAAGTAATTTAGGTGAGTCTGGCATAGTTTGTTATGATTTGTACACCTTTTTTTGTAATTTTTAGATGATATGGTTTGGTTTGTTGTGGTAAGGGATAGTTGGGGGTGATTTACGGTAGCCAAAGTAATTTAGGTGATTCTGGTATAGTTTGTTATGATTTTTAGCATTTTTTTGTAATTTTAAAGTGATTGGGCTTAGTTTGTTGCTGTAATGTGTAGTTGGGGGTGATTTTTGATAGCCGAAGTAATTTAGGTAAGTTTGGCATAGTTTGCTATGGTTAGTAGCATTTTTTTGTAATTTAAAAGTGATTGGGTTTAGTTTGTTGTGGTAAGGGTTTGTTGATGATGATTTATGGTAGCCGAAGTAATTTAGGTGAGTTTGGCATAGTTTGCTATGGTTAGTAGCATTTTTTTGTAATTTGAAAGTGATTGGGTTTAGTTTGTTGTGGTAAGGGTTAGTTGGTGATGATTTAGAGTAGCCGAAGTAATTTAGGTTAGTCTGGCATAGTTTGTTATGATTTGTACACCTTTTTTTGTAATTTTAAGATAATATGGTTTGGTTTGTTGTGGTAAGGGATAGTTGGGGGTGATTTACGGTAGCCGAAGTAATTTAGGTGATTCTGGTATAGTTTGTTATGATTTTTAGCATTTTTTTGTAATTTTAAAGTGATTGGGCTTAGTTTGTTGCTGTAAAGTGTAGTTGGGGGTGATTTTTGATAGCCGAAGTATTTTAGGTAAGTTTGGCATAATTTGCTATGGTTAGTAGCATTTTTTTAAATTTAAAAGTGATTGGGTTTAGTTTGTTGTGGTAAGGGTTAGTTGGTGATGATTTATGGTAGCCGAAGTTATTTAGGTGAGTTTGGCATAGTTTGCTATGGTTAGTAGCATTTTTTTGTAATTTAAAAGTGATTGGGTTTAGTTTGTTGTGCTAAGAGTTAGTTGGTGATGATTTAGTGTAACCGAAGTAATTTAGGTGAGTCTGGCATAGTTTGTTATGATTTGTACACTTTTTTTTGTAATTTTAAGATGATATGGATTGGTTTGTTGTGGTAAAGGATAGTTGGGGGTGATTTACGGCAGCCGAAGTAATTTAGGTGTTTCTGGTATAGTTTGTTATGATTTTTAGCATTTTTTTGTAATTTTAAAGTGATTGGGCTTAGTTTGTTTCTGTAAAGTTTAGTTGGGGGTGATTTTTGATAGCCAAAGTAATTTAGTTAAGTTTGGCATAGTTTGCTATGGTTAGTAGCATTTTTTTGTAATTTAAAAGTGATTGGGTTTAGTTTGTTGTGGTAACGGTTAGTTGGTGATGATTTAGAGTAACCGAAGTAATTTAGGTGAGTCTGGCATAGTTTGTTATGAGTTGTACACCTTTTTTTGTAATTTTAAGATGATATGGTTTGGTTTGTTGTGGTAAAGGATAGTTGGGGGTGATTTACGGTAGCCGAAGTAATTTAGGTGTTTCTGGTATAGTTTGTTATGATTTTTAGCATTTTTTTGTAATTTTAAAGTGATTGGGCTTAGTTTGTTGCTGTAAAGTGTAGTTGGGGGTGATTTTTGATAGCCGAAGTAATTTAGGTGAGTTTGGCATAGTTTGCTATGGTTAGTAGCATTTTTTTGTAATTTAAAAGTAATTGGGTTTAGTTTGTTTTGGTAAGGGTTAGTTGGTGATGATTTATGGTAGACGAAGTAATTTAGGTGAGTTTGGCATAGTTTGCTATGGTTAGTAGCATTTTTTTGTAATTTAAAAGTGATTTGGTTTAGTTTGTTGTGGTAAGGGTTAGTTGGTGATGATTTAGAGTAGCCGAAGTAATTTAGGTGAGTCTTGCATAGTTTGTTATGATTTGTACACCTTTTTTTGTAATTTAAAGATGATATGGTTTGGTTTGTTGTGGTAAGGGATATTTGGGGGTGATTTACGGTAGCCGAAGTAATTTAGGTGATTCTGGTATAGTTTCTTATGACTTTTAGCATTGTTTTGTAATTTTAAAGTGATTGGGCTTAGTTTGTTGCTGTAAAGTGTAGTTGGGTGTGATTTTTTATTGCCGAAGTAATTTAGGTGAGTTTGGCGTAGTTTGCTATGGTTAGTAGCATTTTTTTGTAATTAAAAGTGATTGGGTTTAGTTTGTTGTGGTAAGGGTTAGTTGGTGATGATTTATGGTAGCAGAAGTAATTTAAGTGAGTTTGGCATAGTTTGCTATGGTTAGTAGAATTTTTTTGTAATTTAAAAGTGATTGGGTTTAGTTTGTTGAGGTAAGGGTTAGTTGGTGATGATTTAGAGTAGCCGAAGTAACTTAAGTGAGTCTGGAATAATTTGTTATGATTTGTACACCTTTTTTTGTAATTTAAAGATGATATGGTTTGGTTTGTTGTGGTAAGGGATATTTGGGGGTGATTTACGGTAGCCGAAGTAATTTAGGTAATTCTGGTATAGTTTGTTATAATTTTTAGCATTTTTTTTTTAATTTTAAAGTGATTGGGTTTAGTTTGTTGCTGTAAAGTGTAGTTGGGGGTGATTTTTGATAGCCGAAGTAATTTAGGTGAGTTTGGCATAGTTTGCTATGGTTAGTAGCATTTTTTTGTAATTTAAAAGTGATTGGGTTTAGTTTGTTGTGGTAAGGGTTAGTTGGTGATGATTTATGGTAGCCGAAGTAATTTAGGTGAGTTTGGCATAGTTTGCTATGGTTACTAGCATTTTTTTGTAATTTAAAAGTGATTGGGTTTAGTTTGTTGTGCTAAGAGTTAGTTGGTGATGATTTAGAGTAACCGAAGTAATTTAGGTGAGTCTGGCATAGTTTGTTATGATTTGTACACCTTTTTTTGTAATTTTAAGATGATATGGTTTGGTTTGTTGTGGAAAGGGATAGTTGGGGGTGATTTACGGTAGCCGATGTAATTTAGGTGATTCTGGTATAGTTTGTTATGATTTTTAGCATTTTTTTGTAATTTTAAAGTGATTGGGCTTAGTTTGTTGCTGTAAAGTGTAGTTGGGGGTGATTTTTGATAGCCGAAGTAATTTAGGTGAGTTTGGCATAGTTTGCTATGGTTAGTAGCATTTTTTTGTAATTTAAAAGTGCTTGGGTTAAGTTTGTTGTGGTAAGGGTTAGTTGGTGATGATTTATGGTAGCCGAAGTAATTTAGGTGAGTTTGGCATAGTTTGTTATGGTTACTAGCATTTTTTTGTAATTTAAATGTGATTGGGTATAGTTTGTTGTGGTAAGGGTTAGTTGGTGATGATTTAGAGTAGCCGAAGTAATTTAGGTGAGTCTGGCATAGTTTGTTATGATTTGTACACCTTTTTTTGTAATTTTAAGATGATATGGTTTGGTTTGTTGTGGTAAGGGATAGTTGGGGGTGATTTATGGTAGCCGAAGTAAGTTAGGTGTTTCTGGTATAGTTTGTTATGCTTTTTAGCATTTTTTTGTAATTTTAAAGTGATTGGGCTTAGTTTGTTGCTGTAAAGTGTAGTTGGGGGTGATTTTTGATAGGCGAAGTAATTTAGGTGAGTTTGGCATAGTTTGCTATGGTTAGTAGCATTTTTTTGTAATTTAAAAGTGATTGGGTTTAGTTTGTTGTGGTAAGGGTTAGTTGGTGATGATTTATGGTAGCCGAAGTAATTTAGGTGAGTTTAGCATAGTTTGCTATGGTTACTAGCATTTTTTTGTAATTTAAAAGTGATTGGGTTTAGTTTGTTGTGGTAAGGGTTAGTTGGTGATGATTTAGAGTAGCCGAAGTAATTTAGGTGATTATGGTATAGTTTGTTATGATTTTTAGCATTTTTTTGTAATTTTAAAGTGATTGGGCTTAGTTTGTTGCTGTAATGTGTAGTTGGGGGTGATTTTTGATAGCCGAAGTAATTTAGGTAAGTTTGGCATAGTTTGCTATGGTTAGTAGCATTTTTTTGTAATTGAAAAGTGATTGGGTTTAGTTTGTTGTGTAAAGGGTTTGTTGATGATGATTTATGGTAGCCGAAGTAATTTAGGTGAGTTTAGCATAGTTTGCTATGGTTAGTAGCATTTTTTTGTAATATAAAATTGATTGGGTTTAGTTTGTTGTAGTAAGGGTTAGTTGGTGATGATTTAGAGTAGCCGAAGTAATTTAGGTGAGTCTGGCATAGTTTGTTATGATTTGTACACCTTTTTTTGTAATTTTAAGATGATATGGTTTGGTTTGTTGTGGTAAGGTATAGTTGGGGGTGATTTTTGATAGCCGAAGTAATTTAGGTGAGTTTGGCATAGTTTGCTATGGTTAGTAGCATTTTTTTGTAATTTAAAAGTGATTGGGTTTAGTTTGTTGTGGTAAGGGTTAGTTGGTGAAGATTTATGGTAGCCGATGTAATTTAGGTGAGTTTGGCATAATTTGCTATGGTTAGTAGCATTTTTTTGTAATTTAAAAGTGATTGAGTTTAGTTTGTTGTGGTAAGGGTTAGTTAGTGATGATTTAGAGTAGCCGAAGTAATTTAGGTGTGTCTCGCATAGTTTGTTATGATTTGTACACCTTTTTTTGTAATTTTAAGATGATATGGTTTGGTTTGTTGTGGTAAGGGATAGTTGGGGGTGATTTACGTTAGCCGAAGTAATTTAGGTGATTCTGGTATAGTTTGTTATGATTTTTAGAATTTTTTTGTAATTTTAAAGTGATTGGGCTTAGTTTGTTGTTGTAAAGTGTAGTTGGGGGTGATTTTTGATAGCCGAAGTAATTTAGGTGAGTTTGGCATAGTTTGCTATGGTTAGTAGCATTTTTTTGTAATTTAAAAGTGATTGGGTTTAGTTTGTTGTGGTAAGGGTTAGTTGGTGAAGATTTATGGTAGCCGATGTAATTTAGGTGAGTTTGGCATAATTTGCTATGGTTAGTAGCATTTTTTTGTAATTTAAAAGTGATTGAGTTTAGTTTGTTGTGGTAAGGGTTAGTTAGTGATGATTTAGAGTAGCCGAAGTAATTTAGGTGTGTCTGGCATAGTTTGTTATGATTTGTTCACCTTTTTTTGTAATTTTAAGATGATATGGTTTGGTTTGTTGTGGTAAGGGATAGTTGGGGGTGATTTACGTTAGCCGAAGTAATTTAGGTGATTCTGGTATAGTTTGTTATGATTTTTAGAATTTTTTTGTAATTTTAAAGTGATTGGGCTTAGTTTGTTGCTGTAAAATGTAGTTGGGGGTGATTTTTGATAGCCGAAGTAATTTAGGTGAGTTTGGCATAGTTTGCTATGGTTAGTAGCATTTTTTTGTAATTTAAAAGTGATTGTGTTTAGTTTGTTGTGGTAAGGGTTAGTTAGTGATGATTTAGAGTAGCCGAAGTAATTTAGGTGAGTCTGGCATAATTTGTTATGATTTGTACACCTTTTTTGTTATTTTAAGATGATATGGTTTGGTTTGTTGTGGTAAGGGATAGTTGAGGTTGATTTACGGTAGCCAAAGTAATTTAGGTGATTCTGGTATATTTTGTTATAATTTTTAGCATTTTTTTGTAATTTTAATGTGATTGGGCATAGTTTGTTGCTGTAAAGTGTAGTTGGGGGTGATTTTTTATTGCCGAAGTAATTTAGGTGAGTTAGGCATAGTTTTCTATGGTTAGTAGCATTTTTTTATAATTTAAAAGTGATTGGGTTTAGTTTGTTGTGGTAAGGGTTAGTTGGTGATGATTTATGGTAGCCGAAGTAATTTAGGTGAGTTTGGCATAGTTTGCTATGGTTAGTAGCATTTTTTTGTAATATAAAATTGATTGGGTTTAGTTTGTTGTAGTAAGGGTTAGTTGGTGATGATTTAGAGTAGCCGAATAAATTTAGGTGAGTCTGGCATAGTTTGTTATGATTTGTACACCTTTTTTTGTAATTTTAAGATGATATGGTTTGGTTTGTTGTAGTAAGGGATAGTTGGGGGTGATTTACGGTAGCCGAAGTAATTTAGGTAATTCTGGTATAGTTTGAAATGATTTTTAGCATTTTTTTGTAATTTTAAAGTGATTGGGCTTAGGTTGTTGGTGTAAAGTGTAGTTGGGGGTGATTTTTGATAGCCGAAGTAATTTAGGTGAGTTTGGCATAGTTTGCTATGGTTAGTAGCATTTTTTTGTAATTTAAATGTGATTGGGTTTAGTTTGTTGTGGTAAGGGTTAGTTGGTGATGATTTATGGTAGCCGAAGTAATTTAGGTGAGTTTGGCATAGTTTGCTATGGTTAGTAGCATTTTTTTGTAATTTTAAAATGATTGGGCTTAGTTTGTTGCTGTAAAGTGTAGTTGGGGGTGATTTTTGATAGCCGAAGTAATTTAGGTGAGTTTGGTATAGTTTGCTATGGTTAGTAGAATTTTTTTGTAATTTAAAAGTGATTGGGTTTAGTTTGTTGTGGTAAGTGTTAGTTGGTGATGATTTATGGTAGCCGAAGTAATTTAGGTGAGTTTGGCATAGTTTGCTATGGTTAGTAGCATTTTTTTGTAATTTATAACTGATTGGGTTTAGTTTGTTGTGGTAAGGGTTAGTTGGTGATGATTTAGAGTAGTCGAAGTAATTTAGGTCAGTCTGGCATAGTTTGTTATGATTTGTACACCTTTTTTGTAATTTTAAGATGATATGGTTTGGTTTGTTGTGGTAAGGGATAGTTGGGGGTGATTTACGGTAGCCGAAGTAATTTAGGTGATTCTGGTATAGTTTGTTATAATTTTTACCATTTTTTTGTAATTTTAAAGTGATTGGGCTTAGTTTGTTGCTGTAAAGTGTAGTTGGGGGTGATTTTTGATAGCCGAAGTAATTTAGGTGAGTTTGGCATAGTTTGCTATGGTTAGTAGCATTTTATTGTAATTTAAAAGTGATTGGGTTTAGTTTGTTGTGGTAAGGGTTAGTTGGTGATGATTTATGGTAGCCGAAGTAATTTAGGTGAGTTTGGCATAGTTTGCTATGGTTAGTAGCATTTTTTTGTAATTTAAAAGTGATTGAGTTTAGTTTGTTGTGGTAAGGGTTAGTTAGTGATGATTTAGAGTAGCCGAAGTAATTTAGGTGTGTCTGGCATAGTTTGTTATGTTTTGTACACCTTTTTTTGTAATTTTAAGATGATATGGTTGGGCTTGTTGTGGTAAGGGATAGTTGGGGGTGATTTACGTTAGCCGAAGTAATTTAGGTGATTCTGGTATAGTTTGTTATGATTTTTAGCATTTTTTTGTAATTTTAAAGTGATTGGGCTTAGTTTGTTGCTGTAAAATGTAGTTGGGGGTGATTTTTGATAGCCGAAGTAATTTAGGTGAGTTTGGCATAGTTTGCTATGGTTAGTAGCATTTTTTTGTAATTTAAAAGTGATTGGGTTTAGTTTGTTGTGGTAAGGGTTAGTTGGTGATGATTTAGAGTAACCGAAGTAATTTAGGTGAGTCTGGCATAGTTTGTTATGATTTGTACACCTTTTTTTTGAAATTTTAAGATGATATGGTTTGGTTTGTTGTGGTAAAGGATAGTTGGGGGTGATTTACGGTAGCCGAAGTAATTTAGGTGTTTCTGGTATAGTTTGTTATGATTTTTAACATTTTTTTGTAATTTTAAAGTGATTGGGCTTAGTTTGTTGCTGTAAAGTGTAGTTGGGGGTGATTTTTGATAGCCGAAGTAATTTAGGTGAGTTTGGCATAGTTTGCAATGGTTAGTAGCATTTTTTTGTAATTTAAAAGTGATTGGGTTTAGTTTGTTGTGGTAAGGGTTAGTTGGTAATGATTTATGGTAGACGAAGTAATTTAGGTGAGTTTGGCATAGTTTGCTATGGTTAGTAGCATTTTTTTGTAATTTAAAATTGATTGGGTTTAGTTTGTTGTGGTAAGGGTTAGTTGGTGATGATTTAGAGTAGCCGAAGTAATTTAGGTGAGTCTGGCATAGTTTGTTATGATTTGTACACCTTTTTTGTTATTTTAAGATGATATGGTTTGGTTTGTTGTGGTAAGGGATAGTTGGGGTTGATTTACGGTAGTCGAAGTAATTTAGGTGATTCTGGTATAGTTTGTTATGATTTTTAGCATTTTTTTGTAATTTTAAAGTGATTAGGCTTAGTTTGTTGCTGTAAAGTGTAGTTGGGGGTGATTTTTTATTGCCGAAGTAATTTAGGTGAGTTAGGCATAGTTTGCTATGGTTAGTAGCATTTTTTGTAATATAAAATTGATTGGGTTTAGTTTGTTGTAGTAAGGGTTAGTTGGTGATGATTTAGAGTAGCCGAAGTAATTTAGGTGTGTCTGGCATAGTTTGTTATGATTTGTACACCTTTTTTTGTAATATTAAAGTGAGTGGGCTTAGTTTGTTGCTGTAAAGTGTAGTTGGGGGTGATTTTTGATAGCCGAAGTAATTTAGGTGAGTTTGGCATAGTTTGCTATGGTTAGTAGCATTTTTTTGTAATTTAAAAGTGATTGGGTTTAGTTTGTTGTGGTAAGGGTTAGTTGGTGATGATTTATGGTAGCCGAAGTAATTTAGGTGAGTTTGGCATAGTTTGCTATGGTTGGTAGCATTTTTTTGTAATTTAAAAGTGATTGAGTTTAGTTTGTTGTGGTAAGGGTTAGTTGGTGATGATTTAGAGTAGCCGAAGTAATTTAAGTAAGTCTGGCATAGTTTGTTATGATTTGTACACCTTTTTTGTAATTTTAAGATGATATGGTTTGGTTTGTTGTGGTAACGGATAGTTGGGGATGATTTACGTTATCCGAAGTAATTTAGGTGATTCTGGTATAGTTTGTTATGATTTTTAGCATTTTTTTGTAAATTTAAAGTGATTGGGCTTAGTTTGTTGCTGTAAAGTGTAGTTGGGGGTGATTTTTGATAGCCGAAGTAATTTAGGTGAGTTTGGCATAGTTTGCTATGGTTAGTAGCATTTTTTTGTAATTTAAAAGTAATTGGGTTTAGTTTGCTGTGGTAAGGGTTAGTTGGTGATGATTTAGAGTAGCCGAAGTAATTTAAGTGAGTCTGGCAAAGTTTGTTATCATTTTAACACCTTTTTTTGTAATTTTAAGATGATATGGTTTGGTTTGTTGTGCTAAGGGATAGTTGGGGATGATTTACGGTAGCCGAAGTAATTTAGGTGAGTTTGGCATAGTTTGCTATGGTTAGTAGCATTTTTTTGTAATATAAAATTGATTGGGTTTAGTTTGTTGTAGTAAGGGTTAGTTGGTGATGATTTAGAGTAGCCGAAGTAATTTAGGTGAGTCTGGCATAGTTTGTTATGATTTGTACACCTTTTTTGTAATTTTAAGATGATATGGTTTGGTTTGTTGTGGTAAGGGATAGTTGGGGGTGATTTACGGTAGCCAAAGTAATTTAGGTGATTCTGGTATAGTTTGTTAAAATTTTTACCATTTTTTTGTAATTTTAAAGTGATTGGGCTTAGTTTGTTGCTGTAAAGTGTAGTTGGGGGTGATTTTTGATAGCCGAAGTAATTTAGGTGCGTTTGGCATAGTTTGCTATGGTTAGTAGCATTTTTTTGTAATTTAAAAGTGATTGGGTTTAGTTTGTTGTGGTAAGGGTTAGTTGGTGATGATTTATGGTAGCCGAAGTAATTTAGGTGAGTTTGGCATAGTTTGCTATGGTTAGTAGCATTTTTTTGTAATTTAAAAGTGATTGAGTTTAGTTTGTTGTGGTAAGGGTTAGTTAGTGATGATTTACAGTAGCCGAAGTAATTTAGGTGTGTCTGGCATAGTTTGTTATGTTTTGTACACCTTTTTTTGTAATTTTAAGATGATATGGTTTGGTTTGTTGTGGTAAGGGATAGTTGTGGGTGATTTACGTTAGCCGAAGTAATTTAGGTGATTCTGCTATAGTTTGTTATGATTTTTAGCATTTTTTTGTAATGTTAAAGCGATTGGGCTTAGTTTGTTGCTCTAAAATGTAGTTGGGGGTGAATTTTGATAGCCGAAGTAATTTAGGTGAGTTTGGCATAGTTTGCTATGGTTAGTAGCATTTTTTTGTAATTTAAAAGTGATTGGGTTTAGTTTGTTGTGGTAAGGGTTAGTTGGTGATGATTTAGAGTAACCGAAGTAATTTAGGTGAGTCTGGCATAGTTTGTTATGATTTGTACACCTTTTTTTTGTAATTTTAAGATGATATGGTTTGGTTTGTTGTGGTAAAGGATAGTTGGGTGTGATTTACGGTAGCCGAAGTAATTTAGGTGTTTCTGGTATAGTTTGTTATGATTTTTAGCATTTTTTTGTAATTTTAAAGTGATTGGGCTTAATTTGTTGCTGTAAAGTGTAGTTGGGGGTAATTTTTGATAGCCGAAGTAATTTAGGTGAGTTTGGCATAGTTTGCTATGGTTAGTAGCATTTTTTTGTAATTTAAAAGTGATTGGGTTTAGTTTGTTGTGGTAAGGGTTAGTTGGTAATGATTTATGGTAGACGAAGTAATTTAGGTGAGTTTGGCATAGTTTGCTATGGTTAGTAGCATTTTTTTGTAATTTAAAAGTGATTGGGTTTAGTTTGTTGTGGTAAGGGTTAGTTTGTGATGATTTAGAGTAGCCGAAGTAATTTAGGTGAGTCTGGCATAGTTTGTTATGATTTGTACACCTTTTTTGTTCTTTTAAGATGATATGGTTTGGTTTGTTGTGGTAAGGGATAGTTGGGGTTGATTTACGGTAGCCGAAGTAATTTAGGTGATTCTGGTATAGTTTGTTATGATTTTTAGCATTTTTTTGTAATTTTAAAGTGATTAGGCTTAGTTTGTTGGGGGTGATTTTTTATTGCCGAAGTAATTTAGGTGAGTTAGGCATAGTTTGCTATGGTTAGTAGCATTTTTTTGTAATTTAAAAGTGATTGGGTTTAGTTTGTTGTGGTAAGGGTTAGTTGGTGATGATTTATGGTAGCCGAAGTAATTTATGTGAGTTTGGCATAGATTGCTATGGTTAGTAGCATTTTTTTGTAATATAAAATTGATTGGGTTTAGTTTGTTGTAGTAAGGGTTAGTTGGTGCTGATTTAGAGTAGCCGAAGTAATTTAAGTGAGTCTGGTATAGTTTGTTATGATTTGTACACCTTTTTTTGTAATTTTAACATGATATGGTTTGGTTTGTTGTGGTAAGGGATAGTTGGGGGTGATTTACGGTAGCCGAAGTAATTTAGGTAATTCTGGTATAGTTTGTTATGATTTTTAGCATTTTTTTGTAATTTTAAAGTGATTGGGCTTAGTTTGTTGCTGTAAAGTGTTGTTGGGGGTGATTTTTGATAGCCGAAGTAATTTAGGTGAGTTTGGCATAGTTTGCTATGGTTAGTAGCATTTTTTTGTAATTTAAAAGTGATTGAGTTTAGTTTGTTGTGGTAAGGGTTAGTTGGTGATGATTTAGAGTAGCCGAAGTAATTTAAGTGAGTCTGGCATAGTTTGTTATGATTTGTACACCTTTTTTGTAATTTTAAGATGATATGGTTTGGTTTGTTGTGGTAAGGGATAGTTGTGGGTGATTTACGTTAGCCGAAGTAATTTAGGTGATTCTGGTATAGTTTGTTATGATTTTTAGCATTTTTTTGTAATTTTAAAGTGATTGGGCATAGTTTGTTGCTGTAAAGTGTAGTTGGGGGTGATTTTTGATATCCGAAGTAATTTAGGGCAGTTTGGCATAGTTTGCTATGGTTAGTAGCATTTTTTTGTAATTTAAAAGTGATTGGGTTTAGTTTGCTGTGGTAAGGGTTAGTTGGTGATGATTTAGAGTAGCCGAAGTAATTTAAGTGAGTCTGGCAAAGTTTGTTATGATTTGTACACCTTTTTTTGTAATTTTAAGATGATATGGTTTGGTTTGTTGTGGTAAGGTATAGTTGGGGGTGATTTACGGTAGCCGAAGTAATTTAGGTGATTATGGTATAGTTTGTTATGATTTTTAGCATTTTTTTGTAATTTTAAAGTGATTGGGCTCAGTTTGTTGCTGTAATGTGTAGTTGGGGGTGATTTTTGATAGCCGAAGTAATTTAGGTAAGTTTGGCATAGTTTGCTATGGTTAGTAGAATTTTTTGTAATTTAAAAGTGATTGGGTTTAGTTTGTTGTGTAAAGGGTTTGTTGATGATGATTTATGGTAGCCGAAGTAATTTAGGTGAGTTTGGCATAGTTTGCTATGGTTAGTAGCATTTTTTTGTAATATAAAATTGATTGGGTTTAGTTTGTTGAAGTAAGGGTTAGTTGGTGATGATTTAGATTATCCGAAGTAATTTAGGTGAGTCTGGCATAGTTTGTTATGATTTGTACACCTTTTTTTGTAATTTTAAAATGATATGGTTTGGTTTGTTGTGGTAAGGTATAGTTGGGGGTGATTTACGGTAGCCGAAGTAATTTAGGTAATTCTGATATAGTTTGTTATGATTTTTAGCATTTTTTTGTAATTTTAAAGTGATTGGGCTTAGTTTGTTGTTGTAAAGTGTAGTTGGGGGTGATTTTTGATAGCCGAAGTAATTTAGGTGAGTTTGGCATAGTTTGCTATGGTTAGTAGCATTTTTTTGTAATTTAAAAGTGATTGGGTTTAGTTTGTTGTGGTAAGGGTTAGTTGGTGATGATTTATGGTAGCCGAAGTAATTTAGGTGAGTTTGGCATAGTTTGCTATGGTTAGTAGCATTTTTTTGTAATATAAAATTGATTGGGTTTAGTTTGTTGTAGTAAGGGTTAGTTGGTGAGGATTTAGAATAGCCGAAGTAATTTAGGTGAGTCTGGCATAGTTTGTTATGATTTGTACACCTTTTTTTGTAATTTTAAGATGATATGGTTTGGTTTGTTGTGGTAAGGGATAGTTGGGGGTGATTTACGGTAGCCGAAGTAATTTAGGTAATTCTGGTATAGTTTTAAATGATTTTTAGCATTTTTTTGTAATTTTAAAGTGATTGGGCTTAGGTTGTTGGTGTAAAGTGTAGTTGGGGGTGATTTTTTATTGCCGAAGTAATTTAGGTGAGTTAGGCATAGTTTTCTATGGTTAGTAGCATTTTTTTGTAATTTAAAAGTGATTGGGTTTAGTTTGTTGTGGTAAGGGTTAGTTGGTGATGATTTATGGTAGCCGAAGTAATTTAGGTGAGTTTGGCATAGTTTGCTATGGTTAGTAGCATTTTTTTGTAATATAAAATTGAATGGGTTTAGTTTGTTGTAGTAAGGGTTAGTTGGTGATGATTTAGAGTAGCCGAAGTAATTTAGGTGAGTCTGGCATAGTTTGTTATGATTTGTACACCTTTTTTTGTAATTTTAAGATGATATGGTTTGGTTTGTTGTGGTAAGGGATAGTTGGGGGTGATTTACGGTAGCCGAAGTAATTTAGGTAATTCTGGTATAGTTTGAAATGATTTTTAGCATTTTTTTGTAATTTTAAAGTGATTGGGCTTAGGTTGTTGGTGTAAAGTGTAGTTGGGGGTGATTTTTGATAGCCGAAGTAATTTAGGTGAGTTTGGCATAGTTTGCTATGGTTAGTAGCATTTTTTTGTAATTTAAAAATGATTGGGTTTAGTTTGTTGTGGTAAGGGTTAGTTGGTGATGATTTATGGTAGCCGAAGTAATTTAGGTGAGTTTGGCATAGTTTGCTATGGTTAGTAGCATTTTTTTGTAATTTAAAAGTGATTGGGTTTAGTTTGTTGTGGTAAGGGTTTGTTGATGATGATTTATGGTAGCCGAAGTAATTTAGGTGAGTTTGGCATAGTTTGCTATGGTTAGTAGCATTTTTTTGTAATTTAAAAGTGATTGGGTTTAGTTTGCTGTGGTAAGGGTTAGTTGGTGATGATTTAGACTAGCCGAAGTAATTTAGGTGAGTCTGGCATAGTTTGTTATGATTTGTACACCTTTTTTTGTAATTTTAAGATGATATGGTTTGGTTTGTTGTGGTAAGGGATAGTTGGGGGTGATTTACGGTAGCCGAAGTAATTTAGGTGATTCTGGTATAGTTTGTTATAATTTTTAGAATTTTTTTGTAATTTTAAAGTGATTGGGCTTAGTTTGTTGCTGTAAAATGTAGTTGGGGGTGATTTTTGATAGCCGAAGTAATTTAGGTGAGTTTGGCATAGTTTGCTATGGTTAGTAGCATTTTTTTGTAATTTAAAAGTGATTGTGTTTAGTTTGTTGTGGTAAGGGTTAGTTAATGATGATTTAGAGTAGCCGAAGTAATTTAGGTGAGTCTGGCATAATTTGTTATGATTTGTACACCTTTTTTGTTATTTTAAGATGATATGGTTTGGTTTGTTGTGGTAAGGGATAGTTGAGGTTGATTTACGGTAGCCAAAGTAATTTAGGTGATTCTGGTATATTTTGTTATGATTTTTAGCATTTTTTTGTAATTTTAAGTGATTGGGCATAGTTTGTTGCTGTAAAGTGTAGTTGGGGGTGATTTTTTATTGCCGAAGTAATTTAGGTGAGTTAGGCATAGTTTTCTATGGTTAGTAGCATTTTTTTGTAATTTAAAAGTGATTGGGTTTAGTTTGTTGTGGTAAGGGTTAGTTGGTGATGATTTATGGTAGCCGAAGTAATTTAGGTGAGTTTGGCATAGTTTGCTATGGTTAGTAGCATTTTTTTGTAATATAAAATTGATTGGGTTTAGTTTGTTGTAGTAAGGGTTAGTTGGTGATGATTTAGAGTAGCCGAAGTAATTTAGGTGAGTCTGGCATAGTTTGTTATGATTTGTACACCTTTTTTTGTAATTTTAAGATGATATGGTTTGGTTTGTTGTGGTAAGGGATAGTTGGGGGTGATTTACGGTAGCCGAATTAATTTAGGTAATTCTGGTATAGTTTGAAATGATTTTTAGCATTTTTTTGTAATTTTAAATTGATTGGGCTTAGGTTGTTGGTGTAAAGTGTAGTTGGGGGTGATTTTTGATAGCCGAAGTAATTTAGGTGAGTTTGGCATAGTTTGCTATGGTTAGTAGCATTTTTTTGTAATTTAAAAGTGATTGGGTTTAGTTTGTTGTGGTAAGGGTTAGTTAGTGATGATTTATGGTAGCCGAAGTAATTTAGGTGAGTTTGGCATAGTTTGCTATGGTTAGTAGCATTTTTTTGTAATTTAAAAGTGATTGGGTTTAGTTTGTTGTGGTAAGGGTTTGTTGATGATGATTTATGGTAGCCGAAGTAATTTAGGTGAGTTTGGCATAGTTTGCTATGGTTAGTAGCATTTTTTTGTAATTTAAAAGTGATTGGGTTTAGTTTGCTGTGGTAAGGATTAGTTGGTGATGATTTAGACTAGCCGAAGTAATTTAGGTGAGTCTGGCATAGTTTGTTATGATTTGTACACCTTTTTTTGTAATTTTAAGATGATATGGTTTGGTTTGTTGTGGTAAGGGATAGTTGGGGGTGATTTACGGTAGCCGAAGTAATTTAGGTGATTCTGGTATAGTTTGTTATGATTTTTAGCATTTTTTTGTAATTTTAAAGTGATTGGGCTTAGTTTGTTGCTGTAATGTGTAGTTGGGTGTGATTTTTGATAGCCGAAGTAATTTAGGTAAGTTTGGCATAGTTTGCTATGGTTAGTAGCATTTTTTTGTAATTTAAAAGTGATTGGGTTTAGTTTGTTGTGGTAAGGGTTTGTTGATGATGATTTATGGTAGCCGAAGTAATTTAGGTGAGTTTGGCATAGTTTGCTATGGTTAGTAGCATTTTTTTGTAATTTGAAAGTGATTGGGTTTAGTTTGTTGTGGTAAGGGTTAGTTGGTGATGATTTAGAGTAGCCGAAGTAATTTAGGTTAGTCTGGCATAGTTTGTTATGATTTGTACAGCTTTTTTTGTAATTTTAAGATAATATGGTTTGGTTTGTTGTGGTAAGGGATAATTGGGGGTGATTTACGGTAGCCGAAGTAATTTAGGTGATTCTGGTATAGTTTGTTATGATTTTTAGCATTTTTTTGTAATTTAAAAGTGATTGGGCTTAGTTTGTTGCTGTAAAGTGTAGTTGGGGGTGATTTTTGATAGCCGAAGTATTTTAGGTAAGTTTGGCATAATTTGCTATGGTTAGTAGCATTTTTTTGTAATTTAAAAGTGATTGGGTTTAGTTTGTTGTGCTAAGAGTTAGTTGGTGATGATTTAGTGTAACCGAAGTAATTTAAGTGAGTCTGGCATAGTTTGTTATGATTTGTACACCTTTTTTTGTAATTTTAAGATGATATGGATTGGTTTGTTGTGGTAAGGGATAGTTGGGGGTGATTTACGGTAGCCAAAGTAATTTAGGTGATTCTGGTATAGTTTGTTATGATTTAAAGCATTTTTTTGTAATTTTAAAATGATTGGGCTTAGTTTGTTGCTGTAAAGTTTAGTTGGGGGTGATTTTTGATAGCCGAAGTAATTTAGGTGAGTTTGGCATAGTTTGCTATGGTAAGTAGCATTTTTTTGTAATTTAAAAGTGATTGGGTTTAGTTTGTTGTGGTAAGGGTTAGTTGGTGATGATTTATGGTAGCCGAAGTAATTTAGGTGAGTTTGGCATAGTTTGCTATGGTTACTAGCATTTTTTTGTAATTTAAAAGTGATTGGGTATAGTTTGTTGTGGTAAAGGTTAGTTGGTGATGATTTAGAGTAGCCGAAGTAATTTAGGTGAGTCTGGCATAGTTTGTTATGATTTGTACACCTTTTTTTGTAATTTTATGATGATATGGTTTGGTTTGTTGTGGTAAGGGATAATTGGGGGTGATTTACGGTAGCCGAAGTAATTTTGGTGATTCTGGTATAGTTTGTTATGATTTTTAGCATTTTTTTGTAATTTTAAAATGATTGGGATTAGTTTGTTGCTGTAAAGTGTAGCTGGGGGTGATTTTTGATAGCCGAAGTAATTTAGGAGAGTTTGGCATAGTTTGCTATGGTTAGTAGCATTTTTTTGTAATTTAAAAGTGATTGGGTTTAGTTTGTTGTGGTAAGGGTTAGTTGGTGATGATTTATGGTAGCCGAAGTAATTTAGGTGAGTTTGGCATAGTTTGCTATGGTTACTAGCATTTTTTTGTAATTTAAAAGTGATTGGGTTTAGTTTGTTTTGGTAAGGGTTAGTTGGTGATGATTTAGAGTAGCCGAAGTAATTTAGGTGAGTCTGGCATAGTTTGTTATGATTTGTACACCTTTTTTGTAATTTTAAGATGATATGGTTTGGTTTCTTGTGGTAAGGGATAGTTGGGGGTGATTTACGGTAGCCGAAGTAATTTAGGTGATTCTGGTAAAGTTTGTTATGATTTTTAGCATTTTTTTCCAATTTTAAAGTGATTGGGCTTAGTTTGTTGCTGTAAAGTGTAGTTGGGAGTGATTTTTGATAGCCGAAGTAATTTAGGTGAGTTTGGCATAGTTTGCTATGGTTAGTAGCATTTTTTTGTAATTTAAAAGTGATTGGGTTTAGTTTGTTGTGGTAAGTGTTAGTTGGTGATGATTTATGGTAGCTGAAGTAATTTAGGTAAGTTTGGCATAGTTTGCCATGGTTACTAGCATTTTTTTGTTATTTAAAAGTGATTGGGTTTAGTTTGTTGTGGTAAGGGTTAGTTGGTGATGATTTAGAGTAGCCGAAGTAATTTAGGTGAGTCTGGCATAGTTTGTTATGATTTGTACACTTTTTTTTGTAATTTTAAGATGATATGGTTTGATTTGTTGTGGTAAGGGATAGTTGGGGGTGATTTTTGATAGCCGAAGTAATTTAAGTGAGTTTGGAATAGTTTGCTATGGTTAGTAGCATTTTTTTGTAATTTAAAAGTGATTGGGTTTAGTTTGTTGTGGTAAGGGTTAGTTGGTGATGATTTAGAATAGCCGAAGTAATTTAGGTGAGTCTGGCATAGTTTGTTATGATTTGTACACTTTTTTTTGTAATTTTAAGATGATATGGTTTGGTTTGTTGTGGTAAGGGATAGTTGGGGGTGATTTACGGTAGCCGAAGTAATTTAGGTGATTCTGGTAGTTTTTTATGATTTTTAGAATTTTTTTGTAATTTTAAAGTGATTGGGCTTAGTTTGTTGCTGTAAAGTGTAGTTGAGGGTGATTTTTGATAGCCGAAGTAATTTAGGTGAGTTTGGCATAGTTTGCTATGGTTAGTAGCATTTTTTTGTAATTTAAAAGTGACTGGGTTTAGTTTGTTGTGGTAAGGGTTAGTTGGTGATGATTTAGAGTAGCCGAAGTAATTTAGGTGAGTCTGGCATAGTTTGTTATGATTTGTACACCTTTTTTTGTAATTTTAAGATGATATGGTTTGATTTGTTGTGGTAAGGGGTAGTTGGGGGTGATTTACGGCAGCCGAAGTAATTTAGGTGATTCTGGTATAGTTTGTTATAATTTTTAGCATTTTTTGGTAATTTTAAAGTGATTGGGCTTAGTTTGTTGCTGTAAAGTGTAGTTGGGGGTGATTTATGGTAGCCGAAGTAATTTAGGTTAGTTTGGCATAGTTTGCTATGGTTACTAGCATTTTTTTGTAATTTAAAAGTTACTGGGTTTAGTTTGTTGTGGTAAGGGTTAGTTGGTGATGATTTAGAGTAGCCGAAGTAATTTAGGTGAGTCTGGCATAGTTTGTTATGATTTGTACTCCTTTTTTTGTAATTTTAAGATGATATGGTTTGGTTTGTTGTGGTAAGGGATAGTTGGGGGTGATTTACGGTAGCCGAAGTAATTTAGGTGATTCTGGTATAGTTTGTTATAATTTTTAGCATTTTTTTGTAATTTTAAATTGATTGGGCTTAGTTTGTTGCTGTAAAGTGTAGTTGGGTTTATTTTTGATAGCCGAAGTAATTTAGGTGAGTTTGGCATAGTTTGCTATGGTTAGTAGCATTTTTTTGTAATTTAAAAGTGATTGGGTTTAGTTTGTTGTGGTAAGGGTTAGTTGGTAATGATTTAGAGTAGCCGAAGTAATTTAGGTGAGTCTGGCATAGTTTGTTATGATTTGTACACCTTTTTTTGTAATTTTAAGATGATATGGTTTTGTTTGTTGTTGTAAGGGATAGTTGGGGGTGATTTACGGTAGCCGAAGTAATTTAGGTGAGTCTGGCATAATTTGTTATGATTTGTACACCTTTTTTTGTAATTTTAAGATGATATGGTTTGGTTTGTTGAGGTAAGGGATAGTTGGGGGTGATTTACGGTAGCCGAAGTAATTTAGGTGATTCTGGTATAGTTTCTTATGATTTTTAGCATTTTTTTGTAATTTTAAAGTGATTGGGTTTAGTTTGTTGTGGTAAGGGTTAGTTAGTGATGATTTAGAGTAGCCGAAGTAATTTAGGTGTGTCTGGCATAGTTTGTTATGATTTGTACACCTTTTTTTGTAATTTTAAGATGATATGGTTTGGTTTGTTGTGGTAAGGGATAGTTGGGGGTGATTTACGTTAGCCGAAGTAATTTAGGTGATTGTGGTATAGTTTGTTATGATTTTTAGCATTTTTTTGTAATTTTAAAGTGATTGGGCTTAGTTTGTTGCTGTAAAGTGTAGTTGGGGGTGATTTTTGATAGCCGAAGTATTTTAGGTAAGTTTGGCATAATTTGCTATGGTTAGAAGCATTTTTTTAAATTTAAAAGTGATTGGGTTTAGTTTGTTGTGGTAAGGGTTAGTTGGTGATGATTTATGGTAGCCGAAGTTATTTAGGTGAGTTTGGCATAGTTTGCTATGGTTAGTAGCATTTTTTTGTAATTTAAAAGTGATTGGGTTTAGTTTGTTGTGCTAAGAGTTAGTTGGTGATGATTTAGAGTAACCGAAGTAATTTAGGTGTGTCTGGCATAGTTTGTTATGATTTGTACACCTTTTTTTGTAATTTTAAGATGATATGGTTTGGTTTGTTGTGGTAAGGGATAGTTGGGGGTGATTTACGTTAGCCGAAGTAATTTAGGTGATTCTGGTATAGTTTGTTATGATTTTTAGCATTTTTTTGTAATTTTAAAGTGATTGGGTTTAGTTTGTTGTGGTAAGGGTTAGTTAGTGATGATTTAGAGTAGCCGAAGTAATTTAGGTGTGTCTGGCATAGTTTGTTATGATTTGTACACCTTTTTTTGTAATTTTAAGATGATATGGTTTGGTTTGTTGTGGTAAGGGATGGTTGGGGGTGATTTACGGTAGCCGAAGTAATTTAGGTGATTCTGGTATAGTTTGTTATGATTTTTAGCATTTTTTTGTAATTTTAAAGTGATTGGGCTTAGTTTGTTGCTGTAATGTGTAGTTGGGGGTGATTTTTGATAGCCGAAGTAATTTAGGTAAGTTTGGCATAGTTTGCTATGGTTAGTAGCATTTTTTTGTAATTTAAAAGTGATTGTGTTTAGTTTGTTGTGGTAAGGGTTTGTTGATGATGATTTATGGTAGCCGAAGTAATTTAGGTGAGTTTGGCATAGTTTGCTATGGTTAGTAGCATTTTTTTGTAATTTGAAAGTGATTGGGTTTAGTTTGTTGTGGTAAGGGTTAGTTGGTGATGATTTAGAGTAGCCGAAGTAATTTAGGTTAGTCTGGCATAGTTTGTTATGATTTGTACACCTTTTTTTGTAATTTTAAGATAATATGGTTTGGTTTGTTGTGGTAAGGGATAGTTGGGGGTGATTTACGGTAGCCGATGTAATTTAGGTGATTCTGGTATAGTTTGTTATGATTTTTAGCATTTTTTTGTAATTTTAAAGTGATTGGGCTTAGTTTGTTGCTGTAAAGTGTAGTTGGGGGTGATTTTTGATAGCCGAAGTATTTTAGGTAAGTTTGGCATAATTTGCTATGGTTAGAAGCATTTTTTTAAATTTAAAAGTGATTGGGTTTAGTTTGTTGTGGTAAGGGTTAGTTGGTGATGATTTATGGTAGCCGAAGTTATTTAGGTGAGTTTGGCATAGTTTGCTATGGTTAGTAGCATTTTTTTGTAATTTAAAAGTGATTGGGTTTAGTTTGTTGTGCTAAGAGTTAGTTGGTGATGATTTAGAGTAACCGAAGTAATTTAGGTGAGTCTGGCATAGTTTGTTATGATTTGTACAACTTTTTTTGTAATTTTAAGATGATATGGATTGGTTTGTTGTGGTAAAGGATAGTTGGGGGTGATTTACGGCAGCCGAAGTAATTTAGGTGTTTCTGGTATAGTTTGTTATGATTTTTAGCATTTTTTTGTAATTTTAAAGTGATTGGGCTTAGTTTGTTTCTGTAAAGTTTAGTTGGGGGTGATTTTTGATAGCCGAAGTAATTTAGTTAAGTTTGGAATAGTTTGCTATGGTTAGTAGCATTTTTTTGTAATTTAAAAGTGATTGGGTTTAGTTTGTTGTGGTAAGGGTTAGTTGGTGATGATTTAGAGTAACCGAAGTAATTTAGGTGAGTCTGGCATAGTTTGTTATGATTTGTACACCTTTTTTTGTAATTTTAAGATGATATGGTTTGGTTTGTTGTGGTAAAGGATAGTTGGGGGTGATTTACGGTAGCCGAAGTAATTTAGGTGTTTCTGGTATAGTTTGTTATGATTTTTAGCATTTTTTTGTAATTTTAAAGTGATTGGGCTTAGTTTGTTGCTGTAAAGTGTAGTTGGGGGTGATTTTTGATAGCCGAAGTAATTTAGGTGAGTTTGGCATAGTTTGCAATGGTTAGTAGCATTTTTTTGTAATTTAAAAGTAATTGGCTTTAGTTTGTTTTGGTAAGGGTTAGTTGGTGATGATTTATGGTAGACGAAGTAATTTAGGTGAGTTTGGCATAGTTTGCTATGGTTAGTAGCATTTTTTTGTAATTTAAAAGTGATTGGGTTTAGTTTGTTGTGGTAAGGGTTAGTTGGTGATGATTTAAAGTAGCCGAAGTAATTTAGGTGAGTCTTGCATAGTTTGTTATGATTTGTACACCTTTTTTTGTAATTTTAAGATGATATGGTTTGGTTTGTTGTGGTAAGGGATAGTTGGGGGTGATTTACGTTAGCCGAAGTAATTTAGGTGATTCTGGTATAGTTTGTTATGATTTTTAGCATTTTTTTGTAATTTTAAAGTGATTGGGTTTAGTTTGTTGTGGTAAGGGTTAGTTAGTGATGATTTAGAGTAGCCGAAGTAATTTAGGTGTGTCTGGCATAGTTTGTTATGATTTGTACACCTTTTTTTGTAATTTTAAGATGATATGGTTTGGTTTGTTGTGGTAAGGGATGGTTGGGGGTGATTTACGGTAGCCGAAGTAATTTAGGTGATTCTGGTATAGTTTGTTATGATTTTTAGCATTTTTTTGTAATTTTAAAGTGATTGGGCTTAGTTTGTTGCTGTAATGTGTAGTTGGGGGTGATTTTTGATAGCCGAAGTAATTTAGGTAAGTTTGGCATAGTTTGCTATGGTTAGTAGCATTTTTTTGTAATTTAAAAGTGATTGTGTTTAGTTTGTTGTGGTAAGGGTTTGTTGATGATGATTTATGGTAGCCGAAGTAATTTAGGTGAGTTTGGCATAGTTTGCTATGGTTAGTAGCATTTTTTTGTAATTTGAAAGTGATTGGGTTTAGTTTGTTGTGGTAAGGGTTAGTTGGTGATGATTTAGAGTAGCCGAAGTAATTTAGGTTAGTCTGGCATAGTTTGTTATGATTTGTACACCTTTTTTTGTAATTTTAAGATAATATGGTTTGGTTTGTTGTGGTAAGGGATAGTTGGGGGTGATTTACGGTAGCCGATGTAATTTAGGTGATTCTGGTATAGTTTGTTATGATTTTTAGCATTTTTTTGTAATTTTAAAGTGATTGGGCTTAGTTTGTTGCTGTAAAGTGTAGTTGGGGGTGATTTTTGATAGCCGAAGTATTTTAGGTAAGTTTGGCATAATTTGCTATGGTTAGAAGCATTTTTTTAAATTTAAAAGTGATTGGGTTTAGTTTGTTGTGGTAAGGGTTAGTTGGTGATGATTTATGGTAGCCGAAGTTATTTAGGTGAGTTTGGCATAGTTTGCTATGGTTAGTAGCATTTTTTTGTAATTTAAAAGTGATTGGGTTTAGTTTGTTGTGCTAAGAGTTAGTTGGTGATGATTTAGAGTAACCGAAGTAATTTAGGTGAGTCTGGCATAGTTTGTTATGATTTGTACAACTTTTTTTGTAATTTTAAGATGATATGGATTGGTTTGTTGTGGTAAAGGATAGTTGGGGGTGATTTACGGCAGCCGAAGTAATTTAGGTGTTTCTGGTATAGTTTGTTATGATTTTTAGCATTTTTTTGTAATTTTAAAGTGATTGGGCTTAGTTTGTTTCTGTAAAGTTTAGTTGGGGGTGATTTTTGATAGCCGAAGTAATTTAGTTAAGTTTGGAATAGTTTGCTATGGTTAGTAGCATTTTTTTGTAATTTAAAAGTGATTGGGTTTAGTTTGTTGTGGTAAGGGTTAGTTGGTGATGATTTAGAGTAACCGAAGTAATTTAGGTGAGTCTGGCATAGTTTGTTATGATTTGTACACCTTTTTTTGTAATTTTAAGATGATATGGTTTGGTTTGTTGTGGTAAAGGATAGTTGGGGGTGATTTACGGTAGCCGAAGTAATTTAGGTGTTTCTGGTATAGTTTGTTATGATTTTTAGCATTTTTTTGTAATTTTAAAGTGATTGGGCTTAGTTTGTTGCTGTAAAGTGTAGTTGGGGGTGATTTTTGATAGCCGAAGTAATTTAGGTGAGTTTGGCATAGTTTGCAATGGTTAGTAGCATTTTTTTGTAATTTAAAAGTAATTGGCTTTAGTTTGTTTTGGTAAGGGTTAGTTGGTGATGATTTATGGTAGACGAAGTAATTTAGGTGAGTTTGGCATAGTTTGCTATGGTTAGTAGCATTTTTTTGTAATTTAAAAGTGATTGGGTTTAGTTTGTTGTGGTAAGGGTTAGTTGGTGATGATTTAAAGTAGCCGAAGTAATTTAGGTGAGTCTTGCATAGTTTGTTATGATTTGTACACCTTTTTTTGTAATTTAAAGATGATATGGTTTGGTTTGTTGTGGTAAGGGATAGTTGGGGGTGATTTACGGTAGCCGAAGTAATTTAGGTGATTCTGGTATAGTTTCTTATGACTTTTAGCATTGTTTTGTAATTTTAAAGTGATTGGGCTTAGTTTGTTGCTGTAAAGTGTAGTTGGGGGTGATTTTTTATTGCCGAAGTAATTTAGGTGAGTTTGGCGTAGTTTGCTATGGTTAGTAGCATTTTTTTGTAATTTAAAAGTGATTGGGTTTAGTTTGTTGTGGTAAGGGTTAGTTGGTGATGATTTATGGTAGCCGAAGTAATTTAGGTGAGTTTGGCATAGTTTGCTATGGTTAGTAGCAATTTTTTGTAATTTAAAATTGATTGGGTTTAGTTTGTTGTGGTAAGGGTTAGTTAGTGATGATTTAGAGTAGCCGAAGTAATTTAGGTGAGTCTGGCATAGTTTGTTATGATTTGTACACTTTTTTTTGTAATTTTAAGATGATATGCTTTGGTTTGTTGTGGTAAGGGATAGGTGGGGGTGATTTACGGTAGCCGAAGTAATTTAGGTGATTCTGGTATAGTTTGTTATGATTTTTAGCATTTTTTTGTAATTTTAAAGTGATTGGGCTTAGTTTGTTGCTGTAAAGTGTAGTTGGGGGTGATTTTTGATAGCCGAAGTAATTTAGGTGAGTTTGTCATAGTTTGCTATGGTTAGTAGCATTTTTTTGTAATTTAAAAGTGATTGGGTTTAGTTTGTTGTGGTAAGTGTTAGTTGGTGATGATTTATGGTAGCCGAAGTAATTTAGGTGAGTTTGTCATAGTTTGCTATGGTTAGTAGCATTTTTTTGTAATTTAAAAGTGATTGGGTTTAGTTTGTTGTGGTAAGTGTTAGTTGGTGATGATTTATGGTAGCCGAAGTAATTTAGGTGAGTTTGGCATAGTTTGCTATGGTTAGTAGCATTTTTTTGTAATTTAAAAGTGATTGGGTTTAGTTTGCTGTGGTAAGGGTTAGTTGGTGATGATTTAGAGTAGCCGAAGTAATTTAGGTGAGTCTGGCATAGTTTATTATGATTTGTACACCTTTTTTTGTAATTTTAAGATGATATGGTTTGGTTTGTTGTAGTAAGGGATACTTGGGGGTGATTTACGGTAGCCGAAGTAATTTAGGTGATTCTGGTGTAGCGGCTGCGACCTTCATACGTCGCAGGCCCCAGCTACAAATTGCAAATATGTAGAAACTGTACATATCCAATAAATATTCGTGCCGCCTCCAATTTCCAACCCTGTCATAAATCCTTCTCAAGTTGACCGTGAGAAACATCCTGTTTCACCCTTCTTCTTTCAACACCAAATTTCCATCCTTTCCAACTCAGAACACCAGTCAGTCCAAGTCCAGCTCCATGACAACATCTTCCACGACACGACAACAAACTGCAGAAGCTGACTTTGATTGTACTCCTTGCGCTCAACAATATCGCCCGCGCTAAACACCCACATTGGTGTCCCCTCAAAGCAACGCAAAGCATCCCAGAAACCGTCACCATACGGGCCAAGGGAAACAACACCACCACGTCCATCGACCGCCTGAAACCGGCGAACATCTTGGCGCACCAAACCCGACCGGCAGCATCTCCAGCCTCGTCCCCACCAGCGCCAAAATCAGCGTCTCTGTGAACAACCACAGCGCAGCCACCAGGAGTCGTCCTACATCACGGAAGACGCGCAACTTTTACAAGCCACCCCCACACCACACAACAACCGCGTTTAGCCGCTAATCATCCAGCGGCTTAATCACTGGCAGGGGGGTACTGTAGAGGCTGCGACCTTCATACGTCGCAGGCCCCAGCTACAAATTGTAAATATGTAGAAACTGTACATATCCAATAAACAGTCGTGCCGCCTCCAATTTCCAACCCTGTCATAAATCCTTCTCAAGTTGACCGTGAGAACCATCCTGTTTCACCCATCTTCCTTCAACACCAAATTTATATCCTTTCCAACTCAGAACACCAGTCAGTCCAAGTCCAGCTCCATGACAACATCTTCCACGACACGACAACAAACTGCAGAAGCTGACTTTGATTGTACTCCTTGCGCTCAACAATATCGCCCGCGCTAAACACCCACACTGGTATAGTTTGTTATGGTTTTTAGCATATTTTTGTAATGTTAAAGTGATTGGGCTTAGTTTGTTGCTGTAAAGTGTAGTTGGGTGTGATTTTTGATAGCCGAAGTAATTTAGGTGAGTTTGGCATAGTTTGCAATGGTTAGTAGCATTTTTTTGTAATTTAAAAGTGATTGGGTTTAGTTTGTTGTGGCAAGGGTTAGTTGGTGATGATTTATGGTAGCAGAAGTAATTTAGGTGAGTTTGGCATAGTTTGCTATGGTTAGTAGCATTTTTTTGTAATTTAAAAGTGATTGGGTTTAGTTTGTTGAGGTAAGGGTTAGTTGGTGATGATTTAGAGTAGCCGAAGTAACTTAGGTGAGTCTGGAATAATCTGTTATGATTTGTACACCTTTTTTTGTAATTTAAAGATGATATGGTTTGGTTTGTTGTGGTAAGGGATATTTGGGGGTGATTTACGGTAGCCGAAGTAATTTAGGTAATTCTGGTATAGTTTGTTATGATTTTTAGCATTTTTTTTTAAATTTTAAAGTGATTGGGTTTAGTTTGCTGCTGTAAAATGTAGTTGGGGGTGATTTTTGATAGCCAAAGTAATTTAGGTGAGTTTGGCATAGTTTGCCATGGTTAGTAGCATTTTTTTGTAATTTAAAAGTGATTGGGTTCAGTTTGTTGTGGTAAGTGTTAGTTGGTGATGATTTATTGTAGCCGAAGTAATTTAGGTGAGTTTGGCATAGTTTGCTATGGTTAGTAACATTTTTTTGTAATTTAAAAGTGATTGGGTTCAGTTTGTTGTGGTAAGGGTTAGTTGGTGATGATTTAGAGTAGCCGAAGTAATTTAGGTGAGTCTGGCATAGTTTGTTAGGATTTATACACCTTTTTTTGTAATTTTAAGATGATATGGTTTGGTTTGTTGTGGTAAGGGATAGTTGGGGGTGATTTACGGTAGCCGAAGTAATTTAGGCAATTCTGGTATAGTTTGTTATGATTTTTAGCATTTTTTTGTAATTTTAAAGTGATTGGGCTTAGTTTGTTGCTGTAAAGTGTAGTTGAGGGTGATTTTTGTTAGCCGAAGTAATTTAGGTGAGTTTGGCTTAGTTTGCTATTGTTAGTAGCATTTTTTTGTAATTTAAAAGTGATTGGGTTTAGTTTGTTGTGGTAAGGGTTAGTTGGTGATGATTTATGGTAGCCGAAGTAATTTAGGTGAGTTTGGCATAGTTTGCTATAGTTACTAGCATTTTTTTGTAATTTAAAAGTGATTCGGTTTAGTTTGTTGTGGTAAGGGTTAGTTGGTGATGATTTAGAGTAGCCGAAGTAATTTGGGTGAGTCTGGGATAGTTTGTTATGATTTGTACACCTTTTTTGTAATTTTAAGGTGATATGGTTTGGTTTGTTGAGGTAAGGGATAGTTGGGGGTGATTTACGGTAGCCGAAGTAATTTAGGTGATTCTGGTATAGTTTGTTATGATTTTTAGCATTTTTTTGTAATTTTAAAGTGATTGGGCTTAGCTTGTTGCTGTAAAGTGTAGTTGGGGGTGATTTTTGATAGCTGAAGTAATTTAGGTGAGTTTGGCATAGTTTGCTATGGTTAGTAGCATTTTTTTGTAATTTAAAAGTGATTGGGTTTAGTTTGTGGTGGTAAGGATTAGTTGGTGATGATTTATGGTAGCCGAAGTAATTTAGGTGAGTTTAGCATAGTTTGCTATGGTCACTAGCATTTTTTTGTAATTTAAAAGTGATTGGGTTTAGTTTGTTGTGGTAAGGGTTAGTTGGTGTTGATTTAGAGTAGCCGAAGTAATTTAGGTGAGTCTGGCATAGTTTGTTATGATTTGTACACCTTTTTTTGTAATTTTAAGATGATATGGTTTGGTTTGTTGTGGTAAGGGATAGTTGGGGGTGATTTACATTAGCCGAAGTAATTTAGGTGATTCTGGTATAGTTTGCTATGATTTTTAGCATTTTTTTGTAATTTTAAAGTGATTGGGTATAGTTTGTTGCTGTAAAGTGTAGTTGAAGGTGATTTTTGATAGCCGAAATAATTTAGGAGAGTTTGGCATAGTTTGCTATGGTTAGTAGCATTTTTTTGTAATTTAAAAGTGATTGGGTTAAGTTTGTTGTGGTAAGGGTTAGTTGGTGGTGATTTATGGTAGCCGAAGTAATTTGGGTGAGTTTGGCATAGTTTGCTATGATTACTAGCATTTTTTTGTAATTTAAAAGTGATTGGGTTTAGTTTGATGTGGTAAGGGTTAGTTGGTGATGATTTAGAGTAGCCGAAGTAATTTGGGTGAGTCTGGCATAGTTTGTTATGATTTGTACACCTTTTTTGTAATTTTAAGGTGATATGGTTTGGTTTGTTGAGGTAAGGGATAGTTGGGGGTGATTTACGGTAGCCGAAGTAATTTAGGTGATTCTGGTATAGTTTGTTATGATTTTTAGCATTTTTTTGTAATTTTAAAGTGATTGGGCTTAGCTTGTTGCTGTAAAGTGTAGTTGGGGGTGATTTTTGATAGCTGAAGTAATTTAGGTGAGTTTGGCATAGTTTGCTATGGTTAGTAGCATTTTTTTGTAATTTAAAAGTGATTGGGTTTAGTTTGTTGTGGTAAGGATTAGTTGGTGATGATTTATGGTAGCCGAAGTAATTTAGGTGAGTTTAGCATAGTTTGCTATGGTCACTAGCATTTTTTTGTAATTTAAAAGTGATTGGGTTTAGTTTGTTGTGGTAAGGGTTAGTTGGTGTTGATTTAGAGTAGCCGAAGTAATTTAGGTGAGTCTGGCATAGTTTGTTATGATTTGTACACCTTTTTTTGTAATTTTAAGATGATATGGTTTGGTTTGTTGTGGTAAGGGATAGTTGGGGGTGATTTACATTAGCCGAAGTAATTTAGGTGATTCTGGTATAGTTTGCTATGATTTTTAGCATTTTTTTGTAATTTTAAAGTGATTGGGTATAGTTTGTTGCTGTAAAGTGTAGTTGAAGGTGATTTTTGATAGCCGAAATAATTTAGGAGAGTTTGGCATAGTTTGCTATGGTTAGTAGCATTTTTTTGTAATTTAAAAGTGATTGGGTTAAGTTTGTTGTGGTAAGGGTTAGTTGGTGGTGATTTATGGTAGCCGAAGTAATTTGGGTGAGTTTGGCATAGTTTGCTATGATTACTAGCATTTTTTTGTAATTTAAAAGTGATTGGGTTTAGTTTGTTGTGGTAAGGGTTAGTTGGTGATGATTTAGAGTAGCCGAAGTAATTTGGGTGAGTCTGGCTTAGTTTGTTATGATTTGTACACCTTTTTTGTAATTTTAAGATGATATGGTTTGGTTTGTTGAGGTAAGGGATAGTTGGGGGTGATTTACGGTAGCCAAAGTAATTTAGGTGATTCTGGTATAGTTTGTTATGATTTTTAGCATTTTATTGTAATTTTAAAGTGATTGGGCTTAGTTTGTTGCTGTAAAGTGTAGTTGGGGGTGATTTTTGATAGCCGAAGTAATTTAGGTGAGTTTGGCATAGTTTGCTATGGTTAGTAGCATCTTTTTGTAATTTAAAAGTGATTGGGTTTAGTTTGTTGTGGTAAGGGTTAGTTGGTGATGATTTATAGTAGCCGAAGTAATTTAGGTGAGTTTGGCTTAGTTTGCTATGGTTACTAGCATTTTTTTGTAGTTTAAAAGTGATTGGGTTTAGTTTGTTGTGGTAAGGTTTAGTTGGTGATGATTTAGAGTAGCCGAAGTAATTTAGGTGAGTCTGGCATAGTTTGTTATGATTTGTACACCATTTTTTGTAATTTTAAAATGATATGGTTTGGTTTGTTGTGGTAAGGGATAGTTGGGGTTGATTTACGGTAGCCGAAGTAATTTAGGTGATTCTGGTATAGTTTGTTATGATTTTTAGCATTTTTTTGTAATTTTAAAGTGATTGGGCTTAGTTTGTTGCTGTAAAGTGTAGTTGGGGGTGATTTTTGATAGCCGAAGTAATTTAGGTGAGTTTGGCATAGTTTGCTACGGTTAGTAGCATTTTTTTGTAATTTAAAAGTTATTGGGTTTAGTTTGTTGTGGTAAGGGTTAGATGGTGATGATTTATGGTAGCCGAAGTAATTTAGGTGAGTTTGGCATAGTTTGCTATGGTTACTAGCATTTTTTTGTAATTTAAAAGTGATTGGGTTTAGTTTGTTGTGGTAAGGGTTAGTTGGTGATGATTTAGAGTAGCCGAAGTAATTTGGGTGAGTCTGGCATAGTTTGTTATGATTTGTACACCTTTTTTGTAATTTTAAGGTGATATGGTTTGGTTTGTTGAGGTAGTGGATAGTTCGGGGTGATTTACGGTAGCCGAAGTAATTTAGGTGATTCTGGTATAGTTTGTTATGATTTTTAGCATTTTTTTGTAATTTTAAAATGATTGGGCTTAGTTTGTTGCTGTAAAGTGTAGTTGAAGGTGATTTTTATAGCCGAAATAATTTAGGTGAGTTTGGCATAGTTTGCTATGGTTAGTAGCATTTTTTTGTAATTTAAAAGTGATGGGGTTTAGTTTGTTGTGGTAAGGGTTAGTTGGTGATGATTTATGGTAGCCAAAGTAATTTAGGTGAGTTTGGCATAGTTTGCTATGGTTACTAGCATTTTTTTGTAATTTAAATGTGATTGGGTTTAGTTTGTTGTGGTAAGGGTTAGTTGGTGATGATTTATAGTAGCCGAAGTAATTTAGGTGAGTCTGGCATAGTTTGTTATGATTTGTACAAATTTTTTTGTAATTTTAAGATGTTATGGTTTGGTTTGTTGTGGTAAGGGGTAGTTGGGGGTGATTTACGGTAGCCGAAGTAATTTAGGTGATTCTGGTATAGTTTGTTATGATTTTTAGCATTTTTTTGTAATTTTAAAGTGATTGGGCTTAGTTTGTTGCTGTAAAGTGTAGTTGGGGGTGATTTTTGATAGCCGAAGTAATTTAGGTGAGTTTGGCATATTTTGCTATGGTTAGTAGCATCTTTTTGTAATTTAAAAGTGATTGGGTTTAGTTTGTTGTGGTAAGGGTTAGTTGGTGATGATTTATGGTAGCCGAAGTAATTTAGGTGAGTTTGGCATAGTTTGCTATGGTTACTAGCATTTTTTGTAATTTAAAAGTGATTGGGTTTAGTTTGTTGTGGTAAGGTTTAGTTGGTGATGATTTAGAGTAGCCAAAGTAATTTAGGTGAGTCTGGCATAGTTTGTTATGATTTGTACACCTTTTTTGTAATTTTAAGATGATATGGTTTGGTTTGTTGTGGTAAGGGATAGTTGGGGGTGATTTACGGTAGCCGAAGTAATTTAGGTGATTCTGGTATAGTTTGTTATGATTTTTAGCATTTTTTTGTAATTTTAAAGTGATTGGGCTTAGTTTGTTGCTGTAAAGTGTAGTTGGGGGTGATTTTTGATAGCCGAAGTAATTTAGGTTAGATTGGCATAGATTGCTATGGTTAGTAGCATTTTTTTGTAATTTAAAAGTGATTGGGTTTAGTTTGTTGTGGTAAGGGTTAGTTGGTGATGATTTATGGTAGCCGAAGTAATTTAGGTGAGTTTGGCAAAGTTTGCTATGGTTACTAGCATTTTTTTGTAATCTAAAAGTGATTGGGTTTAGTTTGTTGTGGTAAAGGTTAGTTGGTGATGATTTAGAGTAGCCGAAGTAATTTAGGTGAATCTGGCATAGTTTGTTATGTTGATTATGTTGAGGGTGATTTTTGATAGCCGAAGTAATTTAGGTGAGTTTGACGTAGTTTGCTGTGGTTAGTAGCATTTTTTTTATTTTAAAAGTGATTGGGTTTAGTTTGTTGTGGTAAGGGTTAGTTGGTGATGATTTATGGTAGCCAAAGTAATTTAGGTGAGTTTGGCATAGTTTGCTATGGTTACTAGCATTTTTTTGTAATTTAAATGTGATTGGGTTTAGTTTGTTGTGGTAAGGGTTAGTTGGTGATGATTTATAGTAGCCGAAGTAATTTAGGTGAGTCTGGCATAGTTTGTTATGATTTGTACAAATTTTTTTGTAATTTTAAGATGTTATGGTTTGGTTTGTTGTGGTAAGGGGTAGTTGGGGGTGATTTACGGTAGCCGAAGTAATTTAGGTGATTCTGGTATAGTTTGTTATGATTTTTAGCATTTTTTTGTAATTTTAAAGTGATTGGGCTTAGTTTGTTGCTGTAAAGTGTAGTTGGGGGTGATTTTTGATAGCCGAAGTAATTTAGGTGAGTTTGGCATAGTTTGCTATGGTTAGTAGCATCTTTTTGTAATTTAAAAGTGATTGGGTTTAGTTTGTTGTGGTAAGGGTTAGTTGGTGATGATTTATGGTAGCCGAAGTAATTTAGGTGAGTTTGGCATAGTTTGCTATGGTTACTAGCATTTTTTTGTAATTTAAAAGTGATTGGGTTTAGTTTGTTGTGGTAAGGTTTAGTTGGTGATGATTTAGAGTAGCCAAAGTAATTTAGGTGAGTCTGGCATAGTTTGTTATGATTTGTACACCTTTTTTGTAATTTTAAGATGATATGGTTTGGTTTGTTGTGGTAAGGGATAGTTGGGGGTGATTTACGGTAGCCGAAGTAATTTAGGTGATTCTGGTATAGTTTGTTATGATTTTTAGCATTTTTTTGTAATTTTAAAGTGATTGGGCTTAGTTTGTTGCTGTAAAGTGTAGTTGGGGGTGATTTTTGATAGCCGAAGTAATTTAGGTTAGATTGGCATAGATTGCTATGGTTAGTAGCATTTTTTTGTAATTTAAAAGTGATTGGGTTTAGTTTGTTGTGGTAAGGGTTAGTTGGTGATGATTTATGGTAGCCGAAGTAATTTAGGTGAGTTTGGCAAAGTTTGCTATGGTTACTAGCATTTTTTTGTAATCTAAAAGTGATTGGGTTTAGTTTGTTGTGGTAAAGGTTAGTTGGTGATGATTTAGAGTAGCCGAAGTAATTTAGGTGAATCTGGCATAGTTTGTTATGTTGATTATGTTGAGGGTGATTTTTGATAGCCGAAGTAATTTAGGTGAGTTTGACGTAGTTTGCTATGGTTAGTAGCATTTTTTTTATTTTAAAAGTGATTGGGTTTAGTTTGTTGTGGTAAGGGTTAGTTGGTGATGATTTATGGTAGCCAAAGTAATTTAGGTGAGTTTGGCATAGTTTGCTATGGTTACTAGCATTTTTTTGTAATTTAAATGTGATTGGGTTTAGTTTGTTGTGGTAAGGGTTAGTTGGTGATGATTTATAGTAGCCGAAGTAATTTAGGTGAGTCTGGCATAGTTTGTTATGATTTGTACAAATTTTTTTGTAATTTTAAGATGTTATGGTTTGGTTTGTTGTGGTAAGGGGTAGTTGGGGGTGACTTACGGTAGCCGAAGTAATTTAGGTGATTCTGGTATAGTTTGTTATGATTTTTAGCATTTTTTTTTATTTAAAAGTGATTGGGTTTAGTTTGTTGTGGTAAGTGTTCGTTGGTGATGATTTATGGTAGCCGAAGTAATTTAGGTGAGTTTGGCATAGTTTGCCATGGTTACTAGCATTTTTTTGTTATTTAAAAGTGATTGGGTTTAGTTTGTTGTGGTAAGGGTTAGTTGGTGATGATTTAGAGTAGCCGAAGTAATTTAGCTGAGTCTGGCATAGTTTGTTATGATTTGTACACTTTTGTTTGTAATTTTAAGATGATATGGTTTGATTTGTTGTGGTAAGGGATAGTTGGGGGTGATTTACGGTAGCCGAAGTAATTTAGGTGATTCTGGTATAGTTTGTTATGATTTTTAGCATTTTTTTGTAATTTTAAAGAGATTGGGCTTAGTTTGTTGCTGTAAAGTGTAATTGGGTGTGATTTTTGTTAGCCGAAGTTATTTAGGTGAGTTTGGCATAGTTTGCTATGGTTAGTAGCATTTTTTTGTAATTTAAAAGTGATTGGGTTTAGTTTGTTGTGGTAAGGGTTAGTTGGTGATGATTTAGAGTAGCCGAAGTAATTTAGGTGAGTCTGGCGTAGTTTGTTATGATTTGTACACTTTTTATTGTAATTTTAAGTTGATATGGTTTGGTTTGTTGTGGTAAGGGATAGTTGGGGGTGATTTACGGTAGCCGAAGTAATTTAGGTGATTCTGGTATAGTTTTTTATGATTTTTAGCATTGTTTTGTAATTTTAAAGTGATTGGGCTTAGTTTGTTGCTGTAAAGTGTAGTTGAGGGTGATTTTTGATAGCCGAAGTAATTTAGGTGAGTTTGGCATAGTTTGCTATGGTTAGTAGCATTTTTTTGTAATTTAAATGTGATTGGGTTTAGTTTGTTGTGGTAAGGGTTAGTTGGTGATGATTTAGAGTAGCCGAAGTAATTTAGGTGAGTCTGGCATAGTATGTTATGATTTGTACACTTTTTTTTGTAATTTTAAGATGATATGGTTTGGTTTGTTGTGGTAAGGGATAGTTGGGGGTGATTTACGTTAGCCGAAGTAAATTAGGTGATTCTGGTATAGTTTGTTATGATTTTTAGCATTTTTTTGTAATTTTACAGTGATTGGGATTAGTTTGTTGCTGTAAAGTGTAGCTGGGGGTGATTTTTGATAGCCGAAGTAATTTAGGTGAGTTTGGCATAGTTTGCTAAGGTTAGTAGCATTTTTTTGTAATTTAAAAGTGATTGGGTTTAGTTTGTTGTGGTAAGTGTTAGTTGGTGATGATTTATGGTAGCCGAAGTAATTTAGGTGAGTTTGGCATAGTTTGCCATGGTTGCTAGCATTTTTTTGTTATTTAAAAGTGATTGGGTTTAGTTTGTTGTGGTAAGGGTTAGTTGGTGATGATTTAGAGTAGCCGAAGTATTTTAGGTGAGTCTGGCATAGTTTGTTATGATTTGTACACTTTTTTTTTGTAATTTTAAGATGATATGGTTTGATTTGTTGTGGTAAGGGATAGTTGGGGGTGATTTACGGTAGCCGAAGTAATTTAGGTGATTCTGGTATAGTTTGTTATGATTTTTAGCATTTTTTTGTAATTTTAAAGAGATTGGGCTTAGTTTGTTGCTGTAAAGTGTAGTTGGGTGTGATTTTTGATTGCCGAAGTAATTTAGGTGAATTTGGCATAGTTTGCTATGTTTAGTAGCATTTTGTTGTAATTTAAAAGTGATTGGGTTTAGTTTGTTGTGGTAAGGGTTAGTTGGTGATGATTTATGGTAGCCGAAGTAATTTAGGTGAGTTTGGCATAGTTTGCTATGGTTACTAGCATTTTTTTGTAATTTAAAAGTGATTGGGTTTAGTTTGTTGTGGTAAGGGTTAGTTGGTGATGATTTAGAGTAGCCGAAGTAATTTAGGTGAGTCTGGCATAATTTGTTATGATTTGTACACCTTTTTTTGTAATTTTAAGATGATATGGTTTGATTTGTTGTGGTAAGGGGTAGTTGGGGGTGATTTACGGTAGCCGAAGTAATTTAGGTGATTCTGGTATAGTTTGTTATAATTTTTAGCATTTTTTTGTAATTTTAAAGTGATTGGGCTTAGTTTGTTGCTGTAAAGTGTAGTTGGGGGTGATTTATGGTAGCCGAAGTAATTTAGGTTAGTTTGGCATAGTTTGCTATGGTTAGTAGCATTTTTTTGTAATTTAAAAGTGATTGGGTTTAGTTTCTTGTGGTAAGGGTTAGTTGGTGATGATTTAGAGTAGCCGAAGTAATTTAGGTGAGTCTGGCAAGTTTGTTATGATTTGTACACTTTTTTTTGTAATTTTAAGATGATATGGTTTGGTTTGTTGTGGTAAGGGATAGTTGGGGGTGATTTACGGTAGCCGAAGTAATTTAGGTGATTCTGGTATAGTTTGTTATGATTTTTAGCATTTTTTTTGTAATTTTAAATTGATTGGGCTTAGTTTGTTGCTGTAAAGTGTAGTTGGGTTTATTTTTGATAGCCGAAGTAATTTAGGTGAGTTTGGCATAGTTTGCTATGGTTAGTAGCATTTTTTTGTAATTTAAAAGTTATTGGGTTTAGTTTGTTGTGGTAAGGGTTAGTTGGTGATGATTTAGAGTAGCCGAAGTAATTTAGGTGAGTCTGGCATAATTTGTTATGATTTGTACACTTTTTTTTGTAATTTTAAGATGATATGGTTTGGTTTGTTGTGGTAAGGGATAATTGGGGGTGATTTACGGTAGCCGAAGTAATTTAGGTAATTCTGGTATAGTTTGTTATGATTTTTAGCATTTTTTTGTAATTTTAAAGTGATTGGGCTTAGTTTGTTGCTGTAAAGTGTAGTTGGGGGTGATTTTTGATAGCCGAAGTAATTTAAATGAGCTTGGCATAGTTTGCTATTGTTAGTAGCATTTTTTGTAATTTAAAAGTGATTGGGTTTAGTTTGTTGTGGTAAGGGTTAGTTGGTAATGATTTAGAGTAGCCGAAGTAATTTAGGTGTGTCTGGCATAGTTTGTTATGATTTGTACACCTTTTTTGTAATTTGAAGATGATATGGTTTTGTTTGTTGTTGTAAGGGATAGTTGGGGGTGATTTACGGTAGCCGAAGTAATTTAGGTGATTCTGGTATAGTTTGTTATGATTTTTAACATTTTTTTGTAATTTTAAAGTGATTGGGCTTAGTTTGTTGCTGTAAAGTGTAGTTGGGGGTGATTTCTAATAGCCGAATTAATTTAGGTGAGTTTGGCATAGTTTGCTATGGTTAGTAGCATTTTTTTGTAATTTAAAAGTGATTGGGTTTAGTTTGTTGTTTGGAAGGGTTAGTTGGTGATGATTTAGAAAAGCCGAAGTAATTTAGGTGAGTCTGGCATAGTTTGTTATGATTTGTACACCTTTTTTTGTAATTTTAAGATGATATGGTTTGGTTTGTTGTGGTAAGGGATAGTTGGGGGTGATTTACGGTAGCCGAAGTAATTTAGGTGATTCTGGTATAGTTTGTTATGATTTTTAGCATTTTTTTGTAATTTTAAAGTGATTGGGCTTAGTTTGTTGCTGTAAAGTGTAGTTGGGAGTGATTTTTGATAGCCGAAGTAATTTAGGTGAGTTTGGCATAGTTTGCTATGGTTAGTAGCATTTTTTTGTAATTTAAAAGTGATTGGGTTTAGTTTGTTGTGGTAAGACTTAGTTGGTGATTATTTATGGTAGCCGAAGTAATTTAGGTGAGTTTGGCATAGTTTGCTATGGTTAATAGCATTTTTTTGTAATTTAAAAGTGATTGGGTTTAGTTTGTTGTGGTAAGGGTTAGTTGGTGATGATTTAGAGTAGCCGAAGTAATTTAGGTGAGTCTGGCATAGTTTGTTATGATTTGTACACCTTTTTTTGTAATTTTAAGATGATATGGTTTGGTTTGTTGTGGTAAGGGATAGTTGGGGGTGATTTACGGTAGCCGAAGTAATTTACGTGATTCTGGTATAGTTTGATATGATTTTTAGCATTTTTTTGTAATTTGAAAGTGATTGGGTTTAGTTTGTTGCTGTAAAGTGTAGTTGGGGGTGATTTTTGATAGCCGAAATAATTTAGGTGAGTTTGGCATAGTTTGCTATGGTTAGTAGCATTTTTTTGTAATTTAAAAATGATTGGGTTTAGTTTGTTATGGTAAGGGTTAGTTGGTGCTGATTTATGGTAGCCGAAGTAATTTAGGTGAGTTTGGCATAGTTTGCTATGGTTACTAGCATTTTATTGTAATTTAAAAGTGATTGGGTTTAGTTTGTTGTGGTAAGGGTTAGTTGGTGATGATTTAGAGTAGCCGAAGTAATTTAGGTGAGTCTGGCATAGTTTGTTATGATTTGTACACCTTTTTTTGTAATTTTAAGATGATATGGTTTGGTTTGTTGTGGTAAGGGATAGTTGGGGGTGATTTACGGTAGCCGAAGTAATTTAGGTGATTCTGGTATAGTTTGTTATGATTTTTAGCATTTTTTTGTAATTTGAAAGTGATTGGGCATAGTTTGTTGCTGTAAAGTGTAGTTGGGGGTGATTTTTGATAGCCGAAATAATTTAGGTGAGTTTGGCATAGTTTGCTATGGTTAGTAGCATTTTTTTGTAATTTAAAAATGGTTGGGTTTAGTTTGTTGTGGTAAGGGTTAGTTGGTGAAGATTTATGGTAGCCGAAGTAATTTAGGTGAGTTTAGCATAGTTTGCTATGGTTACTAGCATTTTTTTGTAATTTAAAAGTGATTGGGTTTAGTTTGTTGTGGTAAGGGTTAGTTGGTGATGATTTAGAGTAGCCGAAGTAATTTAGGTGAGTCTGGTATAGTTTGTTATGATTTGTACACTTTTTTTGTAATTTTAAGATAATATGGTTTGGTTTGTTGTGGTAAGGGATAGTTGGGGGTGATTTACGGTAGCCGAAGGAATTTAGGTGATTCTGGTATAGTTTTTTATGATTTTTAGCATTTTTTTGTAATTTTAAAGTGATTGGGCTTAGTTTGTTGCTGTAAAGTGGAGTTGAGGGTGATTTTTGATAGCCGAAGTAATTTAGGTGAGTTTGGGATAGTTTGCCATGGTTACTAGCACTTTTTTGTTATTTAAAAGTGATTGGGTTTAGTTTGTTGTGGTAAGGGTTAGTTGGTGATGATTTAGAGTAGCCGAAGTAATTTAGGTGAGCCTGGCATAGTTTGTTATGTTTTGTACAACTTTTTTTGTAATTTTAAGATGATATAGTTTGATTTGTTGTGGTAAGGGGTAGTTGGGGGTGATTTACGGTAGCCGAAGTAATTTAGGTGATTCTGGTATAGCTTGTTATAATTTTTAGCATTTTTTTGTAATTTTAAAGTGATTGGGCTTAGTTTGTTGCTGTAAAGTGTAGTTGGGGGTGATTTATGGTAGCCGAAGTAATTTAGGTTAGTTTGGCATAGTTTGCTATGGTTACTAGCATTTTTTTGTAATTTAAAAGTGATTGGGTTTAGTTTGTTGTGGTAAGGGTTAGTTGGTGATGATTTAGAGTTGCCGAAGTAATTTAGGTGAGTCTGGCATAGTTTGTTATGATTTGTACTCCTTTTTTGTAATTTTAAGATGATATGGTTTGGTTTGTTGTGGTAAGGGATAGCTGGGGGTGATTTACGGTAGCCGAAGTAATTTAGGTGATTTTGGTATAGTTTGTTATGATTTTTAGCATTTTTTTTGTAATTTTAAATTGATTGGGCTTAGGTTGTTGCTGTAAAGTGTAGTTGGGTTTATTTTTGATAGCCGAAGTAATTTAGGTGAGTTTGGCATAGTTTGCTATGGTTAGTAGCATTTTTTTGTAATATAAAAGTGATTGGGTTTAGTTTGTTGTGCTAAGGGTTAGTTGGTGATGATTTAGAGTAGCCGAAGTAATTTAGGTGAGTCTGGCATAGTTTGTTATGATTTGTACACTTTTTTTGTAGATTTAAGATGATATGGTTTTGTTTGTTGTTGTAAGGGATAGTTGGGGGTGATTTACGGTAGCCGAAGTAATTTAGGTGATTCTGGTATAGTTTGTTATGATTTTTAACATTTTTTTGTAATCTTAAAGTGATTGGGCTTAGTTTGTTGCTGTAGAGTGTAGTTGGGGGTGATTTCTAATAGCCGAATTAATTTAGGTGAGTTTGGCATAGTTTGCTATGGTTAGTAGCATTTTTTTGTAATTTAAAAGTGATTGGGTTTAGTTTGTTGTGGGAAGGGTTAGTTGGTGATGATTTAGAATAGCCGAAGTAATTTAGGTGAGTGTGGCATAGTTTGTTATGATTTGTACACCTTTTTTTGTAATTTTAAAATGATATGGTTTGGTTTGTTGTGGTAAGGGATAGTTGGGGGTGATTTACGGTAGCCGAAGTAATTTAGGTGATTCTGGTATAGTTTGTTATGATTTTTAGCATTTTTTTGTAATTTTAAAGTGATTGGGCTTAGTTTGTTGCTGTAAAGTGTAGTTGGGAGTGATTTTTGATAGCCGAAGTAATTTAGGTGAGTTTGGCATAGTTTGCTATGGTTAGTAGCATTTTTTTGTAATTTAAAAGTGTTTGGGTTTAGTTTGTTGTGGTAAGGGTTAGTTGGTGATGATTTATGGTAGCCGAAGTAATTTAGGTGAGTTTGGCATAGTTTGTTATGATTTGTACACCTTTTTTTGTAATTTTAAGATGATATGGTTTGGTTTGTTGTGGTAAGGGATAGTTGGGGGTGATTTACGGTAGCCGAAGTAATTTAGGTGATTCTGGTATAGTTTGTTATGATTTTCAGCATTTTTTTGTATTTTAAAGTGATTGGGCATTATTTTGTTGCTGTAAAGTGTAGTTGGGGGTGATTTTTGATAGCCGAAGTAATTTAGGTGAGTTTGGCATAGTTTGCTATGGTTAGTAGCATTTTTTTGTAATTTAAAAGTGATTGGGTTTAGTTTGTTGTGGTAAGGGTTAGTTGGTGATGATTTATGGTAGCCGAAGTAATTTAGGTGAGTTTGGCATAGTTTGCTATGGTTACTAGCATTTTTTTGTAATTTAAAAGTGATTGGGTTTAGTTTGTTGTGGTAAGGGTTAGTTGGTGATGATTTAGAGTAGCCGAAGTAATTTAGGTGAGTCTGGCATAATTTGTTATGATTTGTACACCTTTTTTTGTAATTTTAAGATGATATGGTTTGATTTGTTGTGGTAAGGGGTAGTTGGGGGTGATTTACGGTAGCCGAAGTAATTTAGGTGATTCTGGTATAGTTTGTTATAATTTTTAGCATTTTTTTGTAATTTTAAAGTGATTGGGCTTAGTTTGTTGCTGTAAAGTGTAGTTGGGGGTGATTTATGGTAGCCGAAGTAATTTAGGTTAGTTTGGCATAGTTTGCTATGGTTAGTAGCATTTTTTTGTAATTTAAAAGTGATTGGGTTTAGTTTCTTGTGGTAAGGGTTAGTTGGTGATGATTTAGAGTAGCCGAAGTAATTTAGGTAAGTCTGGCAAGTTTGTTATGATTTGTACACTTTTTTTTGTAATTTTAAGATGATATGGTTTGGTTTGTTGTGGTAAGGGATAGTTGGGGGTGATTTACGGTAGCCGAAGTAATTTAGGTGATTCTGGTATAGTTTGTTATGATTTTTAGCATTTTTTTTGTAATTTTAAATTGATTGGGCTTAGTTTGTTGCTGTAAAGTGTAGTTGGGTTTATTTTTGATAGCCGAAGTAATTTAGGTGAGTTTGGCATAGTTTGCTATGGTTAGTAGCATTTTTTGGTAATTTAAAAGTTATTGGGTTTAGTTTGTTGTGGTAAGGGTTAGTTGGTGATGATTTAGAGTAGCCGAAGTAATTTAGGTGAGTCTGGCATAATTTGTTATGATTTGTACACTTTTTTTTGTAATTTTAAGATGATATGGTTTGGTTTGTTGTGGTAAGGGATAATTGGGGGTGATTTACGGTAGCCGAAGTAATTTAGGTAATTCTGGTATAGTTTGTTATGATTTTTAGCATTTTTTTGTAATTTTAAAGTGATTGGGCTTAGTTTGTTGCTGTAAAGTGTAGTTGGGGGTGATTTTTGATAGCCGAAGTAATTTAAATGAGCTTGGCATAGTTTGCTATTGTTAGTAGCATTTTTTGTAATTTAAAAGTGATTGGGTTTAGTTTGTTGTGGTAAGGGTTAGTTGGTAATGATTTAGAGTAGCCGAAGTAATTTAGGTGTGTCTGGCATAGTTTGTTATGATTTGTACACCTTTTTTTGTAATTTTAAGATGATATGGTTTTGTTTGTTGTTGTAAGGGATAGTTGGGGGTGATTTACGGTAGCCGAAGTAATTTAGGTGATTCTGGTATAGTTTGTTATGATTTTTAACATTTTTTTGTAATTTTAAAGTGATTGGGCTTAGTTTGTTGCTGTAAAGTGTAGTTGGGGGTGATTTCTAATAGCCGAATTAATTTAGGTGAGTTTGGCATAGTTTGCTATGGTTAGTAGCATTTTTTTGTAATTTAAAAGTGATCGGGTTTAGTTTGTTGTGGGAAGGGTTAGTTGGTGATGATTTAGAATAGCCGAAGTAATTTAGGTGAGTCTGGCATAGTTTGTTATGATTTGTACACCTTTTTTTGTAATTTTAAGATGATATGGTTTGGTTTGTTGTGGTAAGGGATAGTTGGGGGTGATTTACGGTAGCCGAAGTAATTTAGGTGATTCTGGTATAGTTTGTTATGATTTTTAGCATTTTTTTGTAATTTTAAAGTGATTGGGCTTAGTTTGTTGCTGTAAAGTGTAGTTGGGGGTGATTTTTGATAGCCGAAATAATTTAGGTGAGTTTGGCATAGTTTGCTATGGTTAGTAGCATTTTTTTGTAATTTAAAAATGATTGGGTTTAGTTTGTTGTGGTAAGGGTTAGTTGGTGAAGATTTATGGTAGCCGAAGTAATTTAGGTGAGTTTAGCATAGTTTGCTATGGTTACTAGCATTTTTTTGTAATTTAAAAGTGATTGGGTTTAGTTTGTTGTGGTAAGGGTTAGTTGGTGATGATTTAGAGTTGCCGAAGTAATTTAGGTGAGTCTGGCATAGTTTGTTATGATTTGTACTCCTTTTTTGTAATTTTACGATGATATGGTTTGGTTTGTTGTGGTAAGGGATAGCTGGGGGTGATTTACGGTAGCCGAAGTAATTTAGGTGATTTTGGTATAGTTTGTTATGATTTTTAGCATTTTTTTTGTAATTTTAAATTGATTGGGCTTAGTTTGTTGCTGTAAAGTGTAGTTGGGTTTATTTTTGATAGCCGAAGTAATTTAGGTGAGTTTGGCATAGTTTGCTATGGTTAGTAGCATTTTTTTGTAATATAAAAGTGATTGGGTTTAGTTTGTTGTGCTAAGGGTTAGTCGGTGATGATTTAGAGTAGCCGAAGTAATTTAGGTGAGTCTGGCATAGTTTGTTATGATTTGTACACTTTTTTTTGTAATTTTAAGATGATATGGTTTTGTTTGTTGTTGTAAGGGATAGTTGGGGGTGATTTACGGTAGCCGAAGTAATTTAGGTGATTCTGGTATAGTTTGTTATGATTTTTAACATTTTTTTGTAATTTTAAAGTGATTGGGCTTAGTTTGTTGCTGTAGAGTGTAGTTGGGGGTGATTTCTAATAGCCGAATTAATTTAGGTGAGTTTGGCATAGTTTGCTATGGTTAGTAGCATTTTTTTGTAATTTAAAAGTGATTGGGTTTAGTTTGTTGTGGTAAGGGTTATTTGGTGATGATTTAGAGTAGCCGAAGTAATTTAGGTGAGTCTGGCCTAGTTTATAATGATTTGTACACCTTTTTTTGTAATTTTAAGATGATATGGTTTAGTTTGTTGTGGTAAGGGATAGTTGGGGGTGATTTACGGTAGCCGAAGTAATTTAGGTGATTCTGGTATAGTTTGTTATGATTTTTAGCATTTTTTTGTAATTTTAAAGTGATTGGGCTTAGTTTGTTGCTGTAAAGTGTAGTTGGGGGTGATTTTTGATAGCCGAAGTAATTTAGGTGAGTCTGGCATAGTTTGCTATGGTTAGTAGCATTTTTTTGTAATTTAGAAGTGATTGGGTTTAGTTTGTTGTGGTAAGGGTTAGTTGGTGATGATTTATGGTAGGCGAAGTAATTTAGGTGAGTTTGGCATAGTTTGCTATGGTTACTAGCATTTTTTTGTAATTTAAAAGTGATTGGGTTTAGTTTTTGTGGTAAGGGTTAGTTGGTGATGATTTGGAGTAGCCGAAGTAATTTAGGTGAGTCTGGCATAGTTTGTTATGATTTGTACACCGTTTTTGTAATTTTAAGATGATATGGTTTGGTTTGTTGTGGTAAGGGATAGTTGGGGGTCATTTACAGTAGCCGAAGTAATTTAGGTGATTCTGGTATAGTTTGTTATGATTTTTAGCATTTTTTTGTAATTTTAAAGTGATTGGGCTTAGTTTGTTGCTGTAAAGTGTAGTTGGGAATGATTTTTGATAGCCGAAGTAATTTAGATGAGTTTGGCATAGTTTGCTATGGTTAGTGGCATTTTTTTGTAATTTAAAAGTGATTGGGTTTAGTTTGTTGTGGTAAGGGTTAGTTGGTGATGATTTATGGTAGGCGAAGTAATTTAGGTGAGTTTGGCATAGTTTGCTATGGTTACTAGCATTTTTTTGTAATTTAAAAGTGATTGTGTTTAGTTTGTTGTGGTAAGGGTTAGTTGGTGATGATTTAGAGTAGCCGAAGTATTTTAGGTGAGTCTGGCATAGTTTGTTATGATTTGTACACCTTTTTTGTAATTTTAAGATGATATGGTTTGGTTTGTTGTTGTAAGGGATAGTTGGGGGTGATTTAAGGTAGCCGAAGTAATTTAGGTGACTCTGGTATAGTTTGTTATGATTTTTAGCATTTTTTTGTAATTTTAAAGTGATTGGGCTTAGTTTGTTGCTGCAAAGTGTAGTTGGGAATGATTTTTGATAGCCGAAGTAATTTAGGTGAGTTTGGCATAGTTTGCTATGGTTAGTGGCATTTTTTTGTAATTTAAAAGTGATTGGGTTTAGTTTGTTGTGGTAAGGGTTAGTTGGTGATGATTTATGGTAGCCGAAGTAATTTAGGTGAGTTTGGCATAGTTTGCTATGGTTACTAGCATTTTTTTGTAATTTAAAAGTGATTGGGTTTAGTTTGTTGTTGTAAGGGTTAGTTGGTGATGATTTAGAGTAGCCGAAGTAAATTAGGTGAGTCTGGCATAGTTTGTTATGATTTGTACACCTTTTTTTGTAATTTTAAGATGATATGGTTTGGTTTGTTGTGGTAAGGGATAGTTGGGGGTGATTTATGGTAGCCGAAGTAATTTAGGTGTTTTTGGCATGGTTTGCTATGGTTAGTAGCATTTTTTTGTAATTTAAAAGTGATTGGGTTTAGTTTGTTGTGGTAAGGGTTAGTTGGTGATGATTTAGAGTAGCCGAAGTAATTTAGGTGAGTCTGGCATAGTTTGTTATGATTTGTACACCTTTTTTTGTAATTTTAAGATGATATGGTTTGGTTTGTTTTGGTAAGGGATAGTTGGGGGTGATTTACGGTAGCCGAAGTAATTTAGGTGCTTCTGGTATAGTTTGTTATGATTTTTAGCATTTTTTTGTAATCTTAAAGTGATTGGGCTTAGTTTCTTGCTGTAAAGTGTAGTTGGGGGTGATTTTTGATAGCCAAAGTAATTTAGGTGAGTTTGGCATAGTTTGCTATGGTTAGTAGCATTTTTTTGTAATTTAAAAGTGATTGGGTTTAGTTTGTTGTGGTAAGGGTTAGTTGGTGATGATTTATGGTAGCTGTATAGGCAACAGCTTATACATGGTGGTTGTTTTCACCCCCTCTTGGAGGCTCTTGGTTTCCCACCCCCTTGACCAAAACAGTGGTCTCGGGACAAGTTTCTGAGAGTCTCGTTTTACATGTCGCAACAAGCAGACGAATCAAAATCCTTGTATAAATAATTCTGTGTAAATGGTGTAAATAAAGTGTTGTACAGTTAGATCGCCATCATTTTAATTTTCTATCCAACGCGCGAACCACGCGAACATAAGTGTACGGTGCACATCCGCGAACTCCGACGACATAAGGGGAGTCATCAAGCGAGTGCGCTTACATAACATTTTGGTCCTTCGAGCCGGATCTAACTGTGGACATCACGACTACATTAGCCATACATCGAGGAACATATCGAGGAATCGAGGCTCCAAAAGGTCAAATCAATCATTTTCCTAATTTATCCAATTTCTAACCCCGATTCGCGAATATGTCTCAACCATCGGCATCGGATTTAGTTCAACAACGCGGTAGTCTAAAGGCAAAATTAACACGCATTGTAACATTCGTCTCGACATTTCAACCGGGCGATAACATTCAAAAAATTTAGGCACGCATGCCGCAAGTAGAGGAAATCTTTCGGAATTTTCTCGACGTTCAAGCTAAAATCGAACTTTTGGACAATTCTCCCGATTCTATGGAAACGCATGAAGTAGAACGGGCGAATTTCGAGTCTAAATACTACGATATCATAGCGGAAATCAATACAATAAATGAGCAAGCAATTCAACCTCAAATCAACATAACACAGACAGATGCAAACAATTGCACACCAACACCTCATGTCGAAACGCGAAGAATCAATCTGCCGCCTTTAAAGCTAAAACCATTTTCGGGTAGTTACAAGGACTGGTTGTCGTTTCACAACTCGTTCACATCAGTAATCGATGATATGAGCAACAATTTAACAGACTGCCAACGATTGCAGTATCTCAGGTCATGTTTGTGTGATGAGGCCCTGCTTGCAATTGAAAACTTGAGTCTGTCTGATGCAAATTACAAAGTCGCATGGGACATTTTACAAGGCAGATTCAAGAGTACACAACTGATCGTCAATAATCACATTAGGGTGATTGCAAAATTACCGAACATTCACAAAACGTCCCATGCTGCTTTGAGAAGTCTAGCGGACCCATCATTTTATGAGTCGCGTCCGCTAGACATGCTCATCGGCGCCCAATATTTTCTAAGTTTATTGCTAGGCAATTCTTTAAATATTCAAGGGCTCAGCCTTCAAAGCAGCCGCTTGGGTTGCATTGTTGGAGGAACGGTAAACGGCCCTACCGACAACAAGACTACCAGGTACAAAAATCCAAATCAACTTGCATTATTGTGTACATTAAATCAACGGGTAGAACGATTTTGGGAACAGGAAAACTGTGAAATTCCATCGGGTGGCAGTTTTACAGCGGAAGAAAGAGCCTGCGAGCGGCATTTCACAGAAACAACAACACGTGCATCGGACGGTCGATTTATTGCTAAATTACCCTTCAGAACGGGAACCCGTGACGCGGCACTCAAGCAGTTTTATAGCTTGGAGAAAAAACTAAACAATCAACCGGAACTCAAGGCTGATTATGTTGCATTTATGCGCGAATACTTGCATTTGAATCATATGGAGGAAGTTCCATCACAACAATCAATCGAAAGCGTGGAAGAACGGAACAACGCGACCAATTGCATATTTAAATTGATTCAAAACCGCGTATTTTCAAACGAAATCAAACGTTTAGAAGCCGATCGCCCCCTAGACAAGAAATCAAAATTACTACCTCTTTGTGTTTATCTAGATGAGAAAAAATTGTTACGGGTTGGCGGACGGTTAAGAAACTCAAACTTGTCTCAAGAGATCAAGCATCCAGTTTAGTTACCAAAACATCATATAACTGAGTTGATAATTAGACAGACTCATGTGGATCAGTTGCACGCAGGCACACATGGTACAATTGCTGCAATCAGGCAGCTTTTTTGGTTGTTATCAGCGAGAAACACGGTCAGAAAAATCATTCACAAATGCTACCGATGTTTCCGCGCAAAACCAACACCGTGCCTCCCACTAATGGGAAATTTGCCGAAAGCAAGGTGTGAACCAACCAGGCCCTTTTTAGTTTGTGGGGTTGATTTTGCAGGCCCATTGTTGGTGAAAGAAGGTCGCGGTCGCGGAAAACGTTCGGTAAAGGCGTATGTTGCGGTGTTTGTTTGTTTCGCCACCAAGGCAGTACACCTTGAGTTGGTAGGCGATTTGACAGCAGCATCATTCACGAACTGCTTATCACGATTAGTATGCCGACGTGGGCACATTCTTCACATTTATTCAGATAACGCTACTAATTTCAAAGGCGCGAATAATCAATTAACAGAGTTAAAGACCTTTTTCAAGTCGGAGCCATTCAAGGCGGTGGAGTCGAATTTGGCCGGCAAAGGCATTACTTGGCATTTCATACCTCCCGCCTCTCCACATATGGGTGGCATTGGGGAGATTAACGTAAAATCTGTGAAATATCATTTAAAGCGCGTGCTAGGGGAGTCCTATTTGACATATGAAGAAATGTACACATTGCTAACTCGCATAGAGGAGATCCTGAATTCCCGTCCTGTAATCCCGATCAGCTCTGATCCGAACGATCTAGCCGCGCTAACACCAGGACATTTCCTCATCGGAGAGCCCATCAATAGTGGCTACAGAGAAATGGACCTCCTGTCAAGGAAGCAAAACCTCCTAACCCGTTGGCAAAGGGTGGAGCAAATCCGCCAACATTTCTGGCAGCGTTGGGCCAAGGAATACCTGACCCAACACATCTCCCGCAACAACCGGCATAGCATAGTTTGTTATGATTTGTACACCTTTTTTTGTAATTTTAAGATGATATGGTTTGGTTTGTTGTGGTAAGGGATAGTTGGAGGTGATTTACGGTAGCCGAAGTAATTAAGGTGATTCTGGTATAGTTTGTTATGATTTTTAGCATTTTTTTGTAATTTTAAAGTGATTGGGCTTAGTTTGTTGCTGTAAAGTGTAGTTGGGGGTGATTTTTGATAGCCGAAGTAATTTAGGTGAGTTTGGCATAGTTTGCTATGGTTAGTAGCATTTTTTTGTAATTTAAATTGATTGGGTTTAGTTTGTTTTGGTAAGGGTTAGTTGGTGATGATTTATGGTAGCCGAAGTAATTTAGGTGTTTTTGGCATAGTTTGCTATGGTTAGTAGCATTTTTTTGTAATTTAAAAGTGATTGGGTTTAGTTTGTTGTGGTAAGGGTTAGTTGGTGATGATTTAGAGTAGCCGAAGTAATTTAGGTGAGTCTGGCATAGTTTGCTATGATTTGTACACCTTTTTTTGTAATTTTAAGATGATATGGTTTGGTTTGTTGTGGTAAGGGATAGTTGGGGGTGATTTACGGTAGCCGAAGTAATTTAGGTGATTCTGGTATAGTTTGTTATGATTTTTAGCATTTTTTTGTAATCTTAAAGTGATTCGGCTTAGTTTGTTGATGTAAAGTGTAGTTGGGGGTGATTTTTGATAGCCCAAGTAATTTAGGTGAGTTTGGCATAGTTTGCTATGGTTAGTAGCATTTTTTTGTAATTTAAAAGTGATTGGGTTTAGTTTGTTGTGGTAAGGGTTAGTTGGTGATGATTTAGAGTAGCCGAAGTAATTTAGGTGAGTCTGGCATAGTTTGTTATGATTTGTACACCTTTTTTTGTAATTTTAAGATGATATGGTTTGGTTTGTTTTGGTAAGGGATAGTTGGGGGTGATTTACGGTAGCCGAAGTAATTTAGGTGATTCTGGTATAGTTTGTTATGATTTTTAGCATTTTTTTGTAATTTTAAAGTGATTGGGCTTAGTTTGTTGCTGTAAAGTGTAGTTGGGAATGATTTTTGATAGCCGAAGTAATTTAGGTGAGTTTGGCATAGTTTGCTATGGTTAGTGGCCTTTTTTTGTAATTTAAAAGTGATTGGGTTTAATTTGTTGTGGTAAGGGTTAGTTGGTGATGATTTATGGTAGCCGAAGTAATTTAGGTGAGTTTGGCATAGTTTGCTATGGTTACTAGAATTTTTTTGTAATTTAAAAATGATTGGGTTTAGTTTGTTGTTGTAAGGGTTAGTTGGTGATGATTTAGAGTAGCCGAAGTAAATTAGGTGAGTCTGGCATAGTTTGTTACGATTTGTACACCTTTTTTTGTAATTTTAAGATGATATGGTTTGGTTTGTTGTGGTAAGGGATAGTTGGAGGTGATTTACGGTAGCCGAAGTAATTAAGGTGATTCTGGTATAGTTTGTTATGATTTTTAGCATTTTTTTGTAATTTTAAAGTGATTGGGCTTAGTTTGTTGCTGTAAAGTGTAGTTGGGGGTGATTTTTGATAGCCGAAGTAATTTAGGTGAGTTTGGCATAGTTTGCTATGGTTAGTAGCATTTTTTTGTAATTTAAATTGATTGGGTTTAGTTTGTTTTGGTAAGGGTTAGTTGGTGATGATTTATGGTAGCCGAAGTAATTTAGGTGTTTTTGGCATAGTTTGCTATGGTCAGTAGCATTTTTTTGTAATTTAAAAATGATTGGGTTTAGTTTGTTGTGGTAAGGGTTAGTTGGTGATGATTTAGAGTAGCCGAAGTAATTTAGGTGAGTCTGGCATAGTTTGCTATGATTTGTACACCTTTTTTTGTAATTTTAAGATGATATGGTTTGGTTTGTTTTGGTAAGGGATAGTTGGGGGTGATTTACGGTAGCCGAAGTAATTTAGGTGATTCTGGTATAGTTTGTTATGATTTTTAGCATTTTTTTGTAATCTTAAAGTGATTCGGCTTAGTTTGTTGCTGTAAAGTGTAGTTGGGGGTGATTTTTGATAGCCCAAGTAATTTAGGTGAGTTTGGCATAGTTTGCTATGGTTAGTAGCATTTTTTTGTAATTTAAAAGTGATTGGGTTTAGTTTGTTGTGGTAAGGGTTAGTTGGTGATGATTTATGGTAGCCGAAGTACTTTAGGTGAGTTTGGCATAGTTTGCTATGGTTACTAGCATTTTTTTGTAATTTATAAGTGATTGGGTTTAGTTTTTGTGGTAAGAGTTAGTTGGTGATGATTTAGAGTAGCCGAAGTAATTTAGGTGAGTCTGGCATAGTTTGTTATGATTTTTAGCATATTTTTGTAATTTTAAAGTGATTGGGCTTAGTTTGTTGCTGTAAAGAGTAGTTGGGGGTGATTTTTGATAGCCGAAGTAATTTAGGTGAGTTTGGCATAGTTTGCTATGGTTAGTAGCATTTTTTTGTAATTTAAAAGTGATTGGGTTTAGTTTGTTGTGCTAAGGGTTAGATGGTGATGATTTATGGTAGCCGAAATAATTTAGGTGAGTTTGGCATAGTTTGCTATGGTTACTAGCATGTTTTTGTAATTTAAAAGTGATTGGGTTTAGTTTGTTGTGGTAAGGGTTAGTTGGTGATGATTTAGAGTAGCCGAAGCAATTTAGGTGAGTCTGGCATAGTTTGTTATGATTTGTACACCTTTTTTTGTAATTTTAAGATGATATGGTTTGGTTTGTTGTGGTAAGGGATAGTTGGGGGTGATTTACGGTAGCCGAAGTAATTTAGGTGATTCTGGTATAGTTTGTTATGATTTTTAGCAGATTTTTGTAATTTTAAAGTGATTGGGCTTAGTTTGTTGCTGTAAAGTGTAGTTGGGGGTGATTTTTGATAGCCGAAGTAATTTAGGTGAGTTTGGCATAGTTTGCTATGGTTAGTAGCATTTTTTTGTAATTTAAATGTGATTGGGTTTAGTTTGATGTGGTAAGGGTTAGTTGGTGATGATTTATGGTAGCCGAAGTAATTTAGGTGAGTTTGGCATAGTTTGCTATGGTTACTAGCATTTTTTTGTAATTTAAAAGTGATTGGGTTTAGTTTGTTGTGGTAAGGGTTAGTTGGTGATGATTTAGAGTAGCCGAAGTAATTTAGGTGAGTCTGGCATAGTTTGTTATGATTTGTACACCTTTTTTTGTAATTTTAAGATGATATGGTTTGGCTTGTTGTGGTAAGGGATTGTTGGGGGTGATGTACAGTAGCCGAAGTAATTTAGGTGATTCTGGTATGGTTTGTTATGATTTTTAGCATTTTTTTGTAATTTTAAAGTGATTGGACTTAGTTTGTTGCTGTAAAGTGTAGTTGGGGGTGATTTTTGATAGCCGAAGTAATTTGGGTGAGTTTGGCATAGTTTGCTATGGTTAGTAGCATTTTTTTGTAACTTAAAAGTGATTGGGTTTAGTTTGTTGTGGTAAGGGTTAGTTGGTTATGATTTATGGTAGCCGAAGTAATTTAGGTGAGTTTGGCATAGTTTGCTATGGTTAGTAGCATTTTTTTGTAATTTAAAAGTGATTGGGTTTAGTTTGTTGTGGTAAGAGTTAGTTGGTGATGATTTAGAGTAGCCGAAGTAATTTAGGTGAGTCTGGCATAGTTTGTTATGATTTGTACACCTTTTTTTGTAATTTTAGGATGATATGGTTTGGTTTGTTGTGGTAAGGGATAGTTGGGGGTCATTTACGGTAGCCGAAGGAATTTAGGTGATTCTGGTGTAGCTTGTTATGATTTTTAGCATTTTTTTGTAATTTTAAAGTGATTGGGCTTAGTTTGTTGCTGTAAAGTGTAGTTGGGGGTGATTTTTGATAGCCGAAGTAATTTAGGTGAGTTTGGCATAGTTTGCTATGGTTAGTAGCATTTTTTTGTAATTCAAAAGTGATTGGGTTTAGTTTGTTGTTGTAAGTGTTAGTTGGTGATGATTTAGAGTAGCCGAAGTAATTTAGGTGAGTCTGGCATAGTTTGTTATGATTTGTACACCTTTTTTTTGTAATTTTAAGATTATATGGTTTGGTTTGTTGTGGTAAGGGATAGTTGGGGGTGATTTACGGTAGCCGAAGTAATTTAGGTGATTCTGGTATAGTTTGTTATGATTTTTAGCATATTTTTGTAATTTTAAAGTGATTGGGCTTAATTTGTTGCTGTAAAGTGTAGTTGGGGGTGATTTTTGATAGCCGAAGTAATTTAGGTGAGTTTGGCATAGTTTGCTATGGTTAGTAGCATTTTTTTGTAATTTAAAAGTGATTGGGTTTAGTTTGTTGTGGTAAGGGTTAGTTGGTGATGATTTATGGTAGCCGAAATAATTTAGGTGAGTTTGGCATAGTTTGCTATGGTTACTAGCATGTTTTTGTAATTTAAAAGTGATTGGGTTTAGTTTGTTGTGGTAAGGGTTAGTTGGTGATGATTTAGAGTAGCCGAAGTAATTTAGGTGAGTCTGGCATAATTTGTTATGATTTGTACACCTTTTTTTGTAATTTTAAGATAATATGGTTTGGTGTGTTGTGGTAAGGGAGAGTTGGGGGTGATTTACGGTAGCCGAAGTAATTTAGGTGATTCTGGTATAGTTTGTTATGATTTTTAACATTTTTTTGTAATTTTAAAGTGATTGGGTTTAGTTTGTTGTGGTAAGGGTTAGTTGGTGATGATTTAGAGTAGCCGAAGTATTTTAGGTGAGTCTGGCATAGTTTGTTATGATTTGTACACTTTTTTTGTAATTTTAAGATGATATGGTTTGGTTTGTTGTGGTAAGGGATAGTTGGGGGTGATTTACGGTAGCCGAAGTAATTTGGGTGACTCTGGTATAGTTTGTTATGATTTTTAGCATTTTTTTGTAATTTTAAAGTGATTGGGCTTAGTTTGTTGCTGTAAAGTGTAGTTGGGGGTGATTTTTGATAGCCGAAGAAATTTTGGTGGGTTTGGCATAGTTTGCTATGGTAAGTAGCATTTTTTTGTAATTTAAAAGTGATTGGGTTTAGTTTGTTGTGGTAAGGGTTAGTTGGTGATGATTTATGGTAGCCGAAGTAATTTAGGTGAGTTTGGCATAGTTTGCTATGATTAGTAGCATTTTTTTGTAATTTTAAAGTGATTGGGTATAGTTTGTTGTAGTAAGGGTTAGTTGGTGATGATTTAGAGTAGCCGAAGTAATTTAGGTGAGTCTGGCATTGTTTGTTATGATTTGTACACCTTTTTTTGTAATTTTAAAATGATATGGTTTGGTTTGTTGTGGTAAGGGATAGTTGGGGGTGATTTACTCTAGCCGAAGTAATTTAGGTGATTCTGGTATAGTTTGTTATGATTTTTAGCATTTTTTTGTAATTTTAAAATGATTGGGCTTAGTTTGTTGTGGTAAGGGTTAGTTGGTGATGATTTAGAGTAGCCGAAGTAATTTAGGTGAGTCTGGCATAGTTTGTTATGATTTGTACTCCTTTTTTTGTAATTTAAAGATGATATGGTTTGGCTTGTTGTGGTAAGGGTTAGTTGGGGGTGATTTACAGTAGCCGAAGTAATTTAGGTGATTCTGGTATGGTTTGTTATGATTTTTAGCATTTTTTTGTAATTTTAAAGTGATTGGGCTTAGTTTGTTGCTGTAAAGTGTAGTTGGGGGTGATTTTTGATAGCCGAAGTAATTTAGGTGAGTTTGGCATAGTTTGCTATGGTTAGTAGCATTTTTTTGTAATTTAAAAGTGATTGGGTTTAGTTTGTTGTTGTAAGTGTTAGTTGGTGATGATTTAGAGTAGCCGAAGTAATTTAGGTGAGTCTGGCATAGTTTGTTATGATTTGTACACCTTTTTTTGTAATTTTAAGATGATATGGTTTGGTTTGTTGTGGTAAGGGATAGTTGGGGGTGATTTACGGTAGCCGAAGTAATTTAGGTGATTCTGGTATAGTTTGTTATGATTTTTAGCATATTTTTGTAATTTTAAAGTGTTTGGGCTTAGTTTGTTGCTGTAAAGTGTAGTTGGGGGTGATTTTTGATAGCCGAAGTAATTTAGGTGAGTTTGGCATAGTTTGCTATGGTTAGTAGCATTTTTTTGTAATTTAAATGTGATTGGGTTTAGTTTGATGTGGTAAGGGTAAGTTGGTGATGATTTAAGGTAGCCGAAGTAATTTAGGTGAGTTTGGCATTGTTTGCTATGGTTACTAGCATTTTTTTGTAATTTAAAAGTGATTGGGTTTAGTTTGTTGTGGTAAGGGTTAGTTGGTGATGATTTAGAGTAGCCGAAGTAATTTAGGTGAGTCTGGCATAGTTTGTTATGATTTGTACACCTTTTTTTGTAATTTTAAGATGATATGGTTTGGCTTGTTGTGGTAAGGGATAGTTGGGGGTGATTTACAGTAGCCGAAGTAATTTAGGTGATTCTGGTATGGTTTGTTATGATTTTTAGCATTTTTTTGTAATTTTAAAGTGATTGGGCTTAGTTTGTTGCTGTAAAGTGTAGTTGGGGGTGATTTTTGATAGCCGAAGTAATTTAGGTGAGTTTGGCATAGTTTGCTATGGTTAGTAGCATTTTTTTGTAACTTAAAAGTGATTGGGTTTAGTTTGTTGTGGTAAGGGTTAGTTGGTGATGATTTATGATAGCCGAAGTAATTTAGGTGAGTTTGGCATAGTTTGCTATGGTTAGTGGCATTTTTTTGTAATTTAAAAGTGATTGGGTTTAGTTTGTTGTGGTAAGGGTTAGTTGGTGATGATTTATGGTAGCCGAAGTAATTTAGGTGAGTTTGGCATAGTTTGCTATGGTTACTAGCATTTTTTTGTAATTTAAAAGTGATTGGGTTTAGTTTGTTGTGGTAAGGGTTAGTTGGTGATGATTTAGAGTAGCCGAAGTAAATTAGGTGAGTCTGGCATAGTTTGTTATGATTTGTACACCTTTTTTTGTAATTTTAAGATGATATGGTTTGGTTTGTTGTGGTAAGGGATAGTTGGGGGTGATTTACGGTAGCCGAAGTAATTTAGGTAATTCTGGTATAGTTTGTTATGATTTTTAGCATTTTTTTGTATTTTTAAAGTGATTGGGTTTAGTTTGTTGTTGTAAAGTGTAGTTGGGTGTGATTTTTGATAGCCGAAGTAATTTAGGTGAGTTTGGCATAGTTTGCTATGGTTAGTAGCATTTTTTTTAATTTAAAATTGATTGGGTATAGTTTGTTGTGGTAAGGGTTAGTTGGTGATGATTTAGAATAGCCGAAGTAATTTAGGTGAGTGTGGCATAGTTTGTTATGATTTGTACACCTTTTTTTGTAATTTTAAAATGATATGGTTTGGTTTGTTGTGGTAAGGGATAGTTGGGGGTGATTTACGGTAGCCGAAGTAATTTAGGTGATTCTGGTATAGTTTGTTATGATTTTTAGCATTTTTTTGTAATTTTAAAGTGATTGGGCTTAGTTTGTTGCTGTAAAGTGTAGTTGGGAGTGATTTTTGATAGCCGAAGTAATTTAGGTGAGTTTGGCATAGTTTGCTATGGTTAGTAGCATTTTTTTGTAATTTAAAAGTGTTTGGGTTTAGTTTGTTGTGGTAAGGGTTAGTTGGTGATGATTTATGGTAGCCGAAGTAATTTAGGTGAGTTTGGCATAGTTTGTTATGATTTGTACACCTTTTTTTGTAATTTTAAGATGATATGGTTTGGTTTGTTGTGGTAAGGGATAGTTGGGGGTGATTTACGGTAGCCGAAGTAATTTAGGTAATTCTGGTATAGTTTGTTATAATTTTCAGGATTTTTTTGTAATTTTAAAGTGATTGGGCATTATTTTGTTGCTGTAAAGTGTAGTTGGGGGTGATTTTTGATAGCCGAAGTAATTTAGGTGAGTTTGGCATAGTTTGCTATGGTTAGTAGCATTTTTTTGTAATTTAAAAGTGATTGGGTTTAGTTTGTTGTGGTAAGGGTTAGTTGGTGATGATTTATGGTAGCCGAAGTAATTTAGGTGAGTTTGGCATAGTTTGCCATGGTTACTAGCATTTTTTTGTTATTTAAAAGTGATTGGGTTTAGTTTGTTGTGGTAAGGGTTAGTTGGTGATGATTTAGAGTAGCCGAAGTAATTTAGGTGAGTCTGGCATAGTTTGTTATGATTTGTACACTTTTTTTGTAATTTTAAGATAATATGGTTTGGTTTGTTGTGGTAAGGGATAGTTGGGGGTGATTTACGGTAGCCGAAGGAATTTAGGTGATTCTGGTATAGTTTTTTATGATTTTTAGCATTTTTTTGTAATTTTAAAGTGATTGGGCTTAGTTTGTTGCTGTAAAGTGGAGTTGAGGGTGATTTTTGATAGCCGAAGTAATTTAGGTGAGTTTGGGATAGTTTACCATGGTTACTAGCATTTTTTTGTTATTTAAAAGTGATTGGGTTTAGTTTGTTGTGGTAAGGGTTAGTTGGTGATGATTTAGAGTAGCCGAAGTAATTTAGGTGAGTCTGGCATAGTTTGTTATGATTTGTACAACTTTTTTTGTAATTTTAAGATAATATGGTTTGATTTGTTGTGGTAAGGGGTAGTTGGGGGTGATTTACGGTAGCCGAAGTAATTTAGGTGATTCTGGTATTGTTTTTTATAATTTTTAGCATTTTTTTGTAATTTTAAAGTGATTGGGCTTAGTTTGTTGCTGTAAAGTGTAGTTGGGGGTGATTTATGGTAGCCGAAGTAATTTAGGTTAGTTTGGCATAGTTTGCTATGGTTACTAGCATTTTTTTGTAATTTAAAAGTGATTGGGTTTAGTTTGTTGTGGTTAGGGTTAGTTGGTGATGATTTAGAGTAGCCGAAGTAATTTAGGTGAGTCTGGCATAGTTTGTTATGATTTGTACTCCTTTTTTGTAATTTTAAGATGATATGGTTTGGTTTGTTGTGGTAAGGGATAGTTGGGGGTTATTTACGGTAGCCGAAGTAATTTAGGTGATTCTGGTATAGTTTGTTATGATTTTTAGCATTTTTTTTGTAATTTTAAATTGATTGGGCTTAGTTTGTTGCTGTAAAGTGTAGTTGGGTTTATTTTTGATAGCCGAAGTAATTTAGGTGAGTTTGGCATAGTTTGCTATGGTTAGTAGCATTTTTTTGTAATATAAAAGTGATTGGGTTTAGTTTGTTGTGCTAAGGGTTAGTTGGTGATGATTTAGAGTAGCCGAAGTAATTTAGGTGAGTCTGGCATAGTTTGTTATGATTTGTACACTTTTTTTTGTAATTTTAAGATGATATGGTTTTGTTTGTTGTTGTAAGGGATAGTTGGGGGTGATTTACGGTAGCCGAAGTAATTTAGGTGATTCTGGTATAGTTTGTTATGATTTTTAACATTTTTTTGTAATTTTAAAGTGATTGGGCTTAGTTTGTTGCTGTAGAGTGTAGTTGGGGGTGATTTCTAATAGCCGAATTAATTTAGGTGAGTTTGGCATAGTTTGCTATGGTTAGTAGCATTTTTTTGTAATTTAAAAGTGATTGGGTTTAGTTTGTTGTGGTAAGGGTTAGTTGGTGATGATTTAGAGTAGCCGAAGTAATTTAGGTGAGTCTGGCCTAGTTTATAATGATTTGTACACCTTTTTTTGTAATTTTAAGATGATATGGTTTAGTTTGTTGTGGTAAGGGATAGTTGGGGGTGATTTACGGTAGCCGAAGTAATTTAGGTGATTCTGGTATAGTTTGTTATGATTTTTAGCATTTTTTTGTAATTTTAAAGTGATTGGGCTTAGTTTGTTGCTGTAAAGTGTAGTTGGGGGTGATTTTTGATAGCCGAAGTAATTTAGGTGAGTCTGGCATAGTTTGCTATGGTTAGTAGCATTTTTTTGTAATTTAGAAGTGATTGGGTTTAGTTTGTTGTGGTAAGGGTTAGTTGGTGATGATTTATGGTAGGCGAAGTAATTTAGGTGAGTTTGGCATAGTTTGCTATGGTTACTAGCATTTTTTTGTAATTTAAAAGTGATTGGGTTTAGTTTTTGTGGTAAGGGTTAGTTGGTGATGATTTGGAGTAGCCGAAGTAATTTAGGTGAGTCTGGCATAGTTTGTTATGATTTGTACACCGTTTTTGTAATTTTAAGATGATATGGTTTGGTTTGTTGTGGTAAGGGATAGTTGGGGGTCATTTACAGTAGCCGAAGTAATTTAGGTGATTCTGGTATAGTTTGTTATGATTTTTAGCATTTTTTTGTAATTTTAAAGTGATTGGGCTTAGTTTGTTGCTGTAAAGTGTAGTTGGGAATGATTTTTGATAGCCGAAGTAATTTAGATGAGTTTGGCATAGTTTGCTATGGTTAGTGGCATTTTTTTGTAATTTAAAAGTGATTGGGTTTAGTTTGTTGTGGTAAGGGTTAGTTGGTGATGATTTATGGTAGGCGAAGTAATTTAGGTGAGTTTGGCATAGTTTGCTATGGTTACTAGCATTTTTTTGTAATTTAAAAGTGATTGTGTTTAGTTTGTTGTGGTAAGGGTTAGTTGGTGATGATTTAGAGTAGCCGAAGTATTTTAGGTGAGTCTGGCATAGTTTGTTATGATTTGTACACCTTTTTTGTAATTTTAAGATGATATGGTTTGGTTTGTTGTTGTAAGGGATAGTTGGGGGTGATTTAAGGTACCTGAAGTAATTTAGGTGACTCTGGTATAGTTTGTTATGATTTTTAGCATTTTTTTGTAATTTTAAAGTGATTGGGCTTAGTTTGTTGCTGTAAAGTGTAGTTGGGAATGATTTTTGATAGCCGAAGTAATTTAGGTGAGTTTGGCATAGTTTGCTATGGTTAGTGGCATTTTTTTGTAATTTAAAAGTGATTGGGTTTAGTTTGTTGTGGTAAGGGTTAGTTGGTGATGATTTATGGTAGCCGAAGTAATTTAGGTGAGTTTGGCATAGTTTGCTATGGTTACTAGCATTTTTTTGTAATTTAAAAGTGATTGGGTTTAGTTTGTTGTTGTAAGGGTTAGTTGGTGATGATTTAGAGTAGCCGAAGTAAATTAGGTGAGTCTGGCATAGTTTGTTATGATTTGTACACCTTTTTTTGTAATTTTAAGATGATATGGTTTGGTTTGTTGTGGTAAGGGATAGTTGGGGGTGATTTATGGTAGCCGAAGTAATTTAGGTGTTTTTGGCATGGTTTGCTATGGTTAGTAGCATTTTTTTGTAATTTAAAAGTGATTGGGTTTAGTTTGTTGTGGTAAGGGTTAGTTGGTGATGATTTAGAGTAGCCGAAGTAATTTAGGTGAGTCTGGCATAGTTTGTTATGATTTGTACACCTTTTTTTTGTAATTTTAAGATGATATGGTTTGGTTTGTTTTGGTAAGGGATAGTTGGGGGTGATTTACGGTAGCCGAAGTAATTTAGGTGCTTCTGGTATAGTTTGTTATGATTTTTAGCATTTTTTTGTAATCTTAAAGTGATTGGGCTTAGTTTGTTGCTGTAAAGTGTAGTTGGGGGTGATTTTTGATAGCCAAAGTAATTTAGGTGAGTTTGGCATAGTTTGCTATGGTTAGTAGCATTTTTTTGTAATTTAAAAGTGATTGGGTTTAGTTTGTTGTGGTAAGGGTTAGTTGGTGATGATTTATGGTAGCTGTATAGGCAACAGCTTATACATGGTGGTTGTTTTCACCCCCTCTTGGAGGCTCTTGGTTTCCCACCCCCTTGACCAAAACAGTGGTCTCGGGACAAGTTTCTGAGAGTCTCGTTTTACATGTCGCAACAAGCAGACAAATCAAAATCCTTGTATAAATAATTCTGTGTAAATGGTGTAAATAAAGTGTTGTACAGTTAGATCGCCATCATTTTAATTTTCTATCCAACGCGCGAACCACGCGAACATAAGTGTACGGTGCACATCCGCGAACTCCGACGACATAAGGGGAGTCATCAAGCGAGTGCGCTTACATAACATTTTGGTCCTTCGAGCCGGATCTAACTGTGGACATCACGACTACATTAGCCATACATCGAGGAACATATCGAGGAATCGAGGCTCCAAAAGGTCAAATCAATCATTTTCCTAATTTATCCAATTTCTAACCCCGATTCGCGAATATGTCTCAACCATCGGCATCGGATTTAGTTCAACAACGCGGTAGTCTAAAGGCAAAATTAACACGCATTGTAACATTCGTCTCGACATTTCAACCGGGCGATAATATTCAAAAAATTTAGGCACGCATGCCGCAAGTAGAGGAAATCTTTCGGAATTTTCTCGACGTTCAAGCTAAAATCGAACTTTTGGACAATTCTCCCGATTCTATGGAAACGCATGAAGTAGAACGGGCGAATTTCGAGTCTAAATACTACGATATCATAGCGGAAATCAATACAATAAATGAGCAGGCAATTCAACCTCAAATCAACATAACACAGACAGATGCAAACAATTGCACACCAACACCTCATGTCGAAACGCGAAGAATCAATCTGCCGCCTTTAAAGCTAAAACCATTTTCGGGTAGTTACAAGGACTGGTTGTCGTTTCACAACTCGTTCACATCAGTAATCGATGATATGAGCAACAATTTAACAGACTGCCAACGATTGCAGTATCTCAGGTCATGTTTGTGTGATGAGGCCCTGCTTGCAATTGAAAACTTGAGTCTGTCTGATGCAAATTACAAAGTCGCATGGGACATTTTACAAGGCAGATTCAAGAGTACACAACTGATCGTCAATAATCACATTAGGGTGATTGCAAAATTACCGAACATTCACAAAACGTCCCATGCTGCTTTGAGAAGTCTAGCGGACCCATCATTTTATGAGTCGCGTCCGCTAGACATGCTCATCGGCGCCCAATATTTTCTAAGTTTATTGCTAGGCAATTCTTTAAATATTCAAGGGCTCAGCCTTCAAAGCAGCCGCTTGGGTTGCATTGTTGGAGGAACGGTAAACGGCCCTACCGACAACAAGACTACCAGGTACAAAAATCCAAATCAACTTGCATTATTGTGTACATTAAATCAACGGGTAGAACGATTTTGGGAACAGGAAAACTGTGAAATTCCATCGGGTGGCAGTTTTACAGCGGAAGAAAGAGCCTGCGAGCGGCATTTCACAGAAACAACAACACGTGCATCGGACGGTCGATTTATTGCTAAATTACCCTTCAGAACGGGAACCCGTGACGCGGCACTCAAGCAGTTTTATAGCTTGGAGAAAAAACTAAACAATCAACCGGAACTCAAGGCTGATTATGTTGCATTTATGCGCGAATACTTGCATTTGAATCATATGGAGGAAGTTCCATCACAACAATCAATCGAAAGCGTGGAAGAACGGAACAACGCGACCAATTGCATATTTAAATTGATTCAAAACCGCGTATTTTCAAACGAAATCAAACGTTTAGAAGCCGATCGCCCCCTAGACAAGAAATCAAAATTACTACCTCTTTGTGTTTATCTAGATGAGAAAAAATTGTTACGGGTTGGCGGACGGTTAAGAAACTCAAACTTGTCTCAAGAGATCAAGCATCCAGTTTAGTTACCAAAACATCATATAACTGAGTTGATAATTAGACAGACTCATGTGGATCAGTTGCACGCAGGCACACATGGTACAATTGCTGCAATCAGGCAGCTTTTTTGGTTGTTATCAGCGAGAAACACGGTCAGAAAAATCATTCACAAATACTACCGATGTTTCCGCGCAAAACCAACACCGTGCCTCCCACTAATGGGAAATTTGCCGAAAGCAAGGTGTGAACCAACCAGGCCCTTTTTAGTTTGTGGGGTTGATTTTGCAGGCCCATTGTTGGTGAAAGAAGGTCGCGGTCGCGGAAAACGTTCGGTAAAGGCGTATGTTGCGGTGTTTGTTTGTTTCGCCACCAAGGCAGTACACCTTGAGTTGGTAGGCGATTTGACAGCAGCATCATTCACGAACTGCTTATCACGATTAGTATGCCGACGTGGGCACATTCTTCACATTTATTCAGATAACGCTACTAATTTCAAAGGCGCGAATAATCAATTAACAGAGTTAAAGACCTTTTTCAAGTCGGAGCCATTCAAGGCGGTGGAGTCGAATTTGGCCGGCAAAGGCATTACTTGGCATTTCATACCTCCCGCCTCTCCACATATGGGTGGCATTGGGGAGATTAACGTAAAATCTGTGAAATATCATTTAAAGCGCGTGCTAGGGGAGTCCTATTTGACATATGAAGAAATGTACACATTGCTAACTCGCATAGAGGAGATCCTGAATTCCCGTCCTGTAATCCCGATCAGCTCTGATCCGAACGATCTAGCCGCGCTAACACCAGGACATTTCCTCATCGGAGAGCCCATCAATAGTGGCTACAGAGAAATGGACCTCCTGTCAAGGAAGCAAAACCTCCTAACCCGTTGGCAAAGGGTGGAGCAAATCCGCCAACATTTCTGGCAGCGTTGGGCCAAGGAATACCTGACCCAACACATCTCCCGCAACAACCGGCATAGCATAGTTTGTTATGATTTGTACACCTTTTTTTGTAATTTTAAGATGATATGGTTTGGTTTGTTGTGGTAAGGGATAGTTGGAGGTGATTTACGGTAGCCGAAGTAATTAAGGTGATTCTGGTATAGTTTGTTATGATTTTTAGCATTTTTTTGTAATTTTAAAGTGATTGGGCTTAGTTTGTTGCTGTAAAGTGTAGTTGGGGGTGATTTTTGATAGCCGAAGTAATTTAGGTGAGTTTGGCATAGTTTGCTATGGTTAGTAGCATTTTTTTGTAATTTAAATTGATTGGGTTTAGTTTGTTTTGGTAAGGGTTAGTTGGTGATGATTTATGGTAGCCGAAGTAATTTAGGTGTTTTTGGCATAGTTTGCTATGGTTAGTAGCATTTTTTTGTAATTTAAAAGTGATTGGGTTTAGTTTGTTGTGGTAAGGGTTAGTTGGTGATGATTTATGGTAGCCGAAGTACTTTAGGTGAGTTTGGCATAGTTTGCTATGGTTACTAGCATTTTTTTGTAATTTATAAGTGATTGGGTTTAGTTTTTGTGGTAAGAGTTAGTTGGTGATGATTTAGAGTAGCCGAAGTAATTTAGGTGAGTCTGGCATAGTTTGTTATGATTTTTAGCATATTTTTGTAATTTTAAAGTGATTGGGCTTAGTTTGTTGCTGTAAAGAGTAGTTGGGGGTGATTTTTGATAGCCGAAGTAATTTAGGTGAGTTTGGCATAGTTTGCTATGGTTAGTAGCATTTTTTTGTAATTTAAAAGTGATTGGGTTTAGTTTGTTGTGCTAAGGGTTAGATGGTGATGATTTATGGTAGCCGAAATAATTTAGGTGAGTTTGGCATAGTTTGCTATGGTTACTAGCATGTTTTTGTAATTTAAAAGTGATTGGGTTTAGTTTGTTGTGGTAAGGGTTAGTTGGTGATGATTTAGAGTAGCCGAAGCAATTTAGGTGAGTCTGGCATAGTTTGTTATGATTTGTACACCTTTTTTTGTAATTTTAAGATGATATGGTTTGGTTTGTTGTGGTAAGGGATAGTTGGGGGTGATTTACGGTAGCCGAAGTAATTTAGGTGATTCTGGTATAGTTTGTTATGATTTTTAGCATATTTTTGTAATTTTAAAGTGATTGGGCTTAGTTTGTTGCTGTAAAGTGTAGTTGGGGGTGATTTTTGATAGCCGAAGTAATTTAGGTGAGTTTGGCATAGTTTGCTATGGTTAGTAGCATTTTTTTGTAATTTAAATGTGATTGGGTTTAGTTTGATGTGGTAAGGGTTAGTTGGTGATGATTTATGGTAGCCGAAGTAATTTAGGTGAGTTTGGCATAGTTTGCTATGGTTACTAGCATTTTTTTGTAATTTAAAAGTGATTGGGTTTAGTTTGTTGTGGTAAGGGTTAGTTGGTGATGATTTAGAGTAGCCGAAGTAATTTAGGTGAGTCTGGCATAGTTTGTTATGATTTGTACACCTTTTTTTGTAATTTTAAGATGATATGGTTTGGCTTGTTGTGGTAAGGGATTGTTGGGGGTGATTTACAGTAGCCGAAGTAATTTAGGTGATTCTGGTATGGTTTGTTATGATTTTTAGCATTTTTTTGTAATTTTAAAGTGATTGGGCTTAGTTTGTTGCTGTAAAGTGTAGTTGGGGGTGATTTTTGATAGCCGAAGTAATTTGGGTGAGTTTGGCATAGTTTGCTATGGTTAGTAGCATTTTTTTGTAACTTAAAAGTGATTGGGTTTAGTTTGTTGTGGTAAGGGTTAGTTGGTTATGATTTATGGTAGCCGAAGTAATTTAGGTGAGTTTGGCATAGTTTGCTATGGTTAGTAGCATTTTTTTGTAATTTAAAAGTGATTGGGTTTAGTTTGTTGTGGTAAGGGTTAGTTGGTGATGATTTAGAGTAGCCGAAGTAATTTAGGTGAGTCTGGCATAGTTTGTTATGATTTGTACACCTTTTTTTGTAATTTTAGGATGATATGGTTTGGTTTGTTGTGGTAAGGGATAGTTGGGGGTCATTTACGGTAGCCGAAGGAATTTAGGTGATTCTGGTGTAGCTTGTTATGATTTTTAGCATTTTTTTGTAATTTTAAAGTGATTGGGATTAGTTTGTTGCTGTAAAGTGTAGTTGGGGGTGATTTTTGATAGCCGAAGTAATTTAGGTGAGTTTGGCATAGTTTGCTATGGTTAGTAGCATTTTTTTGTAATTTAAAAGTGATTGGGTTTAGTTTGTTGTGGTAAGGGTTAGTTGGTGATGATTTAGAGTAGCCGAAGTAATTTAGGTGAGTCTGGCATAGTTTGTTATGATTTGTACACCTTTTTTTTGTAATTTTAAGATTATATGGTTTGGTTTGTTGTGGTAAGGGATAGTTGGGGGTGATTTACGGTAGCCGAAGTAATTTAGGTGATTCTGGTATAGTTTGTTATGATTTTTAGCATATTTTTGTAATTTTAAAGTGATTGGGCTTAATTTGTTGCTGTAAAGTGTAGTTGGGGGTGATTTTTGATAGCCGAAGTAATTTAGGTGAGTTTGGCATAGTTTGCTATGGTTAGTAGCATTTTTTTGTAATTTAAAAGTGATTGGGTTTAGTTTGTTGTGGTAAGGGTTAGTTGGTGATGATTTATGGTAGCCGAAATAATTTAGGTGAGTTTGGCATAGTTTGCTATGGTTACTAGCATGTTTTTGTAATTTAAAAGTGATTGGGTTTAGTTTGTTGTGGTAAGGGTTAGTTGGTGATGATTTAGAGTAGCCGAAGTAATTTAGGTGAGTCTGGCATAATTTGTTATGATTTGTACACCTTTTTTTGTAATTTTAAGATAATATGGTTTGGTGTGTTGTGGTAAGGGAGAGTTGGGGGTGATTTACGGTAGCCGAAGTAATTTAGGTGATTCTGGTACAGTTTGTTATGATTTTTAACATTTTTTTGTAATTTTAAAGTGATTGGGTTTAGTTTGTTGTGGTAAGGGTTAGTTGGTGATGATTTAGAGTAGCCGAAGTATTTTAGGTGAGTCTGGCATAGTTTGTTATGATTTGTACAATTTTTTTGTAATTTTAAGATGATATGGTTTGGTTTGTTGTGGTAAGGGATAGTTGGGGGTGATTTACGGTAGCCGAAGTAATTTGGGTGACTCTGGTATAGTTTGTTATGATTTTTAGCATTTTTTTGTAATTTTAAAGTGATTGGGCTTAGTTTGTTGCTGTAAAGTGTAGTTGGGGGTGATTTTTGATAGCCGAAGAAATTTTGGTGGGTTTGGCATAGTTTGCTATGGTAAGTAGCATTTTTTTGTAATTTAAAAGTGATTGGGTTTAGTTTGTTGTGGTAAGGGTTAGTTGGTGATGATTTATGGTAGCCGAAGTAATTTAGGTGAGTTTGGCATAGTTTGCTATGATTAGTAGCATTTTTTTGTAATTTTAAAGTGATTGGGTATAGTTTGTTGTAGTAAGGGTTAGTTGGTGATGATTTAGAGTAGCCGAAGTAATTTAGGTGAGTCTGGCATTGTTTGTTATGATTTGTACACCTTTTTTTGTAATTTTAAAATGATATGGTTTGGTTTGTTGTGGTAAGGGATAGTTGGGGGTGATTTACTCTAGCCGAAGTAATTTAGGTGATTCTGGTATAGTTTGTTATGATTTTTAGCTTTTTTTGTAATTTTAAAGTGATTGGGCTTAGTTTGTTGTGGTAAGGGTTAGTTGGTGATGATTTAGAGTAGCCGAAGTAATTTAGGTGAGTCTGGCATAGTTTGTTATGATTTGTACTCCTTTTTTTGTAATTTAAAGATGATATGGTTTGGCTTGTTGTGGTAAGGGTTAGTTGGGGGTGATTTACAGTAGCCGAAGTAATTTAGGTGATTCTGGTATGGTTTGTTATGATTTTTAGCATTTTTTTGTAATTTTAAAGTGATTGGGCTTAGTTTGTTGCTGTAAAGTGTAGTTGGGGGTGATTTTTGATAGCCGAAGTAATTTAGGTGAGTTTGGCATAGTTTGCTATGGTTAGTAGCATTTTTTTGTAATTTAAAAGTGATTGGGTTTAGTTTGTTGTTGTAAGTGTTAGTTGGTGATGATTTAGAGTAGCCGAAGTAATTTAGGTGAGTCTGGCATAGTTTGTTATGATTTGTACACCTTTTTTTGTAATTTTAAGATGATATGGTTTGGTTTGTTGTGGTAAGGGATAGTTGGGGGTGATTTACGGTAGCCGAAGTAATTTAGGTGATTCTGGTATAGTTTGTTATGATTTTTAGCATATTTTTGTAATTTTAAAGTGTTTGGGCTTAGTTTGTTGCTGTAAAGTGTAGTTGGGGGTGATTTTTGATAGCCGAAGTAATTTAGGTGAGTTTGGCATAGTTTGCTATGGTTAATAGCATTTTTTTGTAATTTAAATGTGATTGGGTTTAGTTTGATGTGGTAAGGGTAAGTTGGTGATGATTTAAGGTAGCCGAAGTAATTTAGGTGAGTTTGGCATTGTTTGCTATGGTTACTAGCATTTTTTTGTAATTTAAAAGTGATTGGGTTTAGTTTGTTGTGGTAAGGGTTAGTTGGTGATGATTTAGAGTAGCCGAAGTAATTTAGGTGAGTCTGGCATAGTTTGTTATGATTTGTACACCTTTTTTTGTAATTTTAAGATGATATGGTTTGGCTTGTTGTGGTAAGGGATAGTTGGGGGTGATTTACAGTAGCCGAAGTAATTTAGGTGATTCTGGTATGGTTTGTTATGATTTTTAGCATTTTTTTGTAATTTTAAAGTGATTGGGCTTAGTTTGTTGCTGTAAAGTGTAGTTGGGGGTGATTTTTGATAGCCGAAGTAATTTAGGTGAGTTTGGCATAGTTTGCTATGGTTAGTAGCATTTTTTTGTAACTTAAAAGTGATTGGGTTTAGTTTGTTGTGGTAAGGGTTAGTTGGTGATGATTTATGGTAGCCGAAGTAATTTAGGTGATTCTGGCATAGTTTGTTATGATTTGTACACCTTTTTTTGTAATTTTAAAATGATATGGTTTGGTTTGTTGTGGTAAGGGATAGTTGGGGGTCATTTAGGGTAGCCGAAGTAATTTAGGTGATTCTGGTATAGTTTGTTATGATTTTTACCATTTTTTTGTAATTTTAAAGTGATTGGGCTTAGTTTGTTGCTGTAAAGTGTAGTTGGGGGTGATTTTTGATAGCCGAAGTAATTTAGGTGAGTCTGGCATAGTTTGTTATGATTTGTACACCTTTTTTTGTAATTTTAAGATAATATGGTTTGGTTTGTTGTGGTAAGGGAGAGTTGGGGGTGATTTACGGTAGCCGAAGTAATTTACGTGATTCTGGTATAGTTTGTTATGATTTTTAACATTTTTTTGTAATTTTAAAGTGATTGGGTTTAGTTTGTTGTGGTAAGGGTTAGTTGGTGATGATTTAGAGTAGCCGAAGTATTTTAGGTGAGTCTGGCATAGTTTGTTATGATTTGTACACTTTTTGTGTAATTTTAAGTTGATATGGTTTGGTTTGTTGTGGTAAGGGTTAGTTGGGGGTGATTTACGGTAGCCGAAGTAATTTGGGTGACTCTGGTATAGTTTGTTATGATTTTTAGCATTTTTTTGTAATTTAAAAGTGATTGGGCTTAGTTTGTTTCTGTAAAGTGTAGTTGGGAATTATTTTTGATAGCCGAAGTAATTTAGGTGAGTTTGGCATAGTTTGCTATGGTTAGTGGCATTTTTTTGTAATTTAAAAGTGATTGGGTTTAGTTTGTTGTGGTAAGGGTTAGTTGGTGATGATTTATGGTAGCCGAAGTAATTTAGGTGAGTTTGGCATAGTTTGCTATGGTTACTAGCATTTTTTTGTAATTTAAAAGTGATTGGGTTTAGTTTGTTGTGGTAAGGGTTAGTTGGTGATGATTTAGAGTAGCCGAAGTAAATTAGGTGAGTCTGGCATAGTTTGTTATGATTTGTACACCTTTTTTTGTAATTTTAAGATGATATGGTTTGGTTTGTTGTGGTAAGGGATAGTTGGGGGTGATTTACGGTAGCCGAAGTAATTTAGGTAATTCTGGTATAGTTTGTTATGATTTTTAGCATTTTTTTGTATTTTTAAAGTGATTGGGTTTAGTTTGTTGCTGTAAAGTGTAGTTGGGTGTGATTTTTGATAGCCGAAGTAATTTAGGTGAGTTTGGCATAGTTTGCTATGGTTAGTAGCATTTTTTTTAATTTAAAATTGATTGGGTATAGTTTGTTGTGGTAAGGGTTAGTTGGTGATGATTTAGAGTAGCCGAAGTAATTTAGGTGAGTCTGGCATAGTTTGTTATGATTTGTACACCTTTTTTTGTAATTTTAAGATGATATGGTTTGGTTTGTTGTGGTAAGGGATAGTTGGGGGTGATTTACGGTAGCCGAAGTAATTTAGATGATTCTGGTATAGTTTGTTATGATTTTTAGCATTTTTTTGTAATTTTAAAATGATTGGGCTTAGTTTGTTGCTGTAAAGTGTAGTTGGGGGTGATTTTTGATAGCCGAAGTAATTTAGGTGAGTTTGGCATAGTTTGCTATTGTTAGTAGCATTTTTTTGTAATTTAAAAGTGATTGGGTTTAGTTTGTTGTTGTAAGTGTTAGTTGGTGATGATTTAGAGTAGCCGAAGTAATTTAGGTGAGTCTGGCATAGTTTGTTATGATTTGTACACTTTTTTTTGTAATTTTAAGATGATATGGTTTGGTTTGTTGTGGTAAGGGATAGTTGGGGGTGATTTACGGTAGCCGAAGTAATTTAGGTGAGTTTGGCATAGTTTGCTATGGTTAGTGGCATTTTTTTGTAATTTAAAAGTGATTGGGTTTAGTTTGTTGTGGTAAGGGTTAGTTGGTGATGATTTATGGTAGCCGAAGTAATTTAGGTGAGTTTGGCATAGTTTGCTATGGTTACTAGCATTTTTTTGTAATTTAAAAGTGATTGGGTTTAGTTTGTTGTGGTAAGGGTTAGTTGGTGATGATTTAGAGTAGCCGAAGTAAATTAGGTGAGTCTGGCATAGTTTGTTATGATTTGTACACCTTTTTTTGTAATTTTAAGATGATATGGTTTGGTTTGTTGTGGTAAGGGATAGTTGGGGGTGATTTACGGTAGCCGAAGTAATTTAGGTAATTCTGGTATAGTTTGTTATGATTTTTAGCATTTTTTTGTATTTTTAAAGTGATTGGGTTTAGTTTGTTGCTGTAAAGTGTAGTTGGGTGTGATTTTTGATAGCCGAAGTAATTTAGGTGAGTTTGGCATAGTTTGCTATGGTTAGTAGCATTTTTTTTAATTTAAAATTGATTGGGTATAGTTTGTTGTGGTAAGGGTTAGTTGGTGATGATTTAGAGTAGCCGAAGTAATTTAGGTGAGTCTGGCATAGTTTGTTATGATTTGTACACCTTTTTTTGTAATTTTAAGATGATATGGTTTGGTTTGTTGTGGTAAGGGATAGTTGGGGGTGATTTACGGTAGCCGAAGTAATTTAGATGATTCTGGTATAGTTTGTTATGATTTTTAGCATTTTTTTGTAATTTTAAAATGATTGGGCTTAGTTTGTTGCTGTAAAGTGTAGTTGGGGGTGATTTTTGATAGCCGAAGTAATTTAGGTGAGTTTGGCATAGTTTGCTATTGTTAGTAGCATTTTTTTGTAATTTAAAAGTGATTGGGTTTAGTTTGTTGTTGTAAGTGTTAGTTGGTGATGATTTAGAGTAGCCGAAGTAATTTAGGTGAGTCTGGCATAGTTTGTTATGATTTGTACACTTTTTTTTGTAATTTTAAGATGATATGGTTTGGTTTGTTGTGGTAAGGGATAGTTGGGGGTGATTTACGGTAGCCGAAGTAATTTAGGTGATTCTGGTATAGTTTGTTATGATTTTCAGCATTTTTTTGTAATTTTAAAGTGATTGGGCTTAGTTTGTTGCTGTAAAGTGTAGTTGGGGGTGATTTTTGATAGCCGAAGAAATTTTGGTGAGTTTGGCATAGTTTGATATGGTTACCAGCATTTTTTTGTAATTTAAAAGTGATTGGGTTTAGTTTGTTGTGGTAAGGGTTAGTTGGTGATGATTTAGAGTAGCCGAAGTATTTTAGGTGAGTCTGGCATAGTTTGTTATGATTTGTACACCTTTTTTGTAATTTTAAGATGATATGGTTTGGTTTGTTGTGGTAAGGGATAGTTGGGGGTGATTTACGGTAGCCGAAGTAATTTGGGTGACTCTGGTATAGTTTTTTATGATTTTTAGCATTTTTTTGTAATTCAAAAGTGATTGGGTTTACTTTGTTGTTGTAAGTGTTAGTTGGTGATGATTTAGAGTAGCCGAAGTAATTTAGGTGAGTCTGGCATAGTTTGTTATGATTTGTACATCTTTTTTGTAATTTTAAGATTATATTATTTGGTTTGTTGTGGTAAGGGATAGTTGGGGGTGATTTACGGTAGCCGAAGTAATTTAGGTGATTCTGGTATAGTTTGTTATGATTTTTAGCATATTTTTGTAATTTTAAAGTGATTGGGCTTAATTTGTTGCTGTAAAGTGTAGTTGGGGGTGATTTTTGATAGCCGAAGTAATTTAGGTGAGTTTGGCATAGTTTGCTATGGTTAGTAGCATTTTTTTGTAATTTAAAAGTGATTGGGTTTAGTTTGTTGTGGTAAGGGTTAGTTGGTGATGATTTATGGTAGCCGAAGTAATTTAGGTGAGTTTGGCATAGTTTGCTATGGTTAGTAGCATTTTTTTGTAATTTAAAAGTGATTGGGTTAAGTTTGTTGTGGTAAGGTTTAGTTGGTGATGATTTAGAGTAGCCGAAATAATTTAGGTGAGTCTGGCATAGTTTGTTATGATTTGTACACCTTTTTTTGTAATCTATATATATAAAGCGAAGTGTCCTCACTGACACACTCATCTACACATCTACACATTCACTGATTCACCGACAACCCACAGCCCAAACCGTGAGGGCGGGCGACTAGAAATTTTAGACACGGGTGTATCATGTGCCGAAACTGAACACTAAGAAGGGATTTTGCGAAATTCGGCCCGGTTCCTTTGTAATTTAATAAAAACCGGCTAAAATAAACAAAAAATGATCCGATCGCGGAGACCGTGTTTATGTTAGAAGCACGTATCTAGCCAAAACAACTTCGACGACGGGCGACCGGTTTACATTAAAAGTACTTATTTAACCTAAACAATTTCAACGTCGAGTTTCTGCTTTCGTGATCATACTTTTGCCGTACCTAGCGAGGCCGCCGATATTTCAATTATAATTTTGATTTCAATTATAATGTCGATCCGTGACTCAATTAAAAATTACCAAATCACTCCAAATTTAATCCGTCAACATTAAACATCCTCAAATATCTCTTACCACTGCAAACTTTACCAAATCAACCCCAAAAAATTCCCGAACTAAGCCAAACTGACATAAATTAGATCCGTTATCTTAAATCATCCCTTACCACCCTTTAGCAACCCCAAGTAACTCCAATCACTTTAAAATAAAACAAAATGACACAAATCATAGCACACTATCCCTAACTCACCTAAATTACTTCGGCTACCATAAATCACCCCCAACTACCCCTTACCACCCCAAACTCAGCCCAATCACTTTAAAATTACAAAAAATGTTACAAGCAATATCAAACTATGCCAAATTCATCTAAATTACTTCGGCTTCCATTAATCACCCCCAACTACCCCTTACCTCCCCAAAATAGGCTCAATCACTTTAAAATTACAAAAAAATTCTACAAACCGTAGCAAACTGTGCCAAACTCCCCTAAATTACTTCGGCTACCATAAATCACCCCCAACTACCCCTTACAACCCCAAAATAAGCCCAATCACTTTAAAATTACAAAAATTCTACAAACCATACCAAACTATGCCAAACTCACTTAAATTACTTCGGCTATCATAAATCACCCCCAACTACCCCTTGCCACCCCTAACTCATCCCAATCACTTTAAAATTACAAAAAATGCTACAAATCATAGCAAACTATGCCAAACTCACTTAAATTACTTCGGCTAACATAAATCACCCCCAACAACCCCTTACTACCCCAAAATAAGCCCAATCACTTTAAAATTACAAAAAATGCTACAAACCATAGCAAACTATGCTTAACTCACCTAAATTACTTCGGCTAACATAAATCACCCCCAACTACCCCTTACTACCCCAAAATAAGCCCAATCACTTTAAAATTATAAAAAATGCTACAAACCATAGCAAACTATGCCAAACTCACTTAAATTACTTCGGCTATCATAAATCACCCCCAACTACCCCTTACCACCCCTAACTCATCCCAATCACTTTAAAATTACAAAAAATTCTACAAACCATAGCAAACTATGCCTAACTTACCTAAATTACTTCGGCTAACATAAATCACCCCCAACTACCCCTTACTACCCCAAAATAAGCCCAATTACTTTAAAATTATAAAAAATGCTACAAACCATAGCAAACTATCCCTAACTCACCTAAATTACTTCGGCTACCATAAATCACCCCCAACTACCCCTTACCACCCCAAACTCAGCCCAAGCACTTTAAAATTACAAAAAATGCTACAAACCATAGCAAACTATGCCTAACTCACCTAAATTACTTCGGCTACCATAAATCACCCCCAACTACCCCTTACCACCCCAAAATAAGCCCAATCACTTTAAAATTACAAAAAATGCTACAAACCATAGCAAACTATGCTTAACTCACCTAAATTACTTCGGCTAACATAAATCACCCCCAACTACCCCTTACTACCCCAAAATAAGCCCAATCACTTTAAAATTATAAAAAATGCTACAAACCATAGCAAACTATGCCAAACTCACTTAAATTACTTCGGCTATCATAAATCACCCCCAACTACCCCTTACCACCCCTAACTCATCCCAATCACTTTAAAATTACAAAAAATGCTACAAACCATAGCAAACTATGCCTAACTCACCTAAATTACTTCGGCTACCATAAATCACCCCCAACTACCCCTTACCACCCCAAAATAAGCCCAATCACTTTAAAATTACAAAAAATGCTACAAACCATAGCAAACTATGCCTAACTCACCTAAATTACTTCGGCTAATATAAATCACCCCCAACTACCCCTTACTACCCCAAAATAAGCCCAATCACTTTAAAATTATAAAAAATGCTACAAACCATAGCCAACTATGCCAAACTCACGTAAATTACTTCGGCTATCATAAATCACCCCCAACTACCCCTTACCACCCCTAACTCATCCCAATCACTTTAAAATTACAAAAAATGCTACAAACCATAGCAAACTATGCCTAACTCACCTAAATTACTTCGGCTAACATAAATCACCCCCAACTACCCCTTACTACCCCAAAATAAGCCCAATTACTTTAAAATTATAAAAAATGCTACAAACCATAGCAAACTATCCCTAACTCACCTAAATTACTTCGGCTACCATAAATCACCCCCAACTACCCCTTACCACCCCAAACTCAGCCCAATCACTTTAAAATTACAAAAAATGTTACAAGCAATATCAATCTATGCCAAACTCATCTAAATTACTTCGGCTTCCATTAATCACCCCCAACTACCCCTTACCTCCCCAAAATAGGCTCAATCACTTTAAAATTACAAAAAAATTCTACAAACCGTAGCAAACTGTGCCAAACTCCCCTAAATTACTTCGGCTACCATAAATCGCCCCCAACTACCCCTTACAACCTCAAAATAAGCCCAATCACTTTAAAATTACAAAAAGTTCTACAAAACATACCAAACTATGCCAAACTCACTTAAATTACTTCGGCTATCATAAATCACCCCCAACTACCCCTTGCCACCCCTAACTCATCCCAATCACTTCAAAATTACAAAAAATGCTACAAATCATAGCAAACTATGCCAAACTCACTTAAATTACTTCGGCTAACATAAATCACCCCCAACAACCCCTTACTACCCCCAAAATAAGCCCAATCACTTTAAAATTACAAAAAAATGCTACAAACCATAGCAAACTATGCCTAACTCACCTAAATTACTTCGGCTACCATAAATCACCCCCAACTACCCCTTACTACCCCAAAATAAGCCCAATCACTTTAAAATTTGAAAAAATGCTACAAACCATAGCAAACTATGCCAAACTCACTTAAATTACTTCGGCTATCATAAATCACCCCCAACTACCCCTTACCACCCCTAACTAATCCCAATCACTTTAAAATTACAAAAAATGCTACAAACCATAGCAAACTATGCCTAACTCACCTAAATTACTTCGGCTAACATAAATCACCCCCAACTACCCCTTACTACCCCAAAATAAGCCCAATCACTTTAAAATTATAAAAAATGCTACAAACCATAGCAAACTATGCCAAACTCCCTTAAATTACTTCGGCTACCATAAATCACCCCGAACTACCCCTTACAACTCCAAAATAAACCCAATCACTTTAAAATTACAAAATATTTAACAAATCATAGCAAACTATGCCTAGCTCACCTAAATTACTTCGGCTACCATAAATCACCCCCAACTACCCCTTACCACCCCAAAATAAGCCCAATCACTTTAAAATTACAAAAAAATTCTACAAACCGTAGCAAACTATGCCAAACTCCCCTAAATTACTTCGGCTACCATAAATCACCCCGAACTACCCCTTACAACCCCAAAATATGCTCAATCACTTTAAAATTACAAAATATTCAACAAATCATAGCAAACTATGCCTAACTCACCTAAATTACTTCGGCTACCATAAATCACCCTCAACTACCCCTTACCACCCCAAAATAAGCCCAATCACTTTAAAATTACAAAAAATGCTACAAACCATAGCAAACTATGCCTAACTCACCTAAATTACTTCGGCTACCATAAATCACCCCCAACTACCCCTTACCACCCCAAAATATGTGCAACAACTTTAAAATTACGAAAAATTCTACAAGCCATAGCAAACTATCTCAAACTCACCTGAATTACTTCGGCTACCATAAATCACCCCCAACTACCCCTTACCACCCTAAACTAAGCCCAATCATTTTAAAATTACAAAAAATGCTACAAACCATAGCAAACTATTCCAAACTCACCTAAATTACTTCGGCTACCATAAATCACCCCTAACTACCCCTTACCGCCCGAAAATTATCCTAATCACTTTAAAATTACAAAAATGCTACAAAACATAGCAAGCTATGCCAAACTCACTTAAATTACTTCGGCTACCATAAATTAATAATCGTTTTCAATCAAAATCTTCTATTTGGTTGTGTTATTTATAAATGCCTTATCGTATTAAATCATAAAATATTAATAAATATCTGCACATAAAATATATTGTTCCGACTAATAGTCGTTATTCTGAATATTAAATATGCTGATACCTATTTTGATTCTCTTCCACCTTCCAATAAATATTTGTTCCAGTTGAGATGCAAACATAAACGTATTTCTGAATTGCAACACGCTGACGGGGCAAGCCCTACCTTTTCAACATGCGTGCATTTGTATAAACAGCTCTATGGTTTTTAACTTTAAAGAGGTATAAAGGCGGTGTAAGCGCTAGAGTTTCGTAAAAATATCTGAAAAATTCGAAATTCTGCAATTGAATCAGAACTATCTTTGTGTTCGATAGTAAATTTATACTTGGAGTGGCACTGCCAACCCTGCCACCCCTGACGAGGCACCTGCTGACTACTCTCCTTCCAGGGAAACTTTATAAATCAACGTCAAAATAATTTAGGGCGCCTGAATGTGAAAATATCACTGTGTAATAAGTTCAGACTGACATGGAACACTTGAAATTTCGATATTTGTTTGTAATTCGTCACAGGTCCATGAAGGAATGCATGTTAATGTAAACAAGTGTTAGTTTGTCGGAGAGACCGAATAAGATTTTTAACATTCCTGTCAAAATATTTATTTACTTTAGAATGTTAATTTCTTAAATTGATTTTGTGAAAATTATGACGGGCCATACGAGTACACCTGTGCGAGTATTATTTGGTACATACAAATTAATCTCTTTTGTTATCCAAATTGTTTTGATACGCACTAGGCACGTGCACCTCATATAATTGTGAAAATTGCTGCTTCAGCGTCTGGATCGCTGGTACTCAACGTCGCCAAGGTCGAGGCGACGCATCGGTATTCAAAGTTCTATCGCTATTAAATAAATTATTTTAATATAATATTCCCGATTTGTTCTTGCCGTTAACCAAAACTCTCCCCAATCGATTTTCGAAAAATTTCCAGCGTCGGACCGGACTTCACTTATTTTCGTACGCTAATTTTTACGTTTAGTTAATGATAGTGGTGTATTTGTTCTTCACCAAACCTGCTCCGGCCGAAATCCGAAATTTTCACTGACATCATACGCTTAAGTATTGTATGCTTATACACGATTTATTTACACTATTTATTTTACGTACATTGCGTTCATTATTGTTCTGCATTATTTATAACTAAGATGGAGCAGTTTGAAAATCTAATAGTAAGCGGAGAACAAATACCACCACGTATAATTTCCGTGAAAAGTGATGGAAATAGTCTTTCTTACTATCTTTCTTATTGCATTTTTAATACCGGAAATAGAGCTCAAGAGCGAAGAATAACTTCGACTTTTTTTATACATAATTCCTAAATACTTCGTTTTTATGGTGTAAAATTTTGTATTTATATATTTCAACATTGTCTTTAACGTTGTCAGAGAACTAAATGGGAATAATTTGGAATAATTTAGCTTCTATGTCAACTTTTGAAAACAACGACAAAATTCTTTAGGGCGCCTGGATTTGAAAATATAACTCTGTGTAATAAGTTTAGACTGACTAGAGTGAAAAGAAAGGAGCTTGCATCCAGAAGCGAAATTAAATGGAACACTTGAAGTTGAAATATTTGTTTGTAATTCGTCACAAGTCCATGAGGGAATGCGTGTTAATGTAAACAAATGTGAGTTTATTGGAGAGGCCGAATAAGATTTTTACATTATTGAAGCAGCTGGAGCCTGCCACGTCAAGGGCAAGGTCAGAAACGTGAAAAGGCGATGCTCGATTTAGTTTGATTGAGTGTCTATGCAGAAATTCGCACATACCAAGCGTTGGATAAGCCTTTCTTATCGTTTCTTAGAATTCGAGAATTGCTGGTTCAGCGTGTGGAGCAGTACTCGATTGCGGTGTTTAATTTTAACACAACTACAATTGTGAAAATTGCTGCTCCAGCGTCGGAAACTGTTCGCAAAGTCGCCAAATTCGATGAGGCGACGCATCAGTGTTCGAAGGTCTACCGCTATCAAATAAAGTATTTTAATTTAACATTTGATCCTCGCGTTAACCAAATTTGCCCCCAATCAATTTTCGAAAAATTATCAGCATCGGACCGGACTCCACTTATATTTGTACGCTAATTTTTACGTTTAGTTAATGATAGTGGTGTATTTGTTTTTCACCAAATTTGCCCCGAAATTTTCACCGTTGTATGTACCAGATATCACTGACATTCATACCAGTGGCGGTATGCGCTAAATTTTCGTGAAAATATCTGAAAAATTCATAATTCTGCAACTGAATTACAGAACTAATTTTGTGTTCGATAGTAAATTTATACTTGGAGTGGCACTGCCAAACCTGCCACCCCTGACGAGCCCCACTGCTGACTACTTTCCTTCCAGAAAAATTTTTGAAATCAGCGGCAAAATAAATTTAAGGCATTTGGATGTGAAAATATCACTATGTAATAAGTTCAGACTGAAAAGAGTGAAAAAAACCGCTTGCATCCAGAAACGAAATCAAATGGAACACTTGAACACAATTTAGATATTTGTTTGTAATTCGTCACAGGTCCATGAAGGCATGCATGTTAATGTAAACAAGTGTTAGTTTGTCGGAGATGCCGAATAAGATTTTTACACCCACCACATTCCCGTCAAAATATTTATTTACATTAGTATGTTAATTCATTTTGTGCAAATTATGACGGGCCAGTCGAGTACACCTGCGCGAGTATTATTTGGTAATCCAAATTCTTTTAATACGCACTAGGCACGTGCACCTAATATAATTGTTAAAATTGCTGCTTCAGTGTCTGGAACGCTGGTATTCAACGTCGCCAAGGTCGAGGCGACGCATCAGTATTCGAAGTTCTATCGCTATTAAATTAATTTTTTTAATATAATATTCCCGATTTGTTCTTGACGTTAAGTAAATATCTCCCCAATCGATTTTAGAAAAATTACCATTGTCGTACCGGACTCCACTTATATACCGTACGCTAATTTTTACGTTCATTTAATGATAGTGGTGTATTTGATCTTCACCAAACCTGCTCCGGCCAAAATCCGAAATTTGCAGTTTTACCGGATTTCACTGACATCATAAGTAATGTGTGCTTATACACGATTTACACTATTTATTTTATGTACATTGTGTTCATTATTGTTCTACATTATTTATAACTAAGATGGAGGAATAGTAAGCGGGGTACAAATACCACCACGTATAATTCCTCTGAAAAGTGATGGAAATAGTCTTTTTTACTATCTTTCCTATCGCATTTTATTACCGAAAATAGAGCTCAAAAGGTTCGCACTATAATTGTTCATTTTAAAATTACCAAATTTTCTGTATATTTTACCTGAATACGTTAAACACCCCTAAACATAATTCTTTTAATACGCACTAGGCACCTAATATAATTGTTAAAATTGCTGCTTCAGCGTCTGGAACGCTGGTACTCAACGTCGCCAAGGTCGAGGCGACGCATCAGTATTCGAAGTTCTATCGCTATTAAATTAATTTTTTTAATATAATATTCCCGATTTGTTCTTGACGTTAAGTAAATATCTCCCCAATCGATTTTCGAAAAATTACCATCGTCGTACCGGTCTCCACTTATATACCGTACGCTAATTTTTACGTTCATTTAATGATAGTGGTGTATTTGATCTTCACCAAACCTGCTCCGGCCAAAATCCGAAATTTGCAGTTTTACCGGATTTCACTGACATCATAAGTAATGTGTGCTTATACACGATTTACACTATTTATTTTATGTACATTGTGTTCATTATTGTTCTGCATTATTTATAACTAAGATGGAGGAATAGTAAGCGGGGTACAAATACCACCACGTATAATTCCTCTGAAAAGTGATGGAAATAGTTTTTTTTACTATCTTTCCTATTGCATTTTATTACCGAAAATAGAGCTCAAGAGGTTCGCACTATAATTGTTCATTTTTAAATTACCAAATTTTCTGTATATTTTACCTGAATACGTTAAACACCTCTAAACATAATGTACCATTCCAAACTACTCTCAAAAATCATACACTTGCCATTCCAAACTACCCCACATCAACCTAAAATGTAAAAAAATTACGAATTACAAGCAAACTACGCTAAACTCGCATAAATTACTTCGACTTCCGCTATATCACCCCAACCACTTCTTACCAAGCCAAACTAAACCCAATCGCATTAAAATTACCAAAAGTTTCGTTTAATCCGCCAAAGCTAAACCCCGCCAACCATCAATAACCATTCAAAACAATCCCCAAAAAAAACCTTATCATCCGAAACTACACCAAATACATCGTTTTTATGGTGTGAAATTATGTATTTATATATTTCAACATTCTTCGACGACATTCTTTAACGTTGTTAGAGAACTAAATGGGAATAATTTGGAATAGTTCAGCTTCTCTGTCAACTCTCCTTCTCTTGAAGAGTGAAAAAGAGTGAAAAAAAAGGAGCTTGCACCCAGAAACGAAATTATCGTAATTTTCCAAATCATATTGAAGTACCCGGTCCTGGCAATGCAGGTTAATTTCAGCAAATTTGTTTATTTTGTGATTGGAAAAGAAGAGCATTCCTGTTTAATTGTATTATAATGTCGATTAGTCTACATCACAAATACACCACTTTTGTCAACACTGCGTTTATTTAATCTACGTCCGGGCAACGCCGGGTACATTCAGCTAGTTTTAAGATAATATGGTTTGGTTTGTTGTGGTAAGGGAGAGTTGGGGGTGATTTACGGTAGCCGAAGTAATTTACGTGATTCTGGTATAGTTTGTTATGATTTTTAAAATATTTTTGTAATTTTAAAGTGATTGGGTTTAGTTTGTTGTGGTAAGGGTTAGTTGGTGATGATTTAGAGTAGCCGAAGTATTTTAGGTGAGTCTGGCATAGTTTGTTATGATTTGTACACTTTTTTTGTAATTTTAAGTTGATATGGTTTGGTTTGTTGTGGTAAGGGATAGTTGGGGGTGATTTACGGTAGCCGAAGAAATTTGGGTGACTCTGGTATAGTTTGTTATGATTTTTAGCATTTTTTTGTAATTTAAAAGTGATTGGGCTTAGTTTGTTTCTGTAAAGTGTAGTTGGGAATTATTTTTGATAGCCGAAGTAATTTAGGTGAGTTTGGCATAGTTTGCTATGGTTAGTGGCATTTTTTTGTAATTTAAAAGTGATTGGGTTTAGTTTGTTGTGGTAAGGGTTAGTTGGTGATGATTTATGGTAGCCGAAGTAATTTAGGTGAGTTTGTCATAGTTTGCTATGGTTACTAGCATTTTTTTGTAATTTAAAAGTGATTGGGTTTAGTTTGTTGTAGTAAGGGTTAGTTGGTGATGATTTAGAGTAGCCGAAGTAAATTAGGTGAGTCTGGCATAGTTTGTTATGATTTGTACACCTTTTTTTGTAATTTTAAGATGATATGGTTTGGTTTGTTGTGGTAAGGGATAGTTGGGGGTGATTTACGGTAGCCGAAGTAATTTAGGTAATTCTGGTATAGTTTGTTATGATTTTTAGCATTTTTTTGTAATTTTAAAGTGATTGGGCTTAGTTTGTTGCTGTAAAGTGTAGTTGGGTGTGATTTTTGATAGCCGAAGTAATTTAGGTGAGTTTGGCATAGTTTGCTATGGTTAGTAGCATTTTTTTTAATTTAAAATTGATTGGGTATAGTTTGTTGTGGTAAGGGTTAGTTGGTGATGATTTAGAGTAGCCGAAGTAATTTAGGTGAGTCTGGCATAGTTTGTTATGATTTGTACACCTTTTTTTGTAATTTTAAGATGATATGGTTTGGTTTGTTGTGGTAAGGGATAGTTGGGGGTGATTTACGGTAGCCGAAGTAATTTAGGTAATTCTGGTATAGTTTGTTATGATTTTTAGCATTTTTTTGTATTTTTAAAGTGATTGGGTTTAGTTTGTTGCTGTAAAGTGTAGTTGGGTGTGATTTTTGATAGCCGAAGTAATTTAGGTGAGTTTGGCATAGTTTACTATGGTTAGTAGCATTTTTTTTAATTTAAAATTGATTGGGTATAGTTTGTTGTGGTAAGGGTTAGTTGGTGATGATTTAGAGTAGCCGAAGTAATTTAGGTGAGTCTGGCATAGTTTGTTATGATTTGTACACCTTTTTTTGTAATTTTAAGATGATATGGTTTGGTTTGTTGTGGTAAGGGATAGTTGGGGGTGATTTACGGTAGCCGAAGTAATTTAGATGATTCTGGTATAGTTTGTTATGATTTTTAGCATTTTTTTGTAATTTTAAAATGATTGGGCTTAGTTTGTTGCTGTAAAGTGTAGTTGGGGGTGATTTTTGATAGCCGAAGTAATTTAGGTGAGTTTATCATAGTTTGCTATTGTTAGTAGCATTTTTTTGTAATTTAAAAGTGATTGGGTTTAGTTTGTTGTGGTAAGGGTTAGTTGGTGATGATTTAGAGTAGCCGAAGTATTTTAGGTGAGTCTGGCATAGTTTGTTATGATTTGTACACCTTTTTTGTAATTTTAAGATGATATGGTTTGGTTTGTTGTGGTAAGGGATAGTTGGGGGTGATTTACGGTAGCCGAAGTAATTTGGGTGACTCTGGTATAGTTTGTTATGATTTTTAGCATTTTTTTGTAATTCAAAAGTGATTGGGTTTACTTTGTTGTTGTAAGTGTTAGTTGGTGATGATTTAGAGTAGCCGAAGTAATTTAGGTGAGTCTGGCATAGTTTGTTATGATTTGTACATCTTTTTTTTGTAATTTTAAGATTATATGGTTTGGTTTGTTGTGGTAAGGGATAGTTGGGGGTGATTTACGGTAGCCGAAGTAATTTAGGTGATTCTGGTATAGTTTGTTATGATTTTTAGCATATTTTTGTAATTTTAAAGTGATTGGGCTTAATTTGTTGCTGTAAAGTGTAGTTGGGGGTGATTTTTGATAGCCGAAGTAATTTAGGTGAGTTTGGCATAGTTTGCTATGGTTAGTAGCATTTTTTTGTAATTTAAAAGTGATTGGGTTTAGTTTGTTGTGGTAAGGGTTAGTTGGTGATGATTTATGGTAGCCGAAGTAATTTAGGTGAGTTTGGCATAGTTTGCTATGGTTAGTAGCATTTTTTTGTAATTTAAAAGTGATTGGGTTAAGTTTGTTGTGGTAAGGTTTAGTTGGTGATGATTTAGAGTAGCCGAAATAATTTAGGTGAGTCTGGCATAGTTTGTTATGATTTGTACACCTTTTTTTGTAATTTTAAGATAATATGGTTTGGTTTGTTGTGGTAAGGGAGAGTTGGGGGTGATTTACGGTAGCCGAAGTAATTTACGTGATTCTGGTATAGTTTGTTATGATTTTTAAAATTTTTTTGTAATTTTAAAGTGATTGGGTTTAGTTTGTTGTGGTAAGGGTTAGTTGGTGATGATTTAGAGTAGCCGAAGTATTTTAGGTGAGTCTGGCATAGTTTGTTATGATTTGTACACTTTTTTTGTAATTTTAAGTTGATATGGTTTGGTTTGTTGTGGTAAGGGATAGTTGGGGGTGATTTACGGTAGCCGAAGAAATTTGGGTGACTCTGGTATAGTTTGTTATGATTTTTAGCATTTTTTTGTAATTTAAAAGTGATTGGGCTTAGTTTGTTTCTGTAAAGTGTAGTTGGGAATTATTTTTGATAGCCGAAGTAATTTAGGTGAGTTTGGCATAGTTTGCTATGGTTAGTGGCATTTTTTTGTAATTTAAAAGTGATTGGGTTTAGTTTGTTGTGGTAAGGGTTAGTTGGTGATGATTTATGGTAGCCGAAGTAATTTAGGTGAGTTTGGCATAGTTTGCTATGGTTACTAGCATTTTTTTGTAATTTAAAAGTGATTGGGTTTACTTTGTTGTTGTAAGTGTTAGTTGGTGATGATTTAGAGTAGCCGAAGTAATTTAGGTGAGTCTGGCATAGTTTGTTATGATTTGTACATCTTTTTTTTGTAATTTTAAGATTATATGGTTTGGTTTGTTGTGGTAAGGGATAGTTGGGGGTGATTTACGGTAGCCGAAGTAATTTAGGTGATTCTGGTATAGTTTGTTATGATTTTTAGCATATTTTTGTAATTTTAAAGTGATTGGGCTTAATTTGTTGCTGTAAAGTGTAGTTGGGGGTGATTTTTGATAGCCGAAGTAATTTAGGTGAGTTTGGCATAGTTTGCTATGGTTAGTAGCATTTTTTTGTAATTTAAAAGTGATTGGGTTTAGTTTGTTGTGGTAAGGGTTAGTTGGTGATGATTTATGGTAGCCGAAGTAATTTAGGTGAGTTTGGCATAGTTTGCTATGGTTAGTAGCATTTTTTTGTAATTTAAAAGTGATTGGGTTAAGTTTGTTGTGGTAAGGTTTAGTTGGTGATGATTTAGAGTAGCCGAAATAATTTAGGTGAGTCTGGCATAGTTTGTTATGATTTGTACACCTTTTTTTGTAATTTTAAGATAATATGGTTTGGTTTGTTGTGGTAAGGGAGAGTTGGGGGTGATTTACGGTAGCCGAAGTAATTTACGTGATTCTGGTATAGTTTGTTATGATTTTTAAAATTTTTTTGTAATTTTAAAGTGATTGGGTTTAGTTTGTTGTGGTAAGGGTTAGTTGGTGATGATTTAGAGTAGCCGAAGTATTTTAGGTGAGTCTGGCATAGTTTGTTATGATTTGTACACTTTTTTTGTAATTTTAAGTTGATATGGTTTGGTTTGTTGTGGTAAGGGATAGTTGGGGGTGATTTACGGTAGCCGAAGAAATTTGGGTGACTCTGGTATAGTTTGTTATGATTTTTAGCATTTTTTTGTAATTTAAAAGTGATTGGGCTTAGTTTGTTTCTGTAAAGTGTAGTTGGGAATTATTTTTGATAGCCGAAGTAATTTAGGTGAGTTTGGCATAGTTTGCTATGGTTAGTGGCATTTTTTTGTAATTTAAAAGTGATTGGGTTTAGTTTGTTGTGGTAAGGGTTAGTTGGTGATGATTTATGGTAGCCGAAGTAATTTAGGTGAGTTTGGCATAGTTTGCTATGGTTACTAGCATTTTTTTGTAATTTAAAAGTGATTGGGTTTAGTTTGTTGTAGTAAGGGTTAGTTGGTGATGATTTAGAGTAGCCGAAGTAAATTAGGTGAGTCTGGCATAGTTTGTTATGATTTGTACACCTTTTTTTGTAATTTTAAGATGATATGGTTTGGTTTGTTGTGGTAAGGGATAGTTGGGGGTGATTTACGGTAGCCGAAGTAATTTAGGTAATTCTGGTATAGTTTGTTATGATTTTTAGCATTTTTTTGTAATTTTAAAGTGATTGGGCTTAGTTTGTTGCTGTAAAGTGTAGTTGGGTGTGATTTTTGATAGCCGAAGTAATTTAGGTGAGTTTGGCATAGTTTGCTATGGTTAGTAGCATTTTTTTTAATTTAAAATTGATTGGGTATAGTTTGTTGTGGTAAGGGTTAGTTGGTGATGATTTAGAGTAGCCGAAGTAATTTAGGTGAGTCTGGCATAGTTTGTTATGATTTGTACACCTTTTTTTGTAATTTTAAGATGATATGGTTTGGTTTGTTGTGGTAAGGGATAGTTGGGGGTGATTTACGGTAGCCGAAGTAATTTAGATGATTCTGGTTTAGTTTGTTATGATTTTTAGCATTTTTTTGTAATTTTAAAATGATTGGGCTTAGTTTGTTGCTGTAAAGTGTAGTTGGGGGTGATTTTTGATAGCCGAAGTAATTTAGGTGAGTTTGGCATAGTTTGCTATGGTTAGTAGCATTTTTTTGTAATTTAAAAGTGATTGGGTTTAGTTTGTTGTTGTAAGTGTTAGTTGGTGATGATTTAGAGTAGCCGAAGTAATTTAGGTGAGTCTGGCATAGTTTGTTATGATTTGTACACTTTTTTTGTAATTTTAAGATGATATGGTTTGGTTTGTTGTGGTAAGGGATAGTTGGGGGTGATTTACGGTAGCCGAAGTAATTTAAGTGATTCTGGTATAGTTTGTTATGATTTTTAGCATTTTTTTGTAATTTTAAAGTGATTGGGCTTAGTTTGTTGCTGTAAAGTGTAGTTGGGGGTGATTTTTGATAGCCGAAGAAATTTTGGTTAGTTTGGCATAGTTTGATATGGTTACCAGCATTTTTTTGTAATTTAAAAGTGATTGGGTTTAGTTTGTTGTGGTAAGGGTTAGTTGGTGATGATTTAGAGTAGCCGAAGTATTTTAGGTGAGTCTGGCATAGTTTGTTATGATTTGTACACCTTTTTTTGTAATTTTAAGATGATATGGTTTGGTTTGTTGTGGTAAGGGATAGTTGGGGGTGATTTACGGTAGCCGAAGTAATTTAGATGATTCTGGTTTAGTTTGTTATGATTTTTAGCATTTTTTTGTAATTTTAAAATGATTGGGCTTAGTTTGTTGCTGTAAAGTGTAGTTGGGGGTGATTTTTGATAGCCGAAGTAATTTAGGTGAGTTTGGCATAGTTTGCTATGGTTAGTAGCATTTTTTTGTAATTTAAAAGTGATTGGGTTTAGTTTGTTGTTGTAAGTGTTAGTTGGTGATGATTTAGAGTAGCCGAAGTAATTTAGGTGAGTCTGGCATAGTTTGTTATGATTTGTACACTTTTTTTGTAATTTTAAGATGATATGGTTTGGTTTGTTGTGGTAAGGGATAGTTGGGGGTGATTTACGGTAGCCGAAGTAATTTAGGTGATTCTGGTATAGTTTGTTATGATTTTTAGCATATTTTTGTAATTTTAAAGTGATTGGGCTTAGTTTGTTGCTGTAAAGTGTAGTTGGGGGTGATTTTTGATAGCCGAAGTAATTTAGGTGAGTTTGGCATAGTTTGCTATGGTTAGTAGCATTTTTTTGTAATTTAAATGTGAGTGGGTTTAGTTGGATGTGGTAAGGGTTAGTTGGTGATGATTTATGGTAGCCGAAGTAATTTAGGTGAGTTTGGCATAGTTTGCTATGGTTACTAGCATTTTTTTGTAATTTAAAAGTGATTGGGTTTAGTTTGTTGTGGTAAGGGTTAGTTGGTGATGATTTAGAGTAGCCGAAGTAATTTAGGTGAGTCTGGCATAGTTTGTTATGATTTGTACACCTTTTTTTGTAATTTTAAGATGATATGGTTTGGCTTGTTGTGGTAAGGGATAGTTGGGGGTGATTTACAGTAGCCGAAGTAATTTAGGTGATTCTGGTATGGTTTGTTATGATTTTTAGCATTTTTTTGTAATTTTAAAGTGATTGGGCTTAGTTTGTTGCTGTAAAGTGTAGTTGGGGGTGATTTTTGATAGCCGAAGTAATTTAGGTGAGTTTGGCATAGTTTGCTATGGTTAGTAGCATTTTTTTGTAACTTAAAAATGATTGGGTTTAGTTTGTTGTGGTAAGGGTTAGTTGGTGATGATTTATGGTAGCCGAAGTAATTTAGGTGAGTTTGGCATAGTTTGCTATGGTTAGTAGCATTTTTTTGTAATTTAAAAGTGATTGGGTTTAGTTTGTTGTTGTAAGTGTTAGTTGGTGATGATTTAGAGTAGCCGAAGTAATTTAGGTGAGTCTGGCATAGTTTGTTATGATTTGTTCACCTTTTTTTTGTAATTTTAAGATTATATGGTTTGGTTTGTTGTGGTAAGGGATAGTTGGGGGTGATTTACGGTAGCCGAAGTAATTTAGGTGATTCTGGTATAGTTTGTTATGATTTTTAGCATATTTTTGTAATTTTAAAGTCATTGGGCTTAATTTGTTGCTGTAAAGTGTAGTTGGGGGTGATTTTTGATAGCCGAAGTAATTTAGGTGAGTTTGGCATAGTTTGCTATAGTTAGTAGCATTTTTTTGTAATTTAAAAGTGATTGGGTTTAGTTTGTTGTGGTAAGGGTTAGTTGGTGATGATTTATGGTAGCCGAAATAATTTAGGTGAGTTTGGCATAGTTTGCTATGGTTACTAGCATGTTTTTGTAATTTAAAAGTGATTGGGTTTAGTTTGTTGTGGTAAGGGTTAGTTGGTGATGATTTAGAGTAGCCGAAGTAATTTAGGTGAGTCTGGCATAGTTTGTTATGATTTGTACACCTTTTTTTGTAATTTTAAGATAATATGGTTTGGTTTGTTGTGGTAAGGGAGAGTTGGGGGTGATTTACGGTAGCCGAAGTAATTTAGGTGATTCTGGTATAGTTTGTTATGATTTTTAACATTTTTTTGTAATTTTAAAGTGATTGGGTTTAGTTTGTTGTGGTAAGGGTTAGTTGGTGATGATTTAGAGTAGCCGAAGTAATTTAGGTCAGTCTGGCATAGTTTGTTATGATTTGTACACCTTTTTTTGTAATTTTAAGATGATATGGTTTGGTTTGTTGTGGTAAGGGATAGTTGGGGGTCATTTACGGTAGCCGAAGTAATTTAGGTGATTCTGGTATAGTTTATTATGATTTTTAGCATTTTTTTGTAATTTTAAAGTGATTGGGCTTAGTTTGTTGCTGTAAAGTGTAGTTGGGGGTGATTTTTGATAGCCGAAGTAATTTAGGTGAGTTTGGCATAGTTTGCTATGGTTAGTGGCATTTTTTTGTAATTTAAAAGTGATTGGGTTTAGTTTGTTGTGGTAAGGGTTAGTTGGTGATGATTTATGGTAGCCGAAGTAATTTAGGTGAGTTTGGCATAGTTTGCTATGGTTACTAGCATTTTTTTGTAATTTAAAAGTGATTGGGTTTAGTTTGTTGTGGTAAGGGTTAGTTGGTGATGATTTAGAGTAGCCGAAGTAAATTAGGTGAGTCTGGCATAGTTTGTTATGATTTGTACACCTTTTTTTGTAGTTTTAAGATGATATGGTTTGGTTTGTTGTGGTAAGGGATAGTTGGGGGTGATTTACGGTAGCCGAAGTAATTTAGGTAATCTATATATATAAAGCGAAGTGTCCTCACTGACACACTCATCTACACATCTACACATTCACTGATTCACCGACAACCTACAGCCCAAACCGTGAGGGCTGGCGACTTGAAATTTTAGACACGGGTGTATCATGTGCCGAAACTGAACACTAAGAAGGGATTTTGCGAAATTCGGCCCGGTTCCTTTGTAATTCAATAAAAACCGGCTAAAATAAACAAAAAATGATCCGATCGCGGAGACCGTGTTTATGTTAGAAGCACGTATCTAGCCAAAACAACTTCGACGACGGGCGACCGGTTTACATTAAAAGCACTTATTTAACCTAAACAATTTCAACGTCGAGTTTCTGCTTTCGTGATCATACTTTTGCCGTACCTAGCGAGGCCGCCGATATTTCAATTATAATTTTGATTTCAATAATAATGTCGATCCGTGACTCAATTAAAAATTACCAAATCACTCCAAATTTAATCCGTCAACATTAAACATCCTCAAATATCTCTTACCACTGCAAACTTTACCAAATCAACCCCAAAAAATTCCCGAACTAAGCCAAACTGACATAAATTAGATCCGTTATCTTAAATCATCCCTTACCACCCTTTAGCAACCCCAAGTAACTCCAATCACTTTAAAATAAAACAAAATGACACAAATCATAGCAAACTATCCCTAACTCACCTAAATTACTTCGGCTACCATAAATCACCCCCAACTACCCCTTACCTCCCCAAACTCAGCCCAATCACTTTAAAATTACAAAAAATGTTACAAGCAATATCAAACTATGCCAAACTCATCTAAATTACTTCGGCTTCCATTAATCACCCCCAACTACCCCTTACCTCCCCAAAATAGGCTCAAACACTTTAAAATTACAAAAAAATTCTACAAACCGTAGCAAACTGTGCCAAACTCCCCTAAATTACTTCGGCTACCATAAATCACCCCCAACTACCCCTTACAACCCCAAAATAAGCCCAATCACTTTAAAATTACAAAAAATTCTACAAACCATACCAAACTATGCCAAACTCACTTAAATTACTTCGGCTATTATAAATCACCCCCAACTACCCTTTGCCCCCCCTAACTCATCCCAATCACTTTAAAATTACAAAAAATGCTACAAACCATAGCAAACTATGCCTAACTCACCTAAATTACTTCGGCTAACATAAATCACCCCCAACAACCCCTTACTACCCCAAAATAAGCCCAATCACTTTAAAATTACAAAAAATGCTACAAACCATAGCAAACTATGCCAAACTCACTTAAATTACTTCGGCTATCATAAATCACCCCCAACTACCCCTTACCACCCCTAACTCATCCCAATCACTTTAAAATTACAAAAAATGCTACAAACCGTAGCAAACTATGCCAAACTCACCTAAATTACTTCGGCTAACATAAATCACCCCCAACAACCCCTTACTACCCCAAAATAAGCCCAATCACTTTAAAATTACAAAAAAATGCTACAAACCATAGCAAACTATGCCTAACTCACCTAAATTACTTCGGCTACCATAAATCACCCCCAACTACCCCTTACCACCCCAAAATAAGCCCAATCACTTTAAAATTACAAAAAATGCTACAAACCATAGCAAACTATGCCAAACTCACTTAAATTACTTTGGCTTCTATAAATCACCCCCAACAACCCCTTACTACCCCAAAAAAAGCCCAATCACTTTAAAATTACAAAAAAATTCTACAAACAGTAGCAAACTATGCCAAACTCCCCTAAATTACTTCGGCTACCATAAATCACCCCGAACTACCCCTTACCACCCCCAAAATAAACCCAATCACTTTAAAATTACAAAATATTCAACAAATTATAGCAAACTATGCCTAACTCACCTAAATTACTTCGGCTACCATAAATCACCCCCAACTACCCCTTACCATCCCAAAATAAGCCCAATCACTTTAAAATTACAAAAAATGCTACAAACCATAGCAAACTATGCCAAACTCACTTAAATTACTTTGGCTTCTATAAATCACCCCCAACAACCCCTTACTACCCCAAAAAAAGCCTAATCACTTTAAAATTACAAAATATTCAACAAATCATAGCAAACAATGCCTAACTCACCTAAATTACTTCGGCTACCATAAATCACCCCCAACTACCCCTTACCACCCCCAAATTAAGCCCAATCACTTTAAAATTACAAAAAAATGCTACAAACCATAGCAAACTATGCCTAACTCACCTAAATTACTTCGGCTATCATAAATCACCCCCAACAACCCCTTACTACCCCAAAATAAGCCCAATCACTTTAAAATTACAAAAAATGCTACAAACCATAGCAAACTATGCCTAACTCACCTAAATTACTTCGGCTACCATAAATCACCCCCAACTACCCCTTACCACCCCAAACTAAGCCCAATCACTTTAAAATTACAAAAAATGCTACAAACCATAGCAAACTATACCAAACTCACCTAAATTACTTCGGCTACCATAAATCACCTCCAACTACCACTTACCGCCCCAAAATTAGCCTAATTACTTTAAAATTACAAAAATGCTACAAAACATAGCAAGCTATGCCAAACTCACTTAAGTTACTTCGGCTACCATAAATTAATAATCGTTTTCAATCAAAATCTTCTATTTGGTTGTGTTATTTATAAATGCCTTATCGTATTAAATCATAAAATTTTAATAAATATCTGCACATAAAATATATTGTTCCGACTAATAGTCGTTATTCTGAATATTAAATATGCTGATACCTATTTTGATTCTCTTCCACCTTCCAATAAATATTTGTTCCAGTTGAGATGCAAACATAAAGGTATTTCTGAATTGCAACACGCTGACGGGGCAAGCCCTACCTTTTCAACATGCGTGCATTTGTATAAACAGCTCTATGGTTTTTAACTTTAAAGAGGTATAAAGGCGGTGTAAGCGCTAGAGTTTCGTAAAAATATCTGAAAAATTCGAAATTCTGCAATTGAATCAGAACTATCTTTGTGTTCGATAGTAAATTTATACTTGGAGTGGCACTGCCAACCCTGCCACCCCTGACGAAGCACCTGCTGACTACTCTCCTTCCAGGGAAACTTTATAAATCAACGTCAAAATAATTTAGGGCGCCTGAATGTGAAAATATCACTGTGTAATAAGTTCAGACTGACATGGAACACTTGAAATTTCGATATTTGTTTGTAATTCGTCACAGGTCCATGAAGGAATGCATGTTAACGTAAACAAGTGTTAGTTTGTCGGAGAGACCGAATAAGATTTTTAACATTCCTGTCAAAAAATTTATTTACTTTAGAATGTTAATTTCTTAAATTGATTTTGTGAAAATTATGACGGGCCATACGAGTACACCTGTGCGAGTATTATTTGGTACATACAAATTAATCTCTTTTGTTATCCAAATTGTTTTTATACGCACTAGGCACGTGCACCTCATATAATTGTGAAAATTGCTGCTTCAGCGTCTGGATCGCTGGTACTCAACGTCGCCAAGGTCAAGGCGACGCATCGGTATTCAAAGTTCTATCGATATTAAATAAATTATTTAAATATAATATTCCCGATTTGTTCTTGCCGTTAACCAAAACTCTCCCCAATCGATTTTCGAAAAATTTCCAGCGTCGGACCGGACTTCACTTATTTTCGTACGCTAATTTTTACGTTCAGTTAATGATAGCGGTGTATTTGTTCTTCACCAAACCTGCTCCGGCCGAAATCCGAAATTTTCACTGACATCATACGCTTAAGTATTGTATGCTTATACACGATTTATTTACACTATTTATTTTACGTACATTGCGTTCATTATTGTTCTGCATTATTTATAACTAAGATGGAGCAGTTTGAAAATCTAATAGTAAGCGGAGAACAAATACCACCACGTATAATTCCCGTGAAAAGTGATGGAAATAGTCTTTCTTACTATCTTTCCTATTGCATTTTTAATACCGGAAATAGAGCTCAAGAGCGAAGAATAACTTCGACTTTTTTTATACCTAATTCCTAAATACTTCGTTTTTATGGTGTAAAATTTTGTATTTATATATTTCAACATTGTCTTTAACGTTGTCAGAGAACTAAATGGGAATAATTTGGAATAATTTAGCTTCTATGTCAACTCTCCTTCTCTTGAAACTTTTGAAAACAACGACAAAATTCTTTAGGGCGCCTGGATTTGAAAATATAACTCTGTGTAATAAGTTTAGACTGACTAGAGTGAAAAGAAAGGAGCTTGCACCCAGAAACGAAATTAAATGGAACACTTGAAGTTGAAATATTTGTTTGTAATTCGTCACAAGTCCATGAGGGAATGCGTGTTAATGTAAACAAATGTGAGTTTATTGGAGAGGCCGAATAAGATTTTTACATTATTGAAGCAGCTGGAGCCTGCCACGTCAAGGGCAAGGTCAGAAACGTGAAAAGGCGATGCTCGATTTAGTTTGATTGAGTGTCTATGCAGAAATTCGCACATACCAAGCGTTGGATAAGCCTTTCTTATCGTTTCTTAGAATTCGAGAATTGCTGGTTCAGCGTGTGGAGCAGTACTCGATCGCGGTGTTTAATTTTAACACAACTACAATTGTGAAAATTGCTGCTCCAGCGTCGGAAACTGTTCGCAAAGTCGCCAAATTCGATGAGGCGACGCATCAGTGTTCGAAGGTCTACCGCTATCAAATAAAGTATTTTAATTTAACATTTGATCCTCGCGTTAAACAAATCTGCCCCCAATCAATTTTCGAAAAATTATCAGCATCGGACCGGACTCCACTTATATTTGTACGCAAATTTTTACGTTTAGTTAATGATAGTGGTGTATTTGTTTTTCACCAAATTTGCCCCGAAATTTTCACCGTTGTATGTACCAGATATCACTGACATTCATCCCAGTGGCGGTGTAAGCGCTAAATTTTCGTGAAAATATATGAAAAATTCATAATTCTGCAACTGAATTACAGAACTAATTTTGTGTTCGATAGTAAATTTATACTTGGAGTGGCACTGCCAACCCTACCACCCCTGACGAGCCCCACTGCTGACTACTTTCCTTCCAGAAAAATTTTTGAAATCAGCGGCAAAATAAATTTAGGGCACCTGGATGTAAAAATATCACTATGTAATAAGTTCAGACTGACAAGAGTGAAAAAAACCGCTTGCATTCAGAAACGAAATCAAATGGAACACTTGGAATTTAGATATTTGTTTGTAATTCGTCACAGGTCCATGAAGGCATGCATGTTAATGTAAACAAGTGTTAGTTTGTCGGAGAGGCCGAATAAGATTTTTACACCCACCACATTCCCGTCAAAATATTTATTTACTTTAGTATGTTAATTCATTTTGTGCAAATTATGACGGGCCAGTCGAGTACATCTGCGCGAGTATTATTTGGTAATCCAAATTCTTTTAATACGCACTAGGCACGTGCACCTAATATAATTGTTAAAATTGCTGCTTCAGCGTCTGGAACGCTGGTACTCAACGTCGCCAAGGTCGAGGCGACGCATCAATATTCGAAGTTCTATCGCTATTAAATAAATTTTTTTAATATAATATTCCCGATTTGTTCTTGACGTTAAGTAAATATCTCCCCAATCGATTTTCGAAAAATTACCATCGTCGTACCGGACTCCACTTATATACCGTACGCTAATTTTTACGTTCATTTAATGATAGTGGTGTATTTGATCTTCACCAAACCTGCTCCGGCCAAAATCCGAAATTTGCAGTTTTACCGGATTTCACTGACATCATAAGTAATGTGTGCTTATACACGATTTACACTATTTATTTTATGTACATTGTGTTCATTATTGTTCTGCATTATTTATAACTAAGATGGAGGAATAGTAAGCGGGGTACAAATACCACCACGTATAATTCCTCTGAAAAGTGATGGAAATAGTCTTTTTTACTATCTTTCCTATTGCATTTTATTACCGAAAATAAAGCTCAAGAGGTTCGCACTATAATTGTTCATTTTAAAATTACCAAATCTATATATATAAAGCGAAGTGTCCTCACTGACACACTCATTCATCTACACACTGATTCATAATCAACCCACAGCCCAAACCGTGAGGGCTGGAGACTTGAAATTTTAGACACGGGTGTATCATGTGCCGAAAGTGAACACTAAGAAGGGATTTTGCGAAATTCGGCCCGGTTCCTTTGTAATTCAATAAAAACCGGCTAAAATAAACAAAAAATTATCGGATCGCGGAGACCGTGTTTATGTTAGAAGCACGTATCTAGCCAAAACAACTTCGACGACGGGCGACCTGTTTACATTAAAAGCACTTATTTAACCTAAACAATTTCAACGTCGAGTTTCTGCTTTTGTGATCAAATTTTTACCGTACCTAGCGAGGCCGCGGATATTTTTATTATAATCTTGATTTCAATTATAATGTCGATCCGTGACTCAATTAAAAATTACAAAACCACTGCAAATTTAATCCGTCTACATTAAACATCCTCAAATATCTCTTACAATTGCAAACTGACATAAATTAGATCCGCCGTTATCTTAAATCAGCCCTTACCACCCTTTAGCAACCCCAAGTAACCCCAATCACTTTAAAATAAAACAAAATGACACAAATCATAGCAAACTATGCCTAACTCACCTAAATTACTTCGGCTACCATAAATCACCCCCAACTACCCCTTACCACCCCAAAATAAACCCAATTACTTTAAAATTACAAAAAATTATACAAACCATAGCAAACTATGTCAAACTCACCTAAATTACTTCGGCTACCATAAATCACCCCCAACTACCCCTTACAACCCCAAAATAAGCCCAATCACTTTAAAATTACAAAAAATGTTACAAGCCATATCAAACTATGCCAAACTCATCTAAATTACGTCGGCTACCATAAATCACCCCAACTACCCCTTACCACCCCAAACTAAACCCAATCACTTTAAAATTACAAAAAATGATACAAACCATAGCAAACTATGACAAACACACCCAAATTACTTTGGCTAAAATAAATCACCTCCAACTACCCCTTACCCCCCAAAATAAGCCCAATCACTTTAAAATTACAAAAAATGCTACAAACCATAGCAAACTATTCCAAAGTCACCTAAATTACTTCGGCTATCATAAATCATCCCCAACTACCCCTTACCATCCCAAACTCAGCCCAATCACTTTAAAATTACAAAAAATGTTACAAGCAATATCAAACTATGCCAAACTCATCTAAATTACTTCGGCTACCATAAATCACCCCCAACTACCCCTTACCACCCCAAACTAAGCCCAATCACTTTAAAATAACGAAAAATGATACAAACCATAGCAAACTATGCCAAACTCACCCAAATTACTTCGGCTACCATAAATCACCCCCAACTACCCCCTACCACCCCAAAATAAGCCCAATCACTTTAAAATTACAAAAAATTCTACAAACCGTAGCAAACTATGCCAAACTCCCATAAATTACTTCGGCTACCATAAATCACCCCCAACTACCCCTTACAACCCCAAAATAAGACCAATTACTTTAAAATTACAAAAAATGCTACAAACCATAGCAAGCTGTGCCAAACTCACTTAAATTATTTCGGTTACCATAAATCACCCCCAACTACCCCTTACCAACCACAAACTAAACCCAATCATTTTAAAATTACAAAAAATGCTGCAAACCATAGCAAACTATGCCAAACTCACTTAAATTACTTCGGCTATCATAAATCACACCCAACTCCCCTTACCACCCCAAAATAAGCCCAATTACTTTAAAATTACAAAAAATTCTACAAACCGTAGCAAACTATGCCAAACTCCCATAAATTACTTCGGCTACCATAAATCACCCCCAACTACCCCTTACAACCCCAAAATAAGACCAATTACTTTAAAATTACAAAAAATGCTACAAACCATAGCAAACTATTCCAAACTCACCTAAATTACTTCGGCTCCCATAAATCACCCCCAACTACCCCTTACCACCCCAAAATAAGCCCAATCACTTTAAAATTACAAAAAATGCTACAAACCATAACAAACTATTCCAAAGTCACCTAAATTACTTCGGCTTTCATAAATCATCCCCAACTACCCCTTACCACCCCAAAATAAGCCCAATCACTTTAAAATTACTAAATATTCTACAAACCATAGCAAACTATGCCTAACTCACCTAAATTACTTCGGCTACCATAAATCACCCCCAACTACCCCCTACCACCCCAAAATATGCCCAATCACTTTAAAATTACAAAAAATTCTACAAACCATAACAAACTATGCCAAACTCCCCTAAATTACTTCGGCAACCATAAATCACCCCCAACTACCTCTTACAACCCCAAAATAAGACCAATCACTTTAAAATTACAAAAAATGCTACATACTATAGCAAACTATGCCAAACTCACTTAAATTACTTCGGCTACCATAAATCACCCCCAACTACCCCTTACCAACCACAAACTAAACCCAATCACTTTAAAATTACAAAAAATGCTACAAACCATAGCAAACTATGTCAAACTCACCTAAATTACTTCGGCTACCATAAATCACCCCCAACTACCCCTTACAACCCCAAAATAAGCCCAATCACTTTAAAATTACAAAAAATGTTACAAGCCATATCAAACTATGCCAAACTCATCTAAATTACTTCGGCTTCCATAAATCACCCCCAACTACAACTTACCACCCCAAAATAGGCTCAATCACTTTGAAATTACAAAAAAAATCTACAAACCGTAGCAAACTATGCCAAACTCCCCTAAATTACTTCGGCTACCATAAATCGCCCCGAACTACCCCTTACAACCCCAAAATAAGCCCAATCACTTTAAAATTACAAAATATTCTACAAATAATAGCAAACTATGCCTAACTCACCTAAATTACTTCGGCTACTATAAATCACCCCCAACTACCCCTTACCACCCCAAAATAAGCCCAATCACTTTAAAATTACAAAAAATGCTACAAACCATAGCCAACTATGCCAAACTCACTTAAATTACTTCGGCTACCATAAATCACCCCCAACTACCCCTTACCAACCACAAACTAAGCCCAATCACTTCAAAATTACAAAAAATGGTACAAACCATAGCAAACTATGCCAAACTCACTTAAAGTACTTCGGCTACCATAAATCACCCCCAACTACCCCTTACCAACCACAAACTAAACCCAATCACTTTAAAATTACAAAAAATGCTGCAAACCATAGCAAACTATGCCAAACTCACTTAAATTACTTCGGCTATCATAAATCACCCCCAACTACCCCTTACCACCCCAAAATAAGCCCAATTACTTTAAAATTACAAAAAATTATACAAACCATAGCAAACTATGTCAAACTCACCTAAATTACTTCGGCTACCATAAATCACCCCCAACTACCCCTTACCACCCCAAAATATGCCCAATCACTTTAAAATTACAGAAAATGTTACAAACCATAGCAAACTATGTCAAACTCACTTAAATTACTTCTGCTACCATAAATCACCCCCAACTACCCCTTACCACCCTAAAATAAGCCCAATCGCTTTAAAATTACAAAAAATGCTACAAACCATAGCAAACCATGTCAAACTCACCTAAATGACTTCGGCTACCATAAATCACCCCCAACTACCCCTTACCAACCCAAAATAAGCCCAATTACTTTAAAATTACAAAAATTATACAAACCATAGCAAACTATGTCAAACTCACCTAAATTACTTCGGCTACCATAAATCACCCCCAACTACCCCTTACCACCCCAAAATAAGCCCAATTACTTTAAAATTACAAAAATTATACAAGCCATAGCAAACTATGTCAAACTTACCTAAATTACTTCGGCTACCATAAATCACCCCCAACTACCTCTTACCGCCCCAAAATTAGCCTAATCACTTTAAAATTACAAAAAATGCTACAAAACATAGCAAGCTATGCCAAACTCACTTAAATTACTTCGGCTACCATAAATTAATAATAATTTTCAATCAAAATCTTCTATTTAGTTGTGTCATTTATAAATGCCTTATCGTATTAAATCATAAAATATTAATAAATATCTGCACATAAAATATATTGTTTCGACTAATAGACGTTATTCTGCATATTAAATATGCTGATATCTATTTTGATTCTCTTCCACCTTCCAATAAATATTTGTTTCAGTTGAGATGCAAACATAAACGTATTTCTGAATTGCAACACGCTGACGGGGCAAGCCCTACCTTTTCAACATGCGTGCATTTGTATAAACAGCTCTATGGTTTTTAACTTTAAAGAGGTATAAAGGCGGTGTAAGCGCTAGATTTTCGTAAAAATATCTGAAAAATTCGAAATTCTGCAATAGAATTACAGAACTATCTTTGTGTTCGATAGTAAATTTATACTTGGAGTGGTTTCCCTTCCAGGGAAACTTTACAAATCAACGGCAAAATAATTTTTGGGCGCCTGAATGTGAAAATATCACTGTGTAATAAGTTCAGACTGACATGGAACACTTGAAATTTCGATATTTGTTTGTAATTCGTCACAGGTCCATGAAGGAATGCATGTTAATGTAAACAAGTGTTAGTTTGTTGGAGAGACCGAATAAGATTTTTAACTTTCCCGTGAAAATATTTATTTACTTTAGAATGTTAATTTTTTAAATTCATTTCTTGAAAATTATGACGGGCCATACGAGTACACCTGTGCGAGTATTATTTGAAACTTTGGAAACGACAAAACAACGACAAAATTCTTTAGGGCGCCTGGATTTGAAAATATAACTCTTTGTAATAAGTTTAGACTGACTAGAGTGAAAAGAAAGGAGCTTGCACCCAGAAACGAAATTAAATGGAACACTTGAAGTTGCAATATTTGTTTGTAATTCGCCACAAGTCCATGAAGGAATGCGTGTTAATGTAAACAAATGTGAGTTTATTGGAGAGGCCGAATAAGATTTTTACATTATTGAAGCAGCTGGAGCCTGCCACGTCAAGGGCAAGGTCACAAACGTGAAAAAGCGATGCTCGATTTAGTTTGATTGAGTATCTATGCAGAAATTCGCACATACCAAGCGTTGGTTAAGCCTTTCTTATCGTTTCTTAGAATTCGAGAATTGCTGATTCAGCGTGTGGAGCAGTACTCGATCGCGGTGTTTAATTTTAACACAACTACAATTGTGAAAATTGCTGCTCCAGCGTCGGAAACTGTTCGCAAAATCGCCAAATTCGATGAGGCGCCGCATCAGTGTTCGAAGGTCTACCGCTATCAAATAAAGTATTTTAATTTAACATTTGATCCTCGCGTTAACCAAATCTGCCCCCAATCAATTTTCGAAAAATTACCAGCGTCGAACCGGACTCCACTTATATTTGTACGCTAATTTTTATTTTCAGTTAATGGTAGTGGTGTATTTGTTTTTCACCAAATTTGCCCCGGCTGAAATCCGAAATTTTCACCGTTGTATGTACCAGAGGTCATTCATACCCTTAATAATTATGTGCTTATACACGTTTTACACTATTTATTTTACGTACACTGTGTTTATTATTGCTTTACATCATTTATAACTAAGATGGAGAAGTTTGAAAATCTAGCGATGTACAAATACCACACCGTATTATGAAAGGTGATGGAAATTGTCTTTTTTTATATCTATGGTATTGGTATTGATATTTTAGTACTGGAACGGAAGCTCAAGAGAGTGTTAATGTAAACAGGTGTGAGTCCGTCAGAGAGACCGAATAAGATTTTTACATCCACCATATTCCCGTCAAAATATTTATTTATTTTAGAATGTTAATTTTGCCGTTAACAAAATTTGTTCCCAATCACCATCGTCGTACCGGACGACCGTTCAGTTAATGATAATGGTGTATTTATTTTTCACCAAATCTGCCTCGGCTGAAATCCAAAATTTACAGCGTTGCACCAGACATTACTGACATTGATACGCGTTTTACACTGTTTATTTTACGTAAATACATTGTGTTCATTATTGCTTTACATCATTTATAACTAAGATGGACAAGTTTGAAAATCTAGCGATGCACAAATACCATAAAATACCACATTTTACCACATACCAAAATTTTAATACTGGAAAGGGAGCTCAAAAGGTTCGCACTTTAATTGTCCAACCAGTTAGGGCCAGGTTTTAATAATTTTTGTGCAGTTCAGAAGGAGATAAGTGTTTGTTTATTCCGGAGATAAGTCAAAATCATTTACATACTGTTCTGTTTGTGAGTTGACTGCAGCAAGAGGAATCGTTCCATTGTGTTTTCAATTTTATCATAACATGATCAGCTAATTTGTAAACTTCGATTTCCCCCGAAAATTATATAAAGTTAATTTCGATTTCCTGGAATCGCTTATAGAACAACTGCCTAAAGAGTCTATTCAAAATTTTTCATCTCAGATATCAACCAAGGTATCCTATTTGTCCAAATCATATTGAAGTACCCGGTCCTGGCAACGCAGGTTAATTTCAGCATATTTGTTTATTTTGTGATTGGAAAAGTAGAGCATTCCTGTTTAATTGTATTATAATGTCGATTAGTCAACATCACCACTTTAGTCAACACTGAGTTTATTTAATCTACGTCCGGGCAACGCCGGGTACATTCAGCTAGTAATCTATATATATAAAGCGAAGTGTCCTCACTGACACACTCATTCACTCATTCATCTACACACTGATTCATAATCAACCCACAGCCCAAACCGTGAGGGCTGGAGACTTGAAATTTTAGACACGGGTGTATCATGTGCCGAAACTGAACACTAAGAAGGGATTTTGCGAAATTCGGCCCGGTTCCTTTGTAATTCAATAAAAACCGGCTAAAATAAACAAAAAATGATCCGATCGCGGAGACCGTGTTTATGTTAGAAGCACGTATCTAGCCAAAACAACTTCGACGACGGGCGACCGGTTTACATTAAAAGCACTTATTTAACCTAAACAATTGCAACGTCGAGTTTCTGCTTTCGTGATCATACTTTTGCCGTACTTAGCGAGGCCGCAGATATTTCAATTATAATTTTGATTTCAATTATAATGTCGATCCGTGACTCAATTAAAAATTACCAAACCACTCCAAATTTAATCCGTCAACATTAAACATCCTCAAATATCTCTTACCACTGCAAACTTTACCAAATCAACCCCAAAAAATTCCCGAACTATGCCAAACTGACATAAACTAGATCCGTTATTTTAAATCATCCCTTACCACCCCTTAGCAACCCCAAGTAACTCCAATCAGTTTAAAATAAAACAAAATGACACAAACCATAGCAGACTATTTCGAACTCACACATATTATTTCGTCTACCAAAAATCACCCCCAACTACCCCTTACCACCCCAAAATAAGCCCAATCACTTTAAAATTACAAAAAAATTCTACAAACCGTAGCAAACTATGCCCAACTCACTTAAATTACTTCGGCTACCATAAATCACCCCCAACTACCCCTTACAACCCCAAAATAAGACCAATCACTTTAAAATTACAAAAAATGCTACAAACCATAGCAAACTATGCCAAACTCACTTAAATTACTTCGGCTATCATAAATCACCCCCAACTACCTCTTACCACCCCAAAATAAGCTTAATTACTTTAAAATTACAAAAAATTATACAAACCATAGCAAACTATGTCAAACTCACCTAAATTACTTCGGCTACCATAAATCACCCCCAACTACCCCTTACAACCCCAAAATAAGCCCAATCATTTTAAAATTACAAAAAATGTTACAAGCCATATCAAACTATGCCAAACTCATCTAAATTACTTCGGCTTCCATAAATCACCCCCAACTACCCCTTTACCACCCCAAAATAGGCTCAATCACTTTAAAATTACAAAAAAATTCTACAAACCGTAGCAAACTATGCCAAACTCCCCTAAATTACTTCGGCTACCATAAATCACCCCGAACTACCCCTTAGAACCCCAAAATAAGCCCAATCACTTTAAAATTACAAAATATTCTACAAACCATAGCAAACTATCTCAAACTCACCTGAATTACTTCGGCTACCATAAATCACCCCCAACTACCCCTTACCACCCCAAACTAAGCCCAATCACTTTAAAATTACAAAAAATGTTACAAACCATAGCAAACTATGCCAAACTCACTTAAATTACGTCGGCTATCATAAATCACCCCCAACTACCCCTTACCACCCCAAAATAAGCCCAATTACTTTAAAATTACAAAAAATTATACAAACCATAGCAAACTATGTCAAACTCACCTAAATTACTTCGGCTACCATAAATCACCCCCAACTACCCCTTACAACCCCAAAATTAGCCCAATCACTATAAAATTACGAAAAATGCTACAAACCATAGCAAACTATCTCAAACTCACCTGAATTACTTCGGCTACCATAAATCACCCCCAACTACCCCTTACCACCCCAAACTAAGCCCAATCACTTTAAAATTACAAAAAATGTTACAAACCATAGCAAACTATGCCAAACTCACTTAAATTACTTCGGCTATCGTAAATCACCCCCAACTTCCCCTTACCACCCCAAAATAAGCCCAATTACTTTAAAATTACAAACAAATATACAAACCATAGCTAACTATGTCAAACTCACTTAAATTACCTCGGATACCATAAATCACCCCCAACTACCCCTTACAACCCCAAAATAAGACCAATTACTTTAAAATTACAAAAAATACTACAAACCATAGCAAACTATGCCAAACTCACTTAAATTACTTCGGCTACCATAAATCACCCCCAACTACCCTTTACCTCCCCAAACTAAGCCCAATCACTTTAAAATTACAAAAAATGCTACAAACCATAGCAAACTATTCCAAACTCACCTAAATTACTTCGGCTACCATAAGTCACCCCCAACTACCCCTTACCTCCCCAAAATAAGCCCAATCACTTTAAATTTACAAAAAATGTTACATACACAGCAAACTATGTCAAACTCACTTAAAATACTTCGGCTACCATAAATCACCACCAACTACCCCTTACCACCCCAAAATAAGCCCAATCACTTTAAAATTACGAAAAATGCTACAAACCATAGCAAACTATTCCAAACTCACCTAAATTACTTCGGCTACCATAAATCACCCCCAACTACCCCTTACCGCCCCAAAATAAGCCCAATTACTTTAAAATTACAAAAATTATACAAACCATAGCAAACTATGTCAAACTCACCTAAATTACTTCGGCTACCATAAATCACCTCCAACTACCCCTTACCGCCCCAAAATTAGCCTAATCACTTTAAAATTACAGAAAATGCTAAAAACCATAGCAAACCATGTCAAATTCACCTAAATGACTTCGGCTTCCATAAATCGCCCCTAACTACACCTTAACACCCCAAAATAAGCCCAATTACTTTAAAATTACAAAAATTATACAAACCATAGCAAACTATGTCAAACTCACCTAAATTACTTCGGCTACCATAAATCACCCCCAACTACTCCTTACCACCCCAAAATAAGCCCAATCACTTTAAATTTACAAAAAATGTTACATACCACAGCAAACTATGTCAAACTCACCTAAATTACTTCGGCTACCATAAATCACCTCCAACTACCCCTTACCGCCTCAAAATTAGCCTAATCACTTTAAAATTACAAAAAATGCTATAAAACATAGCAAGCTATGCCAAACTCACTTAAATTACTTCGACTACCATAAATTAAAAATCATTTTCAATCAACATCTTTTATTTGATTGTCTCATTTATAAATGCCTTATCGTATTAAATCATAAAATATTAATAAATATCTGCACATAAAATATATTGTTTCGATTAATAGACGTTATTCTGAATATTAAATATGCTGATACCTATTTTGATTCTGTTCCACCTTCCAATAAATATTTGTGCCTGTTGAGATGCAAACATAAACGTATTTCTGAATTGCAACACGCTGACGGGGCAAGCCCTACATTTTCAACATGCGTGCATTTGTATAAACAGTTCTATGGTTTTTAACTTTAAAGAGGTATAAAGGCGGTGTAAGCGCTAGATTTTCGTAAAATTATCTGAAAAATTCGAAATTCTGCAATTGAATTACAGAACTATCTTTGTGTTCGATAGTAAATTTATACTTGGAGTGGCACTGCCAACCCTGCCACCCCTGACGAGGCCCCTGCTGACTACTCTCCTTCCAGGGAAACTTTATAAATCAACGGTAACATAATTTAGGGCGCCTGAATGTGAAAATATCACAGTGTAATAAGTTCAGACTGACATGGAACACTTGAAATTTCGATATTTGTTTGTAATTCGTCACAGGTCCATGAAGGAATGCATGTTAATGTAAACAAGTTGTTGGAGTTTGTTGGAGAAACCGAATAAGATTTTTAACATTCCCGTCAAAATATTTATTTACTTTAGAATGTTAATTTTTTAAATTCATTTCGTGAAAATTATGACGGGCCATACGAGTACACCTGTGCGAGTATTATTTGGTACATACAAATTAATCTCTTTTGTTATCCAAATTGTTTTCATACGCACTAGGCACGTGCACCTCATATAATTGTGAAAATTGCTGCTTCAGCGTCTGGAACGCTGGTACTCAACGTCGCCAAGGTCGAGGCGACGCATCAGAATTCGAAGTTCTATCGCTATTACATAAATTATTTAAATATAATATTCCCGATTTGTTCTTGCCGTTAACCAAAACTCTTCCCAATCGATTTTCGAAAAATTTCCAGCGTCGGACCGGACTTCTCTTATTTTCGTACGCTAATTTTTAGGTTCAGTTAATGATAGTGGTGTATTTGTTCTTCACCAAACCTGCTCCGACCGAAATCCGAAATTTTCACTGACATCATATGCTTATACACGATTTACACTATTTATTTTACGTACATTGCGTTCATTATTGTTCTGCATTATTTATAACTAAGATGGAGCAGTTTGAAAATCTAATAGTAAGCGGAGAACAAATACCACCACGTATAATTCCCGTGAAAAGTGATGGAAATAGTCTTTCTTACTATCTTTCCTATTGCATTTTTAATACCGGAAATAGAGCTCAAGAGCGAAGAATAACTTCGACTTTTTTTATACATAATTCCTAAATACTTCGTATCGATATATTTCAACATTGTCTTTAACGTTGTCAGAGAACTAAATGGGAATAATTCGGAATAATTTAGCTTCTATGTCAACTCTCCTTCTCTTGAAACTTTGGAAAACAACGACAAAATTCTTTAGGGCGCCTGGATTTGAAAATATAACTGTGTAATTAGTTTAGACTGACTAGAGTGAAATGAAAGGAGCTTGCACACAGAAACGAAATTAAATGGAACACTTGAAGTTGCAATATTTGTTTGTAATTCGTCACAAGTCCATGAGGGAATGCGTGTTAATGTAAATAAATGTGAGTTTATTGGAGAGGCCGAATAAGATTTTTACATTATTGAAGCAGCTGGAGCCTGACACGTCAAGGGCAAGGTCACAAACGTGAAAAGGCGATACTCGATTTAGTTTGATTGAGTATCTATGCAGAAATTCGCACATACCAAGCGTTGGATAAGCCTTTCTTATCGTTTCTTAGAATTCGAGAATTGCTGGTTCAGCGTGTGGAGCACTACTCGATGGCGGTGTTTAATTTTGACACAACTACAATTATAAAAATTGCTGCTCCAGCGTCGGAAACTGTTCGCAAAGTCGCCAAATTCGATGAGGCGACGCATCAATGTTCGAAGGTCTACTGCTATCAAATAAAGTATTTTAATTTAACATCAAATGTTAACCAAATCTGCCCCCAATCAATTTTCGAAAAATTACCAGCGTCGAACCGGACTCCACTTATATTTATTTGTACGCTAATTTTTACGTTCAGTTAATGGTAGTGGTGTATTTGTTTTTCACCAAATTTGCCCCGGCTGAAATCCGAAATTTTCACCTTTGTATGTAACCAGACATCACTGACATTCATTCCCTTAATAATTATGTGCTTATACACGTTTTACACTATTTATTTTACGTACAATGTGTTCATTATTGCTTTACATCATTTATAACTAAGATGGAGAAGTTTGAAAATCTAGCGATGTACAATTACCACACCGTATTATGAAAGGTGATGGAAATTGTCTTTTTTAATATCTATGGTATTGGTATTGATATTTTAATACTGGAACGGGAGCTCAAGAAATTCGCACTTTAATTGTTCAACAAGTTTGTGTTAATGTAAACAAGTGTGAGTCCGTCGGAGAAGCCGAATAAGATTTTTACATCCACCATATTCCCGTCAAAATATTTATTTATTTTATATAGAATGTTAATTTTGCCGTTAACCAAATTTGCTCCCAATCACCATCGTTGTACCGGACCGTTCAGTTAATGATAATGGTGTTTTTATTTTTAACCAAATCTGCCTCGGCTGAAATCCAAAATTTACAGCGTTGGATCAGACTTTACTGACATTGATACGCGTTTTACACTATTTATTTTACGTAAATACATTGTGTTCATTATTGCTTTACATCATTTATAACTAAGATGGACAAGTTTGAAAATCTAGCGATGCACAAATACCACCAAATACCACATTTTACCACATACCAAAATTTTAATACTGGAAAGGGAGCTCAAAAGGTTCGCACTGTAATTGTCCAACCAGTTGCGGCCAGGTTTTAATAATTTTTGTGCAGTTTAGAAGAAGATAATTATGCTGAAGTGTTTGTTTATTCTCAAAATCATCTACATACTGTTCTGTTTGTGAGTTGACTGCAGCAAAAGGAATGGTTCCATTGTGTTTTCAATTTTATCATAACATGATCAGCTAATTTGTAAACTTCGATTTCCCCGAAAATTATCTAAAGTTAATTTCGATTTCCTGGAATCGCTTATAGAACAACTGCGTCTTTGCCTAAAGATTTTTCATCTCAGATATCAACCAAGGTATCCTCTTTGTCCAAATCATATTGAAGTACCCGGTCCTGACAACGAAGGTTAATTTCAACAAATTTGTTTATTTTGTGATTGGATAAGTAGAGGATTCCTGTTTAATTGTATTATAATGTCGATTAGTCAACATCACCACTTTAGTCAACACTGCGTTTATTTAATCTACGTCCGGGTAACGCCGGGTACATTCAGCTAGATGTATTATAATGTCGATTAGTCTACATCACAAATACACCACTTTTGTCAACACTGCGTTTATTTAATCTACGTCCGGGCAACGCCGGGTACATTCAGCTAGTTTTCTGAATATTTTAACTGAATACGTTAAACACCCCTAAACATAATGTACCATTCCAAACTACTCTCAAAAATCATACACTTGCCATTCCAAACTACCCCACATCAACTTAAAATGTAAAAAAATTACGAATTACAAGCAAACTACGCTAAACTCGCATAAATTACTTCGACTTCCGCTATATCACCCCAACCACTTCTTACCAAGCCAAACTAAACCCAATCACATTAAAATTACCAAAAGTTTCGTTTAATCCGCCAAAGCTAAACCCCGCCAACCATCAATAACCATTCAAAACAATCCCCAAAAAATACCTTATCATCCGAAACTACACCAAATACATCGTTTTTATGGTGTGAAGTTATGTATTTATATATTTCAACATTCTTCGACGACATTCTTTAACGTTGTTAGAGAACTAAATGGGAATAATTTGGAATAGTTCAGCTTCTCTGTCAACTCTCCTTCTCTTGAAGAGTGAAAAAGAGTGAAAAAAAAGGAGCTTGCACCCAGAAACGAAATTATCGTCATTTTCCAAATCATATTGAAGTACCCGGTCCTGGCAATGCAGGTTAATTTCAGCAAATTTGTTTATTTTGTGATTGGAAAAGTAGAGCATTCCTGTTTAATTGTGTTATAATGTCGATTAGTCTACATCACAAATACACCACTTTTGTCAACACTACGTTTATTTAATCTACGTCCGGGCAACGCCGGGTACATTCAGCTAGTCTATATATATAAAGCGAAGTGTCCTCACTGACACACTCATCTACTCATCTACACATTCACGCACTGATTCACCGACAACCTACAGCCCAAACCGGGAGGGCTGGGGACTTGAAATTTTAGACACGGGTCTATCAAGGGCCGAGAATGAACGCTAATATGGAGATTTTGCAAAATTCGGTCCGGTTCCTTTGTATTTAAATAAAAACCGAATAAAAACCGGTTAAAATAAGCAAAAAATGATCGGCTCGCGGAGACCGGGATTTTTTTAGAAGCACGTGTCTAGCCAAAACAACTTCGACGTCGGGCGACCGGTTTACACTTTCACTTTCTGCTTTCCTGATCATACTTTTGCCGTACCTAGCGAGGCGCAGATATTTCAATTATAATTTTGATTTCAATTATAATGTCGATCCGTGACTCATTTAAAAATTACCAAACCACTCCAAATTTAATCCGTCTACATTAAACATCCTCAAATATCTCTTACCATTGCAAACTTCACCAAAGCAACCCCAAAAAATTCCCGAAATATGCCAAACTGACATAAATTAGATCCGTTATCTTAAATCATCCCTTACCACCCCTTAGCAACCCCAAGTAACTCCAATCACTTTAAAATAAAACAAAATGCCACAAACCATAGCAAACTATGCCAAACTCACCCAAATTACTTCGGCTACCATAAATCACCCCCAACTACCCCTTACCTCCCCAAACTAAGCCCAATCACTTTTAAATTACAAAAAATGCTACAAACCATAGCAAACTATGTCAAACTCACTTAAATTACTTCGGCTACCATAAATCACCCCCAACTACCCCTTACCACCCTAAACTAAGCCAAATCACTTTAAAATTACAAAAAATGCTACAAACCATAGCAAACTATGTCAAACTCACTTAAATTACTTCGGCTACCATAAATCACCCCCAACTACCCCTTACCACCCCAAACTAAGCCAAATCACTTTAAAATTACAAAAAATGCTACAAACCATAGCAAACTATGTCAAACTCACTTAAATTACTTCGGCTACCATAAATCACCCCCAACTACCCCTTACCACCCCAAACTAAGCCAAATCATTTTAAAATTACAAAAACTGATACAAATCATAGCAAACTATGCAACACTCATCTAAATTACTTCGGCTACCATAGATCACCCCCAACTACCCCTTACCACCCCAAACAAAGCCCAATCACTTTAAAATTACAAAAAATGCTACAAACCATAGCAAACTATGTCAAACTCACCTAAATTACTTTGGCTACCATAAATCACCCCCAACTACCCCTTACCACCCCAAACTAAGCCCAATCACTTTTAAATTACAAAAAATGCTACAAACCATAGCAAACTATGTCCAACTCACTTAAATTACTTCGGCTACCATAAATCACCCCCAACTACCCCTTACCACCCCAAACTAAGCCAAATCATTTTAAAATTACAAAAAATGATACAAATCATAGCAAACTATGCCAAACTCACCCAAATTACTTGGGCTACCATAAATCACCCCCAACTACCCCTTACCGCCCCAAACTAAGCCAAATCACTTTAAAATTACAAAAAATGCTAAAAACCATAGCAAGCTATGCCAAACTTAACTAAATTACTTCGGCTACCATAAATAAACCCCAACTACCCCTTACTACCCCAAAATAGGCCCAATCACTTTAAAATTACAAAAAATGCTACAAACCATAGCAAGCTATGTCAAACTCACCTAAATTACTGCGGCTACCATAAATCACCCCCAACTACCCCTTACCACCCCAAACTAAGCCAAATCATTTTAAAATTACAAAAAATGATACAAATCATAGCAAACTATGCCAAACTCACCCAAATTACTTGGGCTACCATAAATCACCCCCAACCACCCCTTACCGCCCCAAACTAAGCCAAATCACTTTAAAATTACAAAAAATGCTACAAATCATAGCAAACTATGTCAAACTCACTTAAATTACTTCGGCTACCATAAATCACTCCCAACTACCCCTTACCACTCCAAAATAAGCCCAATCACTTTAAAATTACAAAAAATGCTAAAAACCATAGCAAGCTATGCCAAACTCAACTAAATTACTTCGGCTACCATAAATAAACCCCAACTACCCCTTACTACCCCAAAATAGGCCCAATCACTTTAAAATTACAAAAAATGCTACAAACCATAGCAAGCTATGTCAAACTCACCTAAATTACTTAGCTCTATGGTTTTTAACTTTAAAGCGGTATAAACGCGGCATAAGCGCTAGATTTTCGTAAAAATATCTGAAAAATTCGAAATTCTGCAATTGAATTACAGAACTATTGTTGTGTTCGATAGTAAATTTATATTTGGAGTGGCACTGCCAACCCTGCCACCCCTAACGAGCCCCTTGCTGAGTACTCTCCTTCCAGGGAAACTTTTGAAATCAACGACAAAATAATTTAGGGCGCCTGAATGTGAAAATATCACTGTGTAATAAGTTCAGACTGACGTGAAACACTTGAAATTTCGATATTCGTTTGAAATTCGTCTTAGGTCCATTAAAGAATGCATGTTAATGTAAACAAGTGTTAGTTTGTCGGAGAGGCCGAATAAGATTTTTAACATTCCCGTCAAAATATTTATTTACTTTAGAATGTTAATTTCTTAAATTCATTTCGTGAAAATTTTGACGGGCCATACGAATACACCTGTGCGAGTATTATTTGGTACATACAAATTAATCTCTTTTGTTATCCAAATTGTTTTTATACGCACTAGGCGCGTGCACCTCATATAATTGTGAAAATTGCTGCTTCAGCGTCTGGAACGCTGGTACTCAACGTCGCCAAGGTCGAGGCGACGCATCGGTATTCGAAGTTCTATCGCTATTAAATAAATTATTTTTATATAATACTAGCTGAATGTACCCGGCGTTGCCCGGACGTAGATTAAATAAACGCAGTGTTGACAAAAGTGGTGTATTTGTGATGTAGACTAATCGACATTATAATACAATTAAACAGGAATGCTCTACTTTTCCAATCACAAAATAAAAAAAATTTGCTGAAATTAACCTGCATTGCCAGGACCGGGTACTTCAATATGATTTGGAAAATGACGATAATTTCGTTTCTGGGTGCAAGCTCCTTTTTTTTCACTCTTTTTCACTCTTCAAGAGAAGGATAGTTGACAGAGAAGCTGAACTATTCCAAATTATTCCCATTTAGTTCTTTAACAACGTTAAAGAATGTCGTCGAAGAATGTTGAAATATATAAATAATTAATTTCACACCATAAAAACGATGTATTTGGTGTAGTTTCGGATGATAAGGTTTTTTTTGGGGATTGTTTTGAATGGTTATTGATGGTTGGCGGGGTTTAGCTTTGGCGGATTAAACGAAACTTTTGGTAATTTTAATGCGATTGGGTTTAGTTTGGCTTGGTAAGAAGTGGTTGGGGTGATATAGCGGAAGTCGAAGTAATTTATGCGAGTTTAGCGTAGTTTGCTTGGAATTCGATTTTTTTTTTAATTTTAGGTTGATCTGGGGTAGTTTTGAATGGTAAGTGTATGATTTTTGGGGGTAGTTTGGAATGGTACATTATGTTTAGGGGTGTTTAACGTATTCAAGTAAAATTTACACATAATTTGGTAATTTTAAAATGAACAATTAAAGTGCGAACCTCTTAAGCTCTATTTCCGGTATTAAAAATGCAATAGGAAAGATAGTAAAAAAGACAATTTCCATCACTTTTCAGGGGAATTATATGTGGTGGTCTTTGTACCCCGCTTACTATTAGATTTTCAAACTGCTCGATCTTAGTTATAAATAATGCAGAACAATAATGAACACAATGTACATAAAATAAATAGTGTAAATCGTGTATAAGCACACATTACTTATGATGTCAGTGAAATCCGGTAAAACTGCAAATTTCGGATTCTGGCCGGAGCAGGTTTGGTGAAGATCAAATACACCACTATCATTAAATGAACGTAAAAATTAGCGTACGGTATATATGTGGAGTCCGGTACGACGATGGTAATTTTTCGAAAATCGATTGGGGAGATATTTATTTAACGTCAAGAACAAATCGGGAATATTATATTAAAAAAATTTATTTAATAGCGATAGAACTTCGAATACTGATGCGTCGCCTCGACCTTGGCGACGTTGAGTACCAGCGTTCCAGACGCTGAAGCAGCAATTTTAACAATTATATTAGGTGCACGTGCCTAGTGCGTATTAAAAGAATTTGGATTACCAAATAATACTCGCGCAGGTGTACTCGACTGGCCCGTCATAATTTGCACAAAATGAATTAACATACTAAAGTATATAAATATTTTGACGGGAATGTGGTGGGTGTAAAAATCTTATTCGGCCTCTCCGACAAACTAACACTTGTTTACATTAACATGCATGCCTTCATGGACCTGTGACGAATTACAAACAAATATCTAAATTTCAAGTGTTCCATTTGATTTCGTTTCTGGATGCAAGCGGTTTTTTTCACTCTTGTCAGTCTGAACTTATTACATAGTGATATTTTCACATAAAGGTGCCCTAAATTTATTTTGCCGCTGATTTCAAAAATTTTTCTGGAAGGTAAATTGTCAGCAGTGGGGCTCGTCAGGGGTGGCAGGGTTGGCAGTGCCACTCCAAGTATAAATTTACTATCGAACACAAAATTAGTTCTGTAATTCAGTTGCAGAATTATGAATTTTTCAGATATTTTCACGAAAATTTAGAGCTTACTGCAGAGCACTGGTATGAATGTCAGTGATATCTGGTACATACAACGGTGAAAATTTCGGGGCAAATTTGGTGAAAAACAAATACACCACTATCATTAACTAAACGTAAAAATTAGCGTACAAATATAAGTGGAGTCCGGTCCGATGCTGATAATTTTTCGAAAATTGATTGGGGGCAGATTTGGTTAACGCGAGGATCAAATGTTAAATTAAAATACTTTATTTGATAGCGGTAGACCTTCGAACACTGTTGCGTCGCCTCAGCGAATTTGGCGACTTTGCGAACAGTTTCCGATGCTGGAGCAGCAATTTTCACAATTGTAGTTGTGTTAAAATTAAACACCGCGATCGAGTACTGCTCCACACGCTGAACCAGCAATTCTCGAATTCTAAGAAACGATAAGAAAGGCTTATCCAACGCTTGGTATGTGCGAATTTCTGCATATACACTCAATCAAACTAAATCGAGCATCGCCTTTTCACGTTTCTGACCTTGCCCTTGACGTGGCAGGCTCCAGCTGCTTCAATAATGTAAAAATCTTATTCAGCCTCTCCAATAAACTCACATTTGTTTACATTAACACGCATTCCCTCATGGACTTGTGACGAATTACAAACAAATATTTCAACTTCAAGTGTTCCATCTAATTTCGTTTCTGGGTGCAAGCTCCTTTATTTTCACTCTAGTCAGTCTAAACTTATTACACAGAGTTATATTTTCAAATCCAGGCGCCCTAAAGAATTTTGTCGTTGTTTTCAAAAGTTCCAAGAGAAGGAGAGTTGACATAAAAGCTAAATTATTCCAAATTATTCCCATTTAGTTCTCTGACAACGTTAAAGACAATGTTGAAATATATAAATACAAAATTTTACACCATAAAAACGAAGTATTTAGGAATTATGTATAAAAAAAGTCGAAGTTATTCTTCGCTCTTGAGCTCTATTTCCGGTATTAAAAATGCAATAGGAAAGATAGTAAGAAAGACTATTTCCATCACTTTGCACGGGAATTATACGTGGTGGTATTTGTTCTCCGCTTACTATTAGATTTTCAAACTGCTCCATCTTATAAATAATGCAGAACAATAATGAACGCAATGTACGTAAAATAAATAGTGTAAATAAATCGTGTCTAAGCATACAATACTTAAGCGTATGATGTCAGTGAAAATTTCGGATTTCGGCCGGAGCAGGTTTGGTGAAGAACAAATACACCACTATCATTAACTGAACGGTAAAAATTAGCGTACGAAAATAAGTGAAGTACGGTCCGACGCTGGAAATTTTTCGAAAATCGATTGGGGAGAGTTTTGGTTAACGGCAAGAACAAATCGGGAATATTATATTAAAATTATTTATTTAATAGCGATAGAACTTTGAATACCGATGCGTCGCCTCGACCTTGGCGACGTTGAGTACCAGCGTTCCAGACGCTGAAGCAGCAATTTTCACAATTATATGAGGTGCACGTGCCTAGTGCGTATAAAAACAATTTGGATAACAAAAGAGATTAATTTGTATGTACCAAGTAATACTCGCACAGGTGTACTCGTATGGCCCGTCATAATTTTCACAAAATCAATTTAAGAAATTAACATTCTAAAGTAAATAAATATTTTGACAGGAATGTTAAAAATCTTATTCGGTCTCTCCGACAAACTAACACTTGTTTACATTAACATGCATTCCTTCATGGACCTGTGACCAATTACAAACAAATATCGAAATTTCAAGTGTTCCATGTCAGTCTGAACTTATTACACAGTGATATTTTCACATTCAGGCGCCCTAAATTATTTTGACGTTGATTTATAAAGTTTCCCTGGAAGGAGAGTAGTCAGCAGGTGCCTCGTCAGGGGTGGCAGGGTTGGCAGTGCCACTCCAAGTATAAATTTACTATCGAACACAAAGATAGTTCTGATTCAATTGCAGAATTTCGAATTTTTCAGATATTTTTACGAAACTCTAGCGCTTACACCGCCTTTATACCTCTTTAAAGTTAAAAACCATAGAGCTGTTTATACAAATGCACGCATGTTGAAAAGGTAGGGCTTGCCCCGTCAGCGTGTTGCAATTCAGAAATACGTTTATGTTTGCATCTCAACTGGAACAAATATTTATTGGAAGGTGGAAGAGAATCAAAATAGGTATCAGCATATTTAATATTCAGAATAACGACTATTAGTCGGAACAATATATTTTATGTGCAGATATTTATTAATATTTTATGATTTAATACGATAAGGCATTTATAAATAACACAACCAAATAGAAGATTTTGATTGAAAACGATTATTAATTTATGGTAGCCGAAGTAATTTAAGTGAGTTTGGCATAGCTTGCTATGTTTTGTAGCATTTTTGTAATTTTAAAGTGATTAGGCTAATTTTGGGGCGGTAAGGGGTAGTTGAAGGTGATTTATGGTAGCCGAAGTAATTTAGGTGAGTTTGGAATAGTTTGCTATGGTTTGTAGCATTTTTTGTAATTTTAAAGTGATTGGGCTTAGTTTGGGGTGGTAAGGGGTAGTTGGGGGTGATTTATGGTAGCCGAAGTAATTCAGGTGAGTTTGAGATAGTTTGCTATGGCTTGTAGTATTTTTCGTAATTTTAAAGTGATTGGGCTTATTTTGGGGTGGTAAGGGGTAGTTGGGGGTGATTTATGGTAGCCGAAGTAATTTAGGTGAGTTTGGCATAGCTTGCTATGTTTTGTAGCATTTTTGTAATTTTAAAGTGATTGGGCTTATTTTGGGGTGGTAAGGGGTAGTTGGGGGTGATTTATGGTAGCCGAAATAACTTAGGTGAGTTAGGCATAGTTTGCTATGGTTTGTAGCATTTTTTGTAATTTTAAAGTGATTGGGTTTATTTTGGGGTGGTAAGGGGTAGTTGGGGGTGATTTATAGTAGCCGAAATAATTTAGGTGAGTTAGGTATAGTTTGCTATGATTTGTTGAATATTTTGTAATTTTAAAGTGATTGGGCTTATTTTGGGGTTGTAAGGGGTAGTTCGGAGTGATTTATGGTAGCCGAAGTAATTTAGGGGAGTTTGGCATAGTTTGCTACGGTTTGTAGAATTTTTTTGTAATTTTAATGTGATTAAGCCTATTTTGGGGTGGTAAGGGGTAGTTGGGGGTGATTTATAGAAGCCAAAGTAATTTAAGTGAGTTTGGCATAGTTTGCTATGGTTTGTAGCATTTTTTGTAATTTTAAAGTGATTGGGTTTATTTTGGGGTGGTAAGGGGTAGTTGGGGGTGATTTATAGTAGCCGAAATAATTTAGGTGAGTTAGGTATAGTTTGCTATGATTTGTTGAATATTTTGTAATTTCAAAGTGATTGGGCTTATTTTGGGGTTGTAAGGGGTAGTTCGGAGTGATTTATGGTAGCCGAAGTAATTTAGGGGAGTTTGGCATAGTTTGCTACGGTTTGTAGAATTTTTTTGTAATTTTAATGTGATTAAGCCTATTTTGGGGTGGTAAGGGGTAGTTGGGGGTGATTTATAGAAGCCAAAGTAATTTAAGTGAGTTTGGCATAGTTTGCTATGGTTTGTAGCATTTTTTGTAATTTTAAAGTGATTGGGCTTATTTTCGGGTGGTAAGGGGTAGTTGGGGGTGATTTATGGTAGCCGAGGTAATTTAGGTGAGTTAGGCATAGTTTGCTATAATTTGTTGAATATTTTGTAATTTTAAAGTGATTGGGCTTATTTTGGGGTTGTAAGGGGTAGTTCGGGGTGATTTATGGTAGGCGAAGTAATTTAGGGGAGTTTGGCATAGTTTGCTACGGTTTGTGGAATTTTTTTGTAATTTTAAAGTGATTGAGCCTATTTTGGGGTGGTAAGGGGTAGTTGGGGGTGATTTATAGAAGCCAAAGTAATTTAAGTGAGTTTGGCATAGTTTGCTATGGTTTGTAGCATTTTTGGTAATTTTAAAGTGATTGGGCTAATTTTGGGGTAGTAAGGGGTTGTTGGGGGTGATTTATGTTAGCCGAAGTAATTTAGGTGAGTTAGGCATAGTTTGCTATGGTTTGTAGCATTTTTTATAAGTTTAAAGTGATTGGGCTTATTTTGGGGTAGTAAGGGGTAGTTGGGGGTGATTTATGTTAGCCGAAGTAATTTAGGTGAGTTAGGCATAGTTTGCTATGGTTTGTAGCATTTTTTGTAATTTTATAGTGATTGGGATGAGTTAGGGGTGGTAAGGGGTAGTTGGGGGTGATTTATGATAGCCGAAGTAATTTAAGTGAGTTTGGCATAGTTTGGTATGGTTTGTAGAATTTTTTGTAATTTTAAAGTGATTGGGCTTATTTTGGAGTTGTAAGGGGTAGTTGGGGGTGATTTATGGTAGCCGAAGTAATTTAGGGGAGTTTGGCACAGTTTGCTACGGTTTGTAGGATTTTTTTGTAATTTTAAAGTGATTGAGCCTATTTTGGGGAGGTAAGGGGTAGTTGGGGGTGATTAATGGAAGCCGAAGTAATTTAGATGAGTTTGGCATAGTTTGATATTGCTTGTAACATTTTTTGTAATTTTAAAGTGATTGGGCTGAGTTTGGGGTGGTAAGGGGTAGTTGAGGGTGATTTATGGTAGCCGAAGTAATTTAGGTGAGTTAGGGATAGTTTGCTATGATTTGTGTCATTTTGTTTTATTTTAAAGTGATTGGAGTTACTTGGGGTTGCTAAAGGGTGGTAAGGGATGATTTAAGATAACGGATCTAATTTATGTCAGTTTGGCTTAGTTCGGGAATTTTTTGGGGTTGATTTGGTAAAGTTTGCAGTGGTAAGAGATATTTGAGGATGTTTAATGTTGACGGATTAAATTTGGAGTGATTTGGTAATTTTTAATTGAGTCACGGAACGACATTATAATTGAAATCAAAATTATAATTGAAATATCTGCGGCCTCGCTAGGTACGGCAAAAAGATGATCACGAAAGCAGAAACTCGACGTTGAAATTGTTTAGGTTAAATAAGTGCTTTTAATGTAAACCGGTCGCCCGTCGTCGAAGTTGTTTTGGCTAGATACGTGCTTCTAACATAAACACGGTCTCCGCGATCGGATCATTTTTTGTTTATTTTAGCCGGTTTTTATTGAATTACAAAGGAACCGGGCCGAATTTCGCAAAATCCCTTCTTAGTGTTCAGTTTCGGCACATGATACACCCGTGTCTAAAATTTCAAGTCTCCAGCCCTCACGGTTTGGGCTGTGGGTTGATTATGAATCAGTGTGTAGATGAATGAGTGTGTCAGTGAGGACACTTCGCTTTATATATATAGATTCCTGATTTGTTCTTGCCGTTAACCAAAACTCTCCCCAATCGATTTTCGAAAAATTTCCAGCGTCGGACCGGACTTCACTTATTTTCGTACGCAAAATTTTTACGTTCAGTTAATGATCGTATATATAATGATAGTGGTGTATTTGTTCTTCACCAAACCTGCTCCGGCCAAAATCCGAAATTTTCACTGACATCATACGCTTAAGTATTGTGTGCTTATACACGATTTACACTATTTATTTTACGTACATTGCGTTCATTATGGTTCTGGATAATTTATAACTAAGATGGAGCAGTTTGAAAATATAATAGTAAGCGGAGAACAAATACCACCATGTATAATTCCCGTGAAAAGTGATGGAAATAGTCTTTTTTACTATCATTCCTATTGCATTTTTAATACCGGAAATAGAGCTTAAGAGGTTCGCACTTTAATTCTTCATTTTAAAATTACCAAAATTTTTGTAAATTTTACCTAAATACGTTAAACACCCCAAACATAACGCACCATTCCAAACTATCCCTAAAAGTCATACACTTACCATTCAAAACTACCCCAGATCAACCTAAAATTAAAAAAAAAATCGAATTCCAAGCAAACTACGCTAAACTCGCATAAATTACTTCGACTTCCGCTATATCACCCCAACCACTTGATTGGGCTTATTTTGGGGTTGTAAGGGGTAGTTCGGAGTGATTTATGGTAGCCGAAGTAATTTAGGGGAGTTTGGCATAGTTTGCTACGGTTTGTAGAATTTTTTTGTAATTTTAATGTGATTAAGCCTATTTTGGGGTGGTAAGGGGTAGTTGGGGGTGATTTATAGAAGCCAAAGTAATTTAAGTGAGTTTGGCATAGTTTGCTATGGTTTGTAGCATTTTTTGTAATTTTAAAGTGATTGGGCTTATTTTCGGGTGGTAAGGGGTAGTTGGGGGTGATTTATGGTAGCCGAGGTAATTTAGGTGAGTTAGGCATAGTTTGCTATAATTTGTTGAATATTTTGTAATTTTAAAGTGATTGGGCTTATTTTGGGGTTGTAAGGGGTAGTTCGGGGTGATTTATGGTAGCCGAAGTAATTTAGGGGAGTTTGGCATAGTTTGCTACGGTTTGTGGAATTTTTTTGTAATTTTAAAGTGATTGAGCCTATTTTGGGGTGGTAAGGGGTAGTTGGGGGTGATTTATAGAAGCCAAAGTAATTTAAGTGAGTTTGGCATAGTTTGCTATGGTTTGTAGCATTTTTGGTAATTTTAAAGTGATTGGGCTAATTTTGGGGTAGTAAGGGGTTGTTGGGGGTGATTTATGTTAGCCGAAGTAATTTAGGTGAGTTAGGCATAGTTTGCTATGGTTTGTAGCATTTTTTATAAGTTTAAAGTGATTGGGCTTATTTTGGGGTAGTAAGGGGTAGTTGGGGGTGATTTATGTTAGCCGAAGTAATTTAGGTGAGTTAGGCATAGTTTGCTATGGTTTGTAGCATTTTTTGTAATTTTATAGTGATTGGGATGAGTTAGGGGTGGTAAGGGGTAGTTGGGGGTGATTTATGATAGCCGAAGTAATTTAAGTGAGTTTGGCATAGTTTGGTATGGTTTGTAGAATTTTTTGTAATTTTAAAGTGATTGGGCTTATTTTGGAGTTGTAAGGGGTAGTTGGGGGTGATTTATGGTAGCCGAAGTAATTTAGGGGAGTTTGGCACAGTTTGCTACGGTTTGTAGGATTTTTTTGTAATTTTAAAGTGATTGAGCCTATTTTGGGGAGGTAAGGGGTAGTTGGGGGTGATTAATGGAAGCCGAAGTAATTTAGATGAGTTTGGCATAGTTTGATATTGCTTGTAACATTTTTTGTAATTTTAAAGTGATTGGGCTGAGTTTGGGGTGGTAAGGGGTAGTTGAGGGTGATTTATGGTAGCCGAAGTAATTTAGGTGAGTTAGGGATAGTTTGCTATGATTTGTGTCATTTTGTTTTATTTTAAAGTGATTGGAGTTACTTGGGGTTGCTAAAGGGTGGTAAGGGATGATTTAAGATAACGGATCTAATTTATGTCAGTTTGGCTTAGTTCGGGAATTTTTTGGGGTTGATTTGGTAAAGTTTGCAGTGGTAAGAGATATTTGAGGATGTTTAATGTTGACGGATTAAATTTGGAGTGATTTGGTAATTTTTAATTGAGTCACGGAACGACATTATAATTGAAATCAAAATTATAATTGAAATATCTGCGGCCTCGCTAGGTACGGCAAAAAGATGATCACGAAAGCAGAAACTCGACGTTGAAATTGTTTAGGTTAAATAAGTGCTTTTAATGTAAACCGGTCGCCCGTCGTCGAAGTTGTTTTGGCTAGATACGTGCTTCTAACATAAACACGGTCTCCGCGATCGGATCATTTTTTGTTTATTTTAGCCGGTTTTTATTGAATTACAAAGGAACCGGGCCGAATTTCGCAAAATCCCTTCTTAGTGTTCAGTTTCGGCACATGATACACCCGTGTCTAAAATTTCAAGTCTCCAGCCCTCACGGTTTGGGCTGTGGGTTGATTATGAATCAGTGTGTAGATGAATGAGTGTGTCAGTGAGGACACTTCGCTTTATATATATAGATTCCTGATTTGTTCTTGCCGTTAACCAAAACTCTCCCCAATCGATTTTCGAAAAATTTCCAGCGTCGGACCGGACTTCACTTATTTTCGTACGCAAAATTTTTACGTTCAGTTAATGATCGTATATATAATGATAGTGGTGTATTTGTTCTTCACCAAACCTGCTCCGGCCAAAATCCGAAATTTTCACTGACATCATACGCTTAAGTATTGTGTGCTTATACACGATTTACACTATTTATTTTACGTACATTGCGTTCATTATGGTTCTGGATAATTTATAACTAAGATGGAGCAGTTTGAAAATATAATAGTAAGCGGAGAACAAATACCACCATGTATAATTCCCGTGAAAAGTGATGGAAATAGTCTTTTTTACTATCATTCCTATTGCATTTTTAATACCGGAAATAGAGCTTAAGAGGTTCGCACTTTAATTCTTCATTTTAAAATTACCAAAATTTTTGTAAATTTTACCTAAATACGTTAAACACCCCAAACATAACGCACCATTCCAAACTATCCCTAAAAGTCATACACTTACCATTCAAAACTACTCCAGGTCAACCCATAATTAAAAAAAAAATTACGAATTCTAAGCAAACTACGCCAAACTCGCATAAATGACTTCGAATTCCCCTAAATCACCCCAACCACTTCTTACCAAGCCAAACAAAGCCCAATCACATTATAATTACCGAAAATTTCGTTTAATCCGCCAAAGCTAAACCCTGCCAACCATCAATAACCATTCCAAACAATCCTCAAAGAAACCCATATCATCCGAAACAACCCCAAATCAACCTAATATTTTTGCATTTTTTTAAACCATAGCAAATCACGTCAAATTAACATAAATAACTTCGACTTTTTTTGTCCATAATTCCCAAATACTTCGTTTTTATGGTGTGAAATTTTGTATTTATATATTTCAACATTGTCTTTAACGTTGTCAGAGAACTAAATGGGAATAATTTGGAATAATTTAGCTTTTCTGTCAACTCTCCTTCTCTTGAAACTTTTGAAAACAACGACAAAATTATTTAGGGCGCCTGGATTTGAAAATATCACTCTGTGTAATAAGTTCAGACTGACTAGAGTGAAAAGAAAGGAGCTTGCACCCAGAAACGAAATTATATGGAACACTTGAAGTTGCAATATTTGTTTGTAATTCGTCACAAGTTCATGAAGGAATGCGTGTTAATGTAAACAAATGTGAGTTTATTGGAGATGCCGAATAAGATTTTTACATTATTGAAGCAGCTTGAGCCTGCCACGTCAAGGGCAAGGTCACAAACGTGAAAAGGCGATGCTCGATTTGGTTTGATTTAATATCTATGCAGATCAAATAAATTATTATAATTTAACATTCCCTTGGTGGTTCATTTGTTCCTCGCGTTAACCAAATCTGTCCCAATCAATTTTCGAAAAATTACCAGAGTTGGACCGGACTCTACTTATATTTGTACGCTAATTTTTACGTTCAGTTAATGATAGTGGTGTATTTGTTTTTCACCAAATTTGCCCCGGCTGAAATCCGAAATTTGCACCGTTGTTCGAGACTTCACTGACATTCATACCCTTAATAATTCTGTGCTTATACACGTTTTACACTATTTATTTTACGTACATTCTGTTCATTATTGCTGTACATCATTTATAACTAATATGGAGAAGTTTGAAAATATAGCGATGTACAAATACCACACCGTATTATTCCCGTGAAAGGTGATGGATATCTTTTTTACTATCTATGGTATTGGTATTGAAATTTTAATACTGGAAAGTGAGCTCAAAAAGTTCGCACTTTAATTGTCAAACAAGTTGCGGCCAGGTTTTAATAATTTTTGTGCAGTTCAGAAGGAGATAATTATGCTGAAGAGTTTGTTTATGCTGAAGATAAGTCAAAATCATCCACATACTGTTCCGTTTGTAAGATGACTGCAGCAGGAGAAATGTTTCCATTGTGTTTTCAACTTTATCATAACATGATCAGCTAATTTGTAAACTTTTATTTTCCCGAATTACGATTTCCTCGAATCGCTTATAGAACACTTCCAAACTGCGTCTTTGCCTAAATAGTCTATTCAAGATTTTTCATCTCAGATATCAACCAAGGTATCCTTTTTGTCCAAATCATATTTAAGTCCTGCCAACGCAGGTTAATTGCAGCAAATTTGTTTATTTTGTGATAGGCAAGGTAGAGCATTCCCATTGTATTATAATGTCGATTAGTCAACATCGCCAATACACCACTTTTGTCAACACTGCGTTTATTTAATCTACGTCCGGGCAACGCCGGGTACATTCAGCTAGTTCTGGTATAGTTTGTTATGATTTTTAGCATTTTTTTGTAATTTTAAAATGATTGGGCTTAGTTTGTTGCTGTAAAGTGTAGTTGGGGGTGATTTTTGATAGCCGAAGTAATTTAGGTGAGTTTGGCATAGTTTGCTATGGTTAGTAGCATTTTTTTGTAATTTAAAAGTGATTGGGTTTAGTTTGTTGTGGTAAGGGTTAGTTGGTGATGATTTAGAGTAGCCGAAGTAATTTAGGTGAGTCTGGCATAGTTTGTTATGATTTGTACACCTTTTTTTGTAATTTTAATATGATATGGTTTGGCTTGTTGTGGTAAGGGATAGTTGGGGGTGATTTACGGTAGCCGAAGTAATTTAGGTGATTCTGGTATGGTTTGTTATGATTTTTAGCATTTTTTTGTAATTTTAAAGTGATTGGGCTTAGTTTGTTGCTGTAAAGTGTAGTTGGGGGTGATTTTTGATAGCCGAAATAATTTAGGTGACTTTGGCATAGTTTGCTATGGCTAGTAGCATTTTTTTGTAACTTAAAAGTGATTGGGTTTAGTTTGTTGTGGTAAGGGTTAGTTGGTGATGATTTATGGTAGCCGAAATAATTTAGGTGAGTTTGGCATAGTTTGCTATGGTTAGTAGCATTTTTTTGTAATTTAAAAGTGATTGGGTTTAGTTTGTTGTGGTAGGGGTTAGTTGGTGATGATTTAAAGTAGCCGAAGTAATTACGGTGAGTCTGGCATAGTTTGTTATGATTTGTACAACTTTTTTTGTAATTTTAAGATGATATGGTTTGGTTTGTTGTGGTAAGGGATAGTTGGGGGTGATTTACGGTAGCCGAAGTAATTTTGGTGATTCTGGTATAGTTTGTTATGATTTTTAGCATTTTTTTGTAATTTTAAAGTGATTGGGCTTAGTTTGTTGCTGTAAAGTGTAGTTGGGGGTGATTTTTGATAGCCGAAGTAATTTAGGTGAGTTTGGCATAGTTTGCTAAGGTTAGTAGCATTTTTTTGTAATTTAAAAATGATTGGGTTTAGTTTGTTGTTGTAAGTGTTAGTTGGTGATGATTTAGAGTAGCCGAAGTAATTACGGTGAGTCTGGCATAGTTTGTTATGATTTGTACACCTTTTTTTGTAATTTTAAGATGATATGGTTTGGTTTGTTGTGGTAAGGGATAGTTGGGGGTGATTTACGGTAGCCGAAGTAATTTAGGTGATTCTGGTATAGTTTGTTATAATTTTTAGCATTTTTTTGTAATTTTAAAATGATTGGGCTTAGTTTGTTGCTGTAAAGTGTAGTTGGGGGTGATTTTTGATAGCCGAAGTAATTTAGGTGAGTTTGGCATAGTTTGCTATGGTTAGTAGCATTTTTTTGTAATTTAAAAGTGATTGGGTTTAGTTTGTTGTGGTAAGGGTTAGTTTGTGATGATTTATGGTAGCCGAAGTAATTTAGGTGAGTTTGGCATAGTTTGCTATGGTTACTAGCATTTTTTTGTAATTTAAAAGTGATTGGGATAAGTTTGTTGTGGTAAGGGTTAGTTGGTGATGAGTTAGAGTAGCCGAAGTAATTTAGGTGAGTCTGGCATAGTTTGTTATGATTTGTACACCTTTTTTTGTAATTTTAAGATGATATGGTTTGGTTTGCTTTGGTAAGGGATAGTTGGGGGTGATTTACGGTAACCGAAGTAATTTAGGTGATTCTGGTATAGTTTGTTATGATTTTTAGCATTTTTTTGTAATTTTGAATTGATTGGGCTTAGTTTGTTGCTGTAAAGTGTAGTTGGGGGTGATTTTTGATAGCCGAAGTAATTTAGGTTAGTTTGGCATAGTTTGCTATGGTTAGTAGCATTTTTTTGTAATTTAAAAGTGATTTGGTTTAGTTTGTTGTGGTAAGGGTTAGTTGGTGATGATTTATGGTAGCCGAAGTAATTAGGGTGAGTTTGGCATAATTTGCTGTGGTTACTAGCATTTTTTTGTAATTTAAAAGTGATTGGGTTTAGTTTGTTGTGGTAAGGGTTAGTTGGTGATGATTTAGAGTAGCCGAAGTAATTTAGGTGAGTCTGGCATAGTTTGTTATGATTTGTACACATTTTTTTGTAATTTTAAGATGATTTGGTTTGGTTTGTTGTGGTAAGAGATAGTTGGGGGTGATTTACGGTAGGCGAAGTAATTTAGGTGATTCTGGTATAGTTTGTTCTGATTTTTAGCATTTTTTTGTAATTTTAAAATGATTGGGCTTAGTTTGTTGCTGTAAAGTGTAGTTGGGGGCGATTTTTGATAGCCGAAGTAATTTAGGTGAGGTTGGCATAGTTTGCTATGGTTACTAGCATTTTTTTGTAATTTAAAAGTGACTGGGTTTAGTTTGTTGTGGTAAGGGTTAGTTGGTGATGATTTAGTGTAGCCGAAGTAATTTAGGTGAGTCTGGCATAGTTTGTTTATGATTTGTACACCTTTTTTTGTAATTTTAAGATGATATGGTTTGGTTTGTTGTGGTTACGAATAGTTGGGGGTGATTTACGGTAGCCGAAGTAATTTAGGTGATTCTGGTATAGTTTGTTATGATTTTTAGCATTTTTTTGTAATTTTAAAGTGATTGGGCTTAGTTTGTTGCTGTAAAGTGTAGTTGGGGATGATTTTTGAGAGCCGAAGTAATTTCGGTGAGTTTGGCATAGTTTGCTATGGTTAGTAGCATTTTTTTGTAATTTAAATGTGATTGGGTTTAGTTTGTTGTGGTAAGGGTTAGTTGGTGATGATTTATGGTAGCCGAAGTAATTTAGGTGAGTTTGGCATAGTTTGCTATGGTTACTAGCATTTTTTTGTAATTTAAAAGTGATTGGGTTTAGTTTGTTGTGGTAAGGGTTAGTTGGTGATGATTTAGAGTAGCCGAAGTAATTTAGGTGAGTCTGGCATAGTTTGTTATGATTTGTACACCTTTTTTTGTAATTTTAAGATGATATGGTTTGGTTTGTTGTGGTAAGGGATAGTTGGGGGTGATTTACGGTAGCCGAAGTAATTTAGGTGATTCTGGTATAGTTTGTTATGATTTTTAGCATTTTTTTGTAATTTTAAGGTGATTGGGTTTAGTTTGTTGCTGTAAAGTGTAATTAGGGGTGATTTTTGATAGCCGAAGTAATTTAGGTGAGTTTGGCATAGTTTGCTATGGTTAGTAGCATTTTTTTGTAATTTAAAAGTGATTGTATTAAGTTTGTTGTGGTAAGGGTTAGTTGGTGATGATTTATGGTAGCCGAAGTAATGATGGTGAGTTTGGTATAGTTTGCTATGGTTACTAGCATTTTTTTGTAATTTAAAAGTGATTGGGTTTAGTTTGTTGTGGTAAGGGTTAGTTGGTGATGATTTAGAGTAGCCGAAGTAATTTAGGTGAGTCTGGCATAGTTTGTTATGATTTGTACAACTTTTTTTGTAATTTTAAGATGATATGGTTTGGTTTGTTGTGGTAAGGGATAGTTGGGGGTGATTTACGTTAGCCGAAGTAATTTTGGTGATTCTGGTATAGTTTGTTATGATTTTTAGCATTTTTTTGTAATTTTAAAGTGATTGGGCGTAGTTTGTTGCTGTAAAGTGTAGTTGGGGGTTATTTTTGATAGCCGAAGTAATGTATGTGAGTTTGGCATAGATTGCTATGTTTAGTAGCGTTTTTTTGTAATTTAAAAGTGATTGGGTTTAGTTTGTTGTGGTAAAGGTTAGTTGGTGATGATTAAGAGTAGCCGAAGTAATTTAGGTGAGTCTGGCATAGTTTGTTATGATTTGTACACCTTTTTTTGTAATTTTAAGATGATATGGTTTGGTTTGTTGTGGTAAGGGATAGTTGGGGGTGATTTACGGTAGCCGAAGTAATTTAGGTGATTCTGGTGTAGTTTGTTATGATTTTTAGCATTTTGTTGTAATTTTAAAGTGATTGGGCTTAGTTTGTTGCTGTAAAGTGTAGTTGGGGGTGATTTTTGATAGCCGAAGTAATTTAGGTGAGTTTGGCATAGTTTGCTATGGTTAGTAGCATTTTTTTGTAATTTAAAAGTGATTGGGTTTAGTTTGTTGTGGTAAGGGTTAGTTGGTGATGATTTAGAGTAGCCGAAGTAATTTAGGTGAGTCTGGCATAGTTTGTTATGATTTGTACAAATTTTTTTGTAATTTTAAGATGATATGGTTAGGTTTGTTGTGGTAAGGGATAGTTGGGGGTGATTTACGGTAGCCGAAGTAATTTAGGTGATTCTGGTATAGTTTGTTCTGATTTTTAGCATTTTTTTGTAATTTTAAAGTGATTGGGCTTAGTTTGTTGCTGTAAAGTGTAGTTGGGAGTGATTTTTGATAGCCGAAGTAATTTAGGTGAGTTTGGCATAGTTTGCTATGGTTACTAGCATTTTTTTGTATTTTAAAAGTGACTGGGTTTAGTTTGTTGTGGTAAGGGTTAGTTGGTGATGATTTAGTGTAGCCGAAGTAATTTAGGTGAGTCTGGCATAGTTTGTTTATGATTTGTACACCTTTTTTTGTAATTTTAAGATGATATGGTTTGGTTTGTTGTGGTAACGAATAGTTGGGGGTGATTTACGGTAGCCGAAGTAATTTAGGTGATTCTGGTATAGTTTGTTATGATTTTTAGCATTTTTTTGTAATTTTAAAGTGATTGGGCTTAGTTTGTTGCTGTAAAGTGTAGTTGGGGGTGATTTTTGATAGCCGAAGTAATTTCGGTGAGTTTGGCATAGTTTGCTATGGTTAGTAGCATTTTTTTGTAATTTAAATGTGATTGGGTTTAGTTTGTTGTGGTAAGGGTTAGTTGGTGATGATTTATGGTAGCCGAAGTAATTTAGGTGAGTTTGGCATAGTTTGCTATGGTTACTAGCATTTTTTTGTAATTTAAAAGTGATTGGGTTTAGTTTGTTGTGGTAAGGGTTAGTTGGTGATGATTTAGAGTAGCCGAAGTAATTTAGGTGAGTCTCGCATAGTTTGTTATGATTTGTACACCTTTTTTTGTAATTTGAAGATGATATGGTTTGGTTTGTTGTGGTAAGGGATAGTTGGGGGTGATTTACGGTAGCCGAAGTAATTTAGGTGATTCTGGTATAGTTTGTTATCATTTTTAGCATTTTTTTGTAATTTTAAAGTGATTGGGCTTAGTTTGTTGCTGTAAAGTGTATTTGGGGGTGATTTTTGATAGCCGAAGTAATTTAGGTGAGTTTGGCATAGTTTGCCATGGTTAGTTGCATTTTTTTGTAATTTAAAAGTAATTGGGTTTAGATTGTTGTGGCAAGGGTTAGTTGATGATGATTTATGGTAGCCGAAGTAATTTAGGTGAGTTTGGCATAGTTTGTTATGGTTACTAGCATTTTTTTGTAATTTAAAAGTGATTGGGATAAGTTTGTTGTGGTAAGGGTTAGTTGGTGATGATTTAGTGTAGCCGAAGTAATTTAGGTGAGTCTGGCATAGTTTGTTTATGATTTGTACACCTTTTTTTGTAATTTTAAGATGATATGGTTTGGTTTGTTGTGGTAACGAATAGTTGGGGGTGATTTACGGTAGCCGAAGTAATTTAGGTAATTCTGGTATAGTTTGTTATGATTTTTAGCATTTTTTTGTAATTTAAAAGTGATTGGGCTTAGTTTGTTTCTGTAAAGTGTAGTTGGGAATTATTTTTGATAGCCGAAGTAATTTAGGTGAGTTTGGCATAGTTTGCTATGGTTAGTGGCATTTTATTGTAATTTAAAAGTGATTGGGTTTAGTTTGTTGTGGTAAGGGTTAGTTGGTGATGATTTATGGTAGCGGAAGTAATTTAGGTGAGTTTGGCATAGTTTGCTATGGTTACTAGCATTTTTTTGTAATTTAAAAGTGATTGGGTTTAGTTTGTTGTAGTAAGGGTTAGTTGGTGATGATTTAGAGTAGCCGAAGTAAATTAGGTGAGTCTGGCATAGTTTGTTATGATTTGTACACCTTTTTTTGTAATTTTAAGATGATATGGTTTGGTTTGTTGTGGTAAGGGATAGCTGGGGGTGATTTACGGTAGCCGAAGTAATTTAGGTAATTCTGGTATAGTTTGTTATGATTTTTAGCATTTTTTTGTAATTTTAAAGTGATTGGGTTTAGTTTGTTGCTGTAAAGTGTAGTTGGGTGTGATTTTTGATAGCCGAAGTAATTTAGGTGAGTTTGGCATAGTTTGCTATGGTTAGTAGCATTTTTTTTAATTTAAAATTGATTGGGTATAGTTTGTTGTGGTAAGGGTTAGTTGGTGATGATTTAGAGTAGCCGAAGTAATTTAGGTGAGTCTGGCATAGTTTGTTATGATTTGTACACCTTTTTTTGTAATTTTAAGATGATATGGTTTGGTTTGTTGTGGTAAGGGATAGTTGGGGGTGATTTACGGTAGCCGAAGTAATTTAGATGATTCTGGTATAGTTTGTTATGATTTTTAGCATTTTTTTGTAATTTTAAAATAATTGGGCTTAGTTTGTTGCTGTAAAGTGTAGTTGGGGGTGATTTTTGATAGCCGAAGTAATTTAGGTGAGTTTGGCATAGTTTGCTATGGTTAGTAGCATTTTTTTGTAATTTAAAAGTGATTGGGTTTAGTTTGTTGTTGTAAGTGTTAGTTGGTGATGATTTAGAGTAGCCGAAGTAATTTAGGTGAGTCTGGCATAGTTTGTTATGATTTGTACACTTTTGTTTGTAATTTTAAGATGATATGGTTTGGTTTGTTGTGGTAAGGGATAGTTGGGGGTGATTTACGGTAGCCGAAGTAATTTAGATGATTCTGGTATAGTTTGTTATGATTTTTAGCATTTTTTTGTAATTTTAAAATGATTGGGCTTAGTTTGTTGCTGTAAAGTGTAGTTGGGGGTGATTTTTGATAGCCGAAGTAATTTAGGTGAGTTTGGCATAGTTTGATATGGTTACCAGCATTTTTTTGTAATTTAAAAGTGATTGGGTTTAGTTTGTTGTGGTAAGGGTTAGTTGGTGATGATTTAGAGTAGCCGAAGTATTTTAGGTGAGTCTGGCATAGTTTGTTATGATTTGTACACCTTTTTTGTAATTTTAAGATGATATGGTTTGGTTTGTTGTGGTAAGGGATAGTTGGGGGTGATTTACGGTAGCCGAAGTATTTAGGTGATTCTGGTATAGTTTGTTATGATTTTTAGCATTTTTTTGTAATTTTTAAGTGATTGGGCTTAGTTTGTTGCTGTAAAGTGTAGTTGGGGGTGATTTTTGATAGCCGAAGTAATTTAGGTGAGTTTGGCATAGTTTGCTATGGTAAGTAGCATTTTTTTGTAATTTAAAAGTGATTGGGTTTAGTTTGTTGTGGTAAGGGTTAGTTGGTGATGATTTATGGTAGCCGAAGTAATTTAGGTGAGTTTGGCATAGTTTGCTATGGTTAGTAGCATTTTTTTGTAATTTTAAAGTGATTGGGTTTAGTTTGTTGTAGTAAGGGTTAGTTGGTGATGATTTAGAGTAGCCGAAGTAATTTAGGTGAGTCTGGCATTGTTTGTTATGATTTGTACACCTTTTTTTGTAATTTTAAGATGATATGGTTTGGTTTGTTGTGGTAAGGGATAGTTGGTGATGATTTAGAGTAGCCGAAGTAATTTAGGTGAGTCTGGCATTGTTTGTTATGATTTGTACACCTTTTTTTGTAATTTTAAGATGATATGGTTTGGCTTGTTGTGGTAAGGGATAGTTGGGGGTGATTTACAGTAGCCGAAGTAATTTAGGTAATTCTGGTATGGTTTGTTATGATTTTTAGCATTTTTTTGTAATTTTAAAGTGATTGGGCTTAGTTTGTTGCTGTAAAGTGTAGTTGGGGGTGATTTTTGATAGCCGAAGTAATTTATGTGAGTTTGGCATAGTTTGCTATGGTTAGTAGCATTTTTTTGTAACTTAAAAGTGATTGGGTTTAGTTTGTTGTGGTAAGGGTTAGTTGGTGATGATCTATGGTAGCCGAAGTAATTTAGGTGAGTTTGGCATAGTTTGCTATGGTTACTAGCATTTTTTTGTAATTTAAAAGTGATTGGGTTTAGTTTGTTGTGGTAAGGGTTAGTTGGTGATGATTTAGATTAGCCGAAGTAATTTAGGTGAGTCTGGCATAGTTTGTTATGATTTGTACACCTTTTTTTGTAATTTTAAGATGATAGGGTTTGGTTTGTTGTGGTAAGGGATAGTTGGGGGTCATTTACGGTAGCCGAAGTAATTTAGGTGATTCTGGTATAGTTTGTTATGATTTTTAGCATTTTTTTGTAATTTTAAAGTGATTGGGCTTAGTTTGTTGCTTTAAAGTGTAGTTGGGGGTGATTTTTGATAGACGAAGTAATTTAGGTGAGTTTGGCATAGTTTGCTATGGTTAGTAGCATTTTTTTGTAATTTAAAAGTGATTGGGTTTAGTTTGTTGTTGTAAGTGTTAGTTGGTGATAATTTAGAGTAGCCGAAGTAATTTAGGTGAGTCTGGCATAGTTTGTTATGATTTGTACACCTTTTTTTGTAATTTTAATATGATATGGTTTGGTTTGTTGTGGTAAGAGATAGTTGGGGGTGATTTACGGTAGCCGAAGTAATTTAGGTGATTCTGGTATAGTTTGTTATGATTTTTAGCATATTTTTCTAATTTTAAAGTGATTGGGCTTAGTTTGTTGCTGTAAAGTGTAGTTGGGGGTGATTTTTGATAGCCGAAGTAATTTAGGTGAGTTTGTCATAGTTTGCTATGGTTACTAGCATGTTTTTGTAATTTAAAAGTGATTTGGTTTAGTTTGTTGTGGTAAGGGTTAGTTGGTGATAATTTAGAGTAGCCGAAGTAATTTAGGTGAGTCTGGCATAGTTTGTTATGATTTGTACACCTTTTTTTATAATTTAAAGATGATATGGTTTGGCTTGTTGTGGTAAGGGTTAGTTGGGGGTGATTTACAGTAGCCGAAGTAATTTAGGTGATTCTGGTATGGATTGTTATAATTTTTAGCATTTTTTTGTAATTTTAAAGTGATTGGGCTTAGTTTGTTGCTGTAAAGTGTAGTTGGGGGTGATTTTTGATAGCCGAAGTAATTTAGGTGAGTTTGGCATAGTTTGCAATGGTTCGTAGCATTTTTTTGTAATTTAAAAGTGATTGGGTTTAGTTTGTTGTTGTAAGTGTTAGTTGGTGATGATTTAGAGTAGCCGAAGTTATTTAGGTGAGTCTGGAATAGTTTGTTATGATTTGTACACTTCTTTTTGTAATTTTAAGATGATATGGTTTGGTTTGTTGTGGTAAGGGATAGTTGGGGGTGATTTACGGTAGCCGAAGTAATTTAGGTGATTCTGGTATAGTTTGTTATGATTTTTAGCATATTTTTGTAATTTTAAAGTGATTGGGCTTAGTTTGTTGCTGTAAAGTGTAGTTGGGGGTGATTTTTGATAGCCGAAGTAATTTAGGTGAGTTTGGCATAGTTTGCTATGGTTAGTAGCATTTTTTTGTAATTTTAAAGTGATTGGGCTTAGTTTGTTGCTGTAAAGTGTAGTTGGGGGTGATTTTTGATAGCCGAAGTAATTTAGGTGAGTTTGGCATAGTTTGCTATGGTTAGTAGCATTTTTTTGTAACTTAAAAGTGATTGGGTTTAGTTTGTTGTGGTAAGGGTTAGTTGGTGATGATTTATGGTAGCCGAAGTAATTTAGGTGAGTTTGGCATAGTTTGCTATGGTTAGTAGCATTTTTTTGTAATTTAAAAGTGATTGGGTTTAGTTTGTTGTGGTAAGGGTTAGTTGGTGATGATTTAGAGTAGCCGAAGTAATTTAGGTGAGTCTGGCATAGTTTGTTATGATTTGTACACCTTTTTTTGTAATTTTAAGATGATATGGTTTGATTTGTTGTGGTAAGGGATAGTTGGGGGTCATTTACGGTAGCCGAAGTAATTTAGGTGATTCTGGTATAGTTTATTATGATTTTTAGCATTTTTTTGTAATTTTAAAGTGATTGGGCTTAGTTTGTTGCTGTAAAGTGTAGTTGGGGGTGATTTTTGATAGCCGAAGTAATTTAGGTGAGTTTGGCATAGTTTGCTATGGTTAGTAGCATTTTTTTGTAATTTAAAAGTGATTGGGTTTAGTTTGTTGTTGTAAGTGTTAGTTGGTGATGATTTAGAGTAGCCGAAGTAATTTAGGTGAGTCTGGCATAGTTTGTTATGATTTGTTCACCTTTTTTTTGTAATTTTAAGATTATATGGTTTGGTTTGTTGTGGTAAGGGATAGTTGGGGGTGATTTACGGTAGCCGAAGTAATTTAGGTGATTCTGGTATAGTTTGTTATGATTTTTAGCATATTTTTGTAATTTTAAAGTGTTTGGGCTTAATTTGTTGCTGTAAAGTGTAGTTGGGGGTGATTTTTGATAGCCGAAGTAATTTAAGTGAGTTTGGCATAGTTTGCTGTAGTTAGTAGCATTTTTTTGTAATTTTAAAGTGATTGGGTTTAGTTTGTTGTAGTAAGGGTTAGTTGGTGATGATTTAGAGTAGCCGAAGTAATTTAGGTGAGTCTGGCATAGTTTGTTATGATTTGTACACCTTTTTTTGTAATTTTAAGATAATATGGTTTGGTTTGTTGTGGTAAGGGAGAGTTGGGGGTGATTTACGGTAGCCGAAGTAATTTAGGTGATTCTGGTATAGTTTGTTATGATTTTTAACATTTTTTTGTAATTTTAAAGTGATTGGGTTTAGTTTGTTGTGGTAAGGGTTAGTTGGTGATGATTTAGAGTAGCCGAAGTATTTTAGGTGAGTCTGGCATAGTTTGTTATGATTTGTACACTTTTTTTGTAATTTTAAGATGATATGGTTTGGTTTGTTGTGGTAAGGGATAGTTGGGGGTGATTTACGGTAGCCGAAGTAATTTGGGTGACTCTGGTATAGTTTGTTATGATTTTTAGCATTTTTTTGTAATTTTAAAGTGATTGGGCTTAGTTTGTTGCTGTAAAGTGTAGTTGGGAATTATTTTTGATAGCCGAAGTAATTTAGGTGAGTTTGGCATAGTTTGCTATGGTTAGTGGCATTTTTTTGTAATTTAAAAGTGATTGGGTTTAGTTTGTTGTGGTAAGGGTTAGTTGGTGATGATTTATGGTAGCCGAAGTAATTTAGGTGAGTTTGGCATAGTTTGCTATGGTTACTAGCATTTTTTTGTAATTTAAAAGTGATTGGGTTTAGTTTGTTGTGGTAAGGGTTAGTTGGTGATGATTTAGAGTAGCCGAAGTAAATTAGGTGAGTCTGGCATAGTTTGTTATGATTTGTACACCTTTTTTTGTAGTTTTAAGATGATATGGTTTGGTTTGTTGTGGTAAGGGATAGTTGGGGGTGATTTACAGTAGCCGAAGTAATTTAGGTAATCTATTATATAAAGCGAAGTGTCCTCACTGACACACTCATTCATCTACACACTGATTCATAATCAACCCACAGCCCAAGCCGTGAGGGCTGGAGACTTGAAATTTTAGACACGGGTGTATCATGTGCCGAAACTGAACACTAAGAAGGGATTTTGCGAAATTCGGCCCGGTTCCTTTGTAATTCAATAAAAACCGGCTAAAATAAACAAAAAATGATCCGATCGCGGAGACCGTGTTTATGTTAGAAGCACGTATCTAGCCAAAACAACTTCGACGACGGGCGACCGGTTTACATTAAAAGCACTTATTTAACCTAAACAATTTCAACGTCGAGTTTCTGCTTTCGTGATCATACTTTTGCCGTACCTAGCGAGGCCGCAGATATTTCAATTATAATTTTGATTTCAATTATAATGTCGATCCGTTACTCAATTAAAAATTACCAAATCACTCCAAATTTAATCCGTCAACATTAAACATCCTCAAATATCTCTTACCACTGCAAACTTTACCAAATCAACCCCAAAAAATTCCCGAACTATGCCAAACTGACATAAACTAGATCCGTTATTTTAAATCATCCCTTACCACCCCTTAGCAACCCCAAGTAACTCCAATTACTTTAAAATAAAACAAAATGACACAAATCATGGCAGATTATGTCGAACTCACACATATTATTTCGTCTACCAAAAATCACCCCCAACTACCCCTTACCACCCCAAAATATGCCCAATCACTTTAAAATTACAAAAAAATTCTACAAACCGTAGCAAACTATGCCAAACCCCCCAAATTACTTCGGCTATCATGAATCACCCCCAACTACCCCTTACCACCCAAAACACAGCCCAATCACTTTAAAATTATAAAAAATGTTACAAGCCATATCAAACTAAGCCAATCTCATCTAAATTACTTTGACTTCCATAAATCACCCCAAACTACCCCTTACCACCCCAAAATAAGCCCAATTACTTTAAAATTACAAAAAATGCCACAAACCATAGCAAACTAAGCCTAACTCACCTAAATTACTTCGGCTACCATAAATCACCCCCAACTACCCCTTACCTCCCCAAAATAAGCCCAATCACTTTAAAATTACAAAAAATGCTACAAATCATACCAAACTATGCCAAACTCACTTAAATTACTGCGGCTACCATAAATCACCCCCAACTACCCCTTACCAACCACAAACTAAACCCAATCACTTTAAAATTACAAAAAATGCTATAAATCATAGCAAACTATGCCAAACTCACTTAAATTACTTCGGCTATCATAAATCAACCCCAACTACCCCTTACCACCCCAAACTCAGCCCAATCACTTTAAAATTACAAAAAATGTTACAAGCCATATCAAACTATGCCTAACTCACCTAAATTACTTTGGCTACCATAAATCACCCCCAACTACCCCTTACCACCCCAAAATAGGCTCAATCACTTTAAAATTACAAAAAAATTCTACAAACCGTAGCAAACTATGCCAAACTCCCCTAAATTACTTCGGCTACCATAAATCACCCCCAACTACCCCTTACCACCCCAAAATAAGCCCAATCACTTTAAAATTACAAAAAATGCTACAAACCATAGCAAACTATGCCAAACTCTCGTAAATTACTTCGGCTACCATAAATCACCCCGAACTACCCCTTACAACCCCAAAATAAGCCCAATCACTTTAAAATTACAAAATATTCAACAAATCATAGCAAACTATGCCTAACTCACCTAAATTACTTCGGCTACCATAAATCACCCCCAACTACCCCTTACCAACCACAAACTAAACCCAATCACTTTAAAATTACAAAAAATGCTACAAACCATAGCAAACTATGCCAAACTCACTCAAATTACTTCGGCTATCATAAATCACCCCCAACTACCCCTTACCACCCCAAAATAGGCTCAATCACTTTAAATTTACAAAAAAATTCTACAAACCGTAGCAAACTATGCCAAACTCCCCTAAATTACTTCGGCTACCATAAATCACCCCGAACTACCCCTTACAACCCCAAAATAAACCCAACCACTTTTTAATTACAAAAAATTTAACAAATTATAGCAAACTATGCCTAACTCACCTAAATTACTTCGGCTACCATAAATCACCCGCAACTACCCCTTACGACCCCAAAATTAGCCCAATCACTTTAAAATTACGAAAAATGCTACAAACCATAGCAAACTATCTCAAACTCACCTGAATTACTTCGGCTACCATAAATCACCCCCAACTACCCCTTACCACCCCAAACTAAGCCCAATCGCTTTAAAATTACAAAAAATGCTACAAACCATAGCAAACTATTCCAACCTCACCTAAATTACTTCGGCTACCATAAATCACCCCCAACTACCCCTTACCAACCACAAACTAAACCCAATCACTTTAAAATTACAAAAAATTATACAAACCATAGCAAACTATGCCAAACTCACTTAAATTACTCCGGCTATCATAAATCACCCCCAACTACCCCTTACCACCCCAAAATAAGCCCTATTACTTTAAAATTACAAAAAATTATACAAACCATAGCAAACTATGTCAAAGTCACGTAAATTACTTCGGCTACCATAAATCACCCCCAACTACCCATTACGACCCCAAAATTAGCCCAATCACTTTAAAATGACGAAAAATGCTACAAGCCATAGCAAACTATCTCAAACTCACAAGAATTACTTCGGCTACCATAAATCACCCCCAACTACCCCTTACCACCCCAAACTAAGCCCAATCACTTTAAAATTACAAAAAATATTACAAACCATAGCAAACTATTCCAAACTCACCTAAATTACTTCGGCTACCATAAATCACCCCCAACTACCCCTTACCACCCCAAAATTAGCCTAATCACTTTAAAATTACAAAAATGCTACAAAACATAGCAAGCTATGCCAAACTCACTTTAATTACTTCGGCTACCATAAATTAATAATCGTTTTCAATCAAAATCTTCTATTTGGTTGTGTTATTTATAAATGCCTTATCGTATTAAATCATAAAATATTAATAAATATCTGCACATAAAATATATTGTTCCGACAAATAGTCGTTATTCTGAATATTAAATATGCTGATACCTATTTTGATTCTCTTCCACCTTCCAATAAATATTTGTTCCAGTTGAGATGCAAACATAAACGTATTTCTGAATTGCAACACGCTGACGGGGCAAGCCATACCTTTTCAACATGCGTGCATTTGTATAAACAGCTCTATGGTTTTTAACTTTAAAGAGGTATAAAGGCGGTGTAAGCGCTAGAGTTTCGTAAAAATATCTGAAAAATTCGAAATTCTGCAATTGAATCAAAACTATCTTTTTGTTCGATAGTAAATTTATACTTGGAGTGGCACTGCCAACACTGCCACCCCTGACGAGGCACCTGCTGACTACTCTCCTTCCAGGGAAACTTTATAAATCAACGTCAAAATAATTTAGGGCGCCTGAATGTGAAAATATCACTGTGTAATAAGTTCAGACTTACATGGAACCCTTGAAATTTCGATATTTGTTTGTAATTCGTCACAGGTCCATGAAGGAATGCATGTTAATGTAAACAATTGTTAGTTTGTTGGAGAGACCAAATAAGATTTTTAACATTCCTGTCAAAATATTTACTTACTTTAGAATGTTAATTTTTTAAATTCATTTCGTGAAAATTATGACGGGCCATACGAGTACACCTGTGCGAGTATTATTTGGTACATACAAATTAATCTCTTTTGTTATCCAAATTGTTTACATACGCACTAGCCACGTGCACCTCATATAATTGTGAAAATTGCTGCTTCAGAGTCTGAAACGCTGGTACTCAACGTCGCCAAGCTCGAGGCGACACATCGGTATTCGAAGTTCTATCGCTATTAAATAAATTATTTTATTCCCAATATTCCCGATTTGTTCTTGCCGTTAACCAAAACTCTCACCAATCGATTTTCGAAAAATTTCCAGCGTCGGACCGGACGTCACTTATTATCGTACGCTAATTTTTACGTTCAGTTAATCATAGTGGTGTATTTGTTCTTCACCAAACCTGCTCCGGCCAAAATCCGAAATTTTCACTGACATCATACGCTTAAATATTGTGTGCTTATACACGATTTACACTATTTATTTTACGTACATTGCGTTCATTATGGTTCTGCATTATTTATAACTAAGATGGAGCAGTTTGAAAATCTAATAGTAAGCGGAGAACAAATACCACCATGTATAATTCCCGTGAAAAGTGATGGAAATAGTCTTTCTTACTATCTTTCCTATTGCATTTTTAATACCGGAAATAGAGCTCAAGAGCGAAGAATAACTTCGACTTTTTTATACATAATTCCTAAATACTTCGTTTTTATGGTGTAAAATTTTGTATCTATATATTTCAACATTGTCTTTAACGTTGTCAGAGAACTAATTGGGAATAATTTGGAATAATTTAGCTTCTATGTCAACTCTCCTTCTCTTGAAACTTTGGAAAACAACGACAAAATTCTTTAGGGCGTCTGGATTTGAAAATATAACTCTGTATAATAAGTTTAGACTGACTAGAGTGAAAAGAAAGGAGCTTGCACCCAGAAACGAAATTAAATGGAACACTTGAAGTTGCAATATTTGTTTGTAATTCGTCAGAAGTCCATGAGGGAATGCGTGTTAATGTAAACAAATGTGAGTTTATTGGAGAGGCCGAATAAGATTTTTACATTATTGAAGCAGCTGGAGCCTGCCACGTCAAGGGCAAGGTCACAAACGTGAAAAGGCGATGCTCGATTTAGTTTGATTGAGCATCTATGCAGAAATTCGCACATACCAAGCGTTGGATAAGCCTTTCTTATCGTTTCTTAGAATTCGAGAATTGCTGGTTCAGCGTGTGGAGCAGTACTCGATCGCGGTGTTTAATTTTAACACAACTACAATTGTGAAAATTGCTGCTCCAGCGTCGGAAACTGTTCGCAAAGTTGCCAAATTCGATGAGGCGACGCATCAGTGTTCGAAGGTCTACCGCTATCAAATAAAGTATTTTAATTTAACATTTGATCCTCGCGTTAACCAAATCTGCCCCCAATCAATTTTCGAAAAATTACCAGCGTCGAACCGGATTCCACTTATATTTGTACGCTAATTTTTACTTTCAGTTAATGGTAGTGGTGTATTTGTTTTTCACCAAATTTGCCCCGGCTGAAATCCGAAATTTTCACCGTTGTATGTACCAGAGATCACTGACATTCATACCCTTAATAATTATGTGCTTATACACGTTTTACACTATTTATTTTACGTTCACTGTGTTTATTATTGCTTTACATCATTTATTATATAACTAAGATGGAGAAGTTTGAAAATCTAGCGATGTACAAATACCATAAAATACCACATTTTACCACATACCAAAATTTTAATACTGGAAAGGGAGCTCAAAAGGTTCGCACTTTAATTGTCCAACCAGTTAGGGCCAGGTTGTAATAATTTTTGTGCAGTTCAGAAGGAGATAAGTGTTTGTTTATTCCGGAGATAAGTCAAAATCATCTACATACTGTTCTGTTTGTGAGTTGACTGCAGCAAGAGGAATTGTTTCATTGTGTTTTCAATTTTATCATAACATGATCAGCTAATTTGTAAACTTCGATTTCCCCTAAAATTATATAAAGTTAATTTCGATTTCCTGGAATCGCTTATAGAACAACTGCCTAAAGAGTTTATTCAAAAGTTTTCATCTCAGATATCAACCAAGGTATCCTCTTTGTCCAAATCATATTGAAGTACCCGGTCCTGGCAACGCAGGTTAATTTCAGCATATTTGTTTATTTTGTGATTGGAAAAGTAGAGCATTCCTGTTTAATTGTATTATAATGTCGATTAGTCAACATCACCACTTTAGTCAACACTGAGTTTATTTAATCTACGTCCGGGCAACGCCGGGTACATTCAGCTAGTCTATATATATAAAGCGAAGTGTCCTCACTGACACACTCATCTACTCATCTACACATTCACGCACTGATTCACCGACAACCTACAGCCCAAACCGGGAGGGCTGGGGACTTGAAATTTTAGACACGGGTCTATCAAGGGCCGAGAATGAACGCTAATATGGAGATTTTGCAAAATTCGGTCCGGTTCCTTTGTATTTAAATAAAAACCGAATAAAAACCGGTTAAAATAAGCAAAAAATGATCGGCTCGCGGAGACCGGGATTTTTTTAGAAGCACGTGTCTAGCCAAAACAACTTCGACGTCGGGCGACCGGTTTACACTTTCACTTTCTGCTTTCCTGATCATACTTTTGCCGTACCTAGCGAGGCGCAGATATTTCAATTATAATTTTGATTTCAATTATAATGTCGATCCGTGACTCATTTAAAAATTACCAAACCACTCCAAATTTAATCCGTCTACATTAAACATCCTCAAATATCTCTTACCATTGCAAACTTCACCAAAGCAACCCCAAAAAATTCCCGAAATATGCCAAACTGACATAAATTAGATCCGTTATCTTAAATCATCCCTTACCACCCCTTAGCAACCCCAAGTAACTCCAATCACTTTAAAATAAAACAAAATGCCACAAACCATAGCAAACTATGCCAAAATCACCCAAATTACTTCGGCTACCATAAATCACCCCCAACTACCCCTTACCTCCCCAAACTAAGCCCAATCACTTTTAAATTACAAAAAATGCTACAAACCATAGCAAACTATGTCAAACTCACTTAAATTACTTCGGCTACCATAAATCACCCCCAACTACCCCTTACCACCCTAAACTAAGCCAAATCACTTTAAAATTACAAAAAATGCTACAAACCATAGCAAACTATGCCAAACTCACCCAAATTACTTGGGCTACCATAAATCACCCCCAACTACCCCTTACCGCCCCAAACTAAGCCAAATCACTTTAAAATTACAAAAAATGCTAAAAACCATAGCAAGCTATGCCAAACTTAACTAAATTACTTCGGCTACCATAAATAAACCCCAACTACCCCTTACTACCCCAAAATAGGCCCAATCACTTTAAAATTACAAAAAATGCTACAAACCATAGCAAACTATGTCAAACTCACTTAAATTACTTCGGCTACCATAAATCACCCCCAACTACCCCTTACCACCCCAAACTAAGCCAAATCATTTTAAAATTACAAAAACTGATACAAATCATAGCAAACTATGCAAAACTCATCTAAATTACTTCGGCTACCATAGATCACCCCCAACTACCCCTTACCACCCCAAACAAAGCCCAATCACTTTAAAATTACAAAAAATGCTACAAACCATAGCAAACTATGTCAAACTCACCTAAATTACTTGGGCTACCATAATTCACCCCCAACTACCCCTTACCGCCCCAAACTAAGCCAAATCACTTTAAAATTACAAAAAATGCTAAAAACCATAGCAAGCTATGCCAAACTTAACTAAATTACTTCGGCTACCATAAATAAACCCCAACTACCCCTTACTACCCCAAAATAGGCCCAATCACTTTAAAATTACAAAAAATGCTACAAATCATAGCAAACTATGTCAAACTCACTTAAATTACTTCGGCTACCATAAATCACTCCCAACTACCCCTTACCACTCCAAAATAAGCCCAATCACTTTAAAATTACAAAAAATGCTAAAAACCATAGCAAGCTATGCCAAACTCAACTAAATTACTTCGGCTACCATAAATAAACCCCAACTACCCCTTACTACCCCAAAATAGGCCCAATCACTTTAAAATTACAAAAAATGCTACAAACCATAGCAAGCTATGTCAAACTCACCTAAATTACTTAGCTCTATGGTTTTTAACTTTAAAGCGGTATAAACGCGGTATAAGCGCTAGATTTTCGTAAAAATATCTGAAAAATTCGAAAATCTGCAATTGAATTACAGAACTATTGTTGTGTTCGATAGTAAATTTATATTTGGAGTGGCACTGCTAACCCTGCCACCCCTAACGAGCCCCTTGCTGAGTACTCTCCTTCCAGGGAAACTTTTGAAATCAACGACAAAATAATTTAGGGCGCCTGAATGTGAAAATATCACTGTGTAATAAGTTCAGACTGACGTGAAACACTTGAAATTTCGATATTCGTTTGAAATTCGTCTTAGGTCCATCAAGGAATGCATGTTAATGTAAACAAGTGTTAGTTTGTCGGAGAGGCCGAATAAGATTTTTAACATTCCCGTCAAAATATCTATTTACTTTAGAATGTTAATTTCTTAAATTCATTTCGTGAAAATTTTGACGGGCCATACGAATACACCTGTGCGAGTATTATTTGGTACATACAAATTAATCTCTTTTGTTATCCAAATTGTTTTTATACGCACTAGGCACGTGCACCTCATATAATTGTGAAAATTGCTGCTTCAGCGTCTGGAACGCTGGTACTCAACGTCGCCAAGGTCGAGGCGACGCATCGGTATTCGAAGTTCTATCGCTATTAAATAAATTATTTTTATATAATATTCCCGATTTGTTCTTGCCGTTAACCAAAACTCTCCCCAATCGATTTTCGAAAAATTTCCAGCGTCGGACCGGACTTCACTTATTTTCGTACGCAAAATTTTTACGTTCAGTTAATGATCGTATATATAATGACTAGCTGAATGTACCCGGCGTTGCCCGGACGTAGATTAAATAAACGCAGTGTTGACAAAAGTGGTGTATTGGCGATGTTGACTAATCGACATTATAATACAATGGGAATGCTCTACCTTGCCTATCACAAAATAAACAAATTTGCTGCAATTAACCTGCGTTGGCAGGACTTAAATATGATTTGGACAAAGAGGATACCTTGGTTGATATCTGAGATGAAAAATCTTGAATAGACTATTTAGGCAAAGACGCAGTTTGGAAGTGTTCTATAAGCGATTCCAGGAAATCGTAATTCGGGAAAATAAAAGTTTACAAATTAGCTGATCATGTTATGATAAAGTTGAAAACACAATGGAAACATTTCTCCTGCTGCAGTCATCTCACAAACGGAACAGTATGTGGATGATTTTGACTTATCTTCAGCATAAACAAACTCTTCAGCATAATTATCTCCTTCTGAACTGCACAAAAATTATTAAAACCTGGCCGCAACTTGTTTGACAATTAAAGTGCGAACCTTTTGAGCTCACTTTCCAGTATTAAAATTTCAATACCAATACCATAGATAGTAAAAAAGATATCCATCACCTTTCACGGGAATAATACGGTGTGGTATTTGTACATCGCTATATTTTCAAACTTCTCCATATTAGTTATAAATGATGTACAGCAATAATGAACAGAATGTACGTAAAATAAATAGTGTAAAACGTGTATAAGCACAGAATTATTAAGGGTATGAATGTCAGTGAAGTCTCGAACAACGGTGCAAATTTCGGATTTCAGCCGGGGCAAATTTGGTGAAAAACAAATACACCACTATCATTAACTGAACGTAAAAATTAGCGTACAAATATAAGTAGAGTCCGGTCCAACTCTGGTAATTTTTCGAAAATTGATTGGGACAGATTTGGTTAACGCAAGGAACAAATGAACCACCAAGGGAATGTTAAATTATAATACTTTATTTGATCTGCATAGATATTAAATCAAACCAAATCGAGCATCGCCTTTTCACGTTTGTGACCTTGCCCTTGACGTGGCAGGCTCAAGCTGCTTCAATAATGTAAAAATCTTATTCGGCATCTCCAATAAACTCACATTTGTTTACATTAACACGCATTCCTTCATGGACTTGTGACGAATTACAAACAAATATTGCAACTTCAAGTGTTCCATATAATTTCGTTTCTGGGTGCAAGCTCCTTTCTTTTCACTCTAGTCAGTCTGAACTTATTACACAGAGTGATATTTTCAAATCCAGGCGCCCTAAATAATTTTGTCGTTGTTTTCAAAAGTTTCAAGAGAAGGAGAGTTGACAGAGAAGCTAAATTATTCCAAATTATTCCCATTTAGTTCTCTGACAACGTTAAAGACAATGTTGAAATATATAAATACAAAATTTCACACCATAAAAACGAAGTATTTGGGAATTATGGACAAAAAAAGTCGAAGTTATTTATGTTAATTTGGCGTGATTTGCTATGGTTTAAAAAAATGCAAAAATATTAGGTTGATTTGGGGTTGTTTCATATGATATGGGTTTCTTTGAGGATTGTTTGGAATGGTTATTGATGGTTGGCAGGGTTTAGCTTTGGCGGATTAAACGAAATTTTCGGTAATTATAATGTGATTGGGCTTTGTTTGGCTTGGTAAGAAGTGGTTGGGGTGATTTAGGGGAATTCGAAGTCATTTATGCGAGTTTGGCGTAGTTTGCTTAGAATTCGTAATTTTTTTTTTAATTATGGGTTGACCTGGAGTAGTTTTGAATGGTAAGTGTCTGACTTTTAGGGATAGTTTGGAATGGTGCGTTATGTTTGGGGTGTTTAACGTATTCAGGTAAAATTTACAAAAATTTTGGTAATTTTAAAATGAAGAATTAAAGTGCGAACCTCTTGAGCTCTATTTCCGGTATTAAAAATGCAATAGGAATGATAGTAAAAAAGACTATTTCCATCACTTTTCACGGGAATTATACATGGTGGTATTTCTTCTCCGCTTACTATTATATTTTCAAACTGCTCCATCTTAGTTATAAATTATCCAGAACCATAATGAACGCAATGTACGTAAAATAAATAGTGTAAATCGTGTATAAGCACACAATACTTAAGCGTATGATGTCAGTGAAAATTTCGGATTTTGGCCGGAGCAGGTTTGGTGAAGAACAAATACACCACTATCATTATATATACGATCATTAACTGAACTTAAAAATTTTGCGTACGAAAATAAGTGAAGTCCAGTCCGACGCTGGAAATTTTTCGAAAATCGATTGGGGAGAGTTTTGGTTAACGGCAAGATCAAATCGGGAATATTATATAAAAATAATTTATTTAATAGCGATAGAACTTCGAATACCGATGCGTCGCCTCGACCTTAGCGACGTTGAGTACCAGCGTTCCAGACGCTGAAGCAGCAATTTTCACAATTATATGAGGTGCACGTGCCTAGTGCGTATAAAAACAATTTGGATAACAAAAGAGATTAATTTGTATGTACCAAATAATACTCGCAGAGGTGTATTCGTATGGCCCGTCAAAATTTTCACGAAATGAATTAAAGAAATTAACATTCTAAAGTAAATAAATATTTTGACGGGAATGTTAAAAATCTTATTCGGCCTCTCCGACAAACAAACACTTGTTTACATTAACATGCATTCCTTGATGGACCTAAGACGAATTTCAAACGAATATCGAAATTTCAAGTGTTTCACGTCAGTCTGAACTTATTACACAGTGATATTTTCACATTCAGGCGCCCTAAATTATTTTGTCGTTGATTTCAAAAGTTTCCCTGGAAGGAGAGTACTCAGCAAGGGGCTCGTTAGGGGTGGCAGGGTTGGCAGTGCCACTCCAAATATAAATTTACTATCGAACACAACAATAGTTCTGTAATTCGATTGCAGAATTTCGAATTTTTCAGATATTTTCACGAAAATCTTGCGCTTATACCGCGTTTATACCGCTTTAAAGTTAAAAACCATAGAGCTAAGTAATTTAGGTGAGTTTGACATAGCTTGCTATGGTTTGTAGCATTTTTTGTAATTTTAAAGCGATTGGGCCTATTTTGGGGTAGTAAGGGGTAGTTGGGGTTTATTTATGGTAGCCGAAGTAATTTAGTTGAGTTTGGCATAGCTTGCTATGGTTTTTAGCATTTTTTGTAATTTTAAAGTGATTGGTCTTATTTTGGAGTGGTAAGGGGTAGTTGGGAGTGATTTATGGTAGCCGAAGTAATTTAAGTGAGTTTGACATAGTTTGCTATGATTTGTAGCATTTTTTGTAATTTTAAAGTGATTTGGCTTAGTTTGGGGCGGTAAGAGGTGGTTGGGGGTGATTTATGGTAGCCCAAGTAATTTGGGTGAGTTTGGCATAGTTTGCTATGATTTGTATCATTTTTTGTAATTTTAAAATGATTTGGCTTAGTTTGGGGTGGTAAGGGGTAGTTGGGGGTGATTTATGGTAGCCGAAGTAATTTAAGTGAGTTGGACATAGTTTGCTATGGTTTGTAGCATTTTTTGTAATTTTAAAGTGATTGGGCTTTGTTTGGGGTGGTAAGGGGTAGTTGGGGGTGATCTATGGTAGCCGAAGTAATTTAGATGAGTTTTGCATAGTTTGCTATGATTTGTATTAGTTTTTGTAATTTTAAAATGATTTGGCTTAGTTTGGGGTGGTAAGGGGTAGTTGGGGGTGATTTATGGTAGCCGAAGTAATTTAAGTGAGTTTGACATAGTTTGCTATGGTTTGTAGCATTTTTTGTAATTTTAAAGTGATTTGGCTTAGTTTGGGGTGGTAAGGGGTAGTTGGGGGTGATTTATGGTAGCCGAAGTAATTTAAGTGAGTTTGACATAGTTTGCTATGGTTTGTAGCATTTTTTGTAATTTTAAAGTGATTTGGCTTAGTTTGGGGTGGTAAGGGGTAGTTGGGGGTGATTTATGGTAGCCGAAGTAATTTAAGTGAGTTTGACATAGTTTGCTTTGGTTTGTAGCATTTTTTGTAATTTTAAAGTGATTGGGCTTAGTTTGGGGTGGTAAGGGGTAGTTGGGGGTGATTTATGGTAGCCGAAGTAATTTAGGTGAGTTTGACATAGTTTGCTATGGTTTGTAGCATTTTTTGTAATTTTAAAGTGATTGGGCTTAGTTTGGGGCGGTAAGAGGTAGTTGGGGGTGATTTATGGTAGCCGAAGTAATTTAGGTGAGTTTGGAATAGTTTGCTATGGTATGTAACATTTTTTGTTATTTTAAAGTGATTGGGCTTATTTTGGGGTGGTAAGGGGTAGTTGGGGGTGATTTATGGTAGCCGAAGTAATTTAAGTGAGTTTGACATAGTTTGCTATGGTTTGTAGCATTTTTTGTAATTTTAAAGTGATTTGGCTTAGTTTGGGGTGGTAAGGGGTAGTTGGGGGTGATTTATGGTAGCCGAAGTAATTTAAGTGAGTTTGACATAGTTTGTTATGGTTTGTAGCATTTTTTGTAATTTTAAAGTGATTTGGCTTAGTTTGGGGTGGTAAGGGGTAGTTGGGGGTGATTTATGGTAGCCGAAGTAATTTGGGTGAGTTTGGCATAGTTTGCTATGGTTTGTGGCATTTTGTTTTATTTTAAAGTGATTGGAGTTACTTGGGGTTGCTAAGGGGTGGTAAGGGATGATTTAAGATAACGGATCTAATTTATGTCAGTTTGGCGTATTTCGGGAATTTTTTGGGGTTGCTTTGGTGAAATTTGCAATGGTAAGAGATATTTGAGGATGTTTAATGTAGACGGATTAAATTTGGAGTGGTTTGGTAATTTTTAAATTAGTCACGGATCGACATTATAATTGAAATCAAAATTATAATTGAAATATCTGCGCCTCGCTAGGTACGGCAAAAGTATGATCAGGAAAGCAGAAAGTGAAAGTGTAAACCGGTCGCCCGACGTCGAAGTTGTTTTGGCTAGACACGTGCTTCTAAAAAAAACCCGGTCTCCGCGAGCCGATCATTTTTTGCTTATTTTAACCGGTTTTTATTCGGTTTTTATTTAAATACAAAGGAACCGGACCGAATTTTGCAAAATCTCCATATTAGCGTTCATTCTCGGCCCTTGATAGACCGGTGTCTAAAATTTCAAGTCTCCAGCCCTCCCGGTTTGGGCTGTAGGTTGTCGGTGAATCAGTGAATGTGTAGATGTGTAGATGTGTAGATGAGTGTGTCAGTGAGGACACTTCGCTTTATATATATAGATAGTGGTGTATTTGTTCTTCACCAAACCTGCTCCGGCCAAAATCCGAAATTTTCACTGACATCATACGCTTAAGTATTGTGTGCTTATACACGATTTACACTATTTATTTTACGTACATTGCGTTCATTATGGTTCTGGATAATTTATAACTAAGATGGAGCAGTTTGAAAATATAATAGTAAGCGGAGAACAAATACCACCATGTATAATTCCCGTGAAAAGTGATGGAAATAGTCTTTTTTACTATCATTCCTATTGCATTTTTAATACCGGAAATAGAGCTCAAGAGGTTCGCACTTTAATTCTTCATTTTAAAATTACCAAAATTTTTGTAAATTTTACCTGAATACGTTAAACACCCCAAACATAACGCACCATTCCAAACTATCCCTAAAAGTCATACACTTACCATTCAAAACTACTCCAGGTCAACCCATAATTTAAAAAAAAATTACGAATTCTAAGCAAACTACGCCAAACTCGCATAAATGACTTCGAATTCCCCTAAATCACCCCAACCACTTCTTACCAAGCCAAACAAAGCCCAATCACATTATAATTACCGAAAATTTCGTTTAATCCGCCAAAGCTAAACCCTGCCAACCATCAATAACCATTCCAAACAATCCTCAAAGAAACCCATATCATCCGAAACAACCCTAAATCAACCTAATATTTTTGCATTTTTTTAAACCATAGCAAATCACGCCAAATTAACATAAATAACTTCGACTTTTTTTGTCCATAATTCCCAAATACTTCGTTTTTATGGTGTGAAATTTTGTATTTATATATTTCAACATTGTCTTTAACGTTGTCAGAGAACTAAATGGGAATAATTTGGAATAATTTAGCTTTTCTGTCAACTCTCCTTCTCTTGAAACTTTTGAAAACAACGACAAAATTATTTAGGGCGCCTGGATTTGGGGGTGATTTTTGATAGCCGAAGTAATTTAGGTGAGTTTGGCATAGTTTGCTATGGTTAGTAGCATTTTTTTTAATTTAAAATTGATTGGGTTTAGTTTGTTGTGGTAAGGGTTAGTTGGTGATGATTTAGAGTAGCCGAAGTAATTTAGGTGAGTCTGGCATAGTTTGTTATGATTTGTACACCTTTTTTTGTAATTTTAAGATGATATGGTTTGGTTTGTTGTTGTAAGGGATAGTTGGGGGTGATTTACGGTAGCCGAAGTAATTTAGATGATTCTGGTATAGTTTGTTATGATTTTTAGCATTTTTTTGTAATTTTAAAATGATTGGGCTTAGTTTGTTGCTGTAAAGTGTAGTTGGGGGTGATTTTTGATAGCCGAAGTAATTTAGGTGAGTTTGGCATAGTTTGCTATGGTTAGTAGCATTTTTTTGTAATTTAAAAGTGATTGGGTTTAGTTTGTTGTGGTAAGGGTTAGTTGGTGATGATTTAGAGTAGCCGAAGTAATTTAGGTGAGTCTGGCATAGTTTGTTATGATTTGTACACCTTTTTTTGTAATTTTAATATGATATGGTTTGGCTTGTTGTGGTAAGGGATAGTTGGGGGTGATTTACAGTAGCCGAAGTAATTTAGGTGATTCTGGTATGGTTTGTTATGATTTTTAGCATTTTTTTGGAATTTTAAAGTGATTGGGCTTAGTTTGTTGCTGTAAAGTGTAGTTGGGGGTGATTTTTGATAGCCGAAATAATTTAGGTGAGTTTGGCATAGTTTGCTATGGCTAGTAGCATTTTTTTGTAACTTAAAAGTGATTGGGTGTAGTTTGTTGTGGTAAGGGTTAGTTGGTGATGATTTATGGTAGCCGAAGTAATTTAGGTGAGTTTGGCATAGTTTGCTATGGTTAGTAGCATTTTTTTGTAATTTAAAAGTGATTGGGTTTAGTTTGTTGTGGTAAGGGTTAGTTGGTGATGATTTAGAGTAGCCGAAGTAATTTAGGTGAGTCTGGCATAGTTTGTTATGATTTGTACAACTTTTTTTGTAATTTTAAGATGATATAGTTTAATTTGTTGTGGTAAGGGATAGTTGGAGGTCATTTACGGTAGCCGAAGTAATTTAGGTGATTCTGGTATAGTTTGTTATGATTTTTAGCATTTTTTTGTAATTTTAAAGTGATTGGGCTTAGTTTGTTGCTGTAAAGTGTAGTTGGGGGTGATTTTTGATAGCCGAAGTAATTTAGGTGAGTTTGGCATAGTTTGCTATGGTTAGTAGCATTTTTTTGTAATTTAAAAGTGATTGGGTTTAGTTTGTTGTTGTAAGTGTTAGTTGGTGATGATTTAGAGTAGCCGAAGTAATTACGGTGAGTCTGGCATAGTTTGTTATGATTTGTACACCTTTTTTTGTAATTTTAAGATGATATGGTTTGGTTTGTTGTGGTAAGGGATAGTTGGGGGTGATTTACGGTAGCCGAAGTAATTTAGGTGATTCTGGTATAGTTTGTTATAATTTTTAGCATTTTTTTGTAATTTTAAAATGATTGGGCTTAGTTTGTTGCTGTAAAGTGTAGTTGGGGGTGATTTTTGATAGCCGAAGTAATTTAGGTGAGTTTGGCATAGTTTGCTATGGTTAGTAGCATTTTTTTGTAATTTAAAAGTGATTGGGTTTAGTTTGTTGTGGTAAGGGTTAGTTTGTGATGATTTATGGTAGCCGAAGTAATTTAGGTGAGTTTGGCATAGTTTGCTATTGTTACTAGCATTTTTTTGTAATTTAAAAGTGATTGGGATAAGTTTGTTGTGGTAAGGGTTAGTTGGTGATGAGTTAGAGTAGCCGAAGTAATTTAGGTGAGTCTGGCATAGTTTGTTATGATTTGTACACCTTTTTTTGTAATTTTAAGATGATATGGTTTGGTTTGCTTTGGTAAGGGATAGTTGGGGGTGATTTACGGTAACCGAAGTAATTTAGGTGATTCTGGTATAGTTTGTTATGATTTTTAGCATTTTTTTGTAATTTTGAATTGATTGGGTTTAGTTTGTTGCTGTAAAGTGTAGTTGGGGGTGATTTTTGATAGCCGAAGTAATTTAGGTTAGTTTGGCATAGTTTGCTATGGTTAGTAGCATTATTTTGTAATTTAAAAGTGATTTGGTTTAGTTTGTTGTGGTAAGGGTTAGTTGGTGATGATTTATGGTAGCCGAAGTAATTAAGGTGAGTTTGGCATAGTTTGCTATGGTTACTAGCATTTTTTTGTAATTTAAAAGTGATTGGGTTTAGTTTGTTGTGGTAAGGGTTAGTTGGTGATGATTTATGGTAGCCGAAGTAATTTACGTGAGTCTGGCATAGTTTGTTATGATTTGTACACCTTTTTTTGTAATTTTAAGATGATATGGTTTGGCTTGTTGTGGTAAGGGATAGTTGGCGGTAATTTACAGTAGCCGAAGTAATTTAGGTGATTCTGGTATGGTTTGTTATGATTTTTAGCATTTTTTTGTAATTTTAAAGTGATTGGGCTTAGTTTGTTGCTGTAAAGTGTAGTTGGGGGTGATTTTTGATATCCGAAGTAATTTAGGTGAGTTTGGCATAGTTTGCTATGGTTAGTAGCATTGTTTTGTAACTTAAAAGTGATTGGGTTTAGTTTGTTGTGGTAAGGGTTAGTTGGTGATGATTTATGGTAGCCGAAGTAATTTAGGTGAGTTTGGCATAGTTTGCTATGGTTAGTAGCATTTTTTTGTAATTTAAAAGTGATTGGGTTTAGTTTGTTGTGGTAAGGGTTAGTTGGTGATGATTTAGAGTAGCCGAAGTAATTTAGGTGAGTCTGGCATAGTTTGTTATGATTTGTACACCTTTTTTTGTAATTTTAAGATGATATGGTTTGGTTTGTTGTGGTAAGGGATAGTTGGGGGTGATTTACGGTAGCCGAAGTAATTTAGGTGATTCTGGTATAGTTTGTTATGATTTTTAGCATTTTTTTGTAATTTTAAAGTGATTGGGCTTAGTTTGTTGCTGTAAAGTGTAGTTGGGGGTGATTTTTGATAGCCGAAGTAATCTAGGTGAGTTTGGCATAGTTTGCTATGGTTAGTAGCATTTTTTTTAATTTAAAAGTGATTGAGTTAAGTTTGTTGTGGTAAGGGTTAGTTGGTGATGATTTATGTTAGCCGAAGTAATTTAGGTGAGTTTGGCATAGTTTGCTATGGCTAGTAGCATTTTTTTGTAATTTAAAAGTTATTGGGTTTAGTTTGTTGTGGTAAAGGTTAGTTGGTGATGATTTAGAGTAGCCGAAGTAATTTAGGTGAGTTTGGCATAGTTTGCTATGGTTACTAGCATTTTTTTGTAATTTAAAAGTGATTGGGATTAGTTTGTTGTGGTAAGGGTTAGTTGGTGATGAGTTAGAGTAGCCGAAGTAATTGAGGTGAGTCTGGCATAGTTTGTTATGATTTGTACACCTTTTTTGTAATTTTAAAATGATATGGTTTGGTTTGTTGTGGTAAGGGATAGTTGGGGGTGATTTACGGTAGCCGAAGTAATTTAGGTAATTCTGGTATAGTTTGTTATGATTTTTAGCATTTTTTTGTAATTTTAAAGTGATTGGGCTTTGTTTGTTGCTGTAAAGTGTATTTGGGGGTGATTTTTGATAGCCGAAGTAATTTAGGTGAGTTTGGCATAGTTTGCTATGGTTAGTAGCATTTTTTTGTAATTACAAGTGATTGGGTTTAGTTTGTTGTGGTAAGGGTTAGTTGGTGATGATTTAGATTAGACCTAAATTAGAGTCTGGCATAGTTTGTTATGATTTGTACACTTTTTTTTGTAATTTTAAGATGATATGGTTGGGTTTGTTGTGGTAAGGGATAGTTGGGGGTGATTTACGGTAGCCGAAGTAATTTAGGTGATTCTGGTATAGTTGTTATGATTTTTAGCATTTTTTTGTAATTTTAAAGTGATTGGGCTTAGTTTGTTGCTGTAAAGTGTAGTTGGAGGTGATTTTTGATAGCCGAAGTAATTTAGGTGAGTTTGGTATAGTTTGCTATGGTTAGTAGCATTTTTTTGTAATTTAAAAGTGATTGGGTTTAGTTTGTTTTGGTAAGGGTTAGTTGGTGATGATTTATGGTAGCCGAAGTAATTAGGGTGAGTTTGGCATAATTTGCTGTGGTTACTAGCATTTTTTTGTAATTTAAAAGTGATTGGGTTTAGTTTGTTGTGGTAAGGGTTAGTTGGTGATGATTTAGAGTAGCCGAAGTAATTTAGGTGAGTCTGGCATAGTTTGTTATGATTTGTACACCTTTTTTTGTAATTTTAAGATGATATGGTTTGGTTTGTTGTGGTAAGGGATAGTTGGGGGTGATTTACGGTAGCCGAAGTAATTTTGGTGATTCTGGTATAGTTTGTTATGATTTTTAGCATTTTTTTGTAATTTTAAAGTGATTGGGCTTAGTTTGTTGCTGTAAAGTGTAGTTGGGGTTTATTTTTGATAGCCAAAGTAATGTATGTGAGTTTGGCATAGATTGCTATGGTTAGTAGCATTTTTTTGTAATTTAAAAGTGATTGGGTTTAGTTTGTTGTGGTAAGGGTTAGTTGGTGATGATTAAGAGTAGCCGAAGTAATTTAGGTGAGTCTGGCATAGTTTGTTATGATTTGTACACCTTTTTTTGTAATTTTAAGATGATATGGTTTGGTTTGTTGTGGTAAGGGATAGTTGGGGGTGATTTACGGTAGCCGAAGTAATTTAGGTGATTCTGGTATAGTTTGTTATGATTTTTAGCATTTTTTTGTAATTTTAAAGTGATTGGGCTTAGTTTGTTGCTGTAAAGTGTAGTTGGGGGTGATTTTTGATAGCCGAAGTAATTTAGGTGAGTTTGGCATAGTTTGCTATGGTTAGTAGCATTTTTTTGTAATTTAAAAGTGATTGGGTTTAGTTTGTTGTGGTAAGGGTTAGTTGGTGATGATTTAGAGTAGCCGAAGTAATTTAGGTGAGTCTGGCATAGTTTGTTATGATTTGTACACATTTTTTTGTAATTTTAAGATGATATGGTTAGGTTTGTTGTGGTAAGGGATAGTTGGGGGTGATTTACGGTAGCCGAAGTAATTTAGGTGATTCTGGTATAGTTTGTTCTGATTTTTAGCATTTTTTTGTAATTTTAAAGTGATTGGGCTCAGTTTGTTGCTGTAAAGTGTAGTTGGGGGTGATTTTTGATAGGCGAAGTAATTTAGGTGAGTTTGGCATAGTTTGGTATGGTTAGTAGCATTTTTTGTAATTTAAAAGTGATTGGGTTTAGTTTGTTGTGGTAAGGGTTAGTTGGTGATGATTTATGGTAGCCGAAGTAAATTAGGTGAGTTTGGCATAGTTTGCTATGGTTACTAGCATTTTTTTGTAATTTAAAAGTGATTGGGTTTAGTTTGTTGTGGTAAGGGTTAGTTGGTGATGATTTAGATTAGACCTAAATTAGAGTCTGGCATAGTTTGTTATGATTTGTACACTTTTTTTTGTAATTTTAAGATGATATGGTTGGGTTTGTTGTGGTAAGGGATAGTTGGGGGTGATTTACGGTAGCCGAAGTAATTTAGGTGATTCTGGTATAGTTGTTATGATTTTTAGCATTTTTTTGTAATTTTAAAGTGATTGGGCTTAGTTTGTTGCTGTAAAGTGTAGTTGGAGGTGATTTTTGATAGCCGAAGTAATTTAGGTGAGTTTGGCATAGTTTGCTATGGTTAGTAGCATTTTTTTGTAATTTAAAAGTGATTGGGTTTAGTTTGTTTTGGTAAGGGTTAGTTGGTGATGATTTATGGTAGCCGAAGTAATTAGGGTGAGTTTGGCTTAATTTGCTGTGGTTACTAGCATTTTTTTGTAATTTAAAAGTGATTGGGTTTAGTTTGTTGTGGTAAGGTTTAGTTGGTGATGATTTAGAGTAGCCGAAGTAATTTAGGTGAGTCTAGCATAGTTTGTTATGATTTGTACACCTTTTTTTGTAATTTTAAGATGATATGGTTTAGTTTGTTGTGGTAAGGGTTAGTTGGTGATGATTTAGAGTAGCCGAAGTAATTTAGGTGAGTCTGGCATAGTTTGTTATGATTTGTACACCTTTTTTTGTAATTTTAAGATGATATGGTTTGGTTTGTTGTGGTAAGGGATAGTTGGGGGTGATTTACGGTAGCCGAAGTAATTTTGGTGATTCTGGTATAGTTTGTTATGATTTTTAGCATTTTTTTGTAATTTTAAAGTGATTGGGCTTAGTTTGTTGCTGTAAAGTGTAGTTGGGGTTTATTTTTGATAGCCAAAGTAATGTATGTGAGTTTGGCATAGATTGCTATGGTTAGTAGCATTTTTTTGTAATTTAAAAGTGATTGGGTTTAGTTTGTTGTGGTAAGGGTTAGTTGGTGATGATTAAGAGTAGCCGAAGTAATTTAGGTGAGTCTGGCATAGTTTGTTATGATTTGTACACCTTTTTTTGTAATTTTAAGATGATATGGTTTGGTTTGTTGTGGTAAGGGATAGTTGGGGGTGATTTACGGTAGCCGAAGTAATTTAGGTGATTCTGGTATAGTTTGTTATGATTTTTAGCATTTTTTTGTAATTTTAAAGTGATTGGGCTTAGTTTGTTGCTGTAAAGTGTAGTTGGGGGTGATTTTTGATAGCCGAAGTAATTTAGGTGAGTTTGGCATAGTTTGCTATGGTTAGTAGCATTTTTTTGTAATTTAAAAGTGATTGGGTTTAGTTTGTTGTGGTAAGGGTTAGTTGGTGATGATTTAGAGTAGCCGAAGTAATTTAGGTGAGTCTGGCATAGTTTGTTATGATTTGTACACATTTTTTTGTAATTTTAAGATGATATGGTTAGGTTTGTTGTGGTAAGGGATAGTTGGGGGTGATTTACGGTAGCCGAAGTAATTTAGGTGATTCTGGTATAGTTTGTTCTGATTTTTAGCATTTTTTTGTAATTTTAAAGTGATTGGGCTTAGTTTGTTGCTGTAAAGTGTAGTTGGGGGTGATTTTTGATAGGCGAAGTAATTTAGGTGAGTTTGGCATAGTTTGGTATGGTTAGTAGCATTTTTTGTAATTTAAAATTGATTGGGTTTAGTTTGTTGTGGTAAGGGTTAGTTGGTGATGATTTATGGTAGCCGAAGTAAATTAGGTGAGTTTGGCATAGTTTGCTATGGTTACTAGCATTTTTTTGTAATTTAAAAGTGATTGGGTTTAGTTTGTTGTGGTAAGGGTTAGTTGGTGATGATTTAGATTAGACCTAAATTAGAGTCTGGCATAGTTTGTTATGATTTGTACAATTTTTTTTCTAATTTTAAGATGATATGGTTGGGTTTGTTGTGGTAAGGGATAGTTGGGGGTGATTTACGGTAGCCGAAGTAATTTAGGTGATTCTGGTATAGTTGTTATGATTTTTAGCATTTTTTTGTAATTTTAAAGTGATTGGGCTTAGTTTGTTGCTGTAAAGTGTAGTTGGAGGTGATTTTTGATAGCCGAAGTAATTTAGGTGAGTTTGGCATAGTTTGCTATGGTTAGTAGCATTTTTTTGTAATTTAAAAGTGATTGGGTTTAGTTTGTTTTGGTAAGGGTTAGTTGGTGATGATTTATGGTAGCCGAAGTAATTAGGGTGAGTTTGGCTTAATTTGCTGTGGTTACTAGCATTTTTTTGTAATTTAAAAGTGATTGGGTTTAGTTTGTTGTGGTAAGGTTTAGTTGGTGATGATTTAGAGTAGCCGAAGTAATTTAGGTGAGTCTAGCATAGTTTGTTATGATTTGTACACCTTTTTTTGTAATTTTAAGATGATATGGTTTGGTTTGTTGTGGTAAGGGATAGTTGGGGGTGATTTACGTTAGCCGAAGTAATTTTGGTGATTCTGGTATAGTTTGTTATGATTTTTAGCATTTTTTTGTAATTTTAAAGTGATTGGGCTTAGTTTGTTGCTGTAAAGTGTAGTTGGGGGTTATTTTTGATAGCCGAAGTAATGTATGTGAGTTTGGCATAGATTGCTATGTTTAGTAGCATTTTTTTGTAATTTAAAAGTGATTGGGTTTAGTTTGTTGTGGTAAGGGTTAGTTGGTGATGATTAAGAGTAGCCGAAGTAATTTAGGTGAGTCTGGCATAGTTTGTTATGATTTGTACACCTTTTTTTGTAATTTTAAGATGATATGGTTTGGTTTGTTGTGGTAAGGGATAGTTGGGGGTGATTTACCGTAGCCGAAGTAATTTAGGTGATTCTGGTATAGTTTGTTATGATTTTTAGCATTTTTTTGTAATTTTAAAGTGATTGGGCTTAGTTTGTTGCTGTAAAGTGTAGTTGGGGGTGATTTTTGATAGCCGAAGTAATTTAGGTGAGTTTGGCATAGTTTGCTATGGTTAGTAGCATTTTTTTGTAATTTAAAAGTGATTGGGTTTAGTTTGTTGTGGTAAGGGTTAGTTGGTGATGATTTAGAGTAGCCGAAGTAATTTAGGTGAGTCTGGCATAGTTTGTTATGATTTGTACACATTTTTTTGTAATTTTAAGATGATATGGTTAGGTTTGTTGTGGTAAGGGATAGTTGGGGGTGATTTACGGTAGCCGAAGTAATTTAGGTGATTCTGGTATAGTTTGTTCTGATTTTAACATTTTTTTGTAATTTTAAAGTGATTGGGCTTAGTTTGTTGCTGTAAAGTGTAGTTGGGGGTGATTTTTGATAGCCGAAGTAATTTAGGTGAGTTTGGCATAGTTTGCTATGGTTACTAGTATTTTTTTGTAATTTAAAAGTGACTGGGTTTAGTTTGTTGTGGTAAGGGTTAGTTGGTGATGATTTAGTGTAGCCGAAGTAATTTAGGTGAGTCTGGCATAGTTTGTTTATAATTTGTACACCTTTTTTTGTAATTTTAAGATGATATGGTTTGGTTTGTTGTGGTAACGAATAGTTGGGGCTGATTTACGGTAGCCGAAGTAATTTAGGTGATTCTGGTATAGTTTGTTATGATTTTTAACATTTTTTTGTAATTTTAAAGTGATTGGGCTTAGTTTGTTGCTGTAAAGTGTAGTTGGGGGTCATTTTTGATAGCCGAAGTAATTTCGGTGAGTTTGGCATAGTTTGCTATGGTTAGTAGCATTTTTTTGTAATTTAAATGTGATTGGGTTTAGTTTGTTGTGGTAAGGGTTAGTTGGTGATGATTTATGGTAGCCGAAGTAATTTAAGTGAGTTTGGCATAGTTTGCTATGGTTACTAGCATTTTTTTGTAATTTAAAAGTGATTGGGTTTAGTTTGTTGTGGTAAGGGTTAGTTGGTGATGATTTAGAGTAGCCGAAGTAATTTAGGTGAGTCTCGCATAGTTTGTTATGATTTGTACACCTTTTTTTGTAATTTGAAGATGATATGGTTTGGTTTGTTGTGGTAAGGGATAGTTGGGGGTGATTTACGGTAGCCGAAGTTATTTAGGTGATTCTGGTATAGTTTGTTATGATTTTTAGCATTTTTTTGTAATTTTAAAGTGATTGGGCTTAGTTTGTTGCTGTAAAGTGTATTTGGGGGTGATTTTTGATAGCCGAAGTAATTTAGGTGAGTTTGGCATAGTTTGCCATGGTTAGTTGCATTTTTTTGTAATTTAAAAGTAATTGGGTTTAGTTTGTTGTGGCAAGGGTTAGTTGATGATGATTTATGGTAGCCGAAGTAATTTAGGTGAGTTTGGCATAGTTTGCTATGGTTACTAGCATTTTTTTGTAATTTAAAAGTGATTGGGATAAGTTTGTTGTGGTAAGGGTTAGTTGGTGATGATTTAGTGTAGCCGAAGTAATTTAGGTGAGTCTGGCATAGTTTGTTTATGATTTGTACACCTTTTTTTGTAATTTTAAGATGATATGGTTTGGTTTGTTGTGGTAACGAATAGTTGGGGGTGATTTACGGTAGCCGAAGTAATTTAGGTAATTCTGGTATAGTTTGTTATGATTTTTATCATTTTTTTGTAATTTTAAAGTGATTGGGCTTAGTTTGTTGCTGTAAAGTGTAGTTGGGGGTGATTTTTGATAGCCGAAGTAATTTAGGTGAGTTTGGCATAGTTTGCTATGGTTAGTAGCATTTTTTTGTAATTAAAAGTGATTGGGTTTAGTTTGTTGTGGTAAGGGTTAGTTGGTGATGATTTAGAGTAGCCGAAGTAATTTAGGTGAGTCTGGCATAGTTTGTTATGATTTGAACACATTTTTTTTTAATTTTAAGATGATATGGTTTGGTTTGTTGTGGTAAGGGATAGTTAAGGGTGATTTACGGTAGCCGAAGTAATTTAGGTGATTCTGGTATAGTTTGTTATGATTTTTAGAATTTTTTTGTAATTTTAAATTGATTGGGCTTAGTTTGTTGCTGTAAAGTGTAGTTGGGGGTGATTTTTGATAGGCGAAGTAATTTAGGTGAGTTTGGCATAGTTTGGTATGGTTAGTAGCATATTTTGTAATTTAAAAGTGATTGGGTTTAGTTTGTTGTGGTAAGGGTTAGTTGGTGATGATTTATGGTAGCCGAAGTAAATTAGGTGAGTTTGGCATAGTTTGCTATGGTTACTAGCATTTTTTTGTAATTTAAAAGTGATTGGGTTTAGTTTGTTGTGGTAAGGGTTAGTTGGTGATGATTTAGATTAGACCTAAATTAGAGTCTGACATAGTTTGTTATGATTTGTACTCTTTTTTTTGTAATTTTAAGATGATATGGTTGGGTTTGTTGTGGTAAGGGATAGTTGGGGGTGATTTACGGTAGCCGAAGTAATTTAGGTGATTCTGGTATAGTTATGATTTTTAGCATTTTTTTGTAATTTTAAAGTGATTGGGCTTAGTTTGTTGCTGTAAAGTGTAGTTGGGGGTGATTTTTGATATCCGAAGTAATTTAGGTGAGTTTGGCATAGTTTGCTATGGTTAGTAGCATTTTTTTGTAATTTAAAAGTGATTGGGTTTAGTTTGTTTTGGTAAGGGTTAGTTGGTGATGATTTATGGTAGCCGAAGTAATTAGGGTGAGTTTGGCATAATTTGCTGTGGTTACTAGCATTTTTTTGTAATTTAAAAGTGATTGGGTTTAGTTTGTTGTGGTAAGGGTTAGTTGGTGATGATTTAGAGTAGCCGAAGTAATTTAGGTGAGTCTGGCATAGTTTGTTATGATTTGTACACCTTCTTTTGTAATTTTAAGATGATATGGTTTTGTTTGTTGTGGTAAGGGATAGTTGGGGGTGATTTACGGTAGCCGAAGTAATTTAGGTGATTCTGGTATAGTTTGTTATGATTTTTAGCATTTTTTTGTAATTTTAAAGTGATTGGGCTTAGTTTGTTGCTGTAAAGTGTAGTTGGGGGTTATTTTTGATAGCCGAAGTAATGTATGTGAGTTTGGCATAGTTTGCTATGGTTAGTAGCATTTTTTTGTAATTTAAAAGTGATTGGGTTTAGTTTGTTGTGGTAAGGGTTAGTTGGTGATGATTAAGAGTAGCCGAAGTAATTTAGGTGAGTCTGGCATAGTTTGTTATGATTTGTACACCTTTTTTTGTAATTTTAAGATGATATGGTTTTGTTTGTTGTGGTAAGGGATAGTTGGGGGTGATTTACGGTAGCCGAAGTAATTTAGGTGATTCTGGTATAGTTTGTTATGATTTTTAGCATTTTTTTGTAATTTTAAAGTGATTGGGCTTAGTTTGTTGCTGTAAAGTGTAGTTGGGGGTGATTTTTGATAGCCGTAGTAATTTAGGTGAGTTTGGCATAGTTTGCTATGGTTAGTAGCATTTTTTTGTAATTTTAAAGTGATTGGGTTTAGTTTGTTGTGGTAAGGGTTAGTTGGTGATGATTTAGAGTAGCCGAAGTAATTTAGGTGAGTCTGGCATAGTTTGTTATGATTTGTACACATTTTTTTGTAATTTTAAGATGATTTGGTTTGGTTTGTTGTGGTAAGGGATAGTTGGGGGTGATTTACGGTAGGCGAAGTAATTTAGGTGATTCTGGTATAGTTTGTTCTGATTTTTAGCATTTTTTTGTAATTTTAAAATGATTGGGCTTAGTTTGTTGCTGTAAAGTGTAGTTGGGGGCGATTTTTGATAGCCGAAGTAATTTAGGTGAGTTTGGCATAGTTTGCTATGGTTACTAGCATTTTTTTGTAAATTAAAAGTGACTGGGTTTAGTTTGTTGTGGTAAGGGTTAGTTGGTGATGATTTAGTGTAGCCGAAGTAATTTAGGTGAGTCTGGCATAGTCTGTTTATGATTTGTACACCTTTTTTTGTAATTTTAAGATGATATGGTTTGGTTTGTTGTGGTTACGAATAGTTGGGGGTGATTTACGGTAGCCGAAGTAATTTAGGTGATTCTGGTCTAGTTTGTTATGACTTTTAGCATTTTTTTGTAATTTTAAAGTGATTGGGCTTAGTTTGTTGCTGTAAAGTGTAGTTGGGGGTAATTTTTGAGAGCCGAAGTAATTTCGGTGAGTTTGGCATTGTTTGCTATGGTTAGTAGCATTTTTTTGTAATTTAAATGTGATTGGGTTTAGTTTGTTGTGGTAAGGGTTAGTTGGTGATGATTTATGGTAGCCGAAGTAATTTAGGTGAGTTTGGCATAGTTTGCTATGGTTACTAGCATTTTTTTGTAATTTAAAAGTGATTGGGTTTAGTTTGTTGTGGTAAGGGTTAGTTGGTGATGATTTAGAGTAGCCGAAGTAATTTAGGTGAGTCTGGCATAGTTTGATATGATTTGTACACCTTTTTTTGTAATTTTAAGATGATATGGTTTGGTTTGTTGTGGTAAGGGATAGTTGGGGGTGATTTACGGTAGCCGAAGTAATTTAGGTGATTCTGGTATAGTTTGTTATGATTTTTAGCATTTTTTTGTAATTTTAAGGTGATTGGGTTTAGTTTGTTGCTGTAAAGTGTAATTAGGGGTGATTTTTGATAGCCGAAGTAATTTAGGTGAGTTTGGCATAGTTTGCTATGGTTAGTAGCATTTTTTTGTAATTTAAAAGTGATTGGGTTTAGTTTGTTGTGGTAAGGGTTAGTTTGTGATGATTTATGGTAGCAGAAGTAATTTAGGTGAGTTTGGCATAGTTTGCTATGGTTACTAGCATTTTTTTGTAATTTAAAAGTGATTGGGATAAGTTTGTTGTGGTAAGGGTTAGTTGGTGATGAGTTAGAGTAGCCGAAGTAATTTAGGTGAGTCTGGCATAGTTTGTTATGATTTGTACACCTTTTTTTGTAATTTTAAGATAATATGGTTTGGTTTGTTGTGGTAAGGGATAGTTGGGGGTGATTTACGGTAGCCGAAGTAATTTAGGTGATTCTGGTATAGTTTGTTATGATTTTTAGCATTTTTTTGTAATTTTAAAGTGATTGGGCTTAGTTTGTTGCTGTAAAGTGTAGTTGGGGGTGATTTTTGATAGCCGAAGTAATCTAGGTGAGTTTGGCATAGTTTGCTATGGTTAGTAGCATTTTTTTGTAATTTAAAAGTGATTGGGTTAAGTTTGTTGTGGTAAGGGTTAGTTGGTGATGATTTATGTTAGCCGAAGTAATTTAGGTGAGTTTGGCATAGTTTGCTATGGCTAGTAGCATTTTTTTGTAATTTAAAAGTTATTGAGTTTAGTTTGTTGTGGTAAAGGTTAGTTGGTGATGATTTAGAGTAGCCGAAGTAATTTAGGTGAGTTTGGCATAGTTTGCTATGGTTACTAGCATTTTTTTGTAATTTAAAAGTGATTGGGATTAGTTTGTTGTGGTAAGGGTTAGTTGGTGATGAGTTAGAGTAGCCGAAGTAATTGAGGTGAGTCTGGCATAGTTTGTTATGATTTGTACACCTTTTTTGTAATTTTAAAATGATATGGTTTGGTTTGTTGTGGTAAGGGATAGTTGGGGGTGATTTACGGTAGCCGAAGTAATTTAGGTAATTCTGGTATAGTTTGTTATGATTTTTAGCATTTTTTTGTAATTTTAAAGTGATTGGGCTTTGTTTGTTGCTGTAAAGTGTAGTTGGGGGTGATTTTTGATAGCCGAAGTAATTTAGGTGAGTTTGGCATAGTTTGCTATGGTTAGTAGCATTTTTTTGTAATTACAAGTGATTGGGTTTAGTTTGTTGTGGTAAGGGTTAGTTGGTGATGATTTAGAGTAGCCGAAGTATTTTAGGTGAGTCTGGCATAGTTTGTTATGATTTGTACACATTTTTTTGTAATTTTAAGATGATATGGTTTGGTTTGTTGTGGTAAGGGATAGTTAAGGGTGATTTACGGTAGCCGAAGTAATTTAGGTGATTCTGGTATAGTTTGTTATGATTTTTAGCATTTTTTTGTAATTTTAAAGTGATTGGGCTTAGTTTGTTGCTGTAAAGTGTAGTTGGGGGTGATTTTTGATAGGCGAAGTAATTTAGGTGAGTTTGGCATAGTTTGGTATGGTTAGTAGCATTTTTTGTAATTTAAAAGTGATTGGGTTTAGTTTGTTGTGGTAAGGGTTAGTTGGTGATGATTTATGGTAGCCGAAGTAAATTAGGTGAGTTTGGCATAGTTTGCTATGTTTACTAGCATTTTTTTGTAATTTAAAAGTGATTGGGTTTAGTTTGTTGTGGTAAGGGTTAGTTGGTGATGATTTAGATTAGACCTAAATTAGAGTCTGGCATAGTTTGTTATGATTTGTACACTTTTTTTTGTAATTTTAAGATGATATGATTGGGTTTGTTGTGGTAAGGGATAGTTGGGGGTGATTTACGGTAGCCGAAGTAATTTAGGTGATTCTGGTATAGTTGTTATGATTTTTAGCATTTTTTTGTAATTTTAAAGTGATTGGGCTTAGTTTGTTGCTGTAAAGTGTAGTTGGAGGTGATTTTTGATAGCCGAAGTAATTTAGGTGAGTTTGGCTTAGTTTGCTATGGTTAGTAGCATTTTTTTGTAATTTAAAAGTGATTGGGTTTAGTTTGTTTTGGTAAGGGTTAGTTGGTTATGATTTATGGTAGCCGAAGTAATTAGGGTGAGTTTGGCATAATTTGCTGTGGTTACTAGCATTTTTTTGTAATTTAAAAGTGATTGGGTTTAGTTTGTTGTGGTAAGGGTTAGTTGGTGATGATTTAGATTAGACCTAAATTAGAGTCTGGCATAGTTTGTTATGATTTGTACACTTTTTTTTGTAATTTTAAGATGATATGGTTGGGTTTGTTGTGGTAAGGGATAGTTGGGGGTGATTTACGGTAGCCGAAGTAATTTAGGTGATTCTGGTATAGTTGTTATGATTTTTAGCATTTTTTTGTAATTTTAAAGTGATTGGGCTTAGTTTGTTGCTGTAAAGTGTAGTTGGAGGTGATTTTTGATAGCCGTAGTAATTTAGGTGAGTTTGGCATAGTTTGCTATGGTTAGTAGCATTTTTTTGTAATTTAAAAGTGATTGGGTTTAGTTTCTTGTGGTAAGGTTTAGTTGGTGATGATTTAGAGTAGCCGAAGTAATTTAGGTGAGTCTAGCATAGTTTGTTATGATTTGTACACCTTTTTTTGTAATTTTAAGATGATATGGTTTGGTTTGTTGTGGTAAGGGATAGTTGGGGGTGATTTACGTTAGCCGAAGTAATTTTGGTGATTCTGGTATAGTTTGTTATGATTTTTAGCATTTTTTTGTAATTTTAAAGTGATTGGGCTTAGTTTGTTGCTGTAAAGTGTAGTTGGGGGTTATTTTTGATAGCCGAAGTAATGTATGTGAGTTTGGCATAGATTGCTATGTTTTGTAGCATTTTTTTGTAATTTAAAAGTGATTGGGTTTAGTTTGTTGTGGTAAGGGTTAGTTGGTGATGATTAAGAGTAGCCGAAGTAATTTAGGTGAGTCTGGCATAGTTTGTTATGATTTGTACACCTTTTTTTGTAATTTTAAGATGATATGGTTTGGTTTGTTGTGGTAAGGGATAGTTGGGGGTGATTTACCGTAGCCGAAGTAATTTAGGTGATTCTGGTATAGTTTGTTATGATTTTTAGCATTTTTTTGTAATTTTAAAGTGATTGGGCTTAGTTTGTTGCTGTAAAGTGTAGTTGGGGGTGATTTTTGATAGCCGAAGTAATTTAGGTGAGTTTGGCATAGTTTGCTATGGTTAGTAGCATTTTTTTGTAATTTAAAAGTGATTGGGTTTAGTTTGTTGTGGTAAGGGTTAGTTGGTGATGATTTAGAGTAGCCGAAGTAATTTAGGTGAGTCTGGCATAGTTTGTTATGATTTGTACACATTTTTTTGTAATTTTAAGATGATATGGTTAGGTTTGTTGTGGTAAGGGATAGTTGGGAGTGATTTACGGTAGCCGAAGTAATTTAGGTGATTCTGGTATAGTTTGTTCTGATTTTTAGCATTTTTTTGTAATTTTAAAGTGATTGGGCTTAGTTTGTTGCTGTAAAGTGTAGTTGGGGGTGATTTTTGATAGCCGAAGTAATTTAGGTGAGTTTGGCATAGTTTGCTATGGTTACTAGCATTTTTTTGTAATTTAAAAGTGACTGGGTTTAGTTTGTTGTGGTAAGGGTTAGTTGGTGATGATTTAGTGTAGCCGAAGTAATTTAGGTGAGTCTGGCATAGTTTGTTTAAAATTTGTACACCTTTTTTTGTAATTTTAAGATGATATGGTTTGGTTTGTTGTGGTAACGAATAGTTGGGGGTGATTTACGGTAGCCGAAGTAATTTAGGTGATTCTGGTATAGTTTGTTATGATTTTTAGCATTTTTTTGTAATTTTAAAGTGATTGGGCTTAGTTTGTTGCTGTAAAGTGTAGTTGGGGGTGATTTTTGAAAGCCGAAGTAATTTCGGTAAGTTTGGCATAGTTTGCTATGGTTAGTAGCATTTTTTTGTAATTTAAATGTGATTGGGTTTAGTTTGTTGTGGTAAGGGTTAGTTGGTGATGATTTATGGTAGCCGAAGTAATTTAGGTGAGTTTGGCATAGTTTGCTATGGTTACTAGCATTTTTTTGTAATTTAAAAGTGATTGGGTTTAGTTTGTTGTGGTAAGGGTTAGTTGGTGATGATTTAGAGTAGCCGAAGTAATTTAGGTGAGTCTCGCATAGTTTGTTATGATTTGTACACCTTTTTTTGTAATTTGAAGATGATATGGTTTGGTTTGTTGTGGTAAGGGATAGTTGGGGGTGATTTACGGTAGCCGAAGTAATATAGGTGATTCTGGTATAGTTTGTTATGATTTTTAGCATTTTTTTGTAATTTTAAAGTGATTGGGCTTAGTTTGTTGCTGTAAAGTGTATTTGGGGGTGATTTTTGATAGCCGAAGTAATTTAGGTGAGTTTGGCATAGTTTGCCATGGTTAGTTGCATTTTTTTGTAATTTAAAAGTAATTGGGTTTAGTTTGTTGTGGCAAGGGTTAGTTGATGATGATTTATGGTAGCCGAAGTAATTTAGGTGAGTTTGGCATAGTTTGCTATGGTTACTAGCATTTTTTTGTAATTTAAAAGTGATTGGGATAAGTTTGTTGTGGTAAGGGTTAGTTGGTGATGATTTAGTGTAGCCGAAGTAATTTAGGTGAGTCTGGCATAGTTTGTTTATGATTTGTACACCTTTTTTTGTAATTTTAAGATGATATGGTTTGGTTTGTTGTGGTAACGAATAGTTGAGGGTGATTTACGGTAGCCGAAGTAATTTAGGTTCTTCTGGTATAGTTTGTTATGATTTTTATCATTTTTTTGTAATTTTAAAGTGATTGGGCTTAGTTTGTTGCTGTAAAGTGTAGTTGGGGGTGATTTTTGATAGCCGAAGTAATTTAGGTGAGTTTGGCATAGTTTGCTATGGTTAGTAGCATTTTTTTGTAATTAAAAGTGATTGGGTTTAGTTTGTTGTGGTAAGGGTTAGTTGGTGATGATTTAGAGTAGCCGAAGTAATTTAGGTGAGTCTGGCATAGTTTGTTATGATTTGAACACATGTTTTTTTCATTTTAAGATGATATGGTTTGGTTTGTTGTGGTAAGGGATAGTTAAGGGTGATTTACGGTAGCCGAAGTAATTTAGGTGATTCTGGTATAGTTTGTTATGATTTTTAGAATTTTTTTGTAATTTTAAATTGATTGGGCTTAGTTTGTTGCTGTAAAGTGTAGTTGGGGGTGATTTTTGATAGGCGAAGTAATTTAGGTGAGTTTGGCATAGTTTGGTATGGTTAGTAGCATATTTTGTAATTTAAAAGTGATTGGGTTTAGTTTGTTGTGGTAAGGGTTAGTTGGTGATGATTTATGGTAGCCGAAGTAATTAGGGTGAGTTTGGCATAATTTGCTGTGGTTACTAGCATTTTTTTGTAATTTAAAAGTGATTGGGTTTAGTTTGTTGTGGTAAGGGTTAGTTGGTGATGATTTAGAGTAGCCTAAGTAATTTAGGTGAGTCTGGCATAGTTTGTTATGATTTGTACACCTTTTTTTGTAATTTTAAGATGATATGGTTTGGTTTGTTGTGGTAAGGGATAGTTGGGGGTGATTTACGGTAGCCGAAGTAATTTAGGTGATTCTGGTATAGTTTGTTATGATTTCTAGCATTTTTTTGTAATTTTAAAGTGATTGGGCTTAGTTTGTTGCTGTAAAGTGTAGTTGGGGGTTATTTTTGATAGCCGAAGTAATGTATGTGAGTTTGGCATAGTTTGCTATGGTTAGTAGCATTTTTTTGTAATTTAAAAGTGATTGGGTTTAGTTTGTTTTGGTAAGGGTTAGTTGGTGATGATTTATGGTAGCCGAAGTAATTAGGGTGAGTTTGGCATAATTTGCTGTGGTTACTAGCATTTTTTTGTAATTTAAAAGTGATTGGGTTTAGTTTGTTGTGGTAAGGGTTAGTTGGTGATGATTTAGAGTAGCCGAAGTAATTTAGGTGAGTCTGGCATAGTTTGTTATGATTTGTACACATTTTTTTGTAATTTTAAGATGATATGGTTAGGTTTGTTGTGGTAAGGGATAGTTGGGAGTGATTTACGGTAGCCGAAGTAATTTAGGTGATTCTGGTATAGTTTGTTCTGATTTTTAGCATTTTTTTGTAATTTTAAAGTGATTGGGCTTAGTTTGTTGCTGTAAAGTGTAGTTGGGGGTGATTTTTGATAGCCGAAGTAATTTAGGTGAGTTTGGCATAGTTTGCTATGGTTACTAGCATTTTTTTGTAATTTAAAAGTGACTGGGTTTAGTTTGTTGTGGTAAGGGTTAGTTGGTGATGATTTAGTGTAGCCGAAGTAATTTAGGTGAGTCTGGCATAGTTTGTTTATAATTTGTACACCTTTTTTTGTAATTTTAAGATGATATGGTTTGGTTTGTTGTGGTAACGAATAGTTGGGGGTGATTTACGGTAGCCGAAGTAATTTAGGTGATTCTGGTATAGTTTGTTATGATTTTTAGCATTTTTTTGTAATTTTAAAGTGATTGGGCTTAGTTTGTTGCTGTAAAGTGTAGTTGGGGGTGATTTTTGAAAGCCGAAGTAATTTCGGTAAGTTTGGCATAGTTTGCTATGGTTAGTAGCATTTTTTTGTAATTTAAATGTGATTGGGTTTAGTTTGTTGTGGTAAGGGTTAGTTGGTGATGATTTATGGTAGCCGAAGTAATTTAGGTGAGTTTGGCATAGTTTGCTATGGTTACTAGCATTTTTTTGTAATTTAAAAGTGATTGGGTTTAGTTTGTTGTGGTAAGGGTTAGTTGGTGATGATTTAGAGTAGCCGAAGTAATTTAGGTGAGTCTCGCATAGTTTGTTATGATTTGTACACCTTTTTTTGTAATTTGAAGATGATATGGTTTGGTTTGTTGTGGTAAGGGATAGTTGGGGGTGATTTACGGTAGCCGAAGTAATATAGGTGATTCTGGTATAGTTTGTTATGATTTTTAGCATTTTTTTGTAATTTTAAAGTGATTGGGCTTAGTTTGTTGCTGTAAAGTGTATTTGGGGGTGATTTTTGATAGCCGAAGTAATTTAGGTGAGTTTGGCATAGTTTGCCATGGTTAGTTGCATTTTTTTGTAATTTAAAAGTAATTGGGTTTAGTTTGTTGTGGCAAGGGTTAGTTGATGATGATTTATGGTAGCCGAAGTAATTTAGGTGAGTTTGGCATAGTTTGCTATGGTTACTAGCATTTTTTTGTAATTTAAAAGTGATTGGGATAAGTTTGTTGTGGTAAGGGTTAGTTGGTGATGATTTAGTGTAGCCGAAGTAATTTAGGTGAGTCTGGCATAGTTTGTTTATGATTTGTACACCTTTTTTTGTAATTTTAAGATGATATGGTTTGGTTTGTTGTGGTAACGAATAGTTGAGGGTGATTTACGGTAGCCGAAGTAATTTAGGTTCTTCTGGTATAGTTTGTTATGATTTTTATCATTTTTTTGTAATTTTAAAGTGATTGGGCTTAGTTTGTTGCTGTAAAGTGTAGTTGGGGGTGATTTTTGATAGCCGAAGTAATTTAGGTGAGTTTGGCATAGTTTGCTATGGTTAGTAGCATTTTTTTGTAATTAAAAGTGATTGGGTTTAGTTTGTTGTGGTAAGGGTTAGTTGGTGATGATTTAGAGTAGCCGAAGTAATTTAGGTGAGTCTGGCATAGTTTGTTATGATTTGAACACATGTTTTTTTCATTTTAAGATGATATGGTTTGGTTTGTTGTGGTAAGGGATAGTTAAAGGTGATTTACGGTAGCCGAAGTAATTTAGGTGATTCTGGTATAGTTTGTTATGATTTTTAGAATTTTTTTGTAATTTTAAATTGATTGGGCTTAGTTTGTTGCTGTAAAGTGTAGTTGGGGGTGATTTTTGATAGGCGAAGTAATTTAGGTGAGTTTGGCATAGTTTGGTATGGTTAGTAGCATATTTTGTAATTTAAAAGTGATTGGGTTTAGTTTGTTGTGGTAAGGGTTAGTTGGTGATGATTTATGGTAGCCGAAGTAATTAGGGTGAGTTTGGCATAATTTGCTGTGGTTACTAGCATTTTTTTGTAATTTAAAAGTGATTGGGTTTAGTTTGTTGTGGTAAGGGTTAGTTGGTGATGATTTAGAGTAGCCTAAGTAATTTAGGTGAGTCTGGCATAGTTTGTTATGATTTGTACACCTTTTTTTGTAATTTTAAGATGATATGGTTTGGTTTGTTGTGGTAAGGGATAGTTGGGGGTGATTTACGGTAGCCGAAGTAATTTAGGTGATTCTGGTATAGTTTGTTATGATTTTTAGCATTTTTTTGTAATTTTAAAGTGATTGGGCTTAGTTTGTTGCTGTAAAGTGTAGTTGGGGGTTATTTTTGATAGCCGAAGTAATGTATGTGAGTTTGGCATAGTTTGCTATGGTTAGTAGCATTTTTTTGTAATTTAAAAGTGATTGGGTTTAGTTTGTTTTGGTAAGGGTTAGTTGGTGATGATTTATGGTAGCCGAAGTAATTAGGGTGAGTTTGGCATAATTTGCTGTGGTTACTAGCATTTTTTTGTAATTTAAAAGTGATTGGGTTTAGTTTGTTGTGGTAAGGGTTAGTTGGTGATGATTTAGAGTAGCCTAAGTAATTTAGGTGAGTCTGGCATAGTTTGTTATGATTTGTACACCTTTTTTTGTAATTTTAAGATGATATGGTTTGGTTTGTTGTGGTAAGGGATAGTTGGGGGTGATTTACGGTAGCCGAAGTAATTTAGGTGATTCTGGTATAGTTTGTTATGATTTTTAGCATTTTTTTGTAATTTTAAAGTGATTGGGCTTAGTTTGTTGCTGTAAAGTGTAGTTGGGGGTTATTTTTGATAGCCGAAGTAATGTATGTGAGTTTGGCATAGTTTGCTATGGTTAGTAGCATTTTTTTGTAATTTAAAAGTGATTGGGTTTAGTTTGTTGTGGTAAGGGTTAGTTGGTGATGATTAAGAGTAGCCGAAGTAATTTAGGTGAGTCTGGCATAGTTTGTTATGATTTGTACACCTTTTTTTGTAATTTTAAGATGATATGGTTTGGTTTGTTGTGGTAAGAGATAGTTGGGGGTGATTTACGGTAGCCGAAGTAATTTAGGTGATTCTGGTATAGTTTGTTATGATTTTTAGCATTTTTTTGTAATTTTAAAGTGATTGGGCTTAGTTTGTTGCTGTAAAGTGTAGTTGGGGGTGATTTTTGATAGCCGTAGTAATTTAGGTGAGTTTGGCATAGTTTGCTATGGTTAGTAGCATTTTTTTGTAATTTTAAAGTGATTGGGTTTAGTTTGTTGTGGTAAGGGTTAGTTGGTGATGATTTAGAGTAGCCGAAGTAATTTAGGTGAGTCTGGCATAGTTTGTTATGATTTGTACACATTTTTTTGTAATTTTAAGATGATTTGGTTTGGTTTGTTGTGGTAAGGGATAGTTGGGGGTGATTTACGGTAGGCGAAGTAATTTAGGTGATTCTGGTATAGTTTGTTCTGATTTTTAGCATTTTTTTGTAATTTTAAAATGATTGGGCTTAGTTTGTTGCTGTAAAGTGTAGTTGGGGGCGATTTTTGATAGCCGAAGTAATTTAGGTGAGTTTGGCATAGTTTGCTATGGTTACTAGCATTTTTTTGTAATTTAAAAGTGACTGGGTTTAGTTTGTTGTGGTAAGGGTTAGTTGGTGATGATTTAGTGTAGCCGAAGTAATTTAGGTGAGTCTGGCATAGTTTGTTTATGATTTGTACACCTTTTTTTGTAATTTTAAGATGATATGATTTGGTTTGTTGTGGTTACGAATAGTTGGGGGTGATTTACGGTAGCCGAAGTAATTTAGGTGATTCTGGTATAGTTTGTTATGATTTTTAGCATTTTTTTGTAATTTTAAAGTGATTGGGCTTAGTTTGTTGCTGTAAAGTGTAGTTGAGGGTGATTTTTGAGAGCCGAAGTAATTTCGGTGAGTTTGGCATAGTTTGCTATGGTTAGTAGCATTTTTTTGTAATTTAAATGTGATTGGGTTTAGTTTGTTGTGGTAAGGGTTAGTTGGTGATGATTTATGGTAGCCGAAGTAATTTAGGTGAGTTTGGCATAGTTTGCTATGGTTACTAGCATTTTTTTGTAATTTAAAAGTGATTGGGTTTAGTTTGTTGTGGTAGGGGTTAGTTGGTGATGATTTAGAGTAGCCGAAGTAATTTAGGTGAGTCTGGCATAGTTTGTTATGATTTGTACACCTTTTTTTGTAATTTTAAGATGATATGGTTTGGTTTGTTGTGGTAAGGGATAGTTGGGGGTGATTTAGGGTAGCCGAAGTAATTTAGGTGATTCTGGTATAGTTTGTTATGATTTTTAGCATTTTTTTGTAATTTTAAGGTGATTGGGTTTAGTTTGTTGCTGTAAAGTGTAATTAGGGGTGATTTTTGATAGCCGAAGTAATTTAGGTGAGTTTGGCATAGTTTGCTATGGTTAGTAGCATTTTTTTGTAATTTAAAAATGATTGTATTAAGTTTGTTGTGGTAAGGGTTAGTTGGTGATGATTTATGGTAGCCGAAGTAATGATGGTGAGTTTGGTATAGTTTGCTATGGTTACTAGCATATTTTTGTAATTTAAAAGTGATTGGGTTTAGTTTGTTGTGGTAAGGGTTAGTTGGTGATGATTTAAAGTAGCCGAAGTAATTTAGGTGAGTCTGGCATAGTTTGTTATGATTTGTACACCTTTTTTTGTAATTTTAAGATGATATGGTTTGGTTTGTTGTGGTAAGGGATAGTTGGGGGTGATTTACGGTAGCCGAAGTAATTTAGGTGATTCTGGTATAGTTTGTTATGATTTTTAGCATTTTTTTGTAATTTTAAAGTGATTGGGCTTAGTTTGTTGCTGTAAAGTGTAGTTGGGGGTGATTTTTGATAGCCGTAGTAATTTAGGTGAGTTTGGCATAGTTTGCTATGGTTAGTAGCATTTTTTTGTAATTTTAAAGTGATTGGGTTTAGTTTGTTGTGGTAAGGGTTAGTTGGTGATGATTTAGAGTAGCCGAAGTAATTTAGGTGAGTCTGGCATAGTTTGTTATGATTTGTACACATTTTTTTGTAATTTTAAGATGATTTGGTTTGGTTTGTTGTGGTAAGGGATAGTTGGGGGTGATTTACGGTAGGCGAAGTAATTTAGGTGATTCTGGTATAGTTTGTTCTGATTTTTAGCATTTTTTTGTAATTTTAAAATGATTGGGCTTAGTTTGTTGCTGTAAAGTGTAGTTGGGGGCGATTTTTGATAGCCGAAGTAATTTAGGTGAGTTTGGCATAGTTTGCTATGGTTACTAGCATTTTTTTGTAATTTAAAAGTGACTGGGTTTAGTTTGTTGTGGTAAGGGTTAGTTGGTGATGATTTAGTGTAGCCGAAGTAATTTAGGTGAGTCTGGCATAGTTTGTTTATGATTTGTACACCTTTTTTTGTAATTTTAAGATGATATGATTTGGTTTGTTGTGGTTACGAATAGTTGGGGGTGATTTACGGTAGCCGAAGTAATTTAGGTGATTCTGGTATAGTTTGTTATGATTTTTAGCATTTTTTTGTAATTTTAAAGTGATTGGGCTTAGTTTGTTGCTGTAAAGTGTAGTTGGGGGTGATTTTTGAGAGCCGAAGTAATTTCGGTGAGTTTGGCATAGTTTGCTATGGTTAGTAGCATTTTTTTGTAATTTAAATGTGATTGGGTTTAGTTTGTTGTGGTAAGGGTTAGTTGGTGATGATTTATGGTAGCCGAAGTAATTTAGGTGAGTTTGGCATAGTTTGCTATGGTTACTAGCATTTTTTTGTAATTTAAAAGTGATTGGGTTTAGTTTGTTGTGGTAAGGGTTAGTTGGTGATGATTTAGAGTAGCCGAAGTAATTTAGGTGAGTCTGGCATAGTTTGTTATGATTTGTACACCTTTTTTTGTAATTTTAAGATGATATGGTTTGGTTTGTTGTGGTAAGGGATAGTTGGGGGTGATTTACGGTAGCCGAAGTAATTTAGGTGATTCTGGTATAGTTTGTTATGATTTTTAGCATTTTTTTGTAATTTTAAGGTGATTGGGTTTAGTTTGTTGCTGTAAAGTGTAATTAGGGGTGATTTTTGATAGCCGAAGTAATTTAGGTGAGTTTGGCATAGTTTGCTATGGTTAGTAGCATTTTTTTGTAATTTAAAAGTGATTGTATTAAGTTTGTTGTGGTAAGGGTTAGTTGGTGATGATTTATGGTAGCCGAAGTAATGATGGTGAGTTTGGTATAGTTTGCTATGGTTACTAGCATTTTTTTGTAATTTAAAAGTGATTGGGTTTAGTTTGTTGTGGTAAGGGTTAGTTGGTGATGATTTAGAGTAGCCGAAGTAATTTAGGTGAGTTTGGCATAGTTTGTTATGATATGTACACCTTTTTTTGTAATTTTAAGATGATATGGTTTGGTTTGTTGTGGTAAGGGATAGTTGGGGGTGATTTACGGTAGCCGAAGTAATTTAGGTGATTCTGGTATAGTTTGTTATGATTTTTAGCATTTTTTTGTAATTTAAAAGTGATTGGGTTTAGTTTGTTGTGGTAAGGGTTAGTTGGTGATGATTTAGAGTAGCCGAAGTAATTTAGGTGAGTCTGGCATAGTTTGTTATGATTTGTACACCTTTTTTTGTAATTTTAAGATGATATGGTTTGGTTTGTTGTGGTAAGGGATAGTTGGGGGTGATTTACGGTAGCCGAAGTAATTTAGGTGTTTCTGGTATAGTTTGTTATGATTTTTAGCATTTTTTTGTAATTTTAAAGTGATTGGGCTTAGTTTGTTGCTGTAAAGTGTAGTTGGGGGAGATTTTTGATTGCCGAAGTAATTTAGGTGAGTTTGGCATAGTTTGCTATGGTTAGTAGCATTTTTTTTAATTTAAAATTGATTTGGTTTAGTTTGTTGTGGTAAGGGTTAGTTGGTGATGAGTTAGAGAAGCCGAAGTAATTTAGGTGAGTCTGGCATAGTTTGTTATGATTTGTACACCTTTTTTTGTAATTTTAAGATGATATGGTTTGGTTTGCTTTGGTAAGGGACAGTTGGGGGTGATTTACGTTAGCCGAAGTAATTTAGGTGATTCTGGTATAGTTTGTTATGATTTTTAGCATTTTTTTGTAATTTTGAAGTGATTGGGCTTAGTTTGTTGCTGTAAAGTGTAGTTGGGGGTGATTTTTGATAGCCGAAGTAATTTAGGTTAGTTTGGCATAGTTTGCTATGGTTAGTAGCATTTTTTTGTAATTTAAAAGTGATTTGGTTTAGTTTGTTGTGGTAAGGGTTAGTTGGTGATGATTTATGGTAGCCGAAGTAATTTAGGTGAGTTTGGCATAGTTTGCTATGGTTAGTAGAATTTTTTTGTAATTTAAAAGTGATTGGGTTTAGTTTGTTTTGGTAAGGGTTAGTTGGTGATGATTTATGGTAGCCGAAGTAATTAGGGTGAGTTTGGCATAATTTGCTGTGGTTACTAGCATTTTTTTGTAATTTAAAAGTGATTGGGTTTAGTTTGTTGTGGTAAGGGTTAGTTGGTGATGATTTAGAGTAGCCGAAGTAATTTAGGTGAGTCTGGCATAGTTTGTTATGATTTGTACACCTTTTTTTGTAATTTTAAGATGATATGGTTTGGTTTGTTGTGGTAAGGGATAGTTGGGGGTGATTTACGGTAGCCGAAGTAATTTAGGTGATTCTGGTATAGTTTGTTATGATTTTTAGCATTTTTTTGTAATTTTAAAGTGATTGGGCTTAGTTTGTTGCTGTAAAGGGTAGTTGGGGGTTATTTTTGATAGCCGAAGTAATGTATGTGAGTTTGGCATAGTTTGCTATGGTTAGTAGCATTTTTTTGTAATTTAAAAGTGATTGGGTTTAGTTTGTTGTGGTAAGGGTTAGTTGGTGATGATTAAGAGTAGCCGAAGTAATTTAAGTGAGTCTGGCATAGTTTGTTATGATTTGTACACCTTTTTTTGTAATTTTAAGATGATATGGTTTGGTTTGTTGTGGTAAGGGATAGTTGGGGGTGATTTACGGTAGCCGAAGTAATTTAGGTGATTCTGGTATAGTTTGTTATGATTTTTAGCATTTTTTTGTAATTTTAAAGTGATTGGGCTTAGTTTGTTGCTGTAAAGTGTAGTTGGGGGTGATTTTTGATAGCCGTAGTAATTTAGGTGAGTTTGGCATAGTTTGCTATGGTTAGTAGCATTTTTTTGTAATTTTAAAGTGATTGGGTTTAGTTTGTTGTGGTAAGGCTTAGTTGGTGATGATTTAGAGCAGCCGAAGTAATTTAGGTGAGTCTGGCATAGTTTGTTATGATTTGTACACATTTTTTTGTAATTTTAAGATGATTTGGTTTGGTTTGTTGTGGTAAGGGATAGTTGGGGGTGATTTACGGTAGCCGAAGTAATTTAGGTGATTCTGGTATAGTTTGTTCTGATTTTTAGCATTTTTTTGTAATTTTAAAGTGATTGGGCTTAGTTTGTTGCTGTAAAGTGTAGTTGGGGGCGATTTTTGATAGCCGAAGAAATTTAGGTGAGTTTGGCATAGTTTGCTATGGTTACTAGCATTTTTTTGTAATTTAAAAGTGACTGGGTTTAGTTTGTTGTGGTAAGGGTTAGTTGGTGATGATTTAGTGTAGCCGAAGTAATTTAGGTGAGTCTGGCATAGTTTGTTTATGATTTGTACACCTTTTTTTGTAATTTTAAGATGATATGGTTTGGTTTGTTGTGGTTACGAATAGTTGGGGGTGATTTACGGTAGCCGAAGTAATTTAGGTGATTCTGGTATAGTTTGTTATGATTTTTAGCATTTTTTTGTAATTTTAAAGTGATTGGGCTTAGTTTGTTGCTGTAAAGTGTAGTTGGGGGTGATTTTTGAGAGCCGAAGTAATTTCGGTGAGTTTGGCATAGTTTGCTATGGTTAATAGCATTTTTTTGTAATTTAAATGTGATTGGGTTTAGTTTGTTGTGGTAAGGGTTAGTTGGTGATGATTTATGGTAGCCGAAGTAATTTAGGTGAGTTTGGCATAGTTTGCTATGGTTACTAGCATTTTTTTGTAATTTAAAAGTGATTGGGTTTAGTTTGTTGTGGTAAGGGTTAGTTGGTGATGATTTAGAGTAGCCGAAGTAATTTAGGTGAGTCTGGCATAGTTTGTTATGATTTGTACACCTTTTTTTGTAATTTTAAGATGATATGGTTTGGTTTGTTCTGGTAAGGGATAGTTGGGGGTGATTTACGGTAGCCGAAGTAATTTAGGTGATTCTGGTATAGTTTGTTATGATTTTTAGCATTTTTTTGTAATTTTAAGGTGATTGGGTTTAGTTTGTTGCTGTAAAGTGTAATTAGGGGTGATTTTTGATAGCCGAAGTAATTTAGGTGAGTTTGGCATAGTTTGCTATGGTTAGTAGCATTTTTTTGTAATTTAAAAGTGATTGTATTAAGTTTGTTGTGGTAAGGGTTAGTTGGTGATGATTTATGGTAGCCGAAGTAATGATGGTGAGTTTGGTATAGTTTGCTATGATTACTAGCATTTTTTTGTAATTTAAAAGTGATTGGGTTTAGTTTGTTGTGGTAAGGGTTAGTTGGTGATGATTTAGAGTAGCCGAAGTAATTTAGGTGAGTCTGGCATAGTTTGTTATGATTTGTACACCTTTTTTTGTAATTTTAAGATGATATAGTTTGGTTTGTTGTGGTAAGGTTTAGTTGGGGGTGATTTACGGTAGCCGAAGTAATTTAGGTGATTCTGGTATAGTTTGTTATGATTTTTAGAATTTTTTTGTAATTTTAAGGTGATTGGGTTTAGTTTGTTGCTGTAAAGTGTAATTAGGGGTGATTTTTGATAGCCGAAGTAATTTAGGTGAGTTTGGCATAGTTTGCTATGGTTAGTAGCATTTTTTTGTAATTTAAAAGTGATTGTATTAAGTTTGTTGTGGTAAGGGTTAGTTGGTGATGATTTATGGTAGCCGAAGTAATGATGGTGAGTTTGGTATAGTTTGCTATGGTTACTAGCATTTTTTTGTAATTTAAAAGTGATTGGGTTTAGTTTGCTGTGGTAAGGGTTAGTTGGTGATAATTTATGGTAGCCGAAGTAATTTAGGTGAGTTTGGCATAGTTTGCTATGGTTAGTAGCATTTTATTGTAATTTAAAAGTGATTGGGTTTAGTTTGTTGTGGTAAGGGTTAGTTGGTGATGATTTAGAGTAGCCGAAGTAATTTAGGTGAGTCTGGCATAGTTTGTTATGATTTGTACACCTTTTTTTGTAATTTTAAGATGAAATGGTTTGGTTTGTTGTGGTAAGGGATAGTTGGGCGTGATTTACGGTAGCCGAAGTAATTTAGATGATTCTGGTATAGTTTGTTATGATTTTTAGCAATTTTTTGTAATTTTAAAATGATTGGGCTTAGTTTGTTGCTGTAAAGTGTAGTTGGGGGTGATTTTTGATAGCCGAAGTAATTTAGGTGAGTTCGGCATAGTTTGCCATGGTTAGTTGCATTTTTTTGTAATTTAAAATTAATTGGGTTTAAATTGTTGTGGCAAGGGTTAGTTGGTGATGATTTATGGTAGCCGAAGTAATTTAGGTGAGTTTGGCATAGTTTGCTATGGTTACTAGCATTTTTTTGTAATTTAAAAGTGATTGGGATAAGTTTGTTGTGGTAAGGGTTAGTTGGTGATGATTTAGTGTAGCCGAAGTAATTTAGGTGAGTCTGGCATAGTTTGTTTATGATTTGTACACCTTTTTTTGTAATTTTAAGATGATATGGTTTGGTTTGTTGTGGTAACGAATAGTTGGGGGTGATTTACGGTAGCCGAAGTAATTTAGGTAATTCTGGTATAGTTTGTTATGATTTTTATCATTTTTTTGTAATTTTAAAGTGATTGGGCTTAGTTTGTTGCTGTAAAGTGTAGTTGGGGGTTATTTTTGATAGCCGAAGTAATTTAGGTGAGTTTGGCATAGTTTGCTATGGTTAGTAGCATTTTTTTGTAATTAAAAGTGATTGGGTTTAGTTTGTTGTGGTAAGGGTTAGTTGGTGATGATTTAGAGTAGCCGAAGTAATTTAGGTGAGTCTGGCATAGTTTGTTATGATTTGAACAAATTTTTTTTTAATTTTAAGATGATATGGTTTGGTTTGTTGTGGTAAGGGATAGTTAAGAGTGATTTACGGTAGCCGAAGTAATTTAGGTGATTCTGGTATAGTTTGTTATGATTTTTAGAATTTTTTTGTAATTTTAAATTGATTGGGCTTAGTTTGTTGCTGTAAAGTGTAGTTGGGGGTGATTTTTGATAGGCGAAGTAATTTAGGTGAGTTTGGCATAGTTTGGTATGGTTAGTAGCATATTTTGTAATTTAAAAGTGATTGGGTTTAGTTTGTTGTGGTAAGGGTTAGTTGGTGATGATTTATGGTAGCCGAAGTAAATTAGGTGAGTTTGGCATAGTTTGCTATGGTTACTAGCATTTTTTTGTAATTTAAAAGTGATTGGGTTTAGTTTGTTGTGGTAAGGGTTAGTTGGTGATGATTTAGATTAGACCTAAATTAGAGTCTGGCATAGTTTGTTATGATTTGTACTCTTTTTTTTGTAATTTTAAGATGATATGGTTGGGTTTGTTGTGGTAAGGGATAGTTGGGGGTGATTTACGGTAGCCGAAGTAATTTAGGTGATTCTGGTATAGTTGTTATGATTTTTAGCATTTTTTTGTAATTTTAAAGTGATTGGGCTTAGTTTGTTGCTGTAAAGTGTAGTTGGGGGCGATTTTTGATATCCGAAGTAATTAGGTGAGTTTGGCATAGTTTGCTATGGTTAGTAGCATTTTTTTGTAATTTAAAAATGATTGGGTTTAGTTTGTTTTGGTAAGGGTTAGTTGGTGATGATTTATGGTAGCCAAAGTAATTAGGGTGAGTTTGGCATAATTTGCTGTGGTTACTAGCATTTTTTTGTAATTTAAAAGTGATTGGGTTTAGTTTGTTGTAGTTGGTGATGATTTAGAGTAGCCGAAGTAATTTAGGTGAGTCTGGCATAGTTTGTTATGATTTGTACACCTTTTTAAGATGATATGGTTTGGTTTGTTGTGGTAAGGGATAGTTGGGGGTGATTTACGGTAGCCGAAGTAATTTAGGTGATTCTGGTATAGTTTGTTATGATTTTTAGCATTTTTTTGTAATTTTAAAGTGATTGGGCTTAGTTTGTTGCTGTAAAGTGTAGTTGGGGGTTATTTTTGATAGCCGAAGTAATGTATGTGAGTTTGGCATAGTTTGCTATGGTTAGTAGCATTTTTTTGTAATTTAAAAGTGATTGGGTTTAGTTTGTTGTGGTAAGGGTTAGTTGGTGATGATTAAGAGTAGCCGAAGTAATTTAGGTAAGTCTGGCATAGTTTGTTATGATTTGTACAACTTTTTTTGTAATTTTAAGATGATATGGTTTGGTTTGTTGTGGTAAGGGATAGTTGGGGGTGATTTACGGTAGCCGAAGTAATTTAGGTGATTCTGGTATAGTTTGTAATGATTTTTAGAATTTTTTTGTAATTTTAAAGTGATTGGGCTTAGTTTGTTGCTGTAAAGTGTAGTTGGGGGTGATTTTTGATAGCCGTAGTAATTTAGGTGAGTTTGGCATAGTTTGCTATGGTTAGTAGCATTTTTTTGTAATTTTAAAGTGATTGGGTTTAGTTTGTTGTGGTAAGGGTTAGTTGGTGATGATTTAGAGTAGCCGAAGTAATTTAGGTCAGTCTGGCATAGTTTGTTATGATTTGTACACATTTTTTTATAATTTTAAGATGATTTGGTTTGGTTTGTTGTGGTAAGGGATAGTTGGGGGTGATTTACGGTAGCCGAAGTAATTTAGGTGATTCTGGTATAGTTTGTTCTGATTTTTAGCATTTTTTTGTAATTTTAAAGTGATTGGGCTTAGTTTGTTGCTGTAAAGTGTAGTTGGGGGCGATTTTTGATAGCCGAAGTAATTTAGGTGAGTTTGGCATGGTTTGCTATGGTTACTAGCATTTTTTTGTAATTTAAAAGTGACTGGGTTTAGTTTGTTGTGGTAAGGGTTAGTTGGTGATGATTTAGTGTAGCCGAAGTAATTTAGGTGAGTCTGGCATAGTTTGTTTATGATTTGTACACCTTTATTTGTAATTTTAAGATATGGTTTGGTTTGTTGTGGTTACGAATAGTTGGGGGTGATTTACGGTAGCCGAAGTAATTTAGGTGATTCTGGTATAGTTTGTTATGATTTTTAGCATTTTTTTGTAATTTTAAAGTGATTGGGCTTAGTTTGTTGCTGTAAAGTGTAGTTGGGGGTGATTTTTGAGAGTCGAAGTAATTTTGGTGAGTTTGGCATAGTTTGCTATGGTTAGTAGCATTTTTTTGTAATTTAAATGTGATTGGGTTTAGTTTGTTGTGGTAAGGGTTAGTTGGTGATGATTTATGGTAGCCGAAGTAATTTAGGTGAGTTTGGCATAGTTTGCTATGGTTACTAGCATTTTTTTGTAATTTAAACGTGATTGGGTTTAGTTTGTTGTGGTAAGGGTTAGTTGGTGATGATTTAGAGTAGCCGAAGTAATTTAGGTGAGTCTGGCATAGTTTGATATGATTTGTACACCTTTTTTTGTAATTTTAAGATGATATGGTTTGGTTTGTTGTGGTAATTGATAGTTGGGGGTGATTTACGGTAGCCGAAGTAATTTAGGTGATTCTGGTATAGTTTGTTATGATTTTTAGCATTTTTTTGTAATTTTAAGGTGATTGGGTTTAGTTTGTTGCTGTAAAGTGTAATTAGGGGTGATTTTTGATAGCCGAAGTAATTTAGGTGAGTTTGGCATAGTTTGCTATGGTTAGTAGCATTTTTTTGTAATTTAAAAGTGATTGTATTAAGTTTGTTGTGGTAAGGGTTAGTTGGTGATGATTTTTGATAGCCGAAGTAATTTAGGTGAGTTTGGCATAGTTTGCTATGATTACAAGCATTTTTTTGTAATTTAAAAGTGATTGGGTTTAGTTTGTTGTGGTAAGGGTTAGTTGGTGATGATTTAGAGTAGCCGAAGTAATTTAGGTGAGTCTGGCATAGTTTGTTATGATTTGTACACCTTTTTTTGTAATTTTAAGATGATATGGTTTGGTTTGTTGTGGTAAGGGATAGTTGGGGGTGATTTACGGTAGCCGAAGTAATTTAGGTGTTTCTGGTATAGTTTGTTATGATTTTTAGCATTTTTTTGTAATTTTAAAGTGATTGCTGTAAAGTGTAGTTGGGGGAGATTTTTGATTGCCGAAGTAATTTAGGTGAGTTTGGCATAGTTTGCTATGGTTAGTAGCATTTTTTTGTAATTTAAATGTGATTAGGTTTAGTTTGTTGTGGTAAGGGTTAGTTGGTGATGATTTAGAGTAGCCGAAGTAGTTTAGGTGAGTCTGGCATAGTTTGCTATGGTTACTAGCATTTTTTTGTAATTTAAAAGTGATTGGGTTTAGTTTGTTGTGGTAAGGGTTAGTTGGTGATGATTTATGGTAGCCGAAGTAATTTAGGTGAGTTTGGCATTGTTTGCTATGGTTACTAGCATTTTTTTGTAATTTAAAAGTGATTGGGTTTAGTTTGTTGTGGTAAGGGTTAGTTGGTGATGATTTATGGTAGCCGAAGTAATTTAGGTGAGTTTGGCATAGTTTGCTATGGTTAGTAGCATTTTTCTGTAATTTAAAAGTGATTGGGTTTAGTTTGTTGTGGTAAGGGTTAGTTGGTGATGATTTAGAGTAGCCGAAGTAGTTTAGGTGAGTCTGGCATAGTTTGTTATGATTTGTACACCTTTTTTTGTAATTTTAAGATGATATGGTTTGGCTTGTTGTGGTAAGGGTTAGTTGGGGGTGATTTACGGTAGCCGAAGTAATTTAGGTGACTCTGGTATAGTTTGTTATGATTTTTAGCATTTTTTTGTAATTTTAAAGTGATTGGGCTTAGTTTGTTGCTGTAAAGTGTAGTTGGGGGTGATTTTTGATAGCCGAAGTAATTTAGGTGAGTTTGGCATAGTTTGCTATGGTTAGTAGCATTTTTTTGTAATTTAAAAGTGATTGGTATTAGTTTGTTGTGGTAAGGGTTAGTTGGTGATGATTTAGAGTAGCCGAAGTAATTTAGGTGAGTCTGGCATAGTTTGTTATGATTTGTACACCTTTTTTTGTAATTTTAAGATGATATGGTTTGGTTTGTTGTGGTAAGGGATAGTTGGGGTTGATTTACGGTAGCCGAAGTAATTTAAGTGATTCTGGTATAGTTTGTTATGATTTTTAGCATTTTTTTGTAATTTTAAAATGATTGGGCTTAGTTTGTTGCTGTAAAGTGTAGTTGGGGTGATTTTTGATAGCCGAAATAATTTAGGTGAGTTTGGCATCGTTTGCTATGGTTAATAGCATTTTTTTTTAATTTAAAAGTGATTGGGTTTAGTTTGTTGTGGTAAGGGTTAGTTGGTGATGATTTAGAGTAGCCAAAGTAATTTAGGTGAGTCTGGCATAGTTTGTTATGATTTGTACACCTTTTTTTGTAATTTTAAGATGATATGGTTTGGTTTGTTGTGGTAAGGGATAGTTGGGGGTGATTTACGGTAGCCGAAGTAATTTAGGTGATTCTGGTATAGTTTGTTATGATTTTTAGCATTTTTTTGTAATTTTAAAGTGATTGGGCTTAGTTTGTTGCTGTAAAGTGTAGTTGGGGGTGATTTTTGATAGCCGAAGTAATTTAGGTGAGTTTGGCATAGTTTGCTATGGTTAGTAGCATTTTTTTGTAATTTAAAAGTGATTGGGTTTAGTTTGTTGTGGTAAGGGTTAGTTGATGATGATTTATGGTAGCCGAAGTAATTTAGGTGAGTTTGGCATAGTTTGCTATGGTTACTAGCATGTTTTTGTAATTTAAAAATGATTGGGTTTAGTTTGTTGTGGTAAGTGTTAGTTGGTGATGATTTAGAGTAGCCGAAGTAATTTAGGTGAGTCTGGCATAGTTTGTTATGATTTGTACACATTTTTTTGTAATTTTAAGATGATATGGTTTGGTTTGTTTTGGTAAGGGATAGTTGGGGGTGATTTACGGTAGCCGAAGTAATTTAGGTGATTCTGGTATAGTTTGTTATGATTTTTAACATTTTTTTGTAATTTTAAAGTGATTGGGCTTAGTTTGTTGCTGTAAAGTGTAGTTGGGGGTGATTTTTATAGCCGAAGTAATTTAGGTAAGTTTGGCATAGTTTGCTATGGTTACTAGCATCTTTTTGTAATTTAAAAGTGATTGGGTTCGTTTGTTGTGGTAAGGGTTAGTTGGTGATGATTTAGAGTAGCCGAAGTAATTTAGGTGAGTCTGGCATAGCTTGTTATGATTTGTACACCTTTTTTTGTAATTTTAAGATGATATGGTTTGGTTTGTTTTGGTAAGGGATAGTTGGGGGTGATTTACGGTAGCCGAAGTAATTTAGGTGATTCTGGTATAGTTTGTTATGATTTTTAGCATTTTTTTGTAACTAGCTGAATGTACCCGGCGTTGCCCGGACGTAGATTAAATAAACTCAGTGTTGACTAAAGTGGTGATGTTGACTAATCGACATTATAATACAATTAAACAGGAATGCTCTACTTTTCCAATCACAAAATAAACAAATATGCTGAAATTAACCTGCGTTGCCAGGACCGGGTACTTCAATATGATTTGGACAAAGAGGATACCTTGGTTGATATCTGAGATGAAAAATTTTGAATAGACTCTTTAGGCAGTTGTTCTATAAGCGATTCCAGGAAATCGAAATTAACTTTATATAATTTTAGGGGAAATCAAAGTTTACAAATTAACTGATCATGTTATGATAAAATTGAAAACATAATGGAACAATTCCTCTTGCTGCAGTCAACTCACAAACAGAACAGTATGTAGATGATTTTGACTTATCTCCGGAATAAACAAACACTTATCTCCTTCTGAACTGCACAAAAATTATTACAACCTGGCCCTAACTAGTTGGACAATTAAAGTGCGAACCTTTTGAGCTCCCTTTCTAGTATTAAAATTTTGGTATGTGGTAAAATGTGGTATTTTATGGTATTTGTGCATCGCTAGATTTTCAAACTTGTCCATCTTAGTTATAAATGATGTAAAGCAATAATAAACACAATGTATTTACGTAAAATAAACAGTGTAAAACGCGTATCAATGTCAGTAATGTCTGGTCCAACGCTGTAAATTTTGGATTTCAGCCGAGGCAGATTTGGTGAAAAATAAATACACCATTATCATTAACTGAACGGTCGTCCGGTACGACGAAGCTAATTGGCAACAAATTTTGTTAACGGCAAAATTAACATTCTAAAATAAATAAATATTTTGACGGGAATATGGTGGATGTAAAAATCTTATTCGGTCTCTCCGACGGACTCACACCTGTTTACATTAACACACACTTGTTGAACAATGAAAGTCCCAACCTATTGAGCTTCCGTTTAAGTATTAAAATATCAATACCAATACCATAGATATAAAAAAAGACAATTTCCATCACCTTTCATAATACGGTGTGGTATTTGTACATCGCTAGATTTTCAAAGTTCTCCATCTTAGTTATAAATGATGTAAAGCAATAATAAACACAGTGAACGTAAAATAAATAGTGTAAAACGTGTATAAGCACATAATTATTAAGGGTATGAATGTCAGTGATCTCTGGTACATACAACGGTGAAAATTTCGGATTTCAGCCGGGGCAAATTTGGTGAAAAACAAATACACCACTACCATTAACTGAAAGTAAAAATTAGCGTACAAATATAAGTGGAATCCGGTTCGACGCTGGTAATTTTTCGAAAATTGATTGGGGGCAGATTTGGTTAACGCGAGGATCAAATGTTAAATTAAAATACTTTATTTGATAGCGGTAGACCTTCGAACACTGATGCGTCGCCTCATCGAATTTGGCGACTTTGCGAACAGTTTCCGACGCTGGAGCAGCAATTTTCGCAGTTGTAGTTGTGTTAAAATTAAACACCGCGATCGAGTACTGCTCCACACGCTGAACCAGCAATTCTCGAATTCTAAGAAACGATAAGAAAGGCTTATCCAACGCTTGGTAAGTGCGAATTTCTGCATAGATACTCAATCACACTAAATCGAGCATCGCCTTTTCACGTTTGTGACCTTGCCCTTGACGTGGCAGGCTCCAGCTGCTTCAATAATGTAAAAATCTTATTCGGCCTCTCCAATAAACTCACATTTGTTTACATTAACACGCATTCCCTCATGGACTTCTGACGAATTACAAACAAATATTGCAACTTCAAGTGTTCCATTTAATTTTGTTTCTGGGTGCAAGCTCCTTTCTTTTCACTCAAGTCAGTCTAAACTTATTATACAGAGTTATATTTTCAAATCCAGGCGCCCTAAAGAATTTTGTAGTTGTTTTCCAAAGTTTCAAGAGAAGGAGAGTTGACATAGAAGCTAAATTATTCCAAATTATTCCCATTTAGTTCTCTGACAACGTTAAAGACAATGTTGAAATATATAGATACAAAATTTTACACCATAAAAACGAAGTATTTAGGAATTATGTATAAAAAAAGTCGAAGTTATTCATCGCTCTTGAGCTCTATTTTCGGTATTAAAAATGCAATAGGAAAGATAGTAAGAAAGACTATTTCCATCACTTTTCACGGGAATTATACATGGTGTTATTTGTTCTCCGCTTACTATTAGATTTTCAAACTGCTCCATCTTAGTTATAAATAATGCAGAACCATAATGAACGCAATGTACGTAAAATAAATAGTGTAAATCGTGTATAAGCACACAATACTTAAGCGTATGATGTCAGTGAAAATTTCGGATTTTGGCCGGAGCAGGTTTGGTGAAGAACAAATACACCACTATGATTAACTGAACGTAAAAATTAGCGTACGATACGACGTCCGGTCCGACGCTGGAAATTTTTCGAAAATCGATTGGGGAGAGTTTTGGTTAACGGCAAGAAGAAATCGGGAATATCGGGAATAAAATAATTTATTTAATAGCGATAGAACTTCGAATACCGATGCGTTGCCTCGACCTTGGCGACGTTGAGTACCAGCGTTTCAGACGCTGAAGCAGCAATTTTCACAATTATATGAGGTGCACGTGCCTAGTGCGTATGTAAACAATTTGGATAACAAAAGAGATTAATTTGTATGTACCAAATAATACTCGCACAGGTGTACTCGTATGGCCCGTCATAATTTTCACAAAATGAATTTAAAAAATTAACATTCTAAAGTAAATAAATATTTTGACATGAATGTTAAAAATCTTATTCGGTCTCTCCAACAAACTAACACTTGTTTACATTAACATGCATTCCTTCATGGACCTGTGACGAATTACAAACAAATATCGGTGAGATAGGCATAGTTTGCTATGGTTTGTAGCATTTTTTGTAATTTTAAAGTGATTGGGCTTATTTTGGGGTAGTAAGGGGTAGTTGGGGGTGATTTATGTTAGCCGAAATAATTTAGGTGAGTTAGGCATAGTTTGCTATGGTTTGTAGCATTTTTTGTAATTTTAAAGTGATTGGTCTTATTTTGGGGTGGTAAGGGGTAGTTGGGGGTGATTTATGGTAGCCGAAGTAATTTAGGTGAGTTAGGCATAGTTTGCTATGGTTTGTAGCATTTTTATGTAATTTTAAAGTGATTGGGCTTATTTTGGGGTAGTAAGGGGTTGTTGGGGGTGATTTATGTTAGCCGAAGTAATGTAGGTGAGTTAGGCATAGTTTGCTATGGTTTGTAGCATTTTTTTGTAATTTTAAAGTGATTGGGTTTAGTTTGTGGTTGGTAAAGGGTAGTTGGGGGTGATTTATGGTAGCCGCAGTAATTTAAGTGAGTTTGGCATAGTTTGCTATGATTTGTAGCATTTTTTGTAATTTTAAAGTGATTGGGATGAGTTAGGGGTGGCAAGGGGTAGTTGGGGGTGATTTATGGTAGCAGAAGTAATTTAGGGGAGTTTGGCGGCACAGTTTGCTACGGTTTGTAGAATATTTTTGTAATTTGAAAGTGATTGAGCCTATTTTGGGGAGGTAAGGGGTAGTTGGGGGTGATTAATGGAAGCCGAAGTAATTTAGATGAGTTTGGCATAGTTTGATATTGCTTGTAACATTTTTTGTAATTTTAAAGTGATTGGGCTGAGTTTGGGGTGGTAAGGGGTAGTTGGGGGTGATTTATGGTAGCCGAAGTAATTTAGGTGAGTTAGGGATAGTTTGGTATGATTTGTGTCATTTTGTTTTATTTTAAAATGATTGGAGTTACTTGGGGTTGCTAAAGGGTGGTAAGGGATGATTTAAGATAACGGATCTAATTTATGTCAGTTTGGCTTAGTTCGGGAATTTTTTGGGGTTGATTTGGTAAAGTTTGCAGTGGTAAGAGATATTTGAGGATGTTTAATGTTGACGGATTAAATTTGGAGTGATTTGGTAATTTTTAATTGAGTCACGGATCGACATTATGATTGAAATCAAAATTATAATTGAAATATCGGCGGCCTCGCTAGGTACGGCAAAAGTATAATCATGAAAGCAGAAACTCGACGTTGAAATTGTTTAGGTTAAATAAGTGTTTTTAATGTAAACCGGTCGCCCGTCGTCGAAGTTGTTTTGGCTAGATACGTGCTTCTAACATAAACACGGTCTCCGCGATCGGATAATTTTTTGTTTATTTTAGCCGGTTTTTATTGAATTACAAAGGAACCGGGCCGAATTTTGCAAAATCCCTTCTTAGCGTTCACTTTCGGCACATGATACACCCGTGTCTAAAATTTCAAGTCGCCAGCCCTCACGGTTTGGGTTGTGGGTTGTCGGTGAATCAGTGAATGTGTAGATGTGTAGATGAGTGTGTCAGTGAGGACACTTCGCTTTATATAATAGATTAACCCTTACCACAACAAACTAAATCCAATCAATTTTAAATTACAAAAAAATGCTACTAACCATAGCAAACCGTGCCAAACTCACCTAAATTACTTCGGCTATCAAAAATCACCCCCAACTACACTTTACAGTAGCAAACTAAGCCAATCACTTTAAAATTACAAAAAAATGCTAAAAATCATAACAAACTATACCAGAATCACCTAAATTACTTCGGCTACCGTAAATCACCTCCAACTATCCCTTACCACAACAAACCAAACCATATCATCTTAAAATTACAAAAAAAGGTGCACAAATCATAACAAACTATGCCACACTCACCTAAATTACTTCGGCTACTCTAAATCATCACCAATTAACCCTTACCACAACAAACTAAACCCAATCAATTTTAAATTAAAAAAAAATGCTACTAACCATAGCAAACCATGCCAAACTCACCTAAATTACTTCGGCTATCAAAAATCACCCCCAACTACACTTTACAGCAACAAACTAAGCCCAATCACTTTAAAATTACAAAAAAATGCTAAAAATCATAACAAACTATACCAGAATCACCTAAATTACTTCGGCAACCGTAAAACACCCCCAACTATCCCTTACCACAACAAACCAAACCATATCATCTTAAAATTACAAAAAAAGGTGTACACATCATAACAAACTATGCCACACTCACCTAAATTACTTGGGCTACTCCAAATCATCACCAACTGATCCTTACCACAACAAACTAAACCCAATCATTTTTAAATTACAAAAAAATGCTAGTAACCAAAGCAAACTATGCCAAACTCACCTAAATTACTTCGGCTATCAAAAATCACCCCCAACTACACTTTACAGCAACAAACAAAGCCCAATCACTTTAAAATTACAAAAAAATGCTAAAAATCATAACAAACTATACCAGAACCTCCTAAATTACTTCGGCTACCGTAAAACACCCCCAACTATCCCTTACCACAACAAACCAAACCATATCATCTTAAAATTACAAAAAAAGGTGTACAAATCATAACAAACTATGCCAGACACACCTATATTACTTCGGCTACTCTAAATCACCACCAACTAACCCTTACCACAACAAACTAAACCCAATCACTTTTAAATTACAAAAAAATGCTACTAACCATAGCAAACTATGCCAAACTCACCTAAATTACTTCGGCTATCAAAAATCACCCCCAACTACACTTTACAGCAACAAACTAAGCCCAATCACTTTAAAATTACAAAAAAATGCTAAAAATCATAATAAACTATACCAGAATCACCTAAATTACTTCGGCTACCGTAAATCACCTCCAACTATCCCTTACCACAACAAACCAAACCATATCATTTTAAAATTACAAAAAAAGGTGCACAAATCATAACAAACTATGCCACACTCACCTAAATTACTTCGGCTACTCTAAATCATCACCAATTAACCCTTACCACAACAAACTAAACCCAATCAATTTTAAATTTAAAAAAAATGCTACTAACTATAGCAAACCATGCCAAATTCACCTAAATTACTTCGGCTATCAAAAATCACCCCCAACTACACTTTACAGCAACAAACTAAGCCCAATCACTTTAAAATTACAAAAAAATGCTAAAAATCATAACAAACTAGACCAGAATCACTTAAATTACTTCGGCTACCGTAAATCACCCCCAACTATCCCTTACCACAAGAAACCAAACCATATCATCTTAAAAATACAAAAAAAGGTGTACAAATCATAACAAACTATGCCAGACTCACCTAAATTACTTCGGCTACTCTAAGTCATCATCAACTAACCCTTACCACAAAAAACTAAACACAATCACTTTTAAATTACAAAAAAATGCTACTAACCATAGCAAACTATGCCAAACTCACCTAAATTACTTTGGCTATCAAAAATCACCCCAACTACACTTTACAGCAACAAACTAAGCCCAATCACTTTAAAATTACAAAAAAATGCTAAAAATCATAACAAACTAGACCAGAATCACTTAAATTACTTCGGCTACCGTAAATCACCCCCAACTATCCCTTACCACAAGAAACCAAACCATATCATCTTAAAAATACAAAAAAAGGTGTACAAATCATAACAAACTATGCCAGACTCACCTAAATTACTTCGGCTACTCTAAGTCATCATCAACTAACCCTTACCACAAAAAACTAAACACAATCACTTTTAAATTACAAAAAAATGCTACTAACCATAGCAAACTATGCCAAACTCACCTAAATTACTTTGGCTATCAAAAATCACCCCAACTACACTTTACAGCAACAAACTAAGCCCAATCACTTTAAAATTACAAAAAAATGCTAAAAATCATAACAAACTATACCAGAATCACCTAAATTACTTCGGCTACCGTAAATCACCCCCAACTATCCCTTACCACAACAAACCAAACCATATTAACTTAAAATTACAAAAAAAAGGGGTACAAATCATAACAAACTATGCCAAACTCACCTAAATTACTTCGGCTATTCTAAATCATCACCAACTAAGCCTTACCACAACAAACTAAACCCAATCACTTTTAAATTACAAAAAAATGCTACTAACCATAGCAAACTATGCCAAACTCACCTAAATTACTTCGGCTATCAAAAATCACCCCCAACTACACTTTACAGCAACAAACTAAGCCCAATCACTTTAAAATTACAAAAAAATGCTAAAAATCATAACAAACTATACCAGAATCACCTAAATTACATCGGCTACCGTAAATCGCCCCCAACTATCCCTTACCACAACAAACCAACCCATATCATCTTAAAATTACAAAAAAAGTTGTACAAATCATAACAAACTAAGCCAAACTCACCTAAATTACTTCGGCTACCATAAATCATCACCAACTAACCTTTACCACAACAAACTAAACCCAATCACTTTTAAATTACAAAAAAATATTACTAAATATAGCAAACTATGCCAAACTCACCTAAATTACTTCGACTATCAAAAATCACCACCAACTACACTTTACAGCAACAAACTAAGCCCAATCACTTTAAAATTACAAAAAAATGCTAAAAATCATAACAAACTATACCAGAATCACCTAAATTACTTCGTCTACCGTAAATCACCCCCAACTATCCCTTACCACAACAAACCAAACCATATCATCTTAAAATTACAAAAAAAGGTGTACAAATCATAACAAACTATGCCAGACTCACCTAAATTACTTCGGTTACACTAAATCTTTACCAACTAACCCTTACCACAACAAACTAAACCCAATCACTTTTAAATTACAAAAAAATGCTACTAACCATAGCAAACTATGCCAAACTCACCTAAATTACTTCGGCTATTATAAATCATCACCAATTAACCCTTACCACAACAAACTAAACCCAATCACTTTTAAATTACAAAAAAATGCTACTAAATATAGCAAACTATGCCAAACTCACCTAAATTACTTCGGCTATCAAAAATCACCACCAACTACACTTTACAGCAACAAACTAAGCCCAATCACTTTAAAATTATAAAAAAAATGCTAAAAATCATAACAAACTATACCAGAATCACCTAAATTACATCGGCTACCGTAAATCGCCCCCAACTATCCCTTACCACAACAAACCAACCCATATCATCTTAAAATTACAAAAAAAGTTGTACAAATCATAACAAACTAAGCCAAACTCACCTAAATTACTTCGGCTACCATAAATCATCACCAACTAACCTTTACCACAACAAACTAAACCCAATCACTTTTAAATTACAAAAAAATTTTACTAAATATAGCAAACTATGCCAAACTCACCTAAATTACTTCGACTATCAAAAATCACCACCAACTACACTTTACAGCAACAAACTAAGCCCAATCACTTTAAAATTACAAAAAAATGCTAAAAATCATAACAAACTATACCAGAATCACCTAAATTACTTCGTCTACCGTAAATCACCCCCAACTATCCCTTACCACAACAAACCAAACCATATAATCTTAAAATTACAAAAAAAGGTGTGCACATCATAACAAACTAAGCCAAGCTCACCTAAATTACTTCGGCTACCATAAATCATCACCAACTAACCCTTACCACAACAAACTAAACCCAATCACTTTTAAATTACAAATAAATGCTACTAACCATAGCAAACTATGCCAAACTCACCTAAATTACTTCGGCTACCATAAATCATCACCAATTAACCCTTACCACAACAAACTAAACCCAATCACTTTTAAATTACAAAAAAATGCTACTAACCATAGCAAACTATGCCAAACTCACCTAAATTACTTCGGCTATCAAAAATCACCTCCAACTACACTTTACAGCAACAAACTAAGCCCAATCACTTTAAAATTATAAAAAAAATGCTAAAAATCATAACAAACTATACCAGAATCACCTAAATTACATCGGCTACCGTAAATCGCCCCCAACTATCCCTTACCACAACAAACCAACCCATATCATCTTAAAATTACAAAAAAAGTTGTACAAATCATAACAAACTATGCCAAACTCACCTAAATTACTTCGGCTACCATAAATCATCACCAACTAACCTTTACCACAACAAACTAAACCCAATCACTTTTAAATTACAAAAAAATGCTTCTAAATATAGCAAACTATGCCAAACTCACCTAAATTACTTCGGCTATCAAAAATCACCACCAACTACACTTTACAGCAACAAACTATGCCCAATCACTTTAAAATTACAAAAAAATCACCCCCAACTACACTTTACAGCAACAAACTAAGCCCAATCACTTTAAAATTACAAAAAAATGCTAAAAATCATAACAAACTATACCAGAATCACCTAAATTACTTCGTCTACCGTAAATCACCCCCAAATATCCCTTACCACAACAAACCAAACCATATAATCTTAAAATTACAAAAAAAGGTGTGCACATCATAACAAACTATGCCAAACTCACCTAAATTACTTCGGCTACCATAAATCATCACCAACTAACCCTTACCACAACAAACTAAACCCAATCACTTTTAAATTACAAATAAATGCTACTAACCATAGCAAACTATGCCAAACTCACCTAAATTACTTCGGCTACCATAAATCATCACCAATTAACCCTTACCACAACAAACTAAACCCAATCACTTTTAAATTACAAAAAATGCTACTAACCATAGCAAACTATGCCAAACTCACCTAAATTACTTCGGCTATCAAAAATCACCTCCAACTACAATTTACAGCAACAAACTAAGCCCAATCACTTTAAAATTATAAAAAAAATGCTAAAAATCATAACAAACTATACCAGAATCACCTAAATTACATCGGCTACCGTAAATCGCCCCCAACTATCCCTTACCACAACAAACCAACCCATATCATCTTAAAATTACAAAAAAAGTTGTACAAATCATAACAAACTATGCCAAACTCACCTAAATTACTTCGGCTACCATAAATCATCACCAATTAACCCTTACCACAACAATCTAAACCCAATCACTTTTAAATTACAAAAAAATGCTACTAACCATAGCAAACTATGCCAAACTCACCTAAATTACTTCGGCTATCAAAAATCACCTCCAACTACACTTTACAGCAACAAACAAAGCCCAATCACTTTAAAATTACAAAAAAATGCTAAAAATCATAACAAACTATTCCAGAATCACCTAAATTACTTCGGCTACCGTAAATCACCCCCAACTATCCCTTACCACAACAAACCAAACCATATCATCTTACAATTACAAAAAAAGGTGTACAAATCATAACAAACTATGCCAGACTCACCAAAATTACTTCGGCTACTCTAAATCATCATCAACTAACCCTTACCACAACAAACTAAACCCAATCACTTTTAAATTACAAAAAATGCTAGTAACCATAGCAAACTATGCCAAACTCACCTAAATTACTTCGGCTACCATAAATCATCACCAACTAACTCTTACCACAACAAACTAAACCCAATCACTTTTAGATTACAAAAAAATGCTACTAATCATAGCAAACTATGCCAAACTCACCTAAATTACTTCGGCTATCAAAAATCACCCCCAACTACACTTTACAGCAACAAATTAAGCCCAATAACTTTAAAATTACAAAAAACTGCTAAAAATCATAACAAACTACACCAGAATCACCTAAATTACTTCGGCTACCGTAAATCACCCCCAACTATCCATTACCACAACAAACCAAACCATATCATCTTAAAATTACAAAAAAAGGTGTACAAATCATAACAAATTATGCCAGACTCACCTAAATTACTTCGGCTACTCTAAATTATCACCAACTAACCCTTACCACAACAAACTAAACCCAATCACTATTAAATTACAAAAAAATGCTAGTAACCATAGCAAACTATGCCAAACTCACCTAAATTACTTCGGCTACCATAAATCATCACCAACTATCCCATACCACAACAAACTAAACCCAATCACTTTTAAATTACAAAAAAATGCTACTAACCATAGCAAACTATGCCAAACTCACCTAAATTACTTCGGCTATCAAAAATCACCTCCAACTACACTTTACAGCAACAAACTAAGCCCAATCACTTTAAAATTACAAAAAAATGCTAAAAATCATAACAAACTATACCAGAATCACCTAAATTACTTCGGCTACCGTAAATCACCCCCAACTATCCCTTACCACAACAAACCAAACCATATCACCTTAAAATTACAAAAAAAGGTGTACAAATCATAACAAACTATGCCAGACTCACCAAAATTACTTCGGCTACTCTAAATCATCACCAACTAACCCTTACCACAACAAACTAAACCCAATCACTTTTAAATTACAAAAAAATGCTAGTAAGCATAGCAAACTATGCCAAACTCACCTAAATTACTTCGGCTATCAAAAATCACCCCCAACTACACTTTTCAGCAACAAACTAAGCCCAATCACTTTAAAATTACAAAAAAAATGCTAAAAATCATAACAAACTATACCAGAATCACCTAAATTACTTCGGTTACCGTATATCACCCCCAACTATCCCTTACCACAACAAACCAAACCATATCATCTTAAAATTACAAAAAAAGGTGTACAAATCATAACAAACTATGCCAGACTCACCTAAATTACTTCGGCGACTCTAAATCATCACCAACTAACCCTTACCACAACAAACTAAACCCAATCACTTTTAAATTTCAAAAAAATGCTAGTAACCATAGCAAACTATGCCAAACTCACCTAAATTACTTCGGCTACCATAAATCATCCCCAACTAACCCTTACCACAACAAACTAAACCCAATCACTTTTAAAATACAAAAAAATGCTACTAACCATAGCAAACTATGCCAAACTCACCTAAATTACTTCGGCTACCGTAAATCACCCCCAACTATCCCTTACCACAACAAACCAAACCATATCATCTTAAAATTACAAAAAAAGGTGTACAAATCAAACAAACTATGCCAGACTCATCTAAATTACTTCGGCTACTCTAAATCATCACCAACTAACCCTTACCACAACAAACTAAACCCAATCACTTTTAAATTACAAAAAAATGCTAGTAACCATAGCAAACTATGCCAAACTCACCTAAATTACTTCGGCTACCATAAATCATCACCAACTAACCCATACCACAACAAACTAAACCCAATCACTTTTAAATTACAAAAAAATGCTACTAACCGTAGCAAACTATGCCAAACTCACCTAAATTACTTCGGCTATCAAAAATCACCCCCAACTACACTTTACAGCAACAAACTAAGCCCAATCACTTTAAAATTACAAAAAAATGCTAAAAATCGTAACAAACTATACCAGAATCACCTAAATTACTTCGTCTACCTTAAATCACCCCTAACTATCCCTTACCACAACAAACCAAACTATATAATCTTAAAATTACAAAAAAAGGTGTACAAATCATAACAAACTATGCCAGGCTCACCTAAATTACTTCGACTACTCTGAATCATCACCAACTAACCCTTACCACAACAAACTAAACCCAATCACTTTTAAATTACAAAAAAATGCTAGTAACCATAGCAAACTATGCCAAACTTACCTAAATTACTTCGGGTACCATAAATCATCACCAACTAACCCTTACCACTACAAACTAAACCCAATCACTTTTAAATTACAAAAAAATGCTACTAACCATAGCAAACTATGCCAAACTCACCTAAATTACTTCGGCTATAAAAAATCACCCCCAACTACACTTTACAGCAACAAACTAAGCCCAATCACTTTAAAATTACAAAAAAATGCTAAAAATCATAACAAACTATACCAGAATCACCTAAATTACTTCGTCTACCGTAAATCACCCCCAACTATCCCTTACCACAACAAACCAAACTATATAATCTTAAAATTACAAAAAAAGGTGTACAAATCATAACAAACTATGCCAGGCTCACCTAAATTACTTCGACTACTCTGAATCATCACCAACTAACCCTTACCACAACAAACTAAACCCAATCACTTTTAAATTACAAAAAAATGCTAGTAACCATAGCAAACTATGCCAAACTCACCTAAATTACTTCGGCTACCATAAATCATCACCAACTAACCCTTACCACTACAAACTATACCCAATCACTTTTAAATTACAAAAAAATGCTACTAACCATAGCAAACTATGCCAAACTCACCTAAATTACTTCTGCTATCAAAAATCACCCCCAACTACACTTTACAGCAACAAACTAAGCCCAATCACTTTAAAATTACAAAAAAATGCTAAAAATCATAACAAACTATACCAGAATCACCTAAATTACTTCGGCTACCGTAAATCACCCCCAACTATCCCTTACCACAACAAACCAAACCATATCATCTTAAAATTACAAAAAAAGGTGTACAAATCATAACAAACTATGCCAGACACACCTAAATTACTTCGACTACTCTAAATCATCACCAACTAACCCTTACCACAACAAACTAAACCCAATCACTTTTAAATTACAAAAAAATGCTAGTAACCATAGCAAACTATGCCAAACTCACCTAAATTACTTCGGCTACCATAAATCATCACCAACTAACCCTTACCACAACAAACTAAACCCAATCAATTTTAAATTACAAAAAAATGCTACTAACCATAGCAAACTATGCCAAACTCACCTAAATTACTTCGGCTACCATAAATCATCACCAATTAACCCTTACCACAACAAACTAAACCCAATCACTTTTAAATTACAAAAAATGCTACTAACCATAGCAAACTATACCAAACTCACCTAAATTACTTCGGCTATCAAAAATCACCTCCAACTACACTTTACAGCAACAAACTAAGCCCAATCACTTTAAAATTACAAAAAAATGTTAAAAATCATAACAAACTATACCAGAATCACCTAAATTACTTCGGCTACCGTAAATCACCCCCAACTATCCCTTACCACAACAAACCAAACCATATCATCTTAAAATTACAAAAAAAGGTGTACAAATCATAACAAACTATGCCAGACTCACCAAAATTACTTCGGCTACTCTAAATCATCATCAACTAACCCTTACCACAACAAACTAAACCCAATCACTTTTAAATTACAAAAAAATGCTAGTAACCATAGCAAACTATGCCAAACTCACCTAAATTACTTCGGCTACCATAAATCATCACCAACTAACTCTTACCACAACAAACTAAACCCAATCATTTTTAAATTACAAAAAAATGCTACTAACCATAGCAAACTATGCCAAACTCACCTAAATTACTTCGGCTATCAAAAATCACCCCCAACTACACTTTACAGCAACAAATTAAGCCCAATCACTTTAAAATTACAAAAAAATGCTAAAAATCATAACAAACTATACCAGTGTGGGTGTTTAGCGCGGGCGATATTGTTGAGCGCAAGGAGTGCAATCAAAGTCAGCTTTTGGCGTTTTGGGCGTCGTGCCGTGGAAGGTGTTGTCGTGGAGCTGGACTTGGACTGACTGGAGTTTTGAGTTGGAAAAAGTGGAAATTTGGTGTTGAAGGAAGGAGGGTGAAACAGGATGGTTCTCACGGTCAACTTGAGAAGGATTTATGACAGGGTTGGAAATTGGAGGCGGCACGACTGTTTATTGGATATGTACACTTTATACATTTTTACAATTTGCAGCTGGGGCCTGCGACGTAGGAAGGTCGCAGCCGCTACAGTACCCCCCTGCCAGTGATTAAGCCGCTGGATGATTAGCGGCTAAACGCGGTTGTCGTGTTCTCCGCCGGCCTGGGGGTGGTTTGTAGAAATTTCGCGTCTTCTGTGGTGGTATGTGACGACTCCTGGCAGCTGCGCAGGTGTTGGTCACGGAGACGCTGATTTTGGCGCTGTTGGGGACGAGGCTGGAGATGCTGCCGGTCGGATTTGATGCGCCAAGATGTTCGCCGGTTTCAGGCGGTCGATGGACGTGGTGGTGCTCTTTCCCTTGACCCTTGTGGTGACGGTCTCGGGGTTGCGCTGCGCCGTCTTGAGGGGACTGTTGTGCGACCTCTGCTGGGGCTCGCTGAGTCCGTGGCGTCGATGTCGGGTGGAAACGGCGTCGTCGCCGTGTCCCGAACCATTTGCCGGTTGGACGATCTCGAAGAATTGGCGCGGCGTTGTGGCTTTTTCTTCGTGGTCGGTAGTGGATGGGGCCTGGCACTCGTTTGGAGGTTGCAAGGGTTTGCCGGCGGTGGCAACTTGCAGGTTGTTCCTCCAGGTGACGAGGAGGACCAGCAGGACTCTGAGTCGGACTCGCGTCGAGTGGCTGGTCTTGCGATGCTCCTTCGGGCCGTGGCGTTGGACTCGTGCTTCGCGGTGGTGAGCTGCTCCGTTGTGGTTGGGCGTTGGGGTTGGGCAGCGTCGGATGGACCGGGGATGGTGTGGAATTGGTGCTCTGCTGAGTGTGTGGACTCGGAGACGCGACCGTCTGGGTGCGTGGTTCCGAGGAGCGTATGAAACAGACCGGTGAAGTGAGTCTCACCGTTTCTGATGGCTGTCCCCGTCCGTGGCTGCTGGGTGCTGCATGGAGGTCCTGGGGTGGATTGCTCGCCATTTCGACCGACTGCTGTGGGTCGGGTTGCGGTTCCCGCGAGTGAGGCCGGACACGGAGCGGATGCTGGCTTCCGTGGGAGTCGACGGCATTGACTTCTCGTCGGGGAGTTGGTGGAATTTCTTCGCAGGTGCTGCTCCAAGGCTGCGTCGGCTTTGGGTCGCGCGTCGCTTCCCTCTGCTGGCTGCTGGTGGAGGCAGGTTTCGTCGCTGCTACCTGGAGGGTGTGGGACCTGGCCTCGAGGACGCCGTCTGCTATGCAGGCCGTTACGTCCAGGGAGGCGTTGCTGTAGACGGCTAGGACAGCTTGTGTATCTGTCGGTAGCCGTTTTAGCCACAGCCTGCGGATGATCTCTTCTGGTATCGCAGTACCCCCTAGGTTTCGCAGGTGGCGTAGAAATTCGCTGGGTGTTCTGTCCCCCAGCTCTTCGGATCGCAGCAGACGTCGGGTCTTCTGGTCCAGCGTGGGGGGGAGCCTCTTGATGACTGCGGTCCGGAGTATCGCGTACTTGTTTTCCTGCGGCGGGTCCATGATGATGTCGCGCACTTCTGTCCAGATGTTGGGGTCTAGCGCGCTGACCACATTGCTGAACTTTGCGCCGTCAGATGTGATGTGGACAGCGGCTAGTATCGGTTCGCAGATTTCAAACCATAGCTCTGGATCTGCGAAGAGGAAGGGTGGCAGGCACACGAGGTAGATCGCGGGTATCGTTGGTGGCGGTTGCGGTGTTTGACTTCTGCGAAGTCTGGCGGCTCGTTCGGCCTTGAGTTGCTCCAGTTCCTGGAGAGCGCGCTCGTACTCTTGGCGGGTGAACGGTATCGGCTGCTGGTGTTGGGCCATCTTGCGCTGGGTGGTGATTATATCGCGCACTATTACCACTGCATTTTTTTTGAGATCGTTGGGATCACGTCGGGGTCACCAATGTGGGTGTTTAGCGCGGGCGATATTGTTGAGCGCAAGGAGTGCAATCAAAGTCAGCTTTTGGCGTTTTGGGCGTCGTGCCGTGGAAGGTGTTGTCGTGGAGCTGGACTTGGACTGACTGGAGTTTTGAGTTGGAAAAAGTGGAAATTTGGTGTTGAAGGAAGGAGGGTGAAACAGGATGGTTCTCACGGTCAACTTGAGAAGGATTTATGACAGGGTTGGAAATTGGAGGCGGCACGACTGTTTATTGGATATGTACACTTTATACATTTTTACAATTTGCAGCTGGGGCCTGCGACGTAGGAAGGTCGCAGCCGCTACACCAGAATCACCTAAATTACTTCGGCTACCGTAAATCACCCCCAACTATCCCTTGCCACAACAAACCAAACCATATCATCTTAAAATTACAAAAAAAGGTGTACAAATCATAACAAACTATGCCAGACTCACCTAAATTACTTCGGCTACTCTAAATTATCACCAACTAACCCTTACCACAACAAACTAAACCCAATCACTATTAAATTACAAAAAAATGCTAGTAACCATAGCAAACTATGCCAAACTCACCTAAATTACTTCGGCTACCATAAATAATCACCAGCTAACCCATACCACAACAAACTAAACCCAATCACTTTTAAATTACAAAAAAATGCTACTAACCATAGCAAACTATGCCAAACTCACCTAAATTACTTCGGCTATCAAAAATCACCTCCAACTACACTTTACAGCAACAAACTAAGCCCAATCACTTTAAAATTACAAAAAAATGCTAAAAATCATAACAAACTATACCAGAATCACCTAAATTACTTCGGCTACAGTAAATCACCCCCAACTATCCCTTACCACAACAAACCAAACCATATCATCTTAACATTACAAAAAAAGGTGTACAAATCATAACAAACTATGCCAGACACACCTAAATTACTTCGGCTACTCTAAATCATCACCAACTAACCCTTACCACAACAAACTAAACCCAATCACTTTTAAATTACAAAAAATGCTAGTAACCATAGCAAACTATGCCAAACTCACCTAAATTACTTCGGCTACCATAAATCATCACCAACTAACCCTTACCACAACAAACTAAACCCAATCACTTTTAAATTACAAAAAAATGCTACTAACCATAGCAAACTATGCCAAACTCACCTAAATTACTTCGGCTACCATAAATCATCACCAATTAACCCTTACCACAACAAATTAAACCCAATCAGTTTTAAATTACAAAAAAATGCTACTAACCATAGCAAACTATGCCAAACTCACCTAAATTACTTCGGCTATCAAAAATCACTTCCAACTACACTTTACAGCAACAAACTAAGCCCAATCACTTTAAAATTACAAAAAAATGCTAAAAATCATAACAAAATATACCAGAATTACCTAAATTACTTCGGCTACCGTAAATCACCCCCAACTATCCCTTACCACAACAAACCAAACCATATCATCTTAAAATTACAAAAAAAGGTGTACAAATCATAACAAACTATGCCAGACTCACCTAAATTACTTCGGCTACTCTAAATCATCACCAACTAACCCTTACCACAACAAACTAAACCCAATCACTTTTAAATTACAAAAAAATGCTAGTAACCATAGCAAACTATGCCAAACTCACCTAAATTACTTCGGCTATCAAAAATCACACCCAACTTTACTTTACAGAAACAAACTAAGCCCAATCACTTTAAAATTACAAAAAAATGCTAAAAATTATAACAAACTATACCAGAATCACCTAAATTACTTCGGCTATCGTAAATCACCCCCAACTATCCCTTACCACAACAAACCAAACCATATCATCTTAAAATTACAAAAAAAGGTGTACAAATCATAACAAACTACGCCAGACTCACCTAAATTACTTCGGCTACTCTAAGTCATCACCAACTAACCCTTACCACAACAAACTAAACCCAATCACTTTTAAATTACAAAAAAATGCTAGTAATCATAGCAAACTATGCCAAACTCACCTAAATTACTTCGGCTACCATAAATCATCACCAACTAACCCTTACCACGACAAACTAAACCCAATCACTTTTAAATTACAAAAAAATGCTACTAACCATGGCAAACTATGCCAAACTCATATAAATTACTTCGGCTATCAAAAATCACCCCCAACTACACTTAACAGCAACAAACCAAGCCCAATCACTTTAAAATTACAAAAAAATGCTAAAAATCATAACAAACTATACCAGAATCACCTAAATTACTTCGGCTATCGTAAATCACCCCCAACTTTCCCTTACCACAACATACCAAACTATATCATCTTAAAATTACAAAAAAAGGTGTACAAATCATAACAAACTACGCCAGACTCACCTAAATTACTTCGGCTACTCTAAGTCATCACCAACTAACCCTTACCACAACAAACTAAACCCAATCACTTTTAAATTACAAAAAAATGCTAGTAATCATAGCAAACTATGCCAAACTCACCTAAATTACTTCGGCTACCATAAATCATCACCAACTAACCCTTACCACGACAAACTAAACCCAATCACTTTTAAATTACAAAAAAATGCTACTAACCATAGCAAACTATGCCAAACTCATATAAATTACTTCGGCTATCAAAAATCACCCCCAACTTTACTTTACAGCAACAAACTAAGCCCAATCACTTTAAAATTACAAAAAAATGCTAAAAATTATAACAAACTATACCAGAATCACCTAAATTACTTCGGCTATCGTAAATCACCCCCAACAATCCCTTACCACAACAAACCAAACCATATTATCTTAAAATTACAAAAAAAGGTGTACAAATCATAACAAACTATGCCAGACTCACCTAAATTACTTCGGCTACTCTAAATCATCACCAACTAACCCTTACCACAACAAACTAAACCCAATCACTTTTAAATTACAAAAAAATGCTAGTAACCATAGCAAACTATGCCAAACTCACCTAAATTACTTCGGCTATCAAAAATCACACCCAACTTTACTTTACAGAAACAAACTAAGCCCAATCACTTTAAAATTACAAAAAAATGCTAAAAATTATAACAAACTATACCAGAATCACCTAAATTACTTCGGCTATCGTAAATCACCCCCAACTATCCCTTACCACAACAAACCAAACCATATCATCTTAAAATTACAAAAAAAGGTGTACAAATCATAACAAACTACGCCAGACTCACCTAAATTACTTCGGCTACTCTAAGTCATCACCAACTAACCCTTACCACAACAAACTAAACCCAATCACTTTTAAATTACAAAAAAATGCTAGTAATCATAGCAAACTATGCCAAACTCACCTAAATTACTTCGGCTACCATAAATCATCACCAACTAACCCTTACCACGACAAACTAAACCCAATCACTTTTAAATTACAAAAAAATGCTACTAACCATGGCAAACTATGCCAAACTCATATAAATTACTTCGGCTATCAAAAATCACCCCCAACTACACTTAACAGCAACAAACCAAGCCCAATCACTTTAAAATTACAAAAAAATGCTAAAAATCATAACAAACTATACCAGAATCACCTAAATTACTTCGGCTATCGTAAATCACCCCCAACTTTCCCTTACCACAACATACCAAACTATATCATCTTAAAATTACAAAAAAAGGTGTACAAATCATAACAAACTACGCCAGACTCACCTAAATTACTTCGGCTACTCTAAGTCATCACCAACTAACCCTTACCACAACAAACTAAACCCAATCACTTTTAAATTACAAAAAAATGCTAGTAATCATAGCAAACTATGCCAAACTCACCTAAATTACTTCGGCTACCATAAATCATCACCAACTAACCCTTACCACGACAAACTAAACCCAATCACTTTTAAATTACAAAAAAATGCTACTAACCATAGCAAACTATGCCAAACTCATATAAATTACTTCGGCTATCAAAAATCACCCCCAACTTTACTTTACAGCAACAAACTAAGCCCAATCACTTTAAAATTACAAAAAAATGCTAAAAATTATAACAAACTATACCAGAATCACCTAAATTACTTCGGCTATCGTAAATCACCCCCAACAATCCCTTACCACAACAAACCAAACCATATTATCTTAAAATTACAAAAAAAGGTGTACAAATCATAACAAACTATGCCAGACTCACCTAAATTACTTCGGCTACCAAAAATCATCACCAACTAACCCTTACCACAACAAACTAACCCCAATCACTTTTAAATTACAAAAAAATGCTACTAACCATAGCAAACTATGCCAAACTCACCTAAATTACTTCGGCTATCAAAAATCACCCCCAACTACTCTTTACAGCAACAAACTAAGCCCAATCACTTTAAAATTACAAAAAAATGCTAAAAATCATAACAAACTATACCAGAATCACCTAAATTACTTCGGCTACCGTAAAACACCCCCAACTATCCCTTACCACAACAAACCAAACCATATCACCTTAAAATTACAAAAAAAAGGGTGTACAAATCATAACAAACTATGCCAGACTCACCTAAATTAATTCGGCTACTCTAAATCATCACCAACTAACCCTTACCACAACAAACTAAACCCAATCACATTTAAATTACAAAAAAATGCTAGTAACCATAGCAAAGTATGCCAAACACACCTAAATTACTTCGGCTACCATAAATCATCACCAACTAACCCTTACCACAACAAACTATATCCAATCACATTTAAATTACAAAAAAATGCTACTAAATATAGCAAACTATGCCAAACTCACCTAAATTACTTCGGCTATCAAAAATCACCCCCAACTACATTTTACAGCAACAAACTAAGCCCAATCACTTTAAAAATACAAAAAAATGCTAAAAATTATAACAAACTATACCAGAATCACCTAAATTACTTCGGCTATCGTAAATCACCCCCAACTATCCCTTACCACAACAAACCAAACCATATCATCTTAAAATTACAAAAAAAGGTGTACAAATCATAACAAACTATGCCAAACTCCCCTAAATTACTTCGGCTACTCTAAATCATCACCAACTAACCCTTACCACAACAAACTAAACCCAATCACTATTAAATTACAAAAAAATGCTAGTAACCATAGCAAACTATGCCAAACTCACCTAAATTACTTCGGCTACCATAAATCATTACCAACTAACCCTTACCACAACAAACTAAACCCAATCACTATTAAATTTCAAAAAAATGCTACTAACCATAGCAAACTATGCCAAACTCACCTAAATTTCTTCGGCTACTCTAAATGATCACCAACTAACCCTTACCACAACAAACTAAACCCAATAACTTTTAAATTACAAAAAAATGCCAGTAACCATAACAAACTATGCCAAACTCACCTAAATTACTTCGGCTACCATAAATCATCACCAACTAACACTTACCACAACAAACTAAACCCAATCACTTTTAAATTACAAAAAAATGCTACTAACCATAGCAAACTATGCCAAACTCACCTAAATTACTTCGGCTATCAAAAATCACCCCCAACTACACTTTACAGCAACAAATTAAGCCCAATCACTTTAAAATTACAAAAAAATGCTAAAAATCATAACAAACTATACCAGAATCACCTAAATTACTTCGGCTACCGTAAATCACCCCCAACTATCCCTTACCACAACAAACCAAACCATATCACCTTAAAATTACAAAAAAAAGGGTGTACAAATCATAACAAACTATGCCAGACTCACCTAAATTACTTCGGCTACCATAAATCATCACCAACTACACTTTACAGCAACAAACTAAGCCCAATCACTTTAAAATTACAAAAAAATGCTAAAAATTATAACAAACTATACCAGAATCACCTAAATTACTTCGGCTACCGTAAATCACCCCCAACTTTCCCTTACCACAACAAACCAAACCATATCATCTTAAAATTACAAAAAAAGGTGTACAAATCATAACAAACTATGCCAGACTCACCTAAATTACTTCGGCTACTCTAAATTATCACCAACTAACCCTTACCACAACAAACTAAACCCAATCACTTTTAAATTACAAAAAAATGCTAGTAACCATAGCAAACTATGCCAAACTCACCTAAATTACTTCGGCTACCATAAATCATCACCAACAAACCCTTACCACAACAAACTAAACCCAATCATTTTTAAATTACAAAAAAATGCTATTAACAATAGCAAACTATGCCAAACTCACCTAAATTACTTCGGCTATCAAAAATCACCCCCAACTACACTTTACAGCAACAAACTAAGCCCAATCACTTTAAAATTACAAAAAAATGCTAAAAATCATAACAAACTATACTAGAATCACCTAAATTACTTCGGCTTATGTAAATCACCCCCAACTATCCCTTACCACAACAAACCAAACCATATCATCTTAAAATTACAAAAAAAGGTGTACAAATCATAACAAACTATGCCAGACTCGCCTAAATTACTTCGGCTACTCTAAATCATCACTAACTAACCCATACCACAACAAACTAAACCCAATCACTTTTAAATTACAAAAAAATGCTACTAACCATAGCAAACTATGCCAAACTCACCTAAATTACTTCGGCTAACACAAATCATCACCAACTAACCCTTACCACAACAAACTAAACCCAATCACTTTTAAATTACAAAAAAATGCTACTCACCATAGCAAACTATGCCAAACTCACCTAAATTACTTCGGCTATCAAAAATCACCCCCAACTACACTTTACAGCAACAAACTAAGCCCAATCACTTTAAAATTACAAAAAAATGCTAAAAACCATAACAAACTATACCAGAATCACCTAAATTACTTCGGCTACCTTAAATCACCCAGAGCTATCCCTTACCACAACAAACCAAACCATATCATCTTAAAATTACAAAAAAAGGTGTACAAATCATAACAAAATATGCCAGACTCACCCAAATTACTTCGGCTACTCTAAATCATCACCAACTAACCCTTACCACAACAAAATAAACCCAATCACTTTTAAATTACAAAAAAATGCTACTAACCATAGCAAACTATGCCAAACTCACCTAAATTACTTCGGCTATCAAAACAAAAATCACCCCCAACTTCACTTTACAGCAACAAACTAAGCCCTATCACTTTAAAATTACAAAAAAATGCTAAAAATCATAACAAGCTATACCAGAATCACCTAAATTACTTCGGCTACCGTAAATCACCCCCAACTATCCCTTACCACAACAAACCAAACCATATTATCTTAAAATTACAAAAAAAGGTGTACAAATCATAACAAGCTATGCCAGACTCACCTAAATTACTTCGGCTACTCTAAATCATCACCAACTAACCCTTACCACAACAAATGAACCCAATCACTTTTAAATTACAAAAAGATGCTAGTAACCATAGCAAACTATGCCAAACTCACCTAAATTACTTCGGCTATAAAAATCACCCCCAACTACACTTTACAGCAACAAACTAAGCCCAATCACTTTAAAATTACAAAAAAATGCTAAAAATCATAACAAACTATGCCAGACTCACCTAAATTACTTCGGCTACTCTAAATTATCACCAACTAACCCTTACCACAACAAACTAAACCCAATCACTTTTAAATTACAAAAAAATGCTAGTAACCATAGCAAACTATGCCAAACTCACTTAAATTACTTCGGCTAACATAAATCACCCCCAACTACCCCTTACCACCCCTAACTCATCCCAATCACTTTAAAATTACAAAAAATGCTACAAACCATAGCAAACTATGCCTAACTCACCTAAATTACTTCGGCTAACATAAATCACCCCCAACAACCCCTTACTACCCCAAAATAAGCCCAATCACTTTAAAATTACAAAAAATGCTACAAACCATAGCAAACTATGCCAAACTCACTTAAATTACTTCGGCTATCATAAATCACCCCCAACTACCCCTTACCACCCCTAACTCATCCCAATCACTTTAAAATTACAAAAAATGCTACAAACCATAGCAAACTATGCCTAACTCACCCAAATTACTTCGGCTAACATAAATCACCCCCAACAACCCCTTACTACCCCAAAATAAACCCAATCACTTTAAAATTACAAAAAATGCTACAAACCATAGCAAACTATGCCAAACTCACTTAAATTACTTCGGCTATCATAAATCACCCCCAACTAACCCTTACCACCCCTAACTCATCCCAATCACTTTAAAATTACAAAATATTCAACAAATCATAGCAAACTATGCCTAACTCACCTAAATTACTTCGGCTACCATAAATCACCCCCAACTACCCCTTACCACCCCAAAATAAGCCCAATCACTTTAAAATTATAAAAAATGCTACAAACCATAGCAAACTATTCCAAACTCACCTAAATTACTTCGGATATCATAAATCACCCCCAACTACCCCTTACCTCCCCTAACTCATCCCTATCACTATAAATTTACAAAAAATGCTACAAACCGTATCAAACTATGCCAAACTCACTTAAATTACTTTGGCTTCTATAAATCACCCCCAACTACCCCCTTACCACCCCAAAATAGGCTCAATCACTTTAAAATTACAAAAAAATTCTACAAACCGTAGCAAACTATGCCAAACTCCCCTAAATTACTTCGGCTACCATAAATCACCCCGAACTACCCCTTACAACCCCAAAATAAGCCCAATCACTTTAAAATTACAAAATATTCAACAAATCATAGCAAACTATGCCTAACTCACCTAAATTACTTCGGCTACCATAAATCACCCCCAACTATCCCTTACCATCCCAAAATAAGCCCAATCACTTTAAAATTATAAAAAATGCTACAAATCATAGCAAACTATTCCAAACTCACCTAAATTACTTCGGCTACCATAAATCACCCCCAACTACCCCTTACCAACCACAAACTAAACCCAATCACTTTAAAATTACAAAAAATTCTACAAACTATGCCAAACTCACTTAAATTACTTCGGCTATCATAAATCACCCCCAACTACCCCTTACCACCCCAAACTCAGCCCAATCACTTTAAAATTACAAAAAATGTTACAAGCCATATCAAACTATGCCAAACTCATCTAAATTACTTTGGCTTTCATAAATCACCCCCAACTACCCCTTACCACCCCAAAATAGGCTCGATCACTTTAAAATTACAAAAAAATTCTACAAACCGTAGCAAACTATGCCAAACTCCCCTAAATTACTTCGGCTACCATAAATCACCCCGAACTACCCCTTACCACTCCAAAATAAGCCCTATTACTTTAAAATTACAAAAAATTATACAAACCATAGCAAACTATGTCAAAGTCACCTAAATTACTTCGGCTACCATAAATCACCCCCAACTACCCCTTACCAACCACAAACTAAACCCAATCACTTTAAAATTACAAAAAATTCTACAAACTATGCCAAACTCACTTAAATTACCTCGGCTACCATAAATCACCCCAACTACCCTTTACAACCCCTAAATAAGCCCAATCACTTTAAAATTACAAAATATTCAACAAATTATAGCAAACTATGCCTAACTCACCTAAATTACTTCGGCTATCATAAATCACCCCCAACTACCCCTTATCACCCCAAAATAAGCCGAATCACTTTAAAATTACAAAAAATGCTACAAACCATAGCAAACTATGCCAAACTCACTTAAATTACTTTGGCTTCTATAAATCACCCCCAACTACCCCTTACCACCCCAAAATAGGCTCAATCACTTTAAAATTACAAAAAAATTCTACAAACCGTAGCAAACTATGCCAAACTCCCCTAAATTACTTCAGCTACCATAAATCACCCCGAACTACCCCTTACAACCCCAAAATAAGCCCAATCACTTTAAAATTACAAAATATTCAACAAATCATAGCAAACTATGCCTAACTCACCTAAATTACTTCGGCTACCATAAATCACCCCCAACTACCCCTTACCACCCCAAAATAAGCCCAATCACTTTAAAATTACAAAAAATGCTACAAACCATTGCAAACTATGCCAAACTCACTTAAATTACTTCGGCTATCATAAATCACCCCCAACTACCCCTTACCACCCCAAACTCAGCCCAATAACTTTAAAATTACAAAAAATTTTACAAGCCATATCAAACTATGCCAAACTCATCTAAATTACTTTGGCTTCCATAAATCACCCCCAACTACCCCTTACCACCCCAAAATAGGCTCAATCACTTTAAAATTACAAAAAAATTCTACAAACCGTAGCAAACTATGCCAAACTCCCCTAAATTACTTTGGCTACCATAAATCACCCCAACTACCCCTTACAACCCCAAAATAAGCCCAATCACTTTAAAATTACAAAATATTCAACAAATTATAGCAAACTATGCCTAACTCACCTAAATTACTTCGGCTACCATAAATCACCCCCAACTACCCCTTACCACCCCAAAATAAGCCCAATCACTTTAAAATTACAAAAAATGCTACAAACCATAGCAAACTATGCCAAACTCACTTAAATTACTTTGGCTTCTATAAATCACCCCCAACTACCCCTTACCACCCCAAAATAGGCTCAATCACTTTAAAATTACAAAAAAATTCTACAAACCGTAGCAAACTATGCCAAACTCCCCTAAATTACTTCGGCTACCATAAATCACCCCGAACTACCCCTTACAACCCCAAAATAAGCCCAATCACTTTAAAATTACAAAATATTCAACAAATCACAGCAAACTATGCCTAACTCACTTAAATTACTTCGGCTACCATAAATCACCCCCAACTACCCCTTACCACCCCAAAATAAGCCCAATCACTTTAAAATTACAAAAAATGCTACAAACCATAGCAAACTATGCCTAACCCACCTAAATTACTTCGGCTAACATAAATCACCCCCAACAACCCCTTACTACCCCAAAATAAGCCCAATCACTTTAAAATTACAAAAAAATGCTACAAACCATAGCAAACTATGCCTAACTCACCTAAATTACTTCGGCTACCATAAATCACCCCCAACTACCCCTTACCACCCCAAAATAAGCCCGATCATTTTAAAATTACGAAAAATGCTACAAGCCATAGCAAACTATCTCAAACTCACCTGAATTACTTCGGCTACCATAAATCACCCCCAACTACCCCTTACCACCCCAAACTAAGCCCAATCACTTTAAAATTACAAAAAATGCTACAAACCATAGCAAACTATGCCAAACTCACCTAAATTACTTCGGCTACCATAAATCACCCCCAACTACCCCTTACCGCCCCAAAATTAGCCTAATCACTTTAAAATTACAAAAATGCTACAAAACATAGCAAGCTATGCCAAACTCACTTAAATTACTTCGGCTACCATAAATTAATAATCGTTTTCAATCAAAATCTTCTATTTGGTTGTGTTATTTATAAATGCCTTATCGTATTAAATCATAAAATATTAATAAATATCTGCACATAAAATATATTGTTCCGACTAATAGTCGTTATTCTGAATATTAAATATGCTGATACCTATTTTGATTCTCTTCCACCTTCCAATAAATATTTGTTCCAGTTGAGATGCAAACATAAACGTATTTCTGAATTGCAACACGCTGACGGGGCAAGCCCTATCTTTTCAACATGCGTGCATTTGTATAAACAGCTCTATGTTTTTTAACTTTAAAGAGGTATAAAGGCGGTGTAAGCGCTAGAGTTTCGTAAAAATATCTGAAAAATTCGAAATTCTGCAATTGAATCAGAACTATCTTTGTGTTCGATAGTAAATTTATACTTGGAGTGGCACTGGCAAGCCTGCCACTCCTGACGAGGCACCTGCTGACTACTCTCCTTCCAGGGAAACTTTATAAATCAACGTCAAAATAATTTAGGACGCCTGAATGTGAAAATATCACTGTGTAATAAGTTCAGACTGACATGGAACACTTGAAATTTCGATATTTGTTTGTAATTCGTCACAGGTCCATGAAGGAATGCATGTTAAAGTAAACAAGTGTTAGTTTGTCGGAGAGACCGAATAAGATTTATAACATTCCTGTCAAAATATTTATTTACTTTAGAATGTTAATTTCTGAAATTGATTTTGTGAAAATTATGACGGGCCATACGAGTACACCTGTGCGAGTATTATTTGGTGCATACAAATTAATCTCTTTTGTTATCCAAATTGTTTTTATACACACTAGGCACGTGCACCTCATATAATTGTGAAAATTGCTGCTTCAGCGTCTGGATCGGTGGTACTCAACGTCGCCAAGGTCGAGGCGACGCATCGGTATTCAAAGTTCTATCGCTATTAAATAAATTATTTTAATATAATATTCCCGATTTGTTCTTGCCGTTAACCAAAACTCTCCCCAATCGATTTTCGAAAAATTTCCAGCGTCGGACCGGACTTCACTTATTTTCGTACGCTAATTTTTACGTTCAGTTAATGATAGTGGTGTATTTGTTCTTCACCAAACCTGCTCCGGCCGAAATCCGAAATTTTCACTGACATCATACGCTTAAGTATTGTATGCTTATACACGATTTATTTACACTATTTATTTTACGTACATTGCGTTCATTATTGTTCTGCATTATTTATAACTAAGATGGAGCAGTTTGAAAATCTAATAGTAAGCGGAGAACAAATACCACCACGTATAATTCCCGTGAAAAGTGATGGAAATAGTCTTTCTTACTATCTTTCCTATTGCATTTTTAATACCGGAAATAGAGCTCAAGAGCGAAGAATAACTTCGACTTTTTTTATACATAATTCCTAAATACTTCGTTTTTATGGTGTAAAATTTTGTATTTATATATTTCAACATTGTCTTTAACGTTGTCAGAGAACTAAATGGGAATAATTTGGAATAATTTAGCTTCTATGTCAACTCTCCTTCTCTTAAAACTTTTGAAAACAACGACAAAATTCTTTAGGGCGCCTGGATTTGAAAATATAACTCTGTGTAATAAGTTTAGACTGACTAGAGTGAAAAGAAAGGAGCTTGCATCCAGAAACGAAATTAAATGGAACACTTGAAGTTGAAATATTTGTTTGTAATTCGTCACAAGTCCATGAGGGAATGCGTGTTAATGTAAACAAATGTGAGTTTATTGGAGAGGCCGAATAAGATTTTTACATTATTGAAGCAGCTGGAGCCTGCCACGTCAAGGGCAAGATCAGAAACGTGAAAAGGCGATGCTCGATTTAGTTTGATTGAGTGTCTATGCAGAAATTCGCACATACCAAGCGTTGGATAAGCCTTTCTTATCGTTTCTTAGAATTCGAGAATTGCTGGTTCAGCGTGTGGAGCAGTACTCGATCGCGGTGTTTAATTTTAACACAACTACAATTGTGAAAATTGCTGCTCCAGGGTCGGAAACTGTTCGCAAAGTCGCCAAATTCGATGAGGCGACGCATCAGTGTTCGAAGGTCTACCGCTATCAAATAAAGTATTTTAATTTAACATTTGATCCTCGCGTTAACCAAATCTGCCCCCAATCAATTTTCGAAAAATTATCAGCATCGGACCGGACTCCACTTATATTTGTACGCTAATTTTTACGTTTAGTTAATGATAGTGGTGTATTTGTTTTTCACCAAATTTGCCCCGAAATTTTCACCTTTGTATGTACCAGATATCACTGACATTCATACCAGTGGCGGTGTAAGCGCTAAATTTTCGTGAAAATATCTGAAAAATTCATAATTCTGCAACTGAATTACAGAACTAATTTTGTGTTCGATAGTAAATTTATACTTGGAGTGGCACTGCCAACCCTGCCACCCCTGACGAGCCCCACTGCTGACTACTTTCCTTCCAGAAAAATTTTTGAAATCAGCGGCAAAATAAATTTAGGGCATTTGGATGTGAAAATATCACTATGTAATAAGTTCAGACTGACAAGAGTGAAAAAAACCGCTTGCATCCAGAAACGAAATCAAATGGAACACTTGAAATTTAGATATTTGTTTGTAATTCGTCACAGGTCCATGAAGGCATGCATGTTAATGTAAACAAGTGTTAGTTTGTCGGAGAGGCCGAATAAGATTTTTACACCCACCACATTCCCGTCAAAATATTTATTTACTTTAGTATGTTAATTCATTTTGTGCAAATTATGACGGGCCAGTCGAGTACACCTGCGCGAGTATTATTTGGTAATCCAAATTCTTTTAATACGCACTAGGCACGTGCACCTAATATAATTGTTAAAATTGCTGCTTCAGCGTCTGGAACGCTGGTACTCAACGTCGCCAAGGTCGAGGCGACGCATCAGTATTCGAAGTTCTATCGCTATTAAATTATTTTTTTTAATATAATATTCCCGGTTTGTTCTTGACGTTAAGTAAATATCTCCCCAATCGGTTTTCGAAAAATTACCATCGTCGTACCGGTCTCCACTTATATACCGTACGCTAATTTTTACGTTCATTTAATGATAGTGGTGTATTTGATCTTCACCAAACCTGCTCCGACCAAAATCCGAAATTTGCAGTTTTACCGGATTTCACTGACATCATAAGTAATGTGTGCTTATACACGATTTACACTATTTACTTTATGTACATTGTGTTCATTATTGTTCTGCATTATTTATAACTAAGATGGAGGAATAATAAGCGGGGTACAAATACCACCACGTATAATTCCTCGGCAAAAGTGATGGAAATAGTCTTTTTTACTATCTTTCCTATTGCATTTTATTAACGAAAATAGAGCTCAAGAGGTTCGCACTATAATTGTTCATTTTAAAATTACCAAATTTTCTGTATATTTTACCTGTATACGTTAAACACCCCTAAACATAATTCTTTTAATACGCACAAGGCACGTGCACCTAATATAATTGTTAAAATTGCTGCTTCAGCGTCTGGAACGCTGGTACTCAACGTCGCCAAGGTCGAGGCGACGCATCAGTATTCGAAGTTCTATCGCTATTAAATAAATTTTTTTAATATAATATTCCCGATTTGTTCTTGACGTTAAGTAAATATCTCCCCAATCGATTTTCGAAAAATTACCGTCGTCGTACCGGTCTCCACTTATATACCGTACGCTAATTTTTACGTTCATTTAATGATAGTGGTGTATTTGATCTTCACCAAACCTGCTCCGGCCAAAATCCGAAATTTGCAGTTTTACCGGATTTCACTGACATCATAAGTAATGTGTGCTTATACACGATTTACACTATTTATTTTATGTACATTGTGTTCATTATTGTTCTGCATTATTTATAACTAAGATGGAGGAATAGTAAGCGGTGTACAAATACCACCACGTATAATTCCTCTGAAAAGTGATGGAAATAGTCTTTTTTACTATCTTTCCTATTGCATTTTATTACCGAAAATAGAGCTCAAGAGGTTCGCACTATAATTGTTCATTTTTAAATTACCAAATTTTCTGTATATTTTACCTGAATACGTTAAACACCCCTAAACATAATGTACCATTCCAAACTACTCTCAAAAATCATACACTTGCCATTCCAAACTACCCCACATCAACCTAAAATGTAAAAAAATTACGAATTACAAGCAAACTACGCTAAACTCGCATAAATTACTTCGACTTCCGCTATATCACCCCAAACACTTCTTACCATGCCAAACTAAACCTAATCGCATTAACATTACCAAAAGTTTCGTTTAATCCGCCAAAGCTAAACCCCGCCAACCATCAATAACCATTCAAAACAATCCCCAAAAAAAACCTTATCATCCGAAACTACACCAAATACATCGTTTTTATGGTGTGAAATTATGTATTTATATATTTCAACATTCTTCGACGACATTCTTTAACGTTGTTAGAGAACTAAATGGGAATAATTTGGAATAATTCAGCTTCTCTGTCAACTCTCCTTCTCTTGAAGAGTGAAAAATAAGGAGCTTGCACCCAGAAACGAAATTTTCGTCATTTTCCAAATCATATTGAAGTACCCGGTCCTGGCAATGCAGGTTAATTTCAGCAAATTTGTTTATTTTGTGATTGGAAAAGTAGAGCATTCCTGTTTAATTGTATTATAATGTCGATTAGTCTACATCACAAATACACCACTTTTGTCAACACTGCGTTTATTTAATCTACGTCCGGGCAACGCCGGGTACATTCAGCTAGTCTTAGTTATAAATGATGTAAAGCAATAATGAACACAATGTATTTACGTAAAATAAATAGTGTAAAACGCGTATCAATGTCAGTAAAGTCTGATCCAACGCTGTAAATTTTGGATTTCAGCCGAGGCAGATTTGGTGAAAAATAAAAACACCATTATCATTAACTGAACGGTCCGGTACGACGATGGTGATTGGGAGCAAATTTGGTTAACGGCAAAATTAACATTCTATATAAAATAAATAAATATTTTGACGGGAATATGGTGGATGTAAAAATCTTATTCGGCTTCTCCGACGGACTCACACTTGTTTACATTAACACAAACTTGTTGAACAATTAAAGTGCGAACCTCTTGAGCTCCCGTTCCAGTATTAAAATATCAATACCAATACCATAGATATTAAAAAAGACAATTTCCATCACCTTTCATAATACGGTGTGGTAATTGTACATCGCTAGATTTTCAAACTTCTCCATCTTAGTTATAAATGATGTAAAGCAATAATGAACACATTGTACGTAAAATAAATAGTGTAAAACGTGTATAAGCACATAATTATTAAGGGTATGAATGTCAGTGATGTCTGGTACATACAACGGTGAAAATTTCGGATTTCAGCCAGGGCAAATTTGTGGAAAAACAAATACACCACTACCATTAACTGAACGTAAAAATTAGCGTACAAATATAAGTGGAGTCCGGTTCGACGCTGGTAATTTTTCGAAAATTGATTGGGGGCAGATTTGGTTAACGCGAGGATCAAATGTTAAATTAAAATACTTTATTTGATAGCGGTAGACGTTCGAACACTGATGCGTCGCCTCATCGAATTTGGCGACTTTGCGAACAGTTTCCGACGCTGGAGCAGCAATTTTCACAATTGTAGTTGTGTTAAAATTAAACACCGCGATCGAGTACTGCTCCACACGCTGAACCACCAATTCTCGAATTCTAAGAAACGATAAGAAAGGCTTATCCAATGCTTGGATGTGCGAATTTCTGCATAGATATTGAATAAAACCAAATCGAGCATCGCCTTTTCACGTTTGTGACCTTGCCCTTGACGTGGCAGGCTCAAGCTGCTTCAATAATGTAAAAATCTTATTCGGCATCTCCAATAAACGCACATTTGTTTACATTAACACGCATTCCTTCATGGACTTGTGACGAATTACAAACAAATATTGCCACTTCAAGTGTTCCATTTAATTTCGTTTCTGGGTGCAAGCTCCTTTCTTTTCACTCTAGTCAGTCTGAACTTATTACACAGAGTGATATTTTCAAATCCAGGCGCCCTAAATAATTTTGTCGTTGTTTTCAAAAGTTTCAAGAGAAGGAGAGTTGACAGAGAAGCTAAATTATTCCAAATTATTCCCATTTAGTTCTCTGACAACGTTAAAGACAATGTTGAAATATATAAATACAAAATTTCACACCATAAAAACGAAGTATTTGGGAATTATGTATAAAAAAAGTCGAAGTTATTTATGTTAATTTGGCGTGATTTGCTATGGTTCAAAAAAATGCAAAAATATTAGGTTGATTTGGGGTGTTTTCGGACGATATGGGTTTCTTTGAGGATTGTTTGGAATGGTTATTGATGGTTGGCAGGGTTTAGCTTTGGCGGATTAAACGAAATTTTTGGTAATTATAATGTGATTGGGCTTTGGTTGGCTTGGTAAAAAGTGGTTGGGGTGATTTAGGGGAATTCGAAGTCATTTATGCGAGTTTGGCGTAGTTTGCTTAGAATTCATAATTTTTTTTTAATTATGGGTTGACCTGGAGTAGTTTTGAATGGTAAGTGTATGACTTTTAGGGATAGTTTGGAATGGTGCGTTATGTTTGGGGTGTTTAACGTATTCAGGTAAATTTTACAAAAATTTTGGTAATTTTAATATGAAGAATTAAAGTGCGAACCTCTTGAGCTCTATTTCCGGTATTAAAAATGCAATAGGAAAAATAGTAAAAAAGACTATTTCCATCACTTTTCACGGGAATTATACATGGTGGTATTTGTTCTCCGCTTACTATTAGATTTTCAAACTGCTCCATCTTAGTTATAAATAATCCAGAACCATTAATGAACGCAATGTACGTTAAATAAATAGTGTAAATCGTGTATAAGCACACAATACTTAAGCGTATGATGTCAGTGAAAATTTCGGATTTTGGCCGGAGCAGGTTTGGTGAAGAACAAATACACCACTATCATTAACTGAACGTAAAAATTAGCGTACGATAATAAGTGAAGTCCGGTCCGACGCTGGAAATTTTTCGAAAATCGATTGGGGAGAGTTTTGGTTAACGGCAAGAACAAATCGGGAATATCGGGAATAAAATAATTTATTTAATAGCGATAGAACTTCGAATACCGATGCGTCGCCTCGACCTTGGCGACGTTGAATACCAGCGTTCCAGACGCTGAAGCAGCAATTTTCACAATTATATGAGGTGCACGTGCCTAGTGCGTATAAAAACAATTTGGATAACAAAAGAGATTAATTTGTATGTACCAAATAATACTCGCACAGGTGTACTCGTATGGCCCGTCATAATTTTCACGAAATGAATTTAAGAAATTAACATTCTAAAGTAAATAAATATCTTGACGGGAATGTTAAAAATCTTATTCGGCCTTTTCGACAAACTAACACTTGTTTACATTAACATGCATTCCTTCATGGACCTGTGCCGAATTACAAACGAATATCGAAATTTCAAGTGTTCCACGTCAGTCTGAACTTATTACACAGTGATATTTTCACATTCAGGCGCCCTAAATTATTTTGCCGTTGATTTCAAAAGTTTCCCTGGAAGGAGAGTACTCAGCAAGGGGCTCGTCAGGGGTGGCAGAGTTGGCAGTGCCACTCCAAATATAAATTTACTATCGAACACAACAATAGTTCTGTAATTCAATTGCAGAATTTCGAAATTTTCAGATATTTTCACGAAAATCTAGGGCTTACACCGCGTTTATACCGCTTTAAAGTTAAAATCCATAGAGCTGTTTATACAAATTCACGCATGTTGAGAAGGTAGGGCTTGCCCCGTCAGCGTGTTGCAATTCAGAAATACGTTTATGTTTGCATCTCAACTGGAACAAATAATTATTGGAAAGTGGAAGAAAATCAAAATTGGTATCAGCATATTTAATATTCAGAATAACGTCTATTAGTCGAAACAATATGTTTTATGTGCAGATATTTATTAATATTTTATGATCTAATACGATAAGGCATTTATAAATGACACAACCAAATGAAAGATTTTGATTGAAAATGATTATTAATTTATGGTAACCGAAGTAATTTAGGTGAGTTTGGCATAGTTTGCTATGGTTTGTAGCATTTTTTGTAATTTTAAAGTAATTGGGCTTATTTTGGGGTGGTAAGGAGTAGTTGGGGGTGATTTATGATAGCCGAAGTAATTTGGGTGAGTTTGGCATAGTTTGCTATGGTTTGTGGCATTTTTTGTAATTTTAAAGTGATTGGGCTTAGTTTGGGGCCGTAAGGGGTAGTTGGGGGTGATTTATGGTAGCCGAAGTAATTTGGGTGAGTTTGGCATAGTTTGCTATGGTTTGTATCATTTTTTGTAATTTTAAAGTGATTGGGTTTAGTTTGGGGCGGTAAGGGGTAGTTGGGGGTGATTTATAATAGCCGAAGTAATTTGGGTGATTTTGGCATAGTTTGCTATGGTTTATATCATTTTTTGTAATTTTAAAGTGAGTGGGCTTAGTTTGGGGCGGTAAGAAGTAGTTGGGGCTGATTTATAATAGCCGAAGTAATTTGGGTGAGTTTGGCATAGTTTGCTATGGTTTGTGGCATTTTTTGTAATTTTAAAGTGATTGGGCTTAGTTTGGGGTGGTAAGGGGTAGTTGGGGGTGATTTATGGTAGCCGAAGTAATTTCGGTGATTTTGGCATAGTTTGCTATGGTTTGTATCATTTTTTGTAATTTTAAAGTGAGTGGGCTTAGTTTGGGGCGGTAAGGGGTAGTTGGGGGTGATTTATAATAGCCGAAGTAATTTGGGTGAGTTTGGCATAGTTTGCTATGGTTTGTGGCATTTTTTGTAATTTTAAAGTGATTGGGCTTAGTTTGGGGTGGTAAGGGGTAGTTGGGGGTGATTTATGATAGCCGAAGTAATTTGGGTGAGTTTGGCATAGTTTTGCTATTGTTTGTAGCATTTTTTCTAATTTTAAAGTGATTGGGCTTAGTTTGGGGTGGTAAGGGTGGTAGTGTGGGGTGAATTTTGGTAGCCGAAATAATGTGTGTGAGTGTGAGAATAGTCTGCTATGGTTTGTGTCATTTTGTTTTATTTTAAAGTGATTGGAGTTACTTGAGGTTGCTAAGGGGTGGTAAGGGATGATTTAAGATAACGGATCTAATTTGTCAGTTTGGCGTAGTTCGGGAATTTTTTGGGGTTGATTTGGTAAAGTTTGCAATGGTAAGAGATATTTGAGGATTTTTAATGTAGACGGATTAAATTTGGAGTGGTTTGGTAATTTTTAAATGAGTCACGGATCGACATTATAATTGAAATCAAAATTATAATTGAAATATCTGCGCCTCGCTAGGTACGGCAAAAGTATGATCAGGAACGCAGAAAGTGAAAGTGCTTTTAATGTAAACCGGTCGCCCGACGTCGAAGTTGTTTTGGCTAGACACGTGCTTCTAAAAAAAACCCGGTCTCCGCGAGCCGATCATTTTTTGCTTATTTTAACCGGTTTTTATTCGGTTTTTATTTAAATACAAAGGAACCGGACCGAATTTTGCAAAATCTCCTTATTAGCGTTCATTCTCGGCCCTTGATAGACCCGTGTCTAAAATTTCAAGTCTCCAGCCCTCCCGGTTTCGGCTGTAGGTTGTCGGTGAATCAGTGAATGTGTAGATGTGTAGATGTGTAGATGAGTGGGTCAGTGAGGACACTTCGCTTTATATATATAGATTTAAAAGTGATTGGGTTTAGTTTGTTGTGGTAAGGGTTAGTTGGTGATGATTTAGAGTAGCCGAAGTAATTTAGGTGAGTCTGGCATAGTTTGTTATGATTTGTACACCTTTTTTTGTAATTTTAAGATAATATGGTTTGGTTTGTTGTGGTAAGGGATAGTTGGGGGTGATTTACGGTAGCCGAAGTAATTTAGGTGATTCTGGTATAGGTTGTTATGATTTTTAGCATTTTTTTGTAATTTTAAAGTGATTGGGCTTAGTTTGTTGCTGTAAAGTGTAGTTGGGGGTGATTTTTGATAGCCGAAGTAATTTAGGTGAGTTTGGCATAGTTTGCTATAGTTAGTAGCATTTTTTTGTAATTTAAAAGTAATTGGGTTTAGTTTGTTGTGGTAAGGGTTAGTTGGTGATGATTTAGAGTAGCCGAAGTAATTTAGGTGAGTCTGGCATAGTTTGTTATAATTTGTACACCTTTTTTTGTAATTTTAAGATGATATGGTTTGGTTTGTTGTGGTAAGGGATAGTTGGGGGTGATTTACGGTAGCCGAAGTAATTTAGGTGATTCTGGTATAGTTTGTTATGCTTTTTAGCATTTTTTTGTAATTTTAAACTGATTGGGCTTAGTTTGTTGCTGCAAAGTGTAGTTGGGGGTGATTTTTGATAGCCGAAGTAATTTAGGTGAGTTTGGCATAGTTTGCTATGGTTAGTATCATTTTTTTGTAATTTAAAAGAGATTGGGTTTAGTTTGTTGTGGTAATGGTTAGTTGGTGATGATTTAGAGTAGCCGAAGAAATTTAGGTGAGTCTTGCATAGTTTGTTATGATTTGTACACCTTTTTTTGTAATTTTAAGATGATATGGTTTGGTTTGTTGTGGTAAGGAATAGTTGGGGGTGATTTACGGTAGCCGAAGTAATTTAGGTGATTCTGGTATAGGTTGTTATGATTTTTAGCATTTTTTTGTAATTTTAAAGTGATTGGGCTTAGTTTGTTGCTGTAACGTGTAGTTGGGGGTGATTTTTGATAGCCGAAGTAATTTAGGTGAGTTTGGCATAGTTTGCTATGGTTAGTAGCATTTTTTTGTAATTTAAAATTGATTGGGTTTAGTTTGTTTTGGTAAGGGTTAGTTGGAGATGATTTAGAGTAGCCGAAGTAATTTAGGTGAGTCTGGCATAGTTTGTTATGATTTGTACACCTTTTTTTGTAATTTTAAAATGATATGGTTTGGTTTGTTGTGGCAAGGGATAGTTGGGGGTGATTTACGGTAGCCGAAGTAATTTAGGTGATTCTGGTATAGTTTGTTATGATTTTTAGCATTTTTTTGTAATTTTAAAGTGATTGGGCTTAGTTTGTTGCTTTAAAGTGTAGTTGGGGTTGATTTTTGATAGCCGAAGTAATTTAGGTGAGTTTGGCATAGTTTGCTATAGTTAGTAGCATTTTTTTGTAATTTAAAAGTGATTGGGTTTAGTTTGCTGTGGTAAGGGTTAGTTGGTGATGATTTAGAGTAGCCGAAGTAATTTAGGTGATCCTGGTATAGTTTGTTATGATTTTTAGCATTTTTTTGTAATTTTAAAGTGATTGGGCTTAGTTTGTTGCTGTAAAGTGTAGTTGGGGTGATTTTTGATAGCCGAAGTAATTTAGGTGAGTTTGGCATAGTTTGCTATGGTTAGTAGCATTTTTTTGTAATTTAAAAGTGATTGGGTTTAGTTTGTTGTGGTAAGGGTTAGTTGGTGATGATTTAGAGTAGCCGAAGTAATTTAGGTGATTCTGGCATAATTTGTTATGATTTGTACACCTTTTTTTGTAATTTTGAGATGATATGGTTTGGTTTGTTGTGGTAAGGGATAGTTGGGGGTGATTTACGGTAGCCGAAGTAATTTAGGTGATTCTGGTATAGTTTGTTATGATTTTTAGCATTTTTTTGTAATTTTAAAGTGATTGGGCTTAGTTTGTTGCTGTAAAGTGTAGTTGGGGATGATTTTTGATAGCCGAAGTAATTTAGGTAAGTTTGGCATAGTTTGCTATGGTTACTAGCATTTTTTTGTAATTTAAAAGTGATTGGGTTTAGTTTGTTGTGGTAAGGGTTAGTTGGTGATGATTTAGAGTAGCCGAAGTAATTTAGGTGAGTCTGGCATAGTTTGTTATAATTTGTAGACCTTTTTTTTGTAATTTTAAGATGATATGGTTTGGTTTGTTGTGGTAAGGGATAGTTGGGTGTGATTTACGGTAGCCGAAGTAATTTAGGTGATTCTGGTATAGTTTGTTATGCTTTTTAGCATTTTTTTGTAATTTTAAACTGATTGGGCTTAGTTTGTTGCTGCAAAGTGTAATTGGGGGTGATTTTTGATAGCCGAAGTAATTTAGGTGAGTTTGGCATAGTTTGCTATGGTTAGTAGCATTTTTTTGTAATTTAAAAGTGATTGGGTTTAGTTTGTTGTGGTAAGGGTTAGTTGGTGAAAATTTAGAGTAGCCGAAGTAATTTAGGTGAGTCTGGCATAGTTTGTTATAATTTGTACACCTTTTTTTGTAATTTTAAGATGATATGGTTTGGTTTGTTGTGGTAAGGCATAGTTGGGGGTGATTTACGGTAGCCGAAGTAATTTAGGTGATTCTGGTATAGGTTGTTATAATTTTTAGCATTTTTTTGTTATTTTAAAGTGATTGGGCTTAGTTTGTTGCTGTAAAGTGTAGTTGGGGGTGATTTTTGATAGGCGAAGTAATATAGGTGAGTTTGGCATAGTTTGCTATGGTTAGTAGCATTTTTTTTTAATTTAAAAGTGATTGGGTTTAGTTTGTTGTGGTAAGGGTTAGTTGGTGATGATTTAGAGTAGCCGAAGTAATTTAGGTGAGTCTGGCATAGTTTGTTATGATTTGTACACCTTTTTTTGTAATTTTAAGATGATATGGTTTGGTTTGTTGTGGTAAGGAATAGTTGGGGGTGATTTACGGTAGCCGAAGTAATTTAGGTGATTCTGGTATAGGTTGTTATGATTTTTAGCATTTTTTTTGTAATTTTAAAGTGATTGGGCTTAGTTTGTTGCTGTGAAGTGTAGTTGGGGGTGATTTTTGATAGCCGAAGTAATTTAGGTGAGTTTGGCATAGTTTGCTATGGTTAGTAGCATTTTTTTGTAATTTAAAAGTGATTGGGTTTAGTTTGTTGTGGTAAGGGTTAGTTGGTGATGATTTAGAGTAGCCGAAGTAATTTAGGTGAGTCTGGCATAGTTTGTTATGATTTGTACACCTTTTTTTGTAATTTTAAGATGATATGGTTTGGTTTGTTGTTTTAAGGAATAGTTGGGGGTGATTTACGATAGCCGAAGTAATTTAGGTGATTCTGGTATAGGTTGTTATGATTTTTAGCATATTTTTTGTAATTTTAAAGTGATTGGGCTTAGTTTGTTGCTGTAAAGTGTAGTTGGGGGTGATTTTTGATAGCCGAAGTAATTTAGGTGAGTTTGGCATAGTTTGCTATGGTTAGTATCATTTTTTTGTAATTTAAAAGAGATTGGGTTTAGTTTGTTTTGGTAATGGTTAGTTGGTGATGATTTAGAGTAGCCGAAGAAATTTTGGTGAGTCTTGCATAGTTTGTTATGATTTGTACACCTTTTTTTGTAATTTTAAGATGATATGGTTTGGTTTGTTGTGGTAAGGAATAGTTGGGGGTGATTTACGGTAGCCGAAGTAATTTAGGTGATTCTGGTATAGGTTGTTATGATTTTTAGCATTTTTTTGTAATTTTAAAGTGATTGGGCTTAGTTTGTTGCTGTAACGTGTAGTTGGGGGTGATTTTTGATAGCCGAAGTAATTTAGGTGAGTTTGGCATAGTTTGCTATAGTTAGTAGCATTTTTTTGTAATTTAAAATTGATTGGGTTTAGTTTGTTTTGGTAAGGGTTAGTTGGTGATGATTTAGAGTAGCCGAAGTAATTTAGGTGAGTCTGGCATAGTTTGTTATGATTTGTACACCTTTTTTTGTAATTTTAAAATGATATGGTTTGGTTTGTTGTGGCAAGGGATAGTTGGGGGTGATTTACGGTAGCCGAAGTAATTTAGGTGATTCTGGTATAGTTTGTTATGATTTTTAGCATTTTTTTGTAATTTTAAAGTGATTGGGCTTAGTTTGTTGCTTTAAAGTGTAGTTGGGGTTGATTTTTGATAGCCGAAGTAATTTAGGTGAGTTTGGCATAGTTTGCTATAGTTAGTAGCATTTTTTTGTAATTTAAAAGTGATTGGGTTTAGTTTGCTGTGGTAAGGGTTAGTTGGTGATGATTTAGAGTAGCCGAAGTAATTTAGGTGATCCTGGTATAGTTTGTTATGATTTTTAGCATTTTTTTGTAATTTTAAAGTGATTGGGCTTAGTTTGTTGCTGTAAAGTGTAGTTGGGGTGATTTTTGATAGCCGAAGTAATTTAGGTGAGTTTGGCATAGTTTGCTATGGTTAGTAGCATTTTTTTGAAATTTAAAAGTGATTGGGTTTAGTTTGTTGTGGTAAGGGTTAGTTGGTGATGATTTAGAGTAGCCGAAGTAATTTAGGTGATTCTGGCATAATTTGTTATGATTTGTACACCTTTTTTTGTAATTTTGAGATGATATGGTTTGGTTTGTTGTGGTAAGGGATAGTTGGGGGTGATTTACGGTAGCCGAAGTAATTTAGGTGATTCTGGTATAGTTTGTTATGATTTTTAGCATTTTTTTGTAATTTTAAAGTGATTGGGCTTAGTTTGTTGCTGTAAAGTGTAGTTGGGGGTGATTTTTGATAGCCGAAGTAATTTAGGTAAGTTTGGCATAGTTTGCTATGGTTACTAGCATTTTTTTGTAATTTAAAAGTGATTGGGTTTAGTTTGTTGTGGTAAGGGTTAGTTGGTGATGATTTAGAGTAGCCGAAGTAATTTAGGTGAGTCTGGCATAGTTTGTTATAATTTGTACACCTTTTTTTGTAATTTTAAGATGATATGGTTTGGTTTGTTGTGGTAAGGCATAGTTGGGGGTGATTTACGGTAGCCGAAGTAATTTAGGTGATTCTGGTATAGGTTGTTATAATTTTTAGCATTTTTTTGTTATTTTAAAGTGATTGGGCTTAGTTTGTTGCTGTAAAGTGTAGTTGGGGGTGATTTTTGATAGGCGAAGTAATATAGGTGAGTTTGGCATAGTTTGCTATGGTTAGTAGCATTTTTTTTTAATTTAAAAGTGATTGGGTTTAGTTTGTTGTGGTAAGGGTTAGTTGGTGATGATTTAGAGTAGCCGAAGTAATTTAGGTGAGTCTGGCATAGTTTGTTATGATTTGTACACCTTTTTTTGTAATTTTAAGATGATATGGTTTGGTTTGTTGTGGTAAGGAATAGTTGGGGGTGATTTACGGTAGCCGAAGTAATTTAGGTGATTCTGGTATAGGTTGTTATGATTTTTAGCATTTTTTTTGTAATTTTAAAGTGATTGGGCTTAGTTTGTTGCTGTGAAGTGTAGTTGGGGGTGATTTTTGATAGCCGAAGTAATTTAGGTGAGTTTGGCATAGTTTGCTATGGTTAGTAGCATTTTTTTGTAATTTAAAAGTGATTGGGTTTAGTTTGTTGTGGTAAGGGTTAGTTGGTGATGATTTAGAGTAGCCGAAGTAATTTAGGTGAGTCTGGCATAGTTTGTTATGATTTGTACACCTTTTTTTGTAATTTTAAGATGATATGGTTTGGTTTGTTGTTTTAAGGAATAGTTGGGGGTGATTTACGATAGCCGAAGTAATTTAGGTGATTCTGGTATAGGTTGTTATGATTTTTAGCATTTTTTTTGTAATTTTAAAGTGATTGGGCTTAGTTTGTTGCTGTAAAGTGTAGTTGGGGGTGATTTTTGATAGCCGAAGTAATTTAGGTGAGTTTGGCATAGTTTGCTATGGTTAGTATCATTTTTTTGTAATTTAAAAGAGATTGGGTTTAGTTTGTTTTGGTAATGGTTAGTTGGTGATGATTTAGAGTAGCCGAAGAAATTTTGGTGAGTCTTGCATAGTTTGTTATGATTTGTACACCTTTTTTTGTAATTTTAAGATGATATGGTTTGGTTTGTTGTGGTAAGGAATAGTTGGGGGTGATTTACGGTAGCCGAAGTAATTTAGGTGATTCTGGTATAGGTTGTTATGATTTTTAGCATTTTTTTGTAATTTTAAAGTGATTGGGCTTAGTTTGTTGCTGTAACGTGTAGTTGGGGGTGATTTTTGATAGCCGAAGTAATTTAGGTGAGTTTGGCATAGTTTGCTATAGTTAGTAGCATTTTTTTGTAATTTAAAATTGATTGGGTTTAGTTTGTTTTGGTAAGGGTTAGTTGGTGATGATTTAGAGTAGCCGAAGTAATTTAGGTGAGTCTGGCATAGTTTGTTATGATTTGTACACCTTTTTTTGTAATTTTAAAATGATATGGTTTGGTTTGTTGTGGCAAGGGATAGTTGGGGGTGATTTACGGTAGCCGAAGTAATTTAGGTGATTCTGGTATAGTTTGTTATGATTTTTAGCATTTTTTTGTAATTTTAAAGTGATTGGGCTTAGTTTGTTGCTTTAAAGTGTAGTTGGGGTTGATTTTTGATAGCAGAAGTAATTTAGGTGAGTTTGGCATAGTTTGCTATAGTTAGTAGCATTTTTTTGTAATTTAAAAGTGATTGGGTTTAGTTTGCTGTGGTAAGGGTTAGTTGGTGATGATTTAGAGTAGCCGAAGTAATTTAGGTGATCCTGGTATAGTTTGTTATGATTTTTAGCATTTTTTTGTAATTTTAAAGTGATTGGGCTTAGTTTGTTGCTGTAAAGTGTAGTTGGGGTGATTTTTGATAGCCGAAGTAATTTAGGTGAGTTTGGCATAGTTTGCTATGGTTAGTAGCATTTTTTTGAAATTTAAAAGTGATTGGGTTTAGTTTGTTGTGGTAAGGGTTAGTTGGTGATGATTTAGAGTAGCCGAAGTAATTTAGGTGATTCTGGCATAATTTGTTATGATTTGTACACCTTTTTTTGTAATTTTGAGATGATATGGTTTGGTTTGTTGTGGTAAGGGATAGTTGGGGGTGATTTACGGTAGCCGAAGTAATTTAGGTGATTCTGGTATAGTTTGTTATGATTTTTAGCATTTTTTTGTAATTTTAAAGTGATTGGGCTTAGTTTGTTGCTGTAAAGTGTAGTTGGGGGTGATTTTTGATAGCCGAAGTAATTTAGGTAAGTTTGGCATAGTTTGCTATGGTTACTAGCATTTTTTTGTAATTTAAAAGTGATTGGGTTTAGTTTGTTGTGGTAAGGGTTAGTTGGTGATGATTTAGAGTAGCCGAAGTAATTTAGGTGAGTCTGGCATAGTTTGTTATAATTTGTAGACCTTTTTTTTGTAATTTTAAGATGATATGGTTTGGTTTGTTGTGGTAAGGGATAGTTGGGTGTGATTTACGGTAGCCGAAGTAATTTAGGTGATTCTGGTATAGTTTGTTATGCTTTTTAGCATTTTTTTGTAATTTTAAACTGATTGGGCTTAGTTTGTTGCTGCAAAGTGTAATTGGGGGTGATTTTTGATAGCCGAAGTAATTTAGGTGAGTTTGGCATAGTTTGCTATAGTTAGTAGCATTTTTTTGTAATTTAAAAGTGATTGGGTTTAGTTTGTTGTGGTAAGGGTTAGTTGGTGAAAATTTAGAGTAGCCGAAGTAATTTAGGTGAGTCTGGCATAGTTTGTTATAATTTGTACACCTTTTTTTGTAATTTTAAGATGATATGGTTTGGTTTGTTGTGGTAAGGCATAGTTGGGGGTGATTTACGGTAGCCGAAGTAATTTAGGTGATTCTGGTATAGGTTGTTATAATTTTTAGCATTTTTTTGTTATTTTAAAGTGATTGGGCTTAGTTTGTTGCTGTAAAGTGTAGTTGGGGGTGATTTTTGATAGGCGAAGTAATATAGGTGAGTTTGGCATAGTTTGCTATGGTTAGTAGCATTTTTTTGTAATTTAAAAGTGATTGGGTTTAGTTTGTTGTGGTAAGGGTTAGTTGGTGATGATTTAGAGTAGCCGAAGTAATTTAGGTGAGTCTGGCATAGTTTGTTATGATTTGTACACCTTTTTTTGTAATTTTAAGATGATATGGTTTGGTTTGTTGTGGTAAGGAATAGTTGGGGGTGATTTACGGTAGCCGAAGTAATTTAGGTGATTCTGGTATAGGTTGTTATGATTTTTAGCATTTTTTTTGTAATTTTAAAGTGATTGGGCTTAGTTTGTTGCTGTGAAGTGTAGTTGGGGGTGATTTTTGATAGCCGAAGTAATTTAGGTGAGTTTGGCATAGTTTGCTATGGTTAGTAGCATTTTTTTGTAATTTAAAAGTGATTGGGTTTAGTTTGTTGTGGTAAGGGTTAGTTGGTGATGATTTAGAGTAGCCGAAGTAATTTAGGTGAGTCTGGCATAGTTTGTTATGATTTGTACACCTTTTTTTGTAATTTTAAGATGATATGGTTTGGTTTGTTGTTTTAAGGAATAGTTGGGGGTGATTTACGATAGCCGAAGTAATTTAGGTGATTCTGGTATAGGTTGTTATGATTTTTAGCATTTTTTTTGTAATTTTAAAGTGATTGGGCTTAGTTTGTTGCTGTAAAGTGTAGTTGGGGGTGATTTTTGATAGCCGAAGTAATTTAGGTGAGTTTGGCATAGTTTGCTATGGTTAGTAGCATTTTTTTGTAATTTAAAAGTGATTGGGTTTAGTTTGTTGTGGTAAGGGTTAGTTGGTGATGATTTAGAGTAGCCGAAGTAATTTAGGTGAGTCTGGCATAGTTTGTTATAATTTGTACACCTTTTTTTGTAATTTTAAGATGATATGGTTTGGTTTGTTGTGGTAAGGGATAGTTGGGGGTGATTTACGGTAGCCGAAGTAATTTAGGTGATTCTGGTATAGTTTGTTATGCTTTTTAGCATTTTTTGTAGTTTTAAACTGATTGGGCTTAGTTTGTTGCTGTAAAGTGTAGTTGGGGGTGATTTTTGATAGCCGAAGTAATTTAGGTGAGTTTGGCATAGTTTGCTATGGTTAGTAGCATTTTTTTGTAATTTAAAAGAGATTGGGTTTAGTTTGTTGTGGTAAGGGTTAGTTGGTGATGATTTAGAGTAGCCGAAGTAATTTAGGTGAGTCTGGAATAGTTTGTTATGATTTGTACACTTTTTTTGTAATTTTAAGATGATATGGTTTGGTTTGTTGTGGTAAGGGATAGTTGGGGGTGATTTACGGTAGCCGAAGTAATTTAGGTGATTCTGGTATAGTTTGTAATAATTTTTAGCATTTTTTGTAATTTTAAAGTGATTGGGCTTAGTTTGTTGCTGTAAAGTGTAGTTGGGGTGATTTTTGATATCCGAAGTAATTTAGGTGAGTTTGGCATAGTTTGCTATGGTTAGTAGCATTTTTTTGTAATTTAAAATTGATTGGGTTTAGTTTGTTGTGGTAAGTGTTAATTGATGATTTAGAGTAGCCGAAGTAATTTAGGTGAGTCTGGCATAGTTTGTTATGATTTGTACACCTTTTTTTGTAATTTTAAGATGATATGGTTTGGTTTGTTGTGGTAAGGGATAGGTGGGGGTGATTTACGGTAGCCGAAGTAATTTAGGTGATTCTGGTATAGTTTGTTATGATTTGTAGCATTTTTTTGTAATTTTAAAGTGATTGGGCTTAGTTTGTTGCTGTAAAGTGTAGTTGGGGGTGACTTTTGAGAGCCGAAGTAATTTAGGTGAGTTTGGCATAGTTTGCTATGGTTAGTAGCATTTTTTTGTAATTTAAAAGTGATATGGTTTGGTTTGTTGTGGTAAGGGATAGTTGGGGGTGATTTACGGTAGCCGAAGTAATTTAGGTGATTCTGGTATAGTTTGTTATGATTTTTAGCATTTTTTTGTAATTTTAAAGTGATTGGGCTTAGTTTGTTGCTGTAAAGTGTAGTTGGGGGTGATTTTTGATAGCCGAAGTAATTTAGGTGAGTTTGGCATAGTTTGCTATGGTTAGTAGCATTTCTTTTTATTTAAAAGTGATTGGGTTTAGTTTGTTGTGGTAAGGGTTAGTTGGTGATAATTTAGAGTAGCCGAAGTAATTTAGGTAATTCTGGCATAGTTTGTTATGATTTGTACACTTTTTTGTAATTTTAAGATGATATGGTTTGGTTTGTTGTGGTAAGGGATAGTTGGGGGTGATTTACGGTAGCCGAAGTAATTTAGGTGATTCAGGTATAGTTTGTTATGATTAGGTAATTTAGGTGATTCTGGTATAGTTTGTTATGATTTTTAGAATTTTTTTGTAATTTTAAAGTGATTGGGCTTAGTTTGTTGCTGTAAAGAGTAGTTGGGGGTGATTTTTGATAGCCGAAGTAATTTAGGTAAGTTTGGCATAGTTTGCTATGGTTAGTAGCATTTTTTTGTAATTTAAAAGTGATTGGGTTTAGTTTGTTGTGGTAAGGGTTAGTTGGTGATAATTTAGAGTAGCCGAAGTAATTTAGGTGAGTCTGGCATAGTTTGTTATGATTTGTACAACTTTTTTTGTAATTTTAAGATGATATGGTTTGGTTTGTTGTGGTAAGGCATAGTTGGGGGTGATTTACGGTAGCCGAAGTAATTTAGGTGATTCTGGTATAGTTTGATATGATTTTTAGCATTTTTTTGTAATTTTAAAGTAATTGGGCTTAGTTTGTTGCTGTAAAGTGTAGTTGGGGGTGGTTTTTGATAGCCGAAGTAATTTAGGTGACTTTGGCATAGTTTGCTATGGTTAGTAGCATTTTTTTGTAATTTAAAAGTGATTGGATTTAGTTTGTTGTGGTAAGGGTTAGTTGGTGATGATTTAGAGTAGCCGAAGTAATTTAGGTGAGTCTGGCATAATTTGTTATGATTTGTAAGCCTTTTTTTGTAATTTTAAGATGATATGGTTTGGTTTGTTGTGGTAAGGGATAGTTGGGGGTGATTTACGGTAGCCGAAGTAATTTAGGTGATTCTGGTATAGTTTGTTATGATTTTTAGCATTTTTTTGTAATTTTAAAGTGATTGGGTTTAATTTGTTGCTGTAAAGTGTAGTTGGGGGTGATTTTTGATAGCCGAAGTAATTTAGGTAAGTTTGGCATAGTTTGCTATGGTTAGTAGCATTTTTTTGTAATTTAAAAGTGATTGGGTTTAGTTTGTTGTGGTAAGGGTTAGTTGGTGATGATTTAGAGTAGCCGAAGTAATTTAGGTGAGTCTGGCATAGTTTGTTATGATTTGTACACCTTTTTTTGTAATTTTAAGATGATATGGTTTGGTTTGTTGTGGCAAGGGATAGTTGGGGGTGATTTACGGTAGCCGAAGTAATTTAGGTGATTCTGGTATAGTTTGTTATGATTTTTAGCATTTTTTTGTAATTTTAAAGTGATTGGGCTTAGTTTGTTGCTGTAAAGTGTAGTTGGGGGTGATTTTTGATAGCCGAAGTAATTTAGGTAAGTTTGGCATAGTTTGCTATGGTTAGTAGCATTTTTTTGTAATTTAAAAGTGATTGGGTTTAGTTTGTTGTGGTAAGGGTTAGTTGGTGATGATTTAGAGTAGCCGTAGTAATTTAGGTGAGTCTGGCATAGTTTGTTATGATTTGTACACCTTTTTTTGTAATTTTAAGATGATATGGTTTGGTTTGTTGTGGTAAGGGATAGTTGGGGGTGATTTACGGTAGCCGAAGTAATTTAGGTGATTCTGGTATAGTTTGTTATAATTTTTAGCATTTTTTTGTAATTTTAAAGTGATTGGGCTTAGTTTGTTGCTGTAAAGTGTAGTTGGGGGTGATTTTTGATAGCCGAAGTAATTTAGGTGAATTTGGCATAGTTTGCTATGGTTAGTAGCATTTTTTTGTAATTTAAAAGTGATTGGGTTTAGTTTGTTGTGGTAAGGGTTAGTTGGTGATGATTTAGAGTAGCCGTAGTAATTTAGGTGAGTCTGGCATAGTTTTTTATGATTTATACACCTTTTTTTGTAATTTTAAGATGATATGGTTTGGTTTGTTGTGGTAAGGGATAGTTGGGGGTGATTTACGGTAGCCGAAGTAATTTAGGTGATTCTGGTAGAGTTTGTTATGATTTTTAGCATTTTTTTGTAATTTTAAAGTGATTGGGCTTAGTTTGTTGCTGTAAAGTGTAGTTGGGGGTGACTTTTGAGAGCCGAAGTAATTTAGGTGAGTTTGGCATAGTTTGCTATGGTTAGTAGCATTTTTTTGTAATTTAAAAGTGATATGGTTTGGTTTGTTGTGGTAAGGGATAGTTGGGGGTGATTTAGAGTAGCCGTAGTAATTTAGGTGAGTCTGGCATAGTTTGTTATGATTTGTACACCTTTTTTTGTAATTTTAAGATGATATGGTTTGGTTTGTTGTGGTAAGGGATAGTTGGGGGTGATTTACGGTAGCCGAAGTAATTTAGGTGATTCTGGTATAGTTTGTTATAATTTTTAGCATTTTTTTGTAATTTTAAAGTGATTGGGCTTAGTTTGTTGCTGTAAAGTGTAGTTGGGGGTGATTTTTGATAGCCGAAGTAATTTAGGTGAATTTGGCATAGTTTGCTATGGTTAGTAGCATTTTTTTGTAATTTAAAAGTGATTGGGTTTAGTTTGTTGTGGTAAGGGTTAGTTGGTGATGATTTAGAGTAGCCGTAGTAATTTAGGTGAGTCTGGCATAGTTTTTTATGATTTATACACCTTTTTTTGTAATTTTAAGATGATATGGTTTGGTTTGTTGTGGTAAGGGATAGTTGGGGGTGATTTACGGTAGCCGAAGTAATTTAGGTGATTCTGGTATAGTTTGTAATAATTTTTAGCATTTTTTGTAATTTTAAAGTGATTGGGCTTAGTTTGTTGCTGTAAAGTGTAGTTGGGGTGATTTTTGATATCCGAAGTAATTTAGGTGAGTTTGGCATAGTTTGCTATGGTTAGTAGCATTTTTTTGTAATTTAAAATTGATTGGGTTTAGTTTGTTGTGGTAAGTGTTAATTGATGATTTAGAGTAGCCGAAGTAATTTAGGTGAGTCTGGCATAGTTTGTTATGATTTGTACACCTTTTTTTGTAATTTTAAGATGATATGGTTTGGTTTGTTGTGGTAAGGGATAGGTGGGGGTGATTTACGGTAGCCGAAGTAATTTAGGTGATTCTGGTATAGTTTGTTATGATTTGTAGCATTTTTTTGTAATTTTAAAGTGATTGGGCTTAGTTTGTTGCTGTAAAGTGTAGTTGGGGGTGACTTTTGAGAGCCGAAGTAATTTAGGTGAGTTTGGCATAGTTTGCAATGGTTAGTAGCATTTTTTTGTAATTTAAAAGTGATATGGTTTGGTTTGTTGTGGTAAGGGATAGTTGGGGGTGATTTACGGTAGCCGAAGTAATTTAGGTGATTCTGGTATAGTTTGTTATGATTTTTAGCATTTTTTTGTAATTTTAAAGTGATTGGGCTTAGTTTGTTGCTGTAAAGTGTAGTTGGGGGTGATTTTTGATAGCCGAAGTAATTTAGGTGAGTTTGGCATAGTTTGCTATGGTTAGTAGCATTTCTTTTTATTTAAAAGTGATTGGGTTTAGTTTGTTGTGGTAAGGGTTAGTTGGTGATAATTTAGAGTAGCCGAAGTAATTTAGGTAATTCTGGCATAGTTTGTTATGATTTGTACACTTTTTTGTAATTTTAAGATGATATGGTTTGGTTTGTTGTGGTAAGGGATAGTTGGGGGTGATTTACGGTAGCCGAAGTAATTTAGGTGATTCAGGTATAGTTTGTTATGATTAGGTAATTTAGGTGATTCTGGTATAGTTTGTTATGATTTTTAGAATTTTTTTGTAATTTTAAAGTGATTGGGCTTAGTTTGTTGCTGTAAAGAGTAGTTGGGGGTGATTTTTGATAGCCGAAGTAATTTAGGTAAGTTTGGCATAGTTTGCTATGGTTAGTAGCATTTTTTTGTAATTTAAAAGTGATTGGGTTTAGTTTGTTGTGGTAAGGGTTAGTTGGTGATAATTTAGAGTAGCCGAAGTAATTTAGGTGAGTCTGGCATAGTTTGTTATGATTTGTACAACTTTTTTTGTAATTTTAAGATGATATGGTTTGGTTTGTTGTGGTAAGGCATAGTTGGGGGTGATTTACGGTAGCCGAAGTAATTTAGGTGATTCTGGTATAGTTTGATATGATTTTTAGCATTTTTTTGTAATTTTAAAGTAATTGGGCTTAGTTTGTTGCTGTAAAGTGTAGTTGGGGGTGGTTTTTGATAGCCGAAGTAATTTAGGTGACTTTGGCATAGTTTGCTATGGTTAGTAGCATTTTTTTGTAATTTAAAAGTGATTGGATTTAGTTTGTTGTGGTAAGGGTTAGTTGGTGATGATTTAGAGTAGCCGAAGTAATTTAGGTGAGTCTGGCATAATTTGTTATGATTTGTAAGCCTTTTTTTGTAATTTTAAGATGATATGGTTTGGTTTGTTGTGGTAAGGGATAGTTGGGGGTGATTTACGGTAGCCGAAGTAATTTAGGTGATTCTGGTATAGTTTGTTATGATTTTTAGCATTTTTTTGTAATTTTAAAGTGATTGGGTTTAATTTGTTGCTGTAAAGTGTAGTTGGGGGTGATTTTTGATAGCCGAAGTAATTTAGGTAAGTTTGGCATAGTTTGCTATGGTTAGTAGCATTTTTTTGTAATTTAAAAGTGATTGGGTTTAGTTTGTTGTGGTAAGGGTTAGTTGGTGATGATTTAGAGTAGCCGAAGTAATTTAGGTGAGTCTGGCATAGTTTGTTATGATTTGTACACCTTTTTTTGTAATTTTAAGATGATATGGTTTGGTTTGTTGTGGCAAGGGATAGTTGGGGGTGATTTACGGTAGCCGAAGTAATTTAGGTGATTCTGGTATAGTTTGTTATGATTTTTAGCATTTTTTTGTAATTTTAAAGTGATTGGGCTTAGTTTGTTGCTGTAAAGTGTAGTTGGGGGTGATTTTTGATAGCCGAAGTAATTTAGGTAAGTTTGGCATAGTTTGCTATGGTTAGTAGCATTTTTTTGTAATTTAAAAGTGATTGGGTTTAGTTTGTTGTGGTAAGGGTTAGTTGGTGATGATTTAGAGTAGCCGTAGTAATTTAGGTGAGTCTGGCATAGTTTGTTATGATTTGTACACCTTTTTTTGTAATTTTAAGATGATATGGTTTGGTTTGTTGTGGTAAGGGATAGTTGGGGGTGATTTACGGTAGCCGAAGTAATTTAGGTGATTCTGGTATAGTTTGTTATAATTTTTAGCATTTTTTTGTAATTTTAAAGTGATTGGGCTTAGTTTGTTGCTGTAAAGTGTAGTTGGGGGTGATTTTTGATAGCCGAAGTAATTTAGGTGCATTTGGCATAGTTTGCTATGGTTAGTAGCCTTTTTTTGTAATTTAAAAGTGATTGGGTTTAGTTTGTTGTGGTAAGGGTTAGTTGGTGATGATTTAGAGTAGCCGTAGTAATTTAGGTGAGTCTGGCATAGTTTTTTATGATTTATACACCTTTTTTTGTAATTTTAAGATGATATGGTTTGGTTTGTTGTGGTAAGGGATAGTTGGGGGTGATTTACGGTAGCCGAAGTAATTTAGGTGATTCTGGTAGAGTTTGTTATGATTTTTAGCATTTTTTTGTAATTTTAAAGTGATTGGGCTTAGTTTGTTGCTGTAAAGTGTAGTTGGGGGTGATTTTTGATAGCCGAAGTAATTTAGGTAAGTTTGGCATAGTTTGCTATGGTTAGTAGCATTTTTTTGTAATTTAAAAGTGATTGGGTTTAGTTTGTTGTGGTAAGGGTTAGTTGGTGATGATTTAGAGTAGCCGAAGTAATTTAGGTGAGTCTGGCATAGTTTGTTATGATTTGTAAACTTTTTTTTTGTAATTTTAAGATGATATGGTTTTGTTTGTTGTGGTAAGGGATAGTTGGGGGTGATTTACGGTAGCCGAAGTAATTTAGGTGATTCTGGTATAGTTTGTTATAATTTTTAGCATTTTTTTGTAATTTTAAAGTGATTGGGCTTAGTTTGTTGCTGTAAAGTGTAGTTGGGGGTGATTTTTGATAGCCGAAGTAATTTAGGTGAATTTGGCATAGTTTGCTATGGTTAGTAGCATTTTTTTGTAATTTAAAAGTGATTGGGTTTAGTTTGTTGTGGTAAGGGTTAGTTGGTGATGATTTAGAGAAGCCGTAGTAATTTAGGTGAGTCTGGCATAGTTTGTTATGATTTGTACACCTTTTTTTGTAATTTTAAGATGATATGGTTTGGTTTGTTGTGGTAAGGGATAGTTGGGGGTGATTTACGGTAGCCGAAGTAATTTAGGTGATTCTGGTATAGTTTGTTATGATTTTTAGCATTTTTTTGTAACTTTAAAGTGATTGGGCTTAGTTTGTTGCTGTAAAGTATAGTTGGGGGTGATTTTTGATAGCCGAAGTAATTTAGGTGAGTTTGGCATAGTTTGCTATGGTTAGTAGCATTTTTTTGTAATTTAAATGTGATTGGGTTTAGTTTGTTGTGGTAAGGGTTAGTTGGTTATGATTTAGAGTAGCCGAAGTAATTTAGGTGAGTCTGGCATAGTTTGTTATGATTTGTACACCTTTTTTTGTAATTTTAGGATGATATGGTTTGGTTTGTTGTGGTAAGGGATAGTTGGGGGTGATTTACGCTAGCCGAAGTAATTTAGGTGTTTCTGGTATAGTTTGTTATGATTTTTAGCATTTTTTTGTAATTTTAAAGTGATTGGGCTTAGTTTGTTGCTGTAAAGTGTAGTTGGGGGTGATTTTTGATAGCGGAAGTAATTTAGGTGAGTTTGGCATAGTTTGCTATGGTTAGTAGCATTTTTTTGTAATTTAAAAGTGATTGGGTTTAGTTTGTTGTGGTAAGGGTTAGTTGGTGATGATTTAGAGTAGCCGAAGTAAGTTAGGTGAGTCTGGCACAGTTTGTTATGATTTGTACACCTTTTTTTTGTAATTTTAAGATGATATGGTTTGGTTTGTTGTGGTAAGGCATAGTTGGGGGTGATTTACGGTAGCCGAAGTAATTTAGGTGATTCTGGTATAGTTTCTTATTATTTTTAGCATTTTTTTGAAATTTTAATGTAATTGGGCTTAGTTTGTTGCTGTAAAGTGTAGTTGGGGGTGATTTTTGATAGCCGAAGTAATTTAGGTGAGTTTGGCATAGTTTGCTATGGTTAATAGCATTTTTTTGTAATTTAAAAGTGTTTGGGTTTAGTTTGTTGTGGTAAGGGTTAGTTGGTGATGATTTAGAGTAGCCGAAGTAATTTAGGTGAGTCTGGCATAGTTTGTTATGATTTGTACACCTTTTTTTGTAATTTTAAGATGATATGGTTTGGTTTGTTGTGGTAAGTGATAGTTGGGGGTGATTTACGGTAGCCGAAATAATTTAGGTGATTCTGGTATAGTTTGTTATGATTTTTAGCATTTTTTGTAATTTTAAAGTGATTGGGCTTAGTTTGTTGCTGTAAAGTGTAGTTGGGGGTGATTTTTGATAGCCGAAGTAATTTTGGAGAGTTTGGCATAGTTTGCTATGGTTAGTAGCATTTTTTTGTAATTTAAAAGTGATTGGGTTTAGTTTGTTGTGGTAAGGGTTAGTTGGTGATGATTAAGAGTAGCCGAAGTAATTTAGGTGAGTCTGGCATAGTTTGTTATGATTTGTACACCTTTTTTTGTAATTTTAAGACGATATGGTTTGGTTTGTTGTGGTAAGGGATAGTTGGGGGTGATTTACGGTCGCCGAAGTAATTTAGGTGATTCTGGTATAGTTTGTTATGATTTTTAGCATTTTTTTGTAATTTTAAAATGATTGGGCTAAGTTTGTTGCTGTAAAGTGTAGTTGGGGGTGTTTTTTGATAGCCGAAGCAATTTAGGTGAGTTTGGCATAGTTTGCTATGGTAAGTAGCATTTTTTTGTAATTTAAAAGTGATTGGGTTTAGTTTGTGTGGTAAGGGTTAGTTGGTGATGATTTAGAGTAGCCGAAGTAATTTAGGTGAGTCTGGCATAGTTTGTTATGATTTGTACACCTTTTTTGTAATTTTAAGATAATATGGTTTGGTTTGTTGTGGTAAGGGATAGTTGGGGGTGATTTACGGTAGCCGAAGTAATTTAGGTGATTCTGGTATAGCTTGTTATAATTTTTAGCATTTTTTTGTAATTTTAAAGTGATTGGGCTAAGTTTGTTGCTGTAAAGTGTAGTTGGGGGTGATTTTTGATTGCCGAAGTAATTTAGGTGAGTTTGGCATAGTTTCCTATGGTTAGTAGCATTTTTATGTAATTTAAAAGTGATTGAGTTTAGTTTGTTGTGGTAAGGGTTAGTTGGTGATGATTTAGAGTAGCCGAAGTAAGTTAGGTGAGTCTGGCATAGTTTGTTATGATTTGTACACCTTTTTTTTGTAATTTTAAGATGATATGGTTTGGTTTGTTGTGGTAAGGCATAGTTGGGGGTGATTTACGGTAGCCGAAGTAATTTAGGTGATTCTGGTATAGTTTGTTATTATTTTTAGCATTTTTTTGAAATTTTAATGTAATTGGGCTTAGTTTGTTGCTGTAAAGTGTAGTTGGGGGTGATTTTTGATAGCCGAAGTAATTTAGGTGAGTTTGGCATAGTTTGCTATGGTTAATAGCATTTTTTTGTAATTTAAAAGTGTTTGGGTTTAGTTTGTTGTGGTAAGGGTAAGTTGGTGATGATTTAGAGTAGCCGAAGTAATTTAGGTGTTTCTGGTATAGTTTGTTATGATTTGTACACCTTTTTTTGTAATTTTAAGATGATATGGTTTGGTTTGTTGTGGTAAGTGATAGTTGGGGGTGATTTACGGTAGCCGAAATAATTTAGGTGATTCTGGTATAGTTTGTTATGATTTTTAGCATTTTTTGTAATTTTAAAGTGATTGGGCTTAGTTTGTTGCTGTAAAGTGTAGTTGGGGGTGATTTTTGATAGCCGAAGTAATTTTGGAGAGTTTGGCATAGTTTGCTATGGTTAGTAGCATTTTTTTGTAATTTAAAAGTGATTGGGTTTAGTTTGTTGTGGTAAGGGTTAGTTGGTGATGATTAAGAGTAGCCGAAGTAATTTAGGTGAGTCTGGCATAGTTTGTTATGATTTGTACACCTTTTTTTGTAATTTTAAGACGATATGGTTTGGTTTGTTGTGGTAAGGGATAGTTGGGGGTGATTTACGGTCGCCGAAGTAATTTAGGTGATTCTGGTATAGTTTGTTATGATTTTTAGCATTTTTTTGTAATTTTAAAATGATTGGGCTAAGTTTGTTGCTGTAAAGTGTAGTTGGGGGTGTTTTTTGATAGCCGAAGCAATTTAGGTGAGTTTGGCATAGTTTGCTATGGTAAGTAGCATTTTTTTGTAATTTAAAAGTGATTGGGTTTAGTTTGTGTGGTAAGGGTTAGTTGGTGATGATTTAGAGTAGCCGAAGTAATTTAGGTGAGTCTGGCATAGTTTGTTATGATTTGTACACCTTTTTTGTAATTTTAAGATAATATGGTTTGGTTTGTTGTGGTAAGGGATAGTTGGGGGTGATTTACGGTAGCCGAAGTAATTTAGGTGATTCTGGTATAGCTTGTTATAATTTTTAGCATTTTTTTGTAATTTTAAAGTGATTGGGCTAAGTTTGTTGCTGTAAAGTGTAGTTGGGGGTGATTTTTGATTGCCGAAGTAATTTAGGTGAGTTTGGCATAGTTTCCTATGGTTAGTAGCATTTTTTTGTAATTTAAAAGTGATTGAGTTTAGTTTGTTGTGGTAAGGGTTAGTTGGTAATGATTTAGAGTAGCCGAAGTAAATTAGGTGAGTCTGGCATAGTTTGTTATGATTTGTACACCTTTTTTTGTAATTTTAAGATGATATGGTTTGGTTTGTTGTGGTAAGGGATAGTTGGGGGTGATTTACGGTAGCCGAAGTAATTTAGGTGATTCTGGTATAGTTTGTTATGATTTTTAGCATTTTTTTGTAACTTTAAAGTGATTGGGCTTAGTTTGTTGCTGTAAAGTATAGTTGGGGGTGATTTTTGATAGCCGAAGTAATTTAGGTGAGTTTGGCATAGTTTGCTATGGTTAGTAGCATTTTTTTGTAATTTAAATGTGATTGGGTTTAGTTTGTTGTGGTAAGGGTTAGTTGGTTATGATTTAGAGTAGCCGAAGTAATTTAGGTGAGTCTGGCATAGTTTGTTATGATTTGTACACCTTTTTTTGTAATTTTAGGATGATATGGTTTGGTTTGTTGTGGTAAGGGATAGTTGGGGGTGATTTACGCTAGCCGAAGTAATTTAGGTGTTTCTGGTATAGTTTGTTATGATTTTTAGCATTTTTTTGTAATTTTAAAGTGATTGGGCTTAGTTTGTTGCTGTAAAGTGTAGTTGGGGGTGATTTTTGATAGCGGAAGTAATTTAGGTGAGTTTGGCATAGTTTGCTATGGTTAGTAGCATTTTTTTGTAATTTAAAAGTGATTGGGTTTAGTTTGTTGTGGTAAGGGTTAGTTGGTGATGATTTAGAGTAGCCGAAGTAAGTTAGGTGAGTCTGGCACAGTTTGTTATGATTTGTACACCTTTTTTTTGTAATTTTAAGATGATATGGTTTGGTTTGTTGTGGTAAGGCATAGTTGGGGGTGATTTACGGTAGCCGAAGTAATTTAGGTGATTCTGGTATAGTTTCTTATTATTTTTAGCATTTTTTTGAAATTTTAATGTAATTGGGCTTAGTTTGTTGCTGTAAAGTGTAGTTGGGGGTGATTTTTGATAGCCGAAGTAATTTAGGTGAGTTTGGCATAGTTTGCTATGGTTAATAGCATTTTTTTGTAATTTAAAAGTGTTTGGGTTTAGTTTGTTGTGGTAAGGGTTAGTTGGTGATGATTTAGAGTAGCCGAAGTAATTTAGGTGAGTCTGGCATAGTTTGTTATGATTTGTACACCTTTTTTTGTAATTTTAAGATGATATGGTTTGGTTTGTTGTGGTAAGTGATAGTTGGGGGTGATTTACGGTAGCCGAAATAATTTAGGTGATTCTGGTATAGTTTGTTATGATTTTTAGCATTTTTTGTAATTTTAAAGTGATTGGGCTTAGTTTGTTGCTGTAAAGTGTAGTTGGGGGTGATTTTTGATAGCCGAAGTAATTTTGGAGAGTTTGGCATAGTTTGCTATGGTTAGTAGCATTTTTTTGTAATTTAAAAGTGATTGGGTTTAGTTTGTTGTGGTAAGGGTTAGTTGGTGATGATTAAGAGTAGCCGAAGTAATTTAGGTGAGTCTGGCATAGTTTGTTATGATTTGTACACCTTTTTTTGTAATTTTAAGACGATATGGTTTGGTTTGTTGTGGTAAGGGATAGTTGGGGGTGATTTACGGTCGCCGAAGTAATTTAGGTGATTCTGGTATAGTTTGTTATGATTTTTAGCATTTTTTTGTAATTTTAAAATGATTGGGCTAAGTTTGTTGCTGTAAAGTGTAGTTGGGGGTGTTTTTTGATAGCCGAAGCAATTTAGGTGAGTTTGGCATAGTTTGCTATGGTAAGTAGCATTTTTTTGTAATTTAAAAGTGATTGGGTTTAGTTTGTGTGGTAAGGGTTAGTTGGTGATGATTTAGAGTAGCCGAAGTAATTTAGGTGAGTCTGGCATAGTTTGTTATGATTTGTACACCTTTTTTGTAATTTTAAGATAATATGGTTTGGTTTGTTGTGGTAAGGGATAGTTGGGGGTGATTTACGGTAGCCGAAGTAATTTAGGTGATTCTGGTATAGCTTGTTATAATTTTTAGCATTTTTTTGTAATTTTAAAGTGATTGGGCTAAGTTTGTTGCTGTAAAGTGTAGTTGGGGGTGATTTTTGATTGCCGAAGTAATTTAGGTGAGTTTGGCATAGTTTCCTATGGTTAGTAGCATTTTTTTGTAATTTAAAAGTGATTGAGTTTAGTTTGTTGTGGTAAGGGTTAGTTGGTGATGATTTAGAGTAGCCGAAGTAAGTTAGGTGAGTCTGGCATAGTTTGTTATGATTTGTACACCTTTTTTTTGTAATTTTAAGATGATATGGTTTGGTTTGTTGTGGTAAGGCATAGTTGGGGGTGATTTACGGTAGCCGAAGTAATTTAGGTGATTCTGGTATAGTTTGTTATTATTTTTAGCATTTTTTTGAAATTTTAATGTAATTGGGCTTAGTTTGTTGCTGTAAAGTGTAGTTGGGGGTGATTTTTGATAGCCGAAGTAATTTAGGTGAGTTTGGCATAGTTTGCTATGGTTAATAGCATTTTTTTGTAATTTAAAAGTGTTTGGGTTTAGTTTGTTGTGGTAAGGGTTAGTTGGTGATGATTTAGAGTAGCCGAAGTAATTTAGGTGTTTCTGGTATAGTTTGTTATGATTTGTACACCTTTTTTTGTAATTTTAAGATGATATGGTTTGGTTTGTTGTGGTAAGTGATAGTTGGGGGTGATTTACGGTAGCCGAAATAATTTAGGTGATTCTGGTATAGTTTGTTATGATTTTTAGCATTTTTTGTAATTTTAAAGTGATTGGGCTTAGTTTGTTGCTGTAAAGTGTAGTTGGGGGTGATTTTTGATAGCCGAAGTAATTTTGGAGAGTTTGGCATAGTTTGCTATGGTTAGTAGCATTTTTTTGTAATTTAAAAGTGATTGGGTTTAGTTTGTTGTGGTAAGGGTTAGTTGGTGATGATTAAGAGTAGCCGAAGTAATTTAGGTGAGTCTGGCATAGTTTGTTATGATTTGTACACCTTTTTTTGTAATTTTAAGACGATATGGTTTGGTTTGTTGTGGTAAGGGATAGTTGGGGGTGATTTACGGTCGCCGAAGTAATTTAGGTGATTCTGGTATAGTTTGTTATGATTTTTAGCATTTTTTTGTAATTTTAAAATGATTGGGCTAAGTTTGTTGCTGTAAAGTGTAGTTGGGGGTGTTTTTTGATAGCCGAAGCAATTTAGGTGAGTTTGGCATAGTTTGCTATGGTAAGTAGCATTTTTTTGTAATTTAAAAGTGATTGGGTTTAGTTTGTGTGGTAAGGGTTAGTTGGTGATGATTTAGAGTAGCCGAAGTAATTTAGGTGAGTCTGGCATAGTTTGTTATGATTTGTACACCTTTTTTGTAATTTTAAGATAATATGGTTTGGTTTGTTGTGGTAAGGGATAGTTGGGGGTGATTTACGGTAGCCGAAGTAATTTAGGTGATTCTGGTATAGCTTGTTATAATTTTTAGCATTTTTTTGTAATTTTAAAGTGATTGGGCTAAGTTTGTTGCTGTAAAGTGTAGTTGGGGGTGATTTTTGATTGCCGAAGTAATTTAGGTGAGTTTGGCATAGTTTCCTATGGTTAGTAGCATTTTTTTGTAATTTAAAAGTGATTGAGTTTAGTTTGTTGTGGTAAGGGTTAGTTGGTAATGATTTAGAGTAGCCGAAGTAAATTAGGTGAGTCTGGCATAGTTTGTTATGATTTGTACACCTTTTTTGTAATTTTAAGATGATATGGTTTGGTTTGTTGTGGTAAGGGATGGGTTGGGGTGATTTACGGTAGCCGAAGTAATTTAGGTGATTCTGGTATAATTTGTTATGATTTTTAGCATTTTTTTGTAATTTTAAAGTGACTGGGCTTAGTTTGTTGCTGTAAAGTGTAGTTGGGGGTGATTTTTGATAGCCGAAGTAATTTAGGTGAGTTGGGCATAGTTTGCTATGATTAGTAGCATTTTTTTGTAATTTAAAAGTGATTGGGTATAGTTTGTTGTGGTAAGGGTTAGTTGGTGATGATTTAGAGTAGCCGAAGTAATTTAGTTGAGTCTGGCATAGTTTGTTATGATTTGTACACCTTTTTTGTAATTTTAAGATGATATGGTTTGGTTTGTTGTGGTAAGGGATAGTTGGGGGTGATTTACGGTAGCCGAAGTAATTTAGGTAATTCTGGTATAGCTTGTTATAATTTTTAGCATTTTTTTGTAATTTTAAAGTGATTGGGCTTAGTTTGTTGCTGTAAAGTGTAGTTCGGGGTGATTTTTGATAGTCGAAGTAATTTAGGTGAGTTTGGCATAGTTTGCTATGGTTAATAACATTTTTTTGTAATTTAAAAGTGTTTGGGTTTAGTTTGTTGTGGTAAGGGTTAGTTGGTGATGATTTAGAGTAGCCGAAGTAATTTAGGTGAGTCTGGCATAGTTTGTTATGATTTGTACACCTTTTTTTGTAATTTTAAGATGATATGGTTTGGTTTGTTGTGGTAAGTGATAGTTGGGGGTGATTTACGGTAGCCGAAATAATTTAGGTGATTCTGGTATAGTTTGTTATGATTTTTAGCATTTTTTGTAATTTTAAAGTGATTGGGCTTAGTTTGTTGCTGTAAAGTGTAGTTGGGGGTGATTTTTGATAGCCGAAGTAATTTTGGAGAGTTTGGCATAGTTTGCTATGGTTAGTAGCATTTTTTTGTAATTTAAAAGTGATTGGGTTTAGTTTGTTGTGGTAAGGGTTAGTTGGTGATGATTTAGAGTAGCCGAAGTAATTTAGGTGAGTCTGGCATAGTTTGTTATGATTTGTACACCTTTTTTTGTAATTTTAAGATGATATGGTTTGGTTTGTTGTGGCAAGGGATAGTTGGGGGTGATTTACGGTAGCCGAAGTAATTTAGGTGATTCTGGTATAGTTTGTTATGATTTTTAGCATTTTTTTGTAATTTTAAAGTGATTGGGCTTAGTTTGTTGCTGTAAAGTGTAGTTGGGGGTGATTTTTGATAGCCGAAGTAATTTAGGTAAGTTTGGCATAGTTTGCTATGGTTAGTAGCATTTTTTTGTAATTTAAAAGTGATTGGGTTTAGTTTGTTGTGGTAAGGGTTAGTTGGTGATGATTTAGAGTAGCCGTAGTAATTTAGGTGAGTCTGGCATAGTTTGTTATGATTTGTACACCTTTTTTTGTAATTTTAAGATGATATGGTTTGGTTTGTTGTGGTAAGGGATAGTTGGGGGTGACTTACGGTAGCCGAAGTAATTTAGGTGATTCTGGTATAGTTTGTTATAATTTTTAGCATTTTTTTGTAATTTTAAAGTGAATGGGCTTAGTTTGTTGCTGTAAAGTGTAGTTGGGGTGATTTTTGATAGCCGAAGTAATTTAGGTGAGTTTGGCATAGTTTGCTATGGTTAGTAGCATTTTTTTGTAATTTAAAAGTGATTGGGTTTAGTTTGTTGTGGTAAGGGTTAGTTGGTGATGATTTAGAGTAGCCGAAGTAATTTAGGTGAGTCTGGCATAGTTTGTTATGATTTGTACACCTTTTTTTGTAATTTTAAGATGATATGGTTTGGTTTGTTGTGGTAAGGGATAGTTGGGGGAGATTTACGGTAGCCGAAGTAATTTAGGTGATTCTGGTATAGTTTGTTATGATTTTTAGCATTTTTTTGTAATTTTAAAGTGATTGGGCTTAGTTTGTTGCTGTAAAGTGTAGTTGGGGGTGATTTTTGATAGCCGAAGTAATTTAGGTGAGTGTGGCATAGTTTGCTATGGTTACTAGCATTTTTTTTGTAATTTAAAAGTTATTGGGTTTAGTTTGTTGTGGTAAGGGTTAGTTGGTGATGATTTAGAGTAGCCGAAGTTTTTTAGGTGAGTCTGGCATAGTTTGTTATGATTTGTACACCTTTTTTTGTAATTTTAAGATGATATGGTTTGGTTTGTTGTGGTAAGGCATAGTTGGGGGTGATTTACGGTAGCCGAAGTAATTTAGGTGATTCTGGTATAGTTTGATATGATTTTTAGCATTTTTTTGTAATTTTAAAGTAATTGGGCTTAGTTTGTTGCTGTATAGTGTAGTTGGGGGTGGTTTTTGATAGCCGAAGTAATTTAGGTGACTTTGGCATAGTTTGCTATGGTTAGTAGCATTTTTTTGTAATTTAAAAGTGATTGGATTTAGTTTGTTGTGGTAAGGGTTAGTTGGTGATGATTTAGAGTAGCCGAAGTAATTTAGGTGAGTCTGGCATAGTTTGTTATGATTTGTAAACCTTTTTTTGTAATTTTAAGATGATATGGTTTGGTTTGTTGTGGTAAGGGATAGTTGGGGGTGATTTACGGTAGCCGAAGTAATTTAGGTGATTCTGGTATAGTTTGTTATGATTTTTAGCATTTTTTTGTAATTTTAAAGTGATTGGGCTTAGTTTGTTGCTGTAAAGTGTAGTTGGGGGTGATTTTTGATAGCCGAAGTAATTTAGGTAAGTTTGGCATAGTTTGCTATGGTTAGTAGCATTTTTTTGTAATTTAAAAGTGATTGGGTTTAGTTTGTTGTGGTAAGGGTTAGTTGGTGATGATTTAGAGTAGCCGAAGTAATTTAGGTGAGTCTGGCATAGTTTGTTATGATTTGTACACCTTTTTTTGTAATTTTAAGATGATATGGTTTGGTTTGATGTGGCAAGGGATAGTTGGGGGTGATTTACGGTAGCCGAAGTAATTTAGGTGATTCTGGTATAGTTTGTTATGATTTTTAGCATTTTTTTGTAATTTTAAAGTGATTGGGCTTAGTTTGTTGCTGTAAAGTGTAATTGGGGGTGATTTTTGATAGCCGAAGTAATTTAGGTAAGTTTGGCATAGTTTGCTATGGTTAGTAGCATTTTTTTGTAATTTAAAAGTGATTGGGTTTAGTTTGTTGTGGTAAGGGTTAGTTGGTGATGATTTAGAGTAGCCGTAGTAATTTAGGTGAGTCTGGCATAGTTTGTTATGATTTGTACACCTTTTTTTGTAATTTTAAGATGATATGGTTTGGTTTGTTGTGGTAAGGGATAGTTGGGGGTGATTTACGGTAGCCGAAGTAATTTAGGTGATTCTGGTATAGTTTGTTATAATTTTTAGCATTTTTTTGTAATTTTAAAGTGATTGGGCTTAGTTTGTTGCTGTAAAGTGTAGTTGGAGGTGATTTTTGATAGCCGAAGTAATTTAGATGAATTTGGCATAGTTTGCTATGGTTAGTAGCATTTTTTTGTAATTTAAAAGTGATTGGGTTTAGTTTGTTGTGGTAAGGGTTAGTTGGTGATGATTTAGAGTAGCCGTAGTAATTTAGGTGAGTCTGGCATAGTTTTTTATGATTTGTACACCTTTTTTTGTAATTTTAAGATGATATGGTTTGGTTTGTTGTGGTGAGGGATAGTTGGGGGTGATTTACGGTAGCCGAAGTAATTTAGGTGATTCTGGTAGAGTTTGTTATGATTTTTAGCATTTTTTTGTAATTTTAAAGTGATTGGGCTTAGTTTGTTGCTGTAAAGTGTAGTTGGGGGTGATTTTTGATAACCGAAGTAATTTAGGTAAGTTTGGCATAGTTTGCTATGGTTAGTAGCATTTTTTTGTAATTTAAAAGTGATTGGGTTTAGTTTGTTGTGGTAAGGGTTAGTTGGTGATGATTTAGAGTAGCCGAAGTAATTTAGGTGAGTCTGGCATAGTTTGTTATGATTTGTAAACTTTTTTTTGTAATTTTAAGATGATATGGTTTGGTTTGTTGTGGTAAGGGATAGTTGGGGGTGATTTACGGTAGCCGAAGTAATTTAGGTGATTCTGGTATAGTTTGTTATAATTTTTAGCATTTTTTTGTAATTTTAAAGTGATTGGGCTTAGTTTGTTGCTGTAAAGTGTAGTTGGGGGTGATTTTTGATAGCCGAAGTAATTTAGGTGAATTTGGCATAGTTTGCTATGGTTAGTAGCATTTTTTTGTAATTTAAAAGTGATTGGGTTTAGTTTGTTGTGGTAAGGGTTAGTTGGTGATGATTTAGAGAAGCCGTAGTAATTTAGGTGAGTCTGGCATAGTTTGTTATGATTTGTACACCTTTTTTTGTAATTTTAAGATGATATGGTTTGGTTTGTTGTGGTAAGGGATAGTTGGGGGTGATTTACGGTAGCCGAAGTAATTTAGGTGATTCTGGTATAGTTTGTTATGATTTTTAGCATTTTTTTGTAACTTTAAAGTGATTGGGCTTAGTTTGTTGCTGTAAAGTATAGTTGGGGGTGATTTTTGATAGCCGAAGTAATTTAGGTGAGTTTGGCATAGTTTGCTATGGTTAGTAGCATTTTTTTGTAATTTAAATGTGATTGGGTTTAGTTTGTTGTGGTAAGGGTTAGTTGGTTATGATTTAGAGTAGCCGAAGTAATTTAGGTGAGTCTGGCATAGTTTGTTATGATTTGTACACCTTTTTTTGTAATTTTAAGATGATATGGTTTGGTTTGTTGTGGTAAGGGATAGTTGGGGGTGATTTACGCTAGCCGAAGTAATTTAGGTGTTTCTGGTATAGTTTGTTATGATTTTTAGCATTTTTTTGTAATTTTAAAGTGATTGGGCTTAGTTTGTTGCTGTAAAGTGTAGTTGGGGGTGATTTTTGATAGCCGAAGTAATTTAGGTGAGTTTGGCATAGTTTGCTATGGTTAGTAGCATTTTTTTGTAATTTAAAAGTGATTGGGTTTAGTTTGTTGTGGTAAGGGTTAGTTGGTGATGATTTAGAGTAGCCGAAGTAAGTTAGGTGAGTCTGGCATAGTTTGTTATGATTTGTACACCTTTTTTTTGTAATTTTAAGATGATATGGTTTGGTTTGTTGTGGTAAGGCATAGTTGGGGGTGATTTACGGTAGCCGAAGTAATTTAGGTGATTCTGGTATAGTTTGTTATTATTTTTAGCATTTTTTTGAAATTTTAATGTAATTGGGCTTAGTTTGTTGCTGTAAAGTGTAGTTGGGGGTGATTTTTGATAGCCGAAGTAATTTAGGTGAGTTTGGCATAGTTTGCTATGGTTAATAGCATTTTTTTGTAATTTAAAAGTGTTTGGGTTTAGTTTGTTGTGGTAAGGGTTAGTTGGTGATGATTTAGAGTAGCCGAAGTAATTTAGGTGAGTCTGGCATAGTTTGTTATGATTTGTACACCTTTTTTTGTAATTTTAAGATGATATGGTTTGGTTTGTTGTGGTAAGTGATAGTTGGGGGTGATTTACGGTAGCCGAAATAATTTAGGTGATTCTGGTATAGTTTGTTATGATTTTTAGCATTTTTTGTAATTTTAAAGTGATTGGGCTTAGTTTGTTGCTGTAAAGTGTAGTTGGGGGTGATTTTTGATAGCCGAAGTAATTTTGGAGAGTTTGGCATAGTTTGCTATGGTTAGTAGCATTTTTTTGTAATTTAAAAGTGATTGGGTATAGTTTGTTGTGGTAAGGGTTAGTTGGTGATGATTAAGAGTAGCCGAAGTAATTTAGGTGAGTCTGGCATAGTTTGTTATGATTTGTACATCTTTTTTTGTAATTTTAAGAAGATATGGTTTGGTTTGTTGTGGTAAGGGATAGTTGGGGGTGATTTACGGTCGCCGAAGTAATTTAGGTGATTCTGGTATAGTTTGTTATGATTTTTAGCATTTTTTTGTAATTTTAAAATGATTGGGCTAAGTTTGTTGCTGTAAAGTGTAGTTGGGGGTGTTTTTTGATAGCCGAAGCAATTTAGGTGAGTTTGGCATAGTTTGCTATGGTAAGTAGCATTTTTTTGTAATTTAAAAGTGATTGGGTTTAGTTTGTGTGGTAAGGGTTAGTTGGTGATGATTTAGAGTAGCCGAAGTAATTTAGGTGAGTCTGGCATAGTTTGTTATGATTTGTACACCTTTTTTGTAATTTTAAGATAATATGGTTTGGTTTGTTGTGGTAAGGGATAGTTGGGGGTGATTTACGGTAGCCGAAGTAATTTAGGTGATTCTGGTATAGCTTGTTATAATTTTTAGCATTTTTTTGTAATTTTAAAGTGATTGGGCTAAGTTTGTTGCTGTAAAGTGTAGTTGGGGGTGATTTTTGATTGCCGAAGTAATTTAGGTGAGTTTGGCATAGTTTCCTATGGTTAGTAGCATTTTTTTGTAATTTAAAAGTGATTGAGTTTAGTTTGTTGTGGTAAGGGTTAGTTGGTAATGATTTAGAGTAGCCGAAGTAAATTAGGTGAGTCTGGCATAGTTTGTTATGATTTGTACAACTTTTTTTGTAATTTTAAGATGATATGGTTTGGTTTGTTGTGGTAAGGGATGGGTTGGGGTGATTTACGGTAGCCGAAGTAATTTAGGTGATTCTGGTATAGTTTGTTATGATTTTTAGCATTATTTTGTAATTTTAAAGTGACTGGGCTTAGTTTGTTGCTGTAAAGTGTAGTTGGGGGTGATTTTTGATAGCCGAAGGAATTTAGGTGAGTTTGGCATAGTTTGCTATGGTTAATAGCATTTTTTTGTAATTTAAAAGTGTTTGGGTTTAGTTTGTTGTGGTAAGGGTTAGTTGGTGATGATTTAGAGTAGCCGAAGTAATTTAGGTGAGTCTGGCATAGTTTGTTATGATTTGTACACCTTTTTTTGTAATTTTAAGATGATATGGTTTGGTTTGTTGTGGTAAGTGATAGTTGGGGGTGATTTACGGTAGCCGAAATAATTTAGGTGATTCTGGTATAGTTTGTTATGATTTTTAGCATTTTTTGTAATTTTAAAGTGATTGGGCTTAGTTTGTTGCTGTAAAGTGTAGTTGGGGGTGATTTTTGATAGCCGAAGTAATTTTGTAGAGTTTGGCATAGTTTGCTATGGTTAGTAGCATTTTTTTGTAATTTAAAAGTGATTGGGTTTAGTTTGTTGTGGTAATTGTTAGTTGGTGATGATTTAGAGTAGCCGAAGTAATTTAGGTGAGTCTGGCATAGTTTGTTATGATTTGTACACCTTTTTTTGTAATTTTAAGATGATATGGTTTGGTTTGTTGTGGTAAGGGATAGTTGGGGGTGATTTACGGTCGCCGAAGTAATTTAGGTGATTCTGGTATAGTTTGTTATGATTTTTAGCATTTTTTTGTAATTTTAAAATGATTGGGCTAAGTTTGTTGCTGTAAAGTGTAGTTGGGGGTGATTTTTGATAGCCGAAGCAATTTAGGTGAGTTTGGCATAGTTTGCTATGGTTAATAGCATTTTTTTGTAATTTAAAAGTGATTGAGTTTAGTTTGTTGTGGTAAGGGTTAGTTGGTGATGATTTAGAGTAGCCGAAGTAATTTAGGTGAGTCTGGCATAGTTTGTTATGATTTGTACACCTTTTTTTGTAATTTTAAGATGATATGGTTTGGTTTGTTGTGGTAAGTGATAGTTGGGGGTGATTTACGGTAGCCGAAATAATTTAGGTGATTCTGGTATAGTTTGTTATGATTTTTAGCATTTTTTGTAATTTTAAAGTGATTGGGCTTAGTTTGTTGCTGTAAAGTGTAGTTGGGGGTGATTTTTGATAGCCGAAGTAATTTTGTAGAGTTTGGCATAGTTTGCTATGGTTAGTAGCATTTTTTTGTAATTTAAAAGTGATTGGGTTTAGTTTGTTGTGGTAATTGTTAGTTGGTGATGATTTAGAGTAGCCGAAGTAATTTAGGTGAGTCTGGCATAGTTTGTTATGATTTGTACACCTTTTTTTGTAATTTTAAGATGATATGGTTTGGTTTGTTGTGGTAAGGGATAGTTGGGGGTGATTTACGGTCGCCGAAGTAATTTAGGTGATTCTGGTATAGTTTGTTATGACTTTTAGCATTTTTTTGTAATTTTAAAATGATTGGGCTAAGTTTGTTGCTGTAAAGTGTAGTTGGGGGTGATTTTTGATAGCCGAAGCAATTTAGGTGAGTTTGGCATAGTTTGCTATGGTTAATAGCATTTTTTTGTAATTTAAAAGTGTTTGGGTTTAGTTTGTTGTGGTAAGGGTTAGTTGGTGATGATTTAGAGTAGCCGAAGTAATTTAGGTGAGTCTGGCATAGTTTGTTATGATTTGTACACCTTTTTTTGTAATTTTAAGATGATATGGTTTGGTTTGTTGTGGTAAGTGATAGTTGGGGGTGATTTACGGTAGCCGAAATAATTTAGGTGATTCTGGTATAGTTTGTTATGATTTTTAGCATTTTTTGTAATTTTAAAATGATTGGGCTTAGTTTGTTGCTGTAAAGTGTAGTTGGGGGTGATTTTTGATAGCCGAAGTAATTTTGGAGAGTTTGGCATAGTTTGCTATGGTTAGTAGCATTTTTTTGTAATTTAAAAGTGATTGGGTTTAGTTTGTTGTGGTAAGGGTTAGTTGGTGATGATTTAGAGTAGCCGAAGTAATTTAGGTGAGTCTGGCATAGTTTGTTATGATTTGTACACCTTTTTTTGTAATTTTAAGATGATATGGTTTGGTTTGTTGTGGTAATGGTTAGTTGGGGGTGATTTACGGTCGCCGAAGTAATTTAGGTGATTCTGGTATAGTTTGTTATGATTTTTAGCATTTTTTTGTAATTTTAAAATGATTGGGCTAAGTTTGTTGCTGTAAAGTGTAGTTGGGGGTGATTTTTGATAGCCGAAGCAATTTAGGTGAGTTTGGCATAGTTTGCTATGGTTAGTAGCATTTTTTTGTAATTTAAAAGTGATTGGGTTTAGTTTGTGTGGTAAGGGTTAGTTGGTGATGATTTAGAGTAGCCGAAGTAATTTAGGTGAGTCTGGCATAGTTTGTTATGATTTGTACACCTTTTTTGTAATTTTAAGATGATATGGTTTGGTTTGTTGTGGTAAGGGATAGTTGGGGGTGATTTACGGTAGCCGAAGTAATTTAGGTGATTCTGGTATAGCTTGTTATAATTTTTAGAATTTTTTTGTAATTTTAAAGTGATTGGGCTAAGTTTGTTGCTGTAAAGTGTAGTTGGGGGTGATTTTTGATAGCCGAAGTAATTTAGGTGAGTTTGGCATAGTTTCCTATGGTTAGTAGCATTTTTTTGTAATTTAAAAGTGTTTGGGTTTAGTTTGTTGTGGTAAGGGTTAGTTGGTGATGATTTAGAGTAGCCGAAGTAATTTAGGTGAGTCTGGCATAGTTTGTTATGATTTGTACACCTTTTTTTGTAATTTTAAGATGATATGGTTTGGTTTGTTGTGGTAAGTGATAGTTGGGGGTGATTTACGGTAGCCGAAATAATTTAGGTGATTCTGGTATAGTTTGTTATAATTTTTAGCATTTTTTTGTAATTTTAAAGTGATTGGGCTAAGTTTGTTGCTGTAAAGTGTAGTTGGGGGTGATTTTTGATAGCCGAAGTAATTTAGGTGAGTTTGGCATAGTTTCCTATGGTTAGTAGCATTTTTTTGTAATTTAAAAGTGATTGAGTTTAGTTTGTTGTGGTAAGGGTTAGTTGGTAATGATTTAGAGTAGCCGAAGTAAATTAGGTGAGTCTGGCATAGTTTGTTATGATTTGTACACCTTTTTTTGTAATTTTAAGATGATATGGTTTGGTTTGTTGTGGTAAGGGATAGTTGGGGTGATTTACGGTAGCCGAAGTAATTTAGGTGATTCTGGTATAATTTGTTATGATTTTTAGCATTTTTTTGTAATTTTAAAGTGACTGGGCTTAGTTTGTTGCTGTAAAGTGTAGTTGGGGGTGATTTTTGATAGCCGAAGTAATTTAGGTGAGTTGGGCATAGTTTGCTATGATTAGTAGCATTTTTTTGTAATTTAAAACTGATTGGGTATAGTTTGTTGTGGTAAGGGTTAGTTGGTGATGATTTAGAGTAGCCGAAGTAATTTAGGTGAGTCTGGCATAGTTTGTTATGATTTGTACACCTTTTTTGTAATTTTAAGATGATATGGTTTGGTTTGTTGTGGTAAGGGATAGTTGGGGGTGATTTACGGTAGCCGAAGTAATTTAGGTGATTCTGGTATAGCTTGTTATAATTTTTAGCATTTTTTTGTAATTTTAAAGTGATTGGGCTTAGTTTGTTGCTGTAAAGTGTAGTTGGGGGTGATTTTTGATAGCCGAAGTAATTTAGGTGAGTTTGGCATAGTTTGCTATGGTTAATAACATTTTTTGTAATTTAAAAGTGTTTGGGTTTAGTTTGTTGTGGTAAGGGTTAGTTGGTGATGATTTAGAGTAGCCGAAGTAATTTAGGTGAGTCTGGCATAGTTTGTTATGATTTGTACACCTTTTTTTGTAATTTTAAGATGATATGGTTTGGTTTGTTGTGGTAAGTGATAGTTGGGGGTGATTTACGGTAGCCGAAATAATTTAGGTGATTCTGGTATAGTTTGTTATGATTTTTAGCATTTTTTGTAATTTTAAAGTGATTGGGCTTAGTTTGTTGCTGTAAAGTGTAGTTGGGAGTGATTTTTGATAGCCGAAGTAATTTTGGAGAGTTTGGCATAGTTTGCTATGGTTAGTAGCATTTTTTTGTAATTTAAAAGTGATTGGGTTTAGTTTGTTGTGGTAAGGGTTAGTTGGTGATGATTTAGAGTAGCCGAAGTAATTTAGGTGAGTCTGGCATAGTTTGTTATGATTTGTACACCTTTTTTTGTAATTTTAAGATGATATGGTTTGGTTTGTTGTGGTAAGGGATAGTTGGGGGTGATTTACGGTCGCCGAAGTAATTTAGGTGATTCTGGTATAGTTTGTTATGATTTTTAGCATTTTTTTGTAATTTTAAAATGATTGGGCTAAGTTTGTTGCTGTAAAGTGTAGTTGGGGGTGATTTTTGATAGCCGAAGCAATTTAGGTGAGTTTGGCATAGTTTGCTATGGTTAGTAGCATTTTTTTGTAATTTAAAAGTGATTGGGTTTAGTTTGTGTGGTAAGGGTTAGTTGGTGATGATTTAGAGTAGCCGAAGTAATTTAGGTGAGTCTGGCATAGTTTGTTATGATTTGTACACCTTTTTTGTAATTTTAAGATGATATGGTTTGGTTTGTTGTGGTAAGGGATAGTTGGGGGTGATTTACGGTAGCCGAAGTAATTTAGGTGATTCTGGTATAGCTTGTTATAATTTTTAGCATTTTTTTGTAATTTTAAAGTGATTGGGCTAAGTTTGTTGCTGTAAAGTGCAGTTGGGGGTGATTTTTGATAGCCGAAGTAATTTAGGTGAGTTTGGCATAGTTTCCTATGGTTAGTAGAATTTTTTTGTAATTTAAAAGTGATTGAGTTTAGTTTGTTGTGGTAAGGGTTAGTTGGTAATGATTTAGAGTAGCCGAAGTAAATTAGGTGAGTCTGGCATAGTTTGTTATGATTTGTACACATTTTTTTGTAATTTTAAGATGATATGGATTGGTTTGTTGTGGTAAGGGATAGTTGGGGTGATTTACGGTAGCCGAAGTAATTTAGGTGATTCTGGTATAGTTTGTTATGATTTTTAGCATCTTTTTGTAATTTTAAAGTGACTGGGCTTAGTTTGTTGCTGTAAAGTGTAGTTGGGGGTGATTTTTGATAGCCGAAGTAATTTAGGTGAGTTGGGCATAGTTTGCTATGGTTAGTAGCATTTTTTTGTAATTTAAAAGTGATTGGGTATAGTTTGTTGTGGTAAGGGTTAGTTGGTGATGATTTAGAGTAGCCGAAGTAATTTAGGTGAGTCTGGCATGGTTTGTTATGATTTGTACACCTTTTTTGTAATTTTAAGATGATATGGTTTGGTTTGTTGTGGTAAGGGATAGTTGGGGGTGATTTACGGTAGCCGAAGTAATTTAGGTGATTCTGGTATAGCTTGTTATAATTTTTAGCATTTTTTTGTAATTTTAAAGTGATTGGGATAAGTTTGTTGCTGTAAAGTGTAGTTGGGGGTGATTTTTGATAGCCGAAGTAATTTAGGTGAGTTTGGCATAGTTTCCTATGGTTAGTAGCATTTTTTGTAATTTAAAAGTGATTGAGTTTAGTTTGTTGTGGTAAGGGTTAGTTGGTGATGATTTAGAGTAGCCGAAGTAATTTAGGTGAGTCTGGCATACAACAACGGTGGTATTAATCGGGTTTGTTGACCGTGTTCCATGCGAAGTTCCATGAAGGGGGGTGTAGTGAGCGCCCCGAGAGGCTAACGCAGCAAGTGATCCCCATGGCATAGTTTGTTATGATTTGTACACCTTTTTTTGTAATTTTAAGATGATATGGTTTGGTTTGTTGTGGTAAGGGATAGTTGGGGGTGATTTACGGTAGCCGAAGTAATTTAGGTGATTCTGGTATAGTTTGTTATGATTTGTACACCTTTTTTTGTAATTTTAAGATGATATGGTTTGGTTTGTTGTGGTAAGGGATAGTTGGGGGTGATTTACGGTAGCCGAAGTAATTTAGGTGATTCTGGTATAGTTTGTTATGATTTTTAACATTTTTTTGTAACTTTAAAGTGATTTGGCTTAGTTTGTTGCTGTAAAGTGTAGTTGGGGGTGATTTTTGACAGCCGAAGTAATTTAGGTGAGTTTGGCAAAATTTGTTATGATTTGTACACCTATTTTTGTAATTTTAAGATGATATGGTTTGGTTTGTTGTGGTAAGGGATAGTTGGGGGTGATTTACGGTAGCCATAGTAATTTAGGTGATTCTGGTATAGTTTGTTATGATTTTTAGCATTTTTTTGTAATTTTAAAGTGATTGGGCTAAGTTTGTTGCTGTAAAGTGTAGTTGGGGGTGATTTTTGATAGCCGAAGTAATTTAGGTGAGTTTGGCATAGTTTGCTATGGTTAGTAGCATTTTTTTGTAATTTAAAAGTGATTGGGTTTAGTTTGTTGTGGTAAGGGTTAGTTGGTGATGATTTAGAGTAGCCGAAATAATTTAGGTGAATCTGGCATAGTTTGTTATGATTTGTACATTTTTTTTGTAATTTTAAGATGATATGGTTTGGTTTGTTGTGGTAAGGGATAGTTGGGGGTGATTTACGGTAGCCGAAGTAATTTAGGTGATTCTGGTATAGTTTGTTATGCTTTTTAACATTTTTTTGTAACTTTAAAGTGATTTGGCTTAGTTTGTTGCTGTAAAGTGTAGTTGGGGGTGATTTTTGACAGCCGAAGTAATTTAGGTGAGTTTGGCAAAATTTGTTATGATTTGTACACCTTTTTTTGTAATTTTAAGATGATATGGTTTGGTTTGTTGTGGTAAGGGATAGTTGGGGGTGATTTACGGTAGCCATAGTAATTTAGGTGATTCTGGTATAGTTTGTTATGATTTTTAGCATTTTTTTGTAATTTTAAAGTGATTGGGCTTAGTTTGTTGCTGTAAAGTGTAGTTGGGGGTGATTTTTTATAGCCGAAGTAATTTAGGTGAGTTTGGCATAGTTTGCTATGATTAGTTGCATTTTTTTGTAATTTAAAAGTGATTGGGTTTAGTTTGTTGTGGTAAGGGTTAGTTGGTGATGATTTAGAGTAGCCGAAATAATTTAGGTGAATCTGGCATAGTTTGTTGTGGTAAGGGATATTTGGGGGTGATTTACGGTAGCCGAAGTAACTTAGGTGCTTCTGGTATAGTTTGTTATGATTTTTAACATTTTTTTAAAATTTTAATGTGATTGGGCTTAGTTTGTTGCTGTAAAGTGTAGTTGGGGGTGATTTTTGATAGCCGAAGTAATTTAGGTGAGTTTGGCATAGTTTGCTATGGTTAGTAGCATTTTTTTTTAAATTAAAAGTGATTGGGTTTAGTTTGTTGTGGTAAAGGTTAGTTGATGATGATTTAGAGTAGCCGAAGTAATTTAGGTGAGTCTGGCATAGTTTGTTATGATTTGTACACCTTTTTTTGTAATTTTAAGATGATATGGTTTGATTTGTTGTGGTAAGGGATAGTTGGGGGTGATTTACGGTAGCCGAAGTAATTTAGGTGATTCTGGTATAGTTTGTTATGATTTTTAGCATTTTTTTAAAATTTTAAAGTGATTGGGCTTAGTTTGTTGCTGTAAAGTGTAGTTGGGGGTGATTTTTGATAGCCGAAGTAATTTAGGTGAGTTTGGCATAGTTTGCTATGGTTAGTAGCATTTTTTTGTAATTTAAAAGTTATTCGGTTTAGTTTGTTGTGGTAAGGGTTAGTTGGTGATGATTTAGAGTAGCCCAAGTAATTTAGGTGAGTCTGGCATAGTTTGTTATGATTTGTACACCTTTTTTTGTAATTTTAAGATGATATGGTTTGGTTTGTTGTGGTAAGGGATAGTTGGGGGTGATTTACGGTAGCCGAAGAAATTTAGGTGATTCTGGTATAGTTTGTTATGATTTTTAGCATTTTTTTGTAATTTTAACGTGATTGGGCTTAGTTTGTTGCTGTAAAGTGTTGTTGAGGGTGATTTCTGATAGCCGAAGTAATTTAGGTGAGTTTGGCATAGTTTGCTATGGTTAGTAGCATTTTTTTGTAATTTAACCTAAATTACTTCAGCTATCAAAAATCACCCCCAACTATACTTTACAGCAACAAACTAAGCCCAATCACTTTAAAATTACAAAAAAAATGCTAAAAATCATAACAAACTATACCAGAATCACCTAAATTACTTCGGCTACCGTAAATCACCCCCAACTATCCCTTACCACAACAAACCAAACCAAATCATCTTAAAATTACAAAAAAAGGTGTACAAATCATAACAAACTATGCCAGACTCACCTAAATTACTTCGGCTACTCTAAATCATCACCAACTAACCCTTACCACAACAAACTAAACCCAATCACTTTTAAATTACAAAAAAATGCTACTAACCATAGCAAACTATGCCAAACTCACCTAAATTACTTCGGCTATCAAAAATCACCCCCAACTACACTTTACAGCAACAAACTAAGCCCAATCAATTTAAAATTACCAAAAAATGCTAAAAATCATAACAAACTATACCAGAATCACCTAAATTACTTCGGCTACCGTAAATCACCCCCAACTATCCCTTACCACAACAAACCAAACCATATCATCTTAAAATTACAAAAAAAGGTGTACATATCATAACAAACTATGCCAGACTCACCTAAATTACTTCGGCTACTCTAAATCATCACCAACTAACCCTTACCACAACAAACTTAACCCAAACACTTTTAAATTACAAAAAAATGCTACTAACCATAGCAAACTATGCCAAACTCACCTAAATTACTTCGGCTATCAAAAATCACCCCCAACTACACTTTACAGCAACAAACTAAGCCCAATCACTTTAAAATTACAAAAAAATGCTAAAATCATAACAAACTATACCAGAATCACCTAAATTACTTCGGCTACCGTAAATCACCCCCAATTATCCCATACCACAACAAACCAACCATATCATCTTAAAATTACAAAAAAAGATGTACAAACCATAACTAAATATGCCAGACTCACCTAAATTACTTCGGTTACTCTAAATCATCACCAACTAACCCTTACCACAACAAACTAAACCCAATCACTTTTAAATTACAAAAAAATGCTACTAACCATAGCAAACTATGCCAAATTCACCTAAATTACTTCGGCTATCAAAAATCGCCCCCAACTACACTTTACAGCAACAAACTAAGCCCAATCACTTTAAAATTACAAAAAAATGCTAAAAATCATAACAAACTATACCAGAATCACCTAAATTACTTCGGCTACCGTAAATCACCCCCAACTATACCTTACCACAACAAACCAAACCATATCATCTTAAAATTACAAAAAAAGGTGTACAAATCATAACAAACTATGCCAGACTTACCTAAATTACTTCGGCTACTCTAAATCATCACCAACTAACCCTTACCACAACAAACTAAACCCAATCACTTTTAAATTACAAAAAAATGCTACAAACCATAGCAAACTATGCCAAACTCACCTAAATTACTTCGGCTATCAAAAATCACCCCCAACTACACTTTACAGCAACAAACAAAGCCCAATCACTTTAAATTTACAAAAAAATGCTAAAAATCATAACAAACTATACCAGAATCACCTAAACTACTTTGGCTACCGTAAATCACCCCCAACTATCCCTTACCACAACAAACCAAACCATATCATCTTAAAATTACAAAAAAAGGTGTACAAATCATAACAAACTATGCCAGACTTACCTAAATTACTTCGGCTACTCTAAATCATCACCAACTAACCCTTACCACAACAAACTAAACCCAATCACTTTTAAATTACAAAAAAATGCTACTAACCATAGCAAACTATGCCAAACTCACCTAAATTATTTCGGCTATCAAAAATCACCCCCAACTACACTTTACAGCAACAAACTAAGCCCAATCACTTTAAAATTACAAAAAAATGCTAAAAATCATAACAAACTATACCAGAATCACCTAAATTACTTCGGCTACCGTAAATCACCCCCAACTATCCCTTACCACAACAAACCAAACCATATCATCTTAAAATTACAAAAAAAGGTGTACAAATCATAACAAACTATGCCAGACTCACCTAAATTACTTCGGCTACTCTAAATCATCACCAACTAACCCTTACCACAACAACCTAAACCCAAACACTTTTAAATTACAAAAAAATGCTACTAACCATAGCAAACTATGCCAAACTCACCTAAATTACTTCGGGTATCAAAAATCACCCCCAACTACACTTTACAGCAACAAACTAAGCCCAATCACTTTAAAATTACAAAAAAATGCTAAAAATCATAACAAACTATACCAGAATCACCTAAACTACTTCGGCTACCGTAAATCACCCCCAACTATCCCTTACCACAACAAACCAAACCATATCATCTTAAAATTACAAAAAAAGGTGTACAAATCATAACAAACTATGCCAGACTCACCTAATTTACTTCGGCTACTCTAAATCATCACCAACTAACCCTAACTACAACAAACTAAACCCAATCACTTTTAAATTACAAAAAAATGCTACCAACCATAGAAAACTATGCCAAACTCACCTAAATTACTTCGGCTATCAAAAATCACCCCCAACTACACTTTACAGCAACAAACTAAGCCCAATCACTTTAAAATTACAAAAAAATGCTAAAAATCATAACAAACTATACCAGAATCACCTAAATTACTTCGGCTTCCGTAAATCACCCCCAACTATCCCTTACCACAACAAACCAAACCATATCATCTTAAAATTACAAAAAAAGGTGTACAAATCATAACAAACTATGCCAGACTCACCTAAATTACTTCGGCTACTCTAAATCATCACCAACTAACCCTTACCACAACAAACTAAACCCAATCACTTTTAAATTACAAAAAAATGCTACTAACTATGGCAAACTATGCCAAACTCACCTAAATTACTTCGGCTATCAAAAATCACCCCCAACTACACTTTACAGCAACAAACAAAGCCCAATCACTTTAAAATTACAAAAAAATGCTAAAAATCATAACAAACTTTACCAGAATCACCTAAATTACTTCGGCTACCGTAAATCACCCCCAACTATCCCTTACCACAACAAACCAAACCATATCATCTCTTAAAGTACAAAAAAAGGTGTACAAATCATAACAAACTATGCCAGACTCACCTAAATTACTTCGGCAACTCTAAATCATCACCAACTAACCCTTACCACAACAAACTAAACCCAATCACTTTTAAATTACAAAAAAAAGCTACTAACCATAGCAAACTATGCCAAACCCACCTAAATTACTTCGGCTATCAAAAATCACCCCCAACTACACTTTACAGCAACAAACTATGCTCAATCACTTTAAAATTACAAAAAAATGCTAAAAATCATAACAAACTATACCAGAATCACCTAAATTACTTCGGCTACCGTAAATCACCCCCAAATATCCCTTACCACAACAAACCAAACCATATCATCTTAAAATTACAAAAAAGGTGTACAAATCATAACAAACTATGCCAAACTCACCTAAATTACTTCGGCTATCAAAAATCGCCCCCAACTACACTTTACAGCAACAAAGTAAGCCCAATCACTTTAAAATTACAAAAAAATTCCAAAAATCATAAGAAACTATACTAGAATCACCTAAATTACTTCGGCTACCGTAAATCACCCCCAACTATCCCTTACCACAACAAACCAAATCATATCATCTTAAAATTACAAAAAACGGTGTACAAATCATAACAAACTATGCCAGACTCACCTAAATTACTTCGGCTACTCTAAATCATCACCAACTAACCCTTACCACAACAAACTAAACCCAATCACTTTTAAATTACAAAAAAATGCTACTAACCATAGCAAACTATGCCAAACTCACCTAAATTATTTCGGCTATCAAAAATCTCCCCCAACTACACTTTACAGCAACAAACTAAGCCCAATCAATTTAAAATTACAAAAAAATGCTAAAAATCATAACAAACTATACCAGAATCACCTAAACTACTTCGGCTACCATAAATCACCCCCAACTATCCCTTACCACAACAAACCAAACCATATCATCTTAAAATTACAAAAAAAGGTGTACAAATCATAACAAACTATGCCAGACTCACCTAAATTACTTCGGCTACTCTAAATCATCACCAACTAACCCTTACCACAACAAACTAAACCCAATCAGTTTTAAATTACAAAAAAATGCTACTAACCATAGCAAACTATGCCAAACTCACCTAAATTACTTCGGGTATCAAAAATCACCCCCAACTACACTTTACAGCAAGGTGTACAAATCATAACAAACTATGCCAGACTCACCTAAATTACTTCGGCTACTCTAAATCATCACCAACTAACCCTTACCACAACAAACTAAACCCAATCAGTTTTAAATTACAAAAAAATGCTACTAACCATAGCAAACTATGCCAAACTCACCTAAATTACTTCGGGTATCAAAAATCACCCCCAACTACACTTTACAGCAACAAACTAAGCCCAATCACTTTAAAATTACAAAAAAATGCTAAAAATCATAACAAACTACACCAGAATCACCTAAACTACTTTGGCTACCATAAATCACCCCCAACTATCCCTTACCACAACAAACCAAACCATATCATCTTAAAATTACAAAAAAAGGTGTACAAATCATAACAAACTATGCCAGACTCACCTAAATTACTTCGGCTACTCTAAATCATCACCAACTAACCCTTACCACAACAAACTAAACCCAATCAGTTTTAAATTACAAAAAAATGCTACTAACCATAGCAAACTATGCCAAACTCACCTAAATTACTTCGGGTATCAAAAATCACCCCCAACTACACTTTACAGCAACAAACTAAGCCCAATCACTTTAAAATTACAAAAAAATGCTAAAAATCATAACAAACTACACCAGAATCACCTAAACTACTTTGGCTACCGTAGATCACCCCCAACTATCCCTTACCACAACAAACCAAACCATATCATCTTAAAATTACAAAAAAAGGTGTACAAATCATAACAAACTATGCCAGACTCACCTAAATTACTTCGGCTACTCTAAATCATCACCAACTAACCCTTACCACAACAAACTAAACCCAATCACTTTTAAATTACAAAAAAATGCTAGTAACCATAGCAAACTATGCCAAACTCACCTAAATTATTTCGGCTATCAAAAATCACCCCCAACTACACTTTACAGCAACAAACTAAGCCCAATCACTTTAAAATTACAAAAAAATGCTAAAAATCATAACAAACTATACCAGAATCACCTAAATTACTTCGGCTACCGTAAATCACCCCCAACTATCCCTTACCACAACAAACCAAACCATATCATCTTAAAATTACAAAAAAAGGTGTACAAATCATAACAAACTATGCCAGACTCACCTAAATTACTTCGGCTACTCTAAATCATCACCAACTAACCCTTACCACAACAACCTAAACCCAAACACTTTTAAATTACAAAAAAATGCTACTAACCATAGCAAACTATGCCAAACTCACCTAAATTACTTCGGGTATCAAAAATCACCCCCAACTACACTTTACAGCAACAAACTAAGCCCAATCACTTTAAAATTACAAAAAAATGCTAAAAATCATAACAAACTATACCAGAATCACCTAAACTACTTCGGCTACCGTAAATCACCCCCAACTATCCCTTACCACAACAAACCAAACCATATCATCTTAAAATTACAAAAAAAGGTGTACAAATCATAACAAACTATGCCAGACTCACCTAATTTACTTCGGCTACTCTAAATCATCACCAACTAACCCTAACTACAACAAACTAAACCCAATCACTTTTAAATTACAAAAAAATGCTACCAACCATAGAAAACTATGCCAAACTCACCTAAATTACTTCGGCTATCAAAAATCACCCCCAACTACACTTTACAGCAACAAACTAAGCCCAATCACTTTAAAATTACAAAAAAATGCTAAAAATCATAACAAACTATACCAGAATCACCTAAATTACTTCGGCTTCCGTAAATCACCCCCAACTATCCCTTACCACAACAAACCAAACCATATCATCTTAAAATTACAAAAAAAGGTGTACAAATCATAACAAACTATGCCAGACTCACCTAAATTACTTCGGCTACTCTAAATCATCACCAACTAACCCTTACCACAACAAACTAAACCCAATCACTTTTAAATTACAAAAAAATGCTACTAACTATGGCAAACTATGCCAAACTCACCTAAATTACTTCGGCTATCAAAAATCACCCCCAACTACACTTTACAGCAACAAACAAAGCCCAATCACTTTAAAATTACAAAAAAATGCTAAAAATCATAACAAACTTTACCAGAATCACCTAAATTACTTCGGCTACCGTAAATCACCCCCAACTATCCCTTACCACAACAAACCAAACCATATCATCTCTTAAAGTACAAAAAAAGGTGTACAAATCATAACAAACTATGCCAGACTCACCTAAATTACTTCGGCAACTCTAAATCATCACCAACTAACCCTTACCACAACAAACTAAACCCAATCACTTTTAAATTACAAAAAAAAGCTACTAACCATAGCAAACTATGCCAAACCCACCTAAATTACTTCGGCTATCAAAAATCACCCCCAACTACACTTTACAGCAACAAACTATGCTCAATCACTTTAAAATTACAAAAAAATGCTAAAAATCATAACAAACTATACCAGAATCACCTAAATTACTTCGGCTACCGTAAATCACCCCCAAATATCCCTTACCACAACAAACCAAACCATATCATCTTAAAATTACAAAAAAGGTGTACAAATCATAACAAACTATGCCAAACTCACCTAAATTACTTCGGCTATCAAAAATCGCCCCCAACTACACTTTACAGCAACAAAGTAAGCCCAATCACTTTAAAATTACAAAAAAATTCCAAAAATCATAAGAAACTATACTAGAATCACCTAAATTACTTCGGCTACCGTAAATCACCCCCAACTATCCCTTACCACAACAAACCAAATCATATCATCTTAAAATTACAAAAAACGGTGTACAAATCATAACAAACTATGCCAGACTCACCTAAATTACTTCGGCTACTCTAAATCATCACCAACTAACCCTTACCACAACAAACTAAACCCAATCACTTTTAAATTACAAAAAAATGCTACTAACCATAGCAAACTATGCCAAACTCACCTAAATTATTTCGGCTATCAAAAATCTCCCCCAACTACACTTTACAGCAACAAACTAAGCCCAATCAATTTAAAATTACAAAAAAATGCTAAAAATCATAACAAACTATACCAGAATCACCTAAACTACTTCGGCTACCATAAATCACCCCCAACTATCCCTTACCACAACAAACCAAACCATATCATCTTAAAATTACAAAAAAAGGTGTACAAATCATAACAAACTATGCCAGACTCACCTAAATTACTTCGGCTACTCTAAATCATCACCAACTAACCCTTACCACAACAAACTAAACCCAATCAGTTTTAAATTACAAAAAAATGCTACTAACCATAGCAAACTATGCCAAACTCACCTAAATTACTTCGGGTATCAAAAATCACCCCCAACTACACTTTACAGCAAGGTGTACAAATCATAACAAACTATGCCAGACTCACCTAAATTACTTCGGCTACTCTAAATCATCACCAACTAACCCTTACCACAACAAACTAAACCCAATCAGTTTTAAATTACAAAAAAATGCTACTAACCATAGCAAACTATGCCAAACTCACCTAAATTACTTCGGGTATCAAAAATCACCCCCAACTACACTTTACAGCAACAAACTAAGCCCAATCACTTTAAAATTACAAAAAAATGCTAAAAATCATAACAAACTACACCAGAATCACCTAAACTACTTTGGCTACCATAAATCACCCCCAACTATCCCTTACCACAACAAACCAAACCATATCATCTTAAAATTACAAAAAAAGGTGTACAAATCATAACAAACTATGCCAGACTCACCTAAATTACTTCGGCTACTCTAAATCATCACCAACTAACCCTTACCACAACAAACTAAACCCAATCAGTTTTAAATTACAAAAAAATGCTACTAACCATAGCAAACTATGCCAAACTCACCTAAATTACTTCGGGTATCAAAAATCACCCCCAACTACACTTTACAGCAACAAACTAAGCCCAATCACTTTAAAATTACAAAAAAATGCTAAAAATCATAACAAACTACACCAGAATCACCTAAACTACTTTGGCTACCGTAGATCACCCCCAACTATCCCTTACCACAACAAACCAAACCATATCATCTTAAAATTACAAAAAAAGGTGTACAAATCATAACAAACTATGCCAGACTCACCTAAATTACTTCGGCTACTCTAAATCATCACCAACTAACCCTTACCACAACAAACTAAACCCAATCACTTTTAAATTACAAAAAAATGCTAGTAACCATAGCAAACTATGCCAAACTCACCTAAATTATTTCGGCTATCAAAAATCACCCCCAACTACACTTTACAGCAACAAACTAAGCCCAATCACTTTAAAATTACAAAAATATGCTAAAAATCATAACAAACTATACCAGAATCACCTAAATTACTTCGGCTACCGTAAATCACCCCCAACTATCCCTTACCACAACAAACCAAACCATATCATCTTAAAATTACAAAAAAAGGTGTACAAATCATAACAAACTATGCCAGACTCACCTAAATTACTTCGGCTACTCTAAATCATCACCAACTAACCCTTACCACAACAAACTAAACCCAATCACTTTTAAATTACAAAAAAATTCTAGTAACCATAGCAAACTATGCCAAATTCACCTAAATTATTTCGGCTATCAAAAATCACCCCCAACTACACTTTACAGCAACAAACTAAGCCCAATCACTTTAAAATTACAAAAATATGCTAAAAATCATAACAAACTATACCAGAATCACCTAAATTACTTCGGCTACCGTAAATCAACCCCAACTATCCCTTACCACAACAAACCAAACCATATCATCTTAAAATTACAAAAAAAGGTGTACAAATCATAACAAACTATGCCAGACTCACCTAAATTACTTCGGCTACTCTAAATCATCACCAACTAACCCTTACCACAACAACCTAAACCCAAACACTTTTAAATTTCAAAAAAATGCTACTAACCATGGCAAACTATGCCAAACTCACCTAAATTACTTCGGGTATCAAAAATCACCCCCAACTACACTTTACAGCAACAAACTAAGCCCAATCACTTTAAAATTACAAAAAAATGCTAAAAATCATAACAAACTATACCAGAATCACCTAAACTACTTCGGCTACCGTAAATCACCCCCAACTATCCCTTACCACAACAAACCAAACCATATCATCTTAAAATTACAAAAAAAGGTGTACAAATCATAACAAACTATGCCAGACTCACCTAATTTACTTCGGCTACTCTAAATCATCACCAACTAACCCTAACCACAACAAACTAAACCCAATCACTTTTAAATTACAAAAAAATGCTACCAACCATAGCAAACTATGCCAAACTCACCTAAATTACTTCGGCTATCAAAAATCACCCCCAACTACACTTTACAGCAACAAACTAAGCCCAATCACTTTAAAATTACAAAAAAATGCTAAAAATCATAACAAACTATACCAGAATCACCTAAATTACTTCGGCTTCCGTAAATCACCCCCAACTATCCCTTACCACAACAAATCAAACCATATCATCTTAAAATTACAAAAAAAGGTGTACAAATCATAACAAACTATGCCAGACTCACCTAAATTACTTCGGCTACTCTAAATCATCACCAACTAACCCTTACCACAACAAACTAAACCCAATCACTTTTAAATTACAAAAAAATGCTACTAACCATGGCAAACTATGCCAAACTCACCTAAATTACTTCGGCTATCAAAAATCACCCCCAACTACACTTTACAGCAACAAACAAAGCCCAATCACTTTAAAATTACAAAAAAATGCTAAAAATCATAACAAACTTTACCAGAATCACCTAAATTACTTCGGCTACCGTAAATCACCCCCAACTATCCCTTACCACATCAAACCAAACCATATCATCTCTTAAAGTACAAAAAAAGGTGTACAAATCATAACAAACTATGCCAGACTCACCTAAATTACTTCGGCTACTCTAAATCATCACCAACTAACCCTTACCACAACAAACTAAACCCAATAACTTTTAAATTACAAAAAAAAGCTACTAACCATAGCAAACTATGCCAAACTCACCTAAATTACTTCGGCTATCAAAAATCACCCCCAACTACACTTTACAGCAACAAACTAAGCTCAATCATTTTAAAATTACAAAAAAAATGCTAAAAATCATAACAAACTATACCAGAATCACCTAAATTACTTCGGCTACCGTAAATCACCCCCAAATATCCCTTACCACAACAAACCAAACCATATCATCTTAAAATTACAAAAAAAGGTGTACAAATCATAACAAACTATGCCAAACTCACCTAAATTACTTCGGCTATCAAAAATCGCCCCCAACTACACTTTACAGCAACAAAGTAAGCCCAATCACTTTAAAATTACAAAAAAATTCCAAAAATCATAACAAACTATACTAGAATCACCTAAATTACTTCGGCTACCGTAAATCACCCCCAACTATCCCTTACCACAACAAACCAAATCATATCATCTTAAAATTACAAAAAACGGTGTACAAATCATAACAAACTATGCCAGACTCACCTAAATAACTTCGGCTACTCTAAATCATCACCAACTAACCCTTACCACAACAAACTAAACCCAATCACTTTTAAATTACAAAAAAATGCTACTAACCATAGCAAACTATGCCAAACTCACCTAAATTACTTCCGCTATCAAAAATCACCCCCCACTACACTTTACAGCAACAAACTAAGCCCAATCACTTTAAAATTACAAAAAAATGCTAAAAATCATAACAAAATATACCAGAATCACCTAAATTACTTCGGCTACCGTAAATCACCCCCAACTATCCCTTACCACAACAAACCAAACCATATCATCTTAAAATTACAAAAAAAGGTGTACAAATCATAACAAACTATGCCAGACTCACCTAAATTACTTCGGCTACTCTAAGTCATTACCAACTCACCCTTACCACAACAAACTAAACCCAATCACTTTTAAATTACAAAAAAATTCTACTAACCATAGCAAACTATGCCAAACTCACATAAATTACTTCGGCTATCAAAAATCACCCCCAACTACACTTTACAGCAACAAACTAAGCCCAATCACTTTAAAATTACAAAAAAATGCTAAAAATCATAACAAACTATACCAGAATCACCTAAATTACTTCGGCTACCGTAAATCACCCCCAACTATCCCTTACCAAAACAAACCAAACCATATCATCTTAAAATTACAAAAAAAGGTGTACAAATCATAACAAACTATGCCAGACTCACCTAAATTACTTCGGCTACTCTAAATCATCACCAACTAACCCTTACCACAACAAACTAAACCCAATCACTTTTAAATTACAAAAAAATGCTACTAACCATAGCAAACTATGCCAAACTCACCTAAATTACTTCGGCTACCATAAATCATCACCAACTAACCCTTACCACAACAAACTAAACCCAATCACTTTTAAATTACAAAAAAATGCTACTAATAATAGCAAACTATGCCAAACTCACCTAAATTACTTCTGCTATCAAAAATCACCTCCAACTACACTTTACAGCACAAACTAAGCCCAATCACTTTAAAATTACAAAAAAATGCTAAAAATCATAACAAACTGTACCAGAATCACCTAAATTACTTCGGCTACCGTAAATCACCCCCAGCTATCCCTTACCACAACAAACCAAACCATATCATCTTAAAATTTAAAAAAAAAGTGTACAAATCATAACAAACTATGCCAGACTCACCTAAATTACTTCGGCTACTCTAAATCATCACCAACTAACCCTTACCACGACAAACTAAACCCAATCACTTTTAAATTACAAAAAAATGCTACAAACCATAGCAAACTATGCCAAACTCACCTAAATTACTTCGGCTATCAAAAATCACCCCCAACTACACTTTACAGCAACAAACTAAGCCCAATCAATTTAAAATTACAAAAAAATGCTAAAAATCATAACAAACTATACCAGAATCACCTAAACTACTTCGGCTACCGTAAATCACCCCCAACTATCCCTTACCACAACAAACCAAACCATATCATCTTAAAATTACAAAAAAAGGTGTACAAATCATAACAAACTATGCCAGACTCACCTAAATTACTTCGGCTACTCTAAATCATCACCAACTAACCCTTACCACAACAAACTAAACCCAATCACTTTTAAATTACAAAAAAATGCTACTAACCGTAGCAAACTATGCCAAACTCACCTAAATTATTTCGGCTATCAAAAATCACCCCCAACTACACTTTACAGCAACAAACTAAGCCCAATCACTTTAAAATTACAAAAAAATGCTAAAAATCATAACAAACTATACCAGAATCACCTAAATTACTTCGGCTACCGTAAATCACCCCCAACTATCCCTTACCACAACAAACCAAACCATATCATCTTAAAATTACAAAAAAAGGTGTACAAATCATAACAAACTATGCCAGACTCACCTAAATTACTTCGGCTACTCTAAATCATCACCAACTAACCCTTACCACAACAACCTAAACCCAAACACTTTTAAATTACAAAAAAATGCTACTAACCATGGCAAACTATGCTAAACTCACCTAAATTACTTCGGGTATCAAAAATCACCCCCAACTACACTTTACAGCAACAAACTAAGCCCAATCACTTTAAAATTACAAAAAAATGCTAAAAATCATAACAAACTATACCAGAATCACCTAAACTACTTTGGCTACCGTAAATCACCCCCAACTATCCCTTACCACAACAAACCAAACCATATCATCTTAAAATTACAAAAAAAGGTGTACAAATCATAACAAACTATGCCAGACTCACCTAATTTACTTCGGCTACTCTAAATCATCACCAACTAACCCTAACCACAACAAACTAAACCCAATCACTTTTAAATTACAAAAAAATGCTACCAACCATAGCAAACTATGCCAAACTCACCTAAATTACTTCGGCTATCAAAAATCACCCCCAACTACACTTTACAGCAACAAACTAAGCCCAATCACTTTAAAATTACAAAAAAATGCTAAAAATCATAACAAACTATACCAGAATCACCTAAATTACTTCGGCTTCCGTAAATCACCCCCAACTATCCCTTACCACAACAAACCAAACCATATCATCTTAAAATTACAAAAAAAGGTGTACAAATCATAACAAACTATGCCAGACTCACCTAAATTACTTCGGCTACTCTAAATCATCACCAACTAACCCTTACCACAACAAACTAAACCCAATCACTTTTAAATTACAAAAAAATGCTACTAACCATGGCAAACTATGCCAAACTCACCTAAATTACTTCGGCTATCAAAAATCACCCCCAACTACACTTTACAGCAACAAACAAAGCCCAATCACTTTAAAATTACAAAAAAATGCTAAAAATCATAACAAACTTTACCAGAATCACCTAAATTACTTCGGCTACCGTAAATCACCCCCAACTATCCCTTACCACAACAAACCAAACCATATCATCTCTTAAAGTACAAAAAAAGGTGTACAAATCATAACAAACTATGCCAGACTCACCTAAATTACTTCGGCTACTCTAAATCATCACCAACTAACCCTTACCACAACAAACTAAACCCAATCACTTTTAAATTACAAAAAAAAGCTACTAACCATAGCAAACTATGCCAAACTCACCTAAATTACTTCGGCTATCAAAAATCACCCCCAACTACACTTTACAGCAACAAACTAAGCCCAATCAATTTAAAATTACAAAAAAATGCTAAAAATCATAACAAACTATACCAGAATCACCTAAACTACTTCGGCTACCGTAAATCACCCCCAACTATCCCTTACCACAACAAACCAAACCATATCATCTTAAAATTACAAAAAAAGGTGTACAAATCATAACAAACTATGCCAGACTCACCTAAATTACTTCGGCTACTCTAAATCATCACCAACTAACCCTTACCACAACAAACTAAACCCAATCACTTTTAAATTACAAAAAAATGCTACTAACCATAGCAAACTATGCCAAACTCACCTAAATTATTTCGGCTATCAAAAATCACCCCCAACTACACTTTACAGCAACAAACTAAGCCCAATCACTTTAAAATTACAAAAAAATGCTAAAAATCATAACAAACTATACCAGAATCACCTAAATTACTTCGGCTACCGTAAATCACCCCCAACTATCCCTTACCACAACAAACCAAACCATATCATCTTAAAATTACAAAAAAAGGTGTACAAATCATAACAAACTATGCCAGACTCACCTAAATTACTTCGGCTACTCTAAATCATCACCAACTAACCCTTACCGCAACAACCTAAACCCAAACACTTTTAAATTACAAAAAAATGCTACTAACCATGGCAAACTATGCCAAACTCACCTAAATTACTTCGGGTATCAAAAATCACCCCCAACTACACTTTACAGCAACAAACTAAGCCCAATCACTTTAAAATTACAAAAAAATGCTAAAAATCATAACAAACTATACCAGAATCACCTAAATTACTTCGGCTACCGTAAATCACCCCCAACTATCCCTTACCACAACAAACCAAACCATATCATCTTAAAATTACAAAAAAAGATGTACAAATCATAACAAACTATGCCAGACTCACCTAAATTACTTCGGCTACTCTAAATCATCACCAACTAACCCTTACCACAACAAACTAAACCCAATCACTTTTAAATTACAAAAAAATACTACAAACCATAGCAAACTATGCCAAACTCACCTAAATTACTTCGGCTATCAAAAATCACCCCCAACTACACTTTACAGCAACAAACTAAGCCCAATCACTTTAAAATTACAAAAAAATGCTAAAAATCATAACAAACTATACCAGAATAACCTAAAGTACTTCGGCTACCGTAAATCACCCCCAACTATCCCTTACCACAACAAACCAAACCATATCATCTTAAAATTACAAAAAAAGGTGTACAAATCATAACAAACTATGCCAGACTCACCTAAATTACTTCGGCTACTCTAAATCATCACCAACTAACCCTTACCACAACAAACTAAACCCAATCACTTTTAAATTACAAAAAAATGCTACCAACCATAGCAAACTATGCCAAACTCACCTAAATTACTTCGGCTATCAAAAATCACCCCCAACTACACTTTACAGCAACAAACTAAGCCCAATCACTTTAAAATTACAAAAAAATGCTAAAAATCATAACAAACTATACCAGAATCACCTAAATTACTTCGGCTTCCGTAAATCACCCCCAACTATCCCTTACCACAACAAACCAAACCATATCATCTTAAAATTACAAAAAAAGGTGTACAAATCATAACAAACTATGCCAGACTCACCTAAATTACTTCGGCTACTCTAAATCATCACCAACTAACCCTTACCACAACAAACTAAACCCAATCACTTTTAAATTACAAAAAAATGCTACTAACCATGGCAAACTATGCCAAACTCACCTAAATTACTTCGGCTATCAAAAATCACCCCCAACTACACTTTACAGCAACAAACAAAGCCCAATCACTTTAAAATTACAAAAAAATGCTAAAAATCATAACAAACTTTACCAGAATCACCTAAATTACTTCGGCTACCGTAAATCACCCCCAACTATCCCTTACCGCAACAAACCAAACCATATCATCTCTTAAAGTACAAAAAAAGGTGTACAAATCATAACAAACTATGCCAGACTCACCTAAATTACTTCGGCTACTCTAAATCATCACCAACTAACCCTTACCACAACAAACTAAACCCAATCACTTTTAAATTACAAAAAAATTCTACTAACCATAGCAAACTATGCCAAACTCACATAAATTACTTCGGCTATCAAAAATCACCCCCAACTACACTTTACAGCAACAAACTAAGCTCAATCATTTTAAAATTACAAAAAAAATGCTAAAAATCATAACAAACTATACCAGAATCACCTAAATTACTTCGGCTACCATAAATCACCCCCAAATATCCCTTACCACAACAAACCAAACCATATCATCTTAAAATTACAAAAAAAGGTGTACAAATCATAACAAACTATGCCAAACTCACCTAAATTACTTCGGCTATCAAAAATCGCCCCCAACTACACTTTACAGCAACAAAGTAAGCCCAATCACTTTAAAATTACAAAAAAATTCCAAAAATCATAACAAACTATACTAGAATCACCTAAATTACTTCGGCTACCGTAAATCACCCCCAACTATCCCTTACCACAACAAACCAAATCATATCATCTTAAAATTACAAAAAACGGTGTACAAATCATAACAAACTATGCCAGACTCACCTAAATAACTTAGGCTACTCTAAATCATCACTAACTAACCCTTACCACAACAAACTAAACCCAATCACTTTTAAATTACAAAAAAATGCTACTAACCATAGCAAACTATGCCAAACTCACCTAAATTACTTCCGCTATCAAAAATCACCCCCAACTACACTTTACAGCAACAAACTAAGCCCAATCACTTTAAAATTACAAAAAAATGCTAAAAATCATAACAAAATATACCAGAATCACCTAAATTACTTCGGCTACCGTAAATCACCCCCAACTATCCCTTACCACAACAAACCAAACCATATCATCTTAAAATTACAAAAAAAGGTGTACAAATCATAACAAACTATGCCAGACTCACCTAAATTACTTCGGCTACTCTAAGTCATTACCAACTAACCCTTACCACAACAAACTAAACCCAATCACTTTTAAATTACAAAATTTCTACTAACCATAGCAAACTATGCCAAACTCACATAAATTACTTCGGCTATCAAAAATCACCCCCAACTACACTTTACAGCAACAAACTAAGCCCAATCACTTTAAAATTACAAAAAAATGCTAAAAATCATAACAAACTATACCAGAATCACCTAAATTACTTCGTCTACCGTAAATCACGCCCAACTATCCCTTACCACAACAAACCAAACCATATCATCTTAAAATTTCAAAAAAAGGTGTACAAATCATAACAAACTATGCCAGACTCACCTAAATTACTTCGGCTACTCTAAATCATCACCAACTAACCCTTACCACAACAAACTAAACCCAATCACTTTTAAATTACAAAAAAATGCTACTAACCATAGCAAACTATGCCAAACTCACCTAAATTACTTCGGCTACCATAAATCATCACCAACTAACCCTTACCACAACAAACTAAACCCAATCACTTTTAAATTACAAAAAAATGCTACTAATAATAGCAAACTATGCCAAACTCACCTAAATTACTTCTGCTATCAAAAATCACCTCCAACTACACTTTACAGCACAAACTAAGCCCAATCACTTTAAAATTACAAAAAAATGCTAAAAATCATAACAAACTGTACCAGAATCACCTAAATTACTTCGGCTACCGTAAATCACCCCCAACTATCCCTTACCACAACAAACCAAACCATATCATCTTAAAATTTAAAAAAAAAGTGTACAAATCATAACAAACTATGCCAGACTCACCTAAATTACTTCGGCTACTCTAAATCATCACCACCTAACCCTTACCACGACAAACTAAACCCAATCACTTTTAAATTACAAAAAAATGCTACTAACCATAGCAAACTATGCCAAACTCACCTAAATTACTTCGGCTATCAAAAATCACCCCCAACTACACTTTACAGCAACAAACTAAGCCCAATCACTTTAAAATTACAAAAAAATGCTAAAAATCATAACAAACTATACCAGAATCATCTAAATTACTTCGGCTACCGTAAATCACCCCCAACTATCCCTTACCACAACAAACCAAACCATATCATCTTAAATATACAAAAAAAGATGTACAAATCATAACAAACTATGCCAGACTCACCTAAATTACTTCGGCTACTCTAAATCATCACCAACTAACCCTTACCACAACAAACTAAACCCAATCACTTTTAAATTACAAAAAAATGCTACTAACCATAGCAAACTATGCCAAGCTCACCTAAATTACTTCAGCTATCAAATATCACCCCCAACTACACTTTACAGCAACAAACTAAGCCCAATCACTTTAAAATTACAAAAAAATGCTAAAAATCATAACAAACTATACCAGAATCACCAAAATTACTTCGGCTACCTTAAATCACCTCCAACTATCCCTTACCACAACAAACCAAACCATATCATCTTAAAATTACAAAAAAAGGTGTACAAATCATAACAAATTATGCCAGACTCACCTAAATTACTTCGGCTACTCTAAATCATCACCAACTAACCCTTACCACAACAAACTAAACCCAATCAATTTTAAATTACAAAATAATGCTACTAACCATAGCAAACTATGCCAAACTCACCTAAATTACTTCGGCTATCAAAAATCACCCCCAACTACACTTTACAGCAACAAACTAAGCCCAATCACTTTAAAATTACAAAAAAATGCTAAAAATCATAACAAACTATACCAGAATCACCTAAATTACTTCGGCTACCGTAAATCACCCCCAACTATCCCTTACCACAACAAACCAAACCATATCATCTTAAAATTACAAAAAAGGTGTACAAATCATAACAAACTATGCCAGACTTTCCTAAATTACTTTGGCGACTCTAAATCATCATAATAATCATAAATTACTTCGGCTACCGTAAATCACCCCCAACTATCCCTTACCACAACAAACCAAACTATATCATCTTAAAATTACAAAAAAAGGTGTATAAATCATAACAAACTATGCCAGACTCACCTAAATTACTTCGGCTACTCTAAATCATCATTAACTAACCCTTACCACAACAAACTAAACCCAATCACTTTTAAATTACAAAAAAATGCTACTAACCATAGCAAACTATGCCAAACTCACCTAAATTACTTCGGCTACCATAAATCATCACCAACTAACCCTTACCACAACAAACTAAACCCAATCACTTTTAAATTACAAAAAAATGCTACTAACCATAGCAAACTATGCCAAACTCATCTAAATTACTTTGGCTATCAAAAATCACCCTCAACTACACTTTACAGCAACAAACTAAGCCCAATCACTTTAAAATTACAAAAAAATGCTAAAAATCATAACAAACTATACCAGAATCACCTAAATTACTTCGGCTACCGTAAATCACCCCCAACTATCCCTTACCACAACAAACCAAACCATATCATCTTAAAATAACAAAAAAAGGTGTACAAATCATAACAAACTATGCCAGACTCACCTAAATTACTTCGGCTACTCTAAATCATCACCAACTAACCCTTACCACAACAAACTAAACCCAATCACTTTTAAATTACAAAAAAATGCTACTAATAATAGCAAACTATGCCAAACTCACCTAAATTACTTCTGCTATCAAAAATCACCTCCAACTACACTTTACAGCACAAACTAAGCCCAATCACTTTAAAATTACAAAAAAATGCTAAAAATCATAACAAACTGTACCAGAATCACCTAAATTACTTCGGCTACCGTAAATCACCCCCAACTATCCCTTACCACAACAAACCAAACCATATCATCTTAAAATTTAAAAAAAAAGTGTACAAATCATAACAAACTATGCCAGACTCACCTAAATTACTTCGGCTACTCTAAATCATCACCAACTAACCCTTACCACGACAAACTAAACCCAATCACTTTTAAATTACAAAAAAATGCTACAAACCATAGCAAACTATGCCAAACTCACCTAAATTACTTCGGCTATCAAAAATCACCCCCAACTACACTTTACAGCAACAAACTAAGCCCAATCAATTTAAAATTACAAAAAAATGCTAAAAATCATAACAAACTATACCAGAATCACCTAAACTACTTCGGCTACCGTAAATCACCCCCAACTATCCCTTACCACAACAAACCAAACCATATCATCTTAAAATTACAAAAAAAGGTGTACAAATCATAACAAACTATGCCAGACTCACCTAAATTACTTCGGCTACTCTAAATCATCACCAACTAACCCTTACCACAACAAACTAAACCCAATCACTTTTAAATTACAAAAAAATGCTACTAACCATAGCAAACTATGCCAAACTCACCTAAATTATTTCGGCTATCAAAAATCACCCCCAACTACACTTTACAGCAACAAACTAAGCCCAATCACTTTAAAATTACAAAAAAATGCTAAAAATCATAACAAACTATACCAGAATCACCTAAATTACTTCGGCTACCGTAAATCACCCCCAACTATCCCTTACCACAACAAACCAAACCATATCATCTTAAAATTACAAAAAAAGGTGTACAAATCATAACAAACTATGCCAGACTCACCTAAATTACTTCGGCTACTCTAAATCATCACCAACTAACCCTTACCACAACAAACTAAACCCAATCACTTTTAAATTACAAAAAAATACTACAAACCATAGTAAACTATGCCAAACTCACCTAAATTACTTCGGCTATCAAAAATCACCCCCAACTACACTTTACAGCAACAAACTAAGCCCAATCACTTTAAAATTACAAAAAAATGCTAAAAATCATAACAAACTATACCAGAATAACCTAAACTACTTCGGCTACCGTAAATCACCCCCAACTATCCCTTACCACAACAAACCAAACCATATCATCTTAAAATTACAAAAAAAGGTGTACAAATCATAACAAACTATGCCAGACTCACCTAAATTACTTCGGCTACTCTAAATCATCACCAACTAACCCTTACCACAACAAACTAAACCCAATCACTTTTAAATTACAAAAAAATGCTACCAACCATAGCAAACTATGCCAAACTCACCTAAATTACTTCGGCTATCAAAAATCACCCCCAACTACACTTTACAGCAACAAACTAAGCCCAATCACTTTAAAATTACAAAAAAATGCTAAAAATCATAACAAACTATACCAGAATCACCTAAATTACTTCGGCTTCCGTAAATCACCCCCAACTATCCCTTACCACAACAAACCAAACCATATCATCTTAAAATTACAAAAAAAGGTGTACAAATCATAACAAACTATGCCAGACTCACCTAAATTACTTCGGCTACTCTAAATCATCACCAACTAACCCTTACCACAACAAACTAAACCCAATCACTTTTAAATTACAAAAAAATGCTACTAACCATGGCAAACTATGCCAAACTCACCTAAATTACTTCGGCTATCAAAAATCACCCCCAACTACACTTTACAGCAACAAACAAAGCCCAATCACTTTAAAATTACAAAAAAATGCTAAAAATCATAACAAACTTTACCAGAATCACCTAAATTACTTCGGCTACCGTAAATCACCCCCAACTATCCCTTACCACAACAAACCAAACCATATCATCTCTTAAAGTACAAAAAAAGGTGTACAAATCATAACAAACTATGCCAGACTCACCTAAATTACTTCGGCTACTCTAAATCATCACCAACTAACCCTTACCACAACAAACTAAACCCAATCACTTTTAAATTACAAAAAAAAGCTACTAACCATAGCAAACTATGCCAAACTCACCTAAATTACTTCGGCTATCAAAAATCACCCCCAACTACACTTTACAGCAACAAACTAAGCTCAATCATTTTAAAATTACAAAAAAAATGCTAAAAATCATAACAAACTATACCAGAATCACCTAAATTACTTTGGCTACCGTAAATCACCCCCAAATATCCCTTACCACAACAAACCAAACCATATCATCTTAAAATTACAAAAAAAGGTGTACAAATCATAACAAACTATGCCAAACTCACCTAAATTACTTCGGCTATCAAAAATCGCCCCCAACTACACTTTACAGCAACAAAGTAAGCCCAATCACTTTAAAATTACAAAAAAATTCCAAAAATCATAACAAACTATACTAGAATCACCTAAATTACTTCGGTTACCGTAAATCACCCCCAACTATCCCTTACCACAACAAACCAAATCATATCATCTTAAAATTACAAAAAACGGTGTACAAATCATAACAAACTATGCCAGACTCACCTAAATAACTTCGGCTACTCTAAATCATCACCAACTAACCCTTACCACAACAAACTAAACCCAATCACTTTTAAATTACAAAAAAATGCTACTAACCATAGCAAACTATGCCAAACTCACCTAAATTACTTCCGCTATCAAAAATCACCCCCAACTACACTTTACAGCAACAAACTAAGCCCAATCACTTTAAAATTACAAAAAAATGCTAAAAATCATAACAAAATATACCAGAATCACCTAAATTACTTCGGCTACCGTAAATCACCCCCAACTATCCCTTACCACAACAAACCAAACCATATCATCTTAAAATTACAAAAAAAGGTGTACAAATCATAACAAACTATGCCAGACTGACCTAAATTACTTCGGCTACTCTAAGTCATTACCAACTAACCCTTACCACAACAAACTAAACCCAATCACTTTTAAATTACAAAAAAATTCTACTAACCATAGCAAACTATGCCAAACTCACATAAATTACTTCGGCTATCAAAAATCACCCCCAACTACACTTTACAGCAACAAACTAAGCCTAATCACTTTAAAATTACAAAAAAATGCTAAAAATCATAACAAACTATACCAGAATCACCTAAATTACTTCGTCTACCGTAAATCACCCCCAACTATCCCTTACCACAACAAACCAAACCATATCATCTTAAAATTACAAAAAAAGGTGTACAAATCATAACAAACTATGCCAGACTCACCTAAATTACTTCGGCTACTCTAAATCATCACCAACTAACCCTTACCACAACAAACTAAACCCAATCACTTTTAAATTACAAAAAAATGCTACTGACCATAGCAAACTATGCCAAACTCACCTAAATTACTTCGGCTACCATAAATCATCACCAACTAACCCTTACCACAACAAACTAAACCCAATCACTTTTAAATTACAAAAAAATGCTACTAATAATAGCAAACTATGCCAAACTCACCTAAATTACTTCTGCTATCAAAAATCACCTCCAACTACACTTTACAGCACAAACTAAGCCCAATCACTTTAAAATTACAAAAAAATGCTAAAAATCATAACAAACAGTACCAGAATCACCTAAATTACTTCGGCTACCGTAAATCACCCCCAACTATCCCTTACCACAACAAACCAAACCATATCATCTTAAAATTTAAAAAAAAAGTGTACAAATCATAACAAACTATGCCAGACTCACCTAAATTACTTCGGCTACTCTAAATCATCACCAACTAACCCTTACCACGACAAACTAAACCCAATCACTTTTAAATTACAAAAAAATGCTACTAACCATAGCAAACTATGCCAAACTCACCTAAATTACTTCGGCTATCGAAAATCACCCCCAACTACACTTTACAGCAACAAACTAAGCCCAATCACTTTAAAATTACAAAAAAATGCTAAAAATCATAACAAACTATACCAGAATCACCTAAATTACTTCGGCTACCGTAAATCACCCCCAACTATCCCTTACCACAACAAACCAAACCATATCATCTTAAATATACAAAAAAAGATGTACAAATCATAACAAACTATGTCAGACTCACCTAAATTACTTCGGCTACTCTAAATCATCACCAACTAACCCTTACCACAACAAACTAAACCCAATCACTTTTAAATTACAAAAAAATGCTACTAACCATAGCAAACTATGCCAAACTCACCTAAATTACTTCGGCTATCAAAAATCACCCCCAACTACACTTTACAGCAACAAACTAAGCCCAATCACTTTAAAATTACAAAAAAATGCTAAAAATCATAACAAACTATACCAGAATCACCTAAATGACTTCGGCTACCGTAAATCACCCCCAACTATCCCTTACCACAACAAACCAAACCATATCATCTTAAAATTACAAAAAAGGTGTACAAATCATAACAAACTATGCCAGACTCTCCTAAATTACTTTGGCGACTCTAAATCATCATAATAATCATAAATTACTTCGGCTACCGTAAATCACCCCCAACTATCCCTTACCACAACAAACCAAACTATATCATCTTAAAATTACAAAAAAAGGTGTATAAATCATAACAAACTATGCCAGACTCACCTAAATTACTTCGGCTACTCTAAATCATCATTAACTAACCCTTACCACAACAAACTAAACCCAATCACTTTTAAATTACAAAAAAATGCTACTAACCATAGCAAACTATGCCAAACTCACCTAAATTACTTCGGCTACCATAAATCATCACCAACTAACCCTTACCACAACAAACTAAACCCAATCACTTTTAAATTACAAAAAAATGCTACTAACCATAGCAAACTATGCCAAACTCATCTAAATTACTTCGGCTACCATAAATCATCACCAAATAACTCTTACCACAACAAACTAAACCCAATCACTTTTAAATTATAAAAAAATGCTACTAATAATAGCAAACTATGCCAAACTCACCTAAATTACTTCGGCTATCAAAAATCACCACCAACTACACTTTACAGCAACAAACTAAGCCCAATCCCTTTAAAACTACAAAAAAATGCTAAAAATCATAACAAACTATACCAGAATCACCTAAATTACTTCGGCTACCGTAAATCACCCCCAACTATACCTTACCACAACAAACCAAACTATATCATCTTAAAATTACAAAAAAAGGTGTACAAATCATAACAAACTATCCCAGACTCACCTAGATTACTTCGGCTACTCTAAATCATCACCAACTAACCTTTACCACATCAAACTGAACCCAATCACTTTTAAATTACAAAAAAATGCTTCTAACCATAGCAAACTATGCCAAACTCACCTAAATTACTTCGGCTATCAAAAATCACTCCCAACTACACTTTACAGCAACAAACTAAGCCCAATCACTTTAAAATTACAAAAAAATTCTAAAAATCATAACAAACTATACCAGAATCACCTAAATTACTTCTGCTACCGTAAATCACCCCCAGCTATCCCTTACCACAACAAACCAAACCATATCATCTTAAAATTACAAAAAAAGGTGTACAAATCATAACAAATTATGCCAGACCTACCTAAATTACTTCGGCTACTCTAAATCATCACCAACTAACCCTTACCACAACAAACTAAACCCAATCGATTTTAAATTACAAAAAAATGCTACTAACCATAGCAAACTATGCCAAACTCACCTAAATTACTTCGGCTATCAAAAATCACCCCCAACTACACTTTACAGCAACAAACTAAGCCCAATCACTTTAAAATTACAAAAAAATGCTAAAAATCATAACAAACTATACCAGAATCACCTAAATTACTTCGGCTACCGTAAATCACCCCCAACTATCCCTTACCACAACAAACCAAACCATATCATCTTAAAATTACAAAAAAAGGTGTACAAATCATAACAAACTATGCCAGACTCAACTAAATTACTTCGGCTACTCTAAATCATCACCAACTAACCCTTACCACAACAGAATAAACCCAATCACTTTTAAATTACAAAAAAATGCTACTAACTATAGCAAACTATGCCAAACACACCTAAATTACATCGGCTATCAAAAATCACCCCCAACTACACTTTACAGCAACAAACTAAGCCCAATCACTTTAAACTTACAAAAAAATGCTAAAAATCATAACAAACTATACCAGAATCACCTAAACTACTTCGGCTATTGTAAATCACCCCCAACTATCCCTTACCACAACAAACCAAACCATATCATCTTAAAATTAAAAAAAAAAGGTGTACAAATCATAACAAACTATGCCAGACTCACCTAAATTACTTCGGCTACTATAAACCATCACCAACTAACCCTTACCACAACAAACTAAACCCAATCACTTTTAAATTACAAAAAAAAGCTACTAACCATAGCAAACTATGCCAAACTCACCTAAATTACTTCGGCTATCAAAAATCACCCTCAACTACACTTTACAGCAACAAACTAAGCCCAATCACTTTAAAATTACAAAAAATGCTAAAAATCATAACAAACTATACCAGAATCACCTAAATTACTTCGGCTACCGTAAATCCCCCCAACTATCCCTTACCACAACAAACCAAACCATATCATCTTAAAATTACAAAAAAAGGTGTACAAATCATAACAAATTATGCCAGACTCACCTAAATTACTTCGGCTACTCTAAATCATCACCAACTAACCCTTACCACAACAAACTAAACCCAATCACTTTTAAATTACAAAAAAATGCTACTAACCATAGCACACTTTGCCAAACTCACCTAAATTACTTCGGCTATCAAAAATCACCCCCAACTACACTTTACAGCAGCAAACTAAGCCCAATCACTTTAAAATTACAAAAAAATGCTAAAAATCATAACAAACTATACCAGAATCACCTAAATTACTTCGGCTACCGTAAATCACCCCCAACTATCCCTTACAACAACAAACCAAACCATATCATCTTAAAATTACAAAAAAAGGTGTACAAATCATAACAAACTATGCCAGACTCACCTAAATAACTTCGGCTACTCTAAATCATCACCAACTAACCCTTACCACAACAAACTAAACCCAATCACTTTTAAATTACAAAAAAATGCTACTAACCATAGCAAACTATGCCAAACTCACCCAAATTACTTCGGCTATCAAAAATCACCCCCAACTACACTTTACAGCAACAAACTAAGCCCAATCATTTTAAAATTACAAAAAAATGGTAAAAATTATAACAAAATATACCAGAATCACCTAAATTACTTCGGCTATCGTAAATCACCCCCAACTATCCCTTACCACAACAAACCAAACCATATCATCTTAAAATTACAAAAAAAGGTGTACAAATCATAACAAACTATGCCAGACTCACCTAAATTACTTCGGCTACTTTAAGTCATTACCAACTAACCCTTACCACAACAAACTAAACCCAATCATTTTTAAATTACAAAAAAATACTACTAACCATAGCAAACTATGCCAAACTCACCTAAATTACTTCGGCTACCATAAATCATCACCAAATAACTCTTACCACAACAAACTAAACCCAATCACTTTTAAATTATAAAAAAATGCTACTAATAATAGCAAACTATGCAAAACTCACCTAAATTACTTCGGCTATCAAAAATCACCACCAACTACACTTTACAGCAACAAACTAAGCCCAATCCCTTTAAAACTACAAAAAAATGCTAAAAATCATAACAAACTATACCAGAATCACCTAAACTACTTCGGCTACCGTAAATCACCCCCAACTATCCCTTACCACAACAAACCAAACCATATCATCTTAAAATTACAAAAAAAGGTGTACAAATCATAACAAACTATGCCAGACTCACCTAATTTACTTCGGCTACTCTAAATCATCACCAACTAACCCTAACCACAACAAACTAAACCCAATCACTTTTAAATTACAAAAAAATGCTTCTAACCATAGCAAACTATGCCAAACTCACCTAAATTACTTCGGCTATCAAAAATCACTCCCAACTACACTTTACAGCAACAAACTAAGCCCAATCACTTTAAAATTACAAAAAAATTCTAAAAATCATAACAAACTATACCAGAATCACCTAAATTACTTCTGCTACCGTAAATCACCCCCAGCTATCCCTTACCACAACAAACCAAACCATATCATCTTAAAATTACAAAAAAAGGTGTACAAATCATAACAAATTATGCCAGACCTACCTAAATTACTTCGGCTACTCTAAATCATCACCAACTAACCCTTACCACAACAAACTAAACCCAATCGATTTTAAATTACAAAAAAATGCTACTAACCATAGCAAACTATGCCAAACTCACCTAAATTACTTCGGCTATCAAAAATCACCCCCAACTACACTTTACAGCAACAAACTAAGCCCAATCACTTTAAAATTACAAAAAAATGCTAAAAATCATAACAAACTATACCAGAATCACCTAAATTACTTCGGCTACCGTAAATCACCCCCAACTATCCCTTACCACAACAATCCAAACCATATCATCTTAAAATTACAAAAAAAGGTGTACAAATCATAACAAACTATGCCAGACTCAACTAAATTACTTCGGCTACTCTAAATCATCACCAACTAACCCTTACCACAACAGAATAAACCCAATCACTTTTAAATTACAAAAAAATGCTACTAACTATAGCAAACTATGCCAAACACACCTAAATTACATCGGCTATCAAAAATCACCCCCAACTACACTTTACAGCAACAAACTAAGCCCAATCACTTTAAACTTACAAAAAAATGCTAAAAATCATAACAAACTATACCAGAATCACCTAAACTACTTCGGCTATTGTAAATCACCCCCAACTATCCCTTACCACAACAAACCAAACCATATCATCTTAAAATTAAAAAAAAAAGGTGTACAAATCATAACAAACTATGCCAGACTCACCTAAATTACTTCGGCTACTATAAACCATCACCAACTAACCCTTACCACAACAAACTAAACCCAATCACTTTTAAATTACAAAAAAATGCTACTAACTATAATAAACTATGCCAAACACACCTAAATTACATCGGCTATCAAAAATCACCCCCAACTACACTTTACAGCAACAAACTAAGCCCAATCACTTTAAAATTACAAAAAATGCTAAAAATCATAACAAACTATACCAGAATCACCTACATTACTTCGGCTACCGTAAATCCCCCCAACTATCCCTTACCACAACAAACCAAACCATATCATCTTAAAATTACAAAAAAAGGTGTACAAATCATAACAAATTATGCCAGACTCACCTAAATTACTTCGGCTACTCTAAATCATCACCAACTAACCCTTACCACAACAAACTAAACCCAATCACTTTTAAATTACAAAAAAATGCTACTAACCATAGCAAACTATGCCAAATTCACCTAAATTACTTCGGCTATCAAAAATCGCCCCTAACTACACTTTACAGCAACAAACTAAGCCCAATCACTTTAAAATTACAAAAAAATGCTAAAAATCATAACAAACTATACCAGAATCACCTAAATTACTGCGGCTACCGTAAATCACCCCCAACTATCCCTTAACACAACAAACCAAACCATATCATCTTAAAATTACAAAAAAAGGTGTACAAATCATAACAAACTATGCCAGACTCACCTAAATTTCTTCGGCTTCTCTAAATCATCACTAACTAATCCTTACCACAACAAACTAAACCCAATCACTTTTAAATTACAAAAAAATGCTACAAACCATAGCAAACTATGCCAAACTCACCTAAATTACTTCGGCTATCAAAAATCACCCCCAACTACACTTTACAGCAACAAACAAAGCCCAATCACTTTAAAATTACAAAGAAATGCTAAAAATCATAACAAACTATACCAGAATCACCTAAACTACTTTGGCTACCGTAAATCACCCCCAACTATCCCTTACCACAACAAACCAAACCATATCATCTTAAAATTACAAAAAAAGGTGTACAAATCATAACAAACTATGCCAGACTTACCTAAATTACTTCGGCTACTCTAAATCATCACCAACTAACCCTTACCACAACAAACTAAACCCAATCACTTTTAAATTACAAAAAAATGCTACTAACCATAGCAAACTATGCCAAACTCTCCTAAATTATTTCGGCTATCAAAAATCACCCCCAACTACACTTTACAGCAACAAACTAAGCCCAATCACTTTAAAATTACAAAAAAATGCTAAAAATCATAACAAACTATACCAGAATCACCTAAATTACTTCGGCTACCGTAAATCACCCCCAACTATCCCTTACCACAACAAACCAAACCATATCATCTTAAAATTACAAAAAAAGGTGTACAAATCATAACAAACTATGCCAGACTCACCTAAATTACTTCGGCTACTCTAAATCATCACCAACTAACCCTTACCACAACAACCTAAACCCAAACATTTTTAAATTACAAAAAAATGCTACTAACCATAGCAAACTATGCCAAACTCACCTAAATTACTTCGGGTATCAAAAATCACCCCCAACTACACTTTACAGCAACAAACTAAGCCCAATCACTTTAAAATTACAAAAAAATGCTAAAAATCATAACAAACTATACCAGAATCACCTAAACTACTTCGGCTACCGTAAATCACCCCCAACTATCCCTTACCACAACAAACCAAACCATATCATCTTAAAATTACAAAAAAAGGTGTACAAATCATAACAAACTATGCCAGACTCACCTAATTTACTTCGGCTACTCTAAATCATCACCAACTAACCCTAACCACAACAAACTAAACCCAATCACTTTTAAATTACAAAAAAATGCTACCAACCATAGAAAACTATGCCAAACTCACCTAAATTACTTCGGCTATCAAAAATCACCCCCAACTACACTTTACAGCAACAAACTAAGCCCAATCACTTTAAAATTACAAAAAAATGCTAAAAATCATAACAAACTATACCAGAATCACCTAAATTACTTCAGCTTCCGTAAATCACCCCCAACTATCCCTTACCACAACAAACCAAACCATATCATCTTAAAATTACAAAAAAAGGTGTACAAATCATAACAAACTATGCCAGACTCACCTAAATTACTTCGGCAACTCTAAATCATCACCAACTAACCCTTACCACAACACACTAAACCCAATCACTTTTAAATTACAAAAAAAAGCTACTAACCATAGCAAACTATGCCAAACCCACCTAAATTACTTCGGCTATCAAAAATCACCCCCAACTACACTTTACAGCAACAAACTAAGCTCAATCACTTTAAAATTACAAAAAAATGCTAAAAATCATAACAAACTATACCAGAATCACCTAAATTACTTCGGCTACCGTAAATCACCCCCAAATATCCCTTACCACAACAAACCAAACCATATCATCTTAAAATTACAAAAAAGGTGTACAAATCATAACAACCCATGCCAAACTCACCTAAATTACTTCGGCTATCAAAAATCGCCCCCAACTACACTTTACAGCAACAAAGTAAGCCCAATCACTTTAAAATTACAAAAAAATTCCAAAAATCATAAGAAACTATACTAGAATCACCTAAATTACTTCGGCTACCGTAAATCACCCCCAACTATCCCTTACCACAACAAACCAAATCATATCATCTTAAAATTACAAAAAACGGTGTACAAATCATAACAAACTATGCCAGACTCACCTAAATTACTTCGGCTACTCTAAATCATCACCAACTAACCCTTACCACAACAAACTAAACCCAATCACTTTTAAATTACAAAAAAATGCTACTAACCATAGCAAACTATGCCAAACTCACCTAAATTATTTCGGCTATCAAAAATCTCCCCCAACTACACTTTACAGCAACAAACTAAGCCCAATCACTTTAAAATTACAAAAAAATGCTAAAAATCATAACAAACTATACCAGAATCACCTAAATTACTTCGGCTACCGTAAATCACCCCCAACTATCCCTTACCACAACAAACCAAACCATATCATCTTAAAATTACAAAAAAAGGTGTACAAATCATAACAAACTATGCCAGACTCACCTAAATTACTTCGGCTACTCTAAATCATCACCAACTAACCCTTACCACAACAAACTAAACCCAATCACTTTTAAATTACAAAAAAATGCTACAAACCATAGCAAACTATGCCAAACTCACCTAAATTACTTCGGCTATCAAAAATCACCCCCAACTACACTTTACAGCAACAAACTAAGCCCAATCAATTTAAAATTACAAAAAAATGCTAAAAATCATAACAAACTATACCAGAATCACCTAAACTACTTCGGCTACCATAAATCACCCCCAACTATCCCTTACCACAACAAACCAAACCATATCATCTTAAAATTACAAAAAAAGGTGTACAAATCATAACAAACTATGCCAGACTCACCTAAATTACTTCGGCTACTCTAAATCATCACCAACTAACCCTTACCACAACAACCTAAACCCAAACACTTTTAAATTACAAAAAAATGCTACTAACCATGGCAAACTATGCCAAACTCACCTAAATTACTTCGGGTATCAAAAATCACCCCCAACTACACTTTACAGCAACAAACTAAGCCCAATCACTTTAAAATTACAAAAAAATGCTAAAAATCATAACAAACTATACCAGAATCACCTAAACTACTTTGGCTACCGTAGATCACCCCCAACTATCCCTTACCACAACAAACCAAACCATATCATCTTAAAATTACAAAAAAAGGTGTACAAATCATAACAAACTATGCCAGACTCACCTAAATTACTTCGGCTACTCTAAATCATCACCAACTAACCCTTACCACAACAAACTAAACCCAATCACTTTTAAATTACCAAAAAATACTACAAACCATAGCAAACTATGCCAAACTCACCTAAATTACTTCGGCTATCAAAAATCACCCCCAACTACACTTTACAGCAACAAACTAAGCCCAATCACTTTAAAATTACAAAAAAATGCTAAAAATCATAACAAACTATACCAGAATCACCTAAACTACTTCGGCTACCGTAAATCACCCCCAACTATCCCTTACCACAACAAACCAAACCATATCATCTTAAAATTACAAAAAAAGGTGTACAAATCATAACAAACTATGCCAGACTCACCTAAATTACTTCGGCTACTCTAAATCATCACCAACTAACCCTTACCACAACAAACTAAACCCAATCACTTTTAAATTACAAAAAAATGCTAGTAACCATAGCAAACTATGCCAAACTCACCTAAATTATTTCGGCTATCAAAAATCACCCCCAACTACACTTTACAGCAACAAACTAAGCCCAATCACTTTAAAATTACAAAAATATGCTAAAAATCATAACAAACTATACCAGAATCACCTAAATTACTTCGGCTACCGTAAATCACCCCCAACTATCCCTTACCACAACAAACCAAACCATATCATCTTAAAATTACAAAAAAAGGTGTACAAATCATAACAAACTATGCCAGACTCACCTAAATTACTTCGGCTACTTTAAGTCATTACCAACTAACCCTTACCACAACAAACTAAACCCAATCATTTTTAAATTACAAAAAAATACTACTAACCATAGCAAACTATGCCAAACTCACCTAAATTACTTCGGCTACCATAAATCATCACCAAATAACTCTTACCACAACAAACTAAACCCAATCACTTTTAAATTATAAAAAAATGCTACTAATAATAGCAAACTATGCCAAACTCACCTAAATTACTTCGGCTATCAAAAATCACCACCAACTACACTTTACAGCAACAAACTAAGCCCAATCCCTTTAAAACTACAAAAAAATGCTAAAAATCATAACAAACTATACCAGAATCACCTAAATTACTTCGGCTACCGTAAATCACCCCCAACTATACCTTACCACAACAAACCAAACTATATCATCTTAAAATTACAAAAAAAGGTGTACAAATCATAACAAACTATGCCAGACTCACCTAGATTACTTCGGCTACTCTAAATCATCACCAACTAACCTTTACCACATCAAACTGAACCCAATCACTTTTAAATTACAAAAAAATGCTTCTAACCATAGCAAACTATGCCAAACTCACCTAAATTACTTCGGCTATCAAAAATCACTCCCAACTACACTTTACAGCAACAAACAAAGCCCAATCACTTTAAAATTACAAAAAAATTCTAAAAATCATAACAAACTATACCAGAATCACCTAAATTACTTCTGCTACCGTAAATCACCCCCAGCTATCCCTTACCACAACAAACCAAACCATATCATCTTAAAATTACAAAAAAAGGTGTACAAATCATAACAAATTATGCCAGACCTACCTAAATTACTTCGGCTACTCTAAATCATCACCAACTAATCCTTACCACAACAAACTAAACCCAATCGATTTTAAATTACAAAAAAATGCTACTAACCATAGCAAACTATGCCAAACTCACCTAAATTACTTCGGCTATCAAAAATCACCCCCAACTACACTTTACAGCAACAAACTAAGCCCAATCACTTTAAAATTACAAAAAAATGCTAAAAATCATAACAAACTATACCAGAATCACCTAAATTACTTCTGCTACCGTAAATCACCCCCAGCTATCCCTTACCACAACAAACCAAACCATATCATCTTAGAATTACAAAAAAAGGTGTACAAATCATAACAAACTATGCCAGACTCAACTAAATTACTTCGGCTACTCTAAATCATCACCAACTAACCCTTACCACAACAGAATAAACCCAATCACTTTTAAATTACAAAAAAATGCTACTAACTATAGCAAACTATGCCAAACACACCTAAATTACATCGGCTATCAAAAATCACCCCCAACTACACTTTACAGCAACAAACTAAGCCCAATCACTTTAAACTTACAAAAAAATGCTAAAAATCATAACAAACTATACCAGAATCACCTAAACTACTTCGGCTATTGTAAATCACCCCCAACTATCCCTTACCACAACAAACCAAACCATATCATCTTAAAATTAAAAAAAAAAGGTGTACAAATCATAACAAACTATGCCAGACTCACCTAAATTACTTCGGCTACTATAAACCAGCACCAACTAACCCTTACCACAACAAACTAAACCCAATCACTTTTAAATTACAAAAAAAAGCTACTTACCATAGCAAACTATGCCAAACTCACCTAAATTACTTCGGCTATCAAAAATCACCCCCAACTACACTTTACAGCAACAAACAAAGCCCAATCACTTTAAAATTACAAAAAAATGCTAAAAATCATAACAAGCTTTACCAGAATCACCTAAATTACTTCGGCTACCGTAAATCACCCCCAACTATCCCTTACCACAACAAACCAAACCATATCATCTCTTAAAGTACAAAAAAAGGTGTACAAATCATAACAAACTATGCCAGACTCACCTAAATTACTTCGGCTACTCTAAATCATCACCAACTAACCCTTACCACAACAAACTAAACCCAATCACTTTTAAATTACAAAAAAAAGCTACTAACCATAGCAAACTATGCCAAACTCACCTAAATTACTTCGGCTATCAAAAATCACCCCCAACTACACTTTACAGCAACAAACTAAGCTCAATCATTTTAAAATTACAAAAAAAATGCTAAAAATCATAACAAACTATACCAGAATCACCTAAATTACTTCGGCTACCGTAAATCACCCCCAAATATCCCTTACCACAACAAACCAAACCATATCATCTTAAAATTACAAAAAAAGGTGTACAAATCATAACAAACTATGCCAAACTCACCTAAATTACTTCGGCTATCAAAAATCGCCCCCAACTACACTTTACAGCAACAAAGTAAGCCCAATCACTTTAAAATTACAAAAAAATTCCAAAAATCATAACAAACTATACTAGAATCACCTAAATTACTTCGGCTACCGTAAATCACCCCCAACTATCCCTTACCACAACAAACCAAATCATATCATCTTTAAATTACAAAAAACGGTGTACAAATCATAACAAACTATGCCAGACTCACCTAAATAACTTCGGCTACTCTAAATCATCACCAACTAACCCTTACCACAACAAACTAAACCCAATCACTTTTAAATTACAAAAAAATGCTACTAACCATAGCAAACTATGCCAAACTCACCTAAATTACTTCCGCTATCAAAAATCACCCCCAACTACACTTTACAGCAACAAACTAAGCCCAATCACTTTAAAATTACAAAAAAATGCTAAAAATCATAACAAAATATACCAGAATCACCTAAATTACTTCGGCTACCGTAAATCACCCCCAACTATCCCTTACCACAACAAACCAAACCATATCATCTTAAAATTACAAAAAAAGGTGTACAAATCATAACAAACTATGCCAGACTCACCTAAATTACTTCGGCTACTCTAAGTCATTACCAACTAACCCTTACCACAACAAACTAAACCCAATCACTTTTAAATTACAAAAAAATTCTACTAACCATAGCAAACTATGCCAAACTCACATAAATTACTTCGGCTATCAAAAATCACCCCCAACTACACTTTACAGCAACAAACTAAGCCCAATCACTTTAAAATTACAAAAAAATGCTAAAAATCATAACAAACTATACCAGAATCACCTAAATTACTTCGGCTACCGTAAATCACCCCCAACTATCCCTTACCAAAACAAACCAAACCATATCATCTTAAAATTACAAAAAAAGGTGTACAAATCATAACAAACTATGCCAGACTCACCTAAATTACTTCGGCTACTCTAAATCATCACCAACTAACCCTTACCACAACAAACTAAACCCAATCACTTTTAAATTACAAAAAAATGCTACTAACCATAGCAAACTATGCCAAACTCACCTAAATTACTTCGGCTACCATAAATCATCACCAACTAACCCTTACCACAACAAACTAAACCCAATCACTTTTAAATTACAAAAAAATGCTACTAATAATAGCAAACTATGCCAAACTCACCTAAATTACTTCTGCTATCAAAAATCACCTCCAACTACACTTTACAGCACAAACTAAGCCCAATCACTTTAAAATTACAAAAAAATGCTACAAATCATAACAAACTATACCAGAATCACCTAAATTACTTCGGCTACCGTAAATCACCCCCAAATATCCCTTACCACAACAAACCAAACCATATCATCTTAAAATTACAAAAAAGGTGTACAAATCATAACAACCCATGCCAAACTCACCTAAATTACTTCGGCTATCAAAAATCGCCCCCAACTACACTTTACAGCAACAAAGTAAGCCCAATCACTTTAAAATTACAAAAAAATTCCAAAAATCATAAGAAACTATACTAGAATCACCTAAATTACTTCGGCTACCGTAAATCACCCCCAACTATCCCTTACCACAACAAACCAAATCATATCATCTTAAAATTACAAAAAACGGTGTACAAATCATAACAAACTATGCCAGACTCACCTAAATTACTTCGGCTACTCTAAATCATCACCAACTAACCCTTACCACAACAAACTAAACCCAATCACTTTTAAATTACAAAAAAATGCTACTAACCATAGCAAACTATGCCAAACTCACCTAAATTATTTCGGCTATCAAAAATCTCCCCCAACTACACTTTACAGCAACAAACTAAGCCCAATCACTTTAAAATTACAAAAAAATGCTAAAAATCATAACAAACTATACCAGAATCACCTAAATTACTTCGGCTACCGTAAATCACCCCCAACTATCCCTTACCACAACAAACCAAACCATATCATCTTAAAATTACAAAAAAAGGTGTACAAATCATAACAAACTATGCCAGACTCACCTAAATTACTTCGGCTACTCTAAATCATCACCAACTAACCCTTACCACAACAAACTAAACCCAATCACTTTTAAATTACAAAAAAATGCTACAAACCATAGCAAACTATGCCAAACTCACCTAAATTACTTCGGCTATCAAAAATCACCCCCAACTACACTTTACAGCAACAAACTAAGCCCAATCAATTTAAAATTACAAAAAAATGCTAAAAATCATAACAAACTATACCAGAATCACCTAAACTACTTCGGCTACCATAAATCACCCCCAACTATCCCTTACCACAACAAACCAAACCATATCATCTTAAAATTACAAAAAAAGGTGTACAAATCATAACAAACTATGCCAGACTCACCTAAATTACTTCGGCTACTCTAAATCATCACCAACTAACCCTTACCACAACAACCTAAACCCAAACACTTTTAAATTACAAAAAAATGCTACTAACCATGGCAAACTATGCCAAACTCACCTAAATTACTTCGGGTATCAAAAATCACCCCCAACTACACTTTACAGCAACAAACTAAGCCCAATCACTTTAAAATTACAAAAAAATGCTAAAAATCATAACAAACTATACCAGAATCACCTAAACTACTTTGGCTACCGTAGATCACCTCCAACTATCCCTTACCACAACAAACCAAACCATATCATCTTAAAATTACAAAAAAAGGTGTACAAATCATAACAAACTATGCCAGACTCACCTAAATTACTTCGGCTACTCTAAATCATCACCAACTAACCCTTACCACAACAAACTAAACCCAATCACTTTTAAATTACCAAAAAATACTACAAACCATAGCAAACTATGCCAAACTCACCTAAATTACTTCGGCTATCAAAAATCACCCCCAACTACACTTTACAGCAACAAACTAAGCCCAATCACTTTAAAATTACAAAAAAATGCTAAAAATCATAACAAACTATACCAGAATCACCTAAACTACTTCGGCTACCGTAAATCACCCCCAACTATCCCTTACCACAACAAACCAAACCATATCATCTTAAAATTACAAAAAAAGGTGTACAAATCATAACAAACTATGCCAGACTCACCTAAATTACTTCGGCTACTCTAAATCATCACCAACTAACCCTTACCACAACAAACTAAACCCAATCACTTTTAAATTACAAAAAAATGCTAGTAACCATAGCAAACTATGCCAAACTCACCTAAATTATTTCGGCTATCAAAAATCACCCCCAACTACACTTTACAGCAACAAACTAAGCCCAATCACTTTAAAATTACAAAAATATGCTAAAAATCATAACAAACTATACCAGAATCACCTAAATTACTTCGGCTACCGTAAATCACCCCCAACTATCCCTTACCACAACAAACCAAACCATATCATCTTAAAATTACAAAAAAAGGTGTACAAATCATAACAAACTATGCCAGACTCACCTAAATTACTTCGGCTACTTTAAGTCATTACCAACTAACCCTTACCACAACAAACTAAACCCAATCATTTTTAAATTACAAAAAAATACTACTAACCATAGCAAACTATGCCAAACTCACCTAAATTACTTCGGCTACCATAAATCATCACCAAATAACTCTTACCACAACAAACTAAACCCAATCACTTTTAAATTATAAAAAAATGCTACTAATAATAGCAAACTATGCCAAACTCACCTAAATTACTTCGGCTATCAAAAATCACCACCAACTACACTTTACAGCAACAAACTAAGCCCAATCCCTTTAAAACTACAAAAAAATGCTAAAAATCATAACAAACTATACCAGAATCACCTAAATTACTTCGGCTACCGTAAATCACCCCCAACTATACCTTACCACAACAAACCAAACTATATCATCTTAAAATTACAAAAAAAGGTGTACAAATCATAACAAACTATGCCAGACTCACCTAGATTACTTCGGCTACTCTAAATCATCACCAACTAACCTTTACCACATCAAACTGAACCCAATCACTTTTAAATTACAAAAAAATGCTTCTAACCATAGCAAACTATGCCAAACTCACCTAAATTACTTCGGCTATCAAAAATCACTCCCAACTACACTTTACAGCAACAAACAAAGCCCAATCACTTTAAAATTACAAAAAAATTCTAAAAATCATAACAAACTATACCAGAATCACCTAAATTACTTCTGCTACCGTAAATCACCCCCAGCTATCCCTTACCACAACAAACCAAACCATATCATCTTAAAATTACAAAAAAAGGTGTACAAATCATAACAAATTATGCCAGACCTACCTAAATTACTTCGGCTACTCTAAATCATCACCAACTAATCCTTACCACAACAAACTAAACCCAATCGATTTTAAATTACAAAAAAATGCTACTAACCATAGCAAACTATGCCAAACTCACCTAAATTACTTCGGCTATCAAAAATCACCCCCAACTACACTTTACAGCAACAAACTAAGCCCAATCACTTTAAAATTACAAAAAAATGCTAAAAATCATAACAAACTATACCAGAATCACCTAAATTACTTCGGCTACCGTAAATCACCCCCAACTATCCCTTACCACAACAAACCAAACCATATCATCTTAAAATTACAAAAAAAGGTGTACAAATCATAACAAACTATGCCAGACTCAACTAAATTACTTCGGCTACTCTAAATCATCACCAACTAACCCTTACCACAACAGAATAAACCCAATCACTTTTAAATTACAAAAAAATGCTACTAACTATAGCAAACTATGCCAAACACACCTAAATTACATCGGCTATCAAAAATCACACCCAACTACACTTTACAGCAACAAACTAAGCCCAATCACTTTAAACTTACAAAAAAATGCTAAAAATCATAACAAACTATACCAGAATCACCTAAACTACTTCGGCTATTGTAAATCACCCCCAACTATCCCTTACCACAACAAACCAAACCATATCATCTTAAAATTAAAAAAAAAAGGTGTACAAATCATAACAAACTATGCCAGACTCACCTAAATTACTTCGGCTACTATAAACCAGCACCAACTAACCCTTACCACAACAAACTAAACCCAATCACTTTTAAATTACAAAAAAAAGCTACTTACCATAGCAAACTATGCCAAACTCACCTAAATTACTTCGGCTATCAAAAATCACCCCCAACTACACTTTACAGCAACAAACAAAGCCCAATCACTTTAAAATTACAAAAAAATGCTAAAAATCATAACAAGCTTTACCAGAATCACCTAAATTACTTCGGCTACCGTAAATCACCCCCAACTATCCCTTACCACAACAAACCAAACCATATCATCTCTTAAAGTACAAAAAAAGGTGTACAAATCATAACAAACTATGCCAGACTCACCTAAATTACTTCGGCTACTCTAAATCATCACCAACTAACCCTTACCACAACAAACTAAACCCAATCACTTTTAAATTACAAAAAAAAGCTACTAACCATAGCAAACTATGCCAAACTCACCTAAATTACTTCGGCTATCAAAAATCACCCCCAACTACACTTTACAGCAACAAACTAAGCTCAATCATTTTAAAATTACAAAAAAAATGCTAAAAATCATAACAAACTATACCAGAATCACCTAAATTACTTCGGCTACCGTAAATCACCCCCAAATATCCCTTACCACAACAAACCAAACCATATCATCTTAAAATTACAAAAAAAGGTGTACAAATCATAACAAACTATGCCAAACTCACCTAAATTACTTCGGCTATCAAAAATCGCCCCCAACTACACTTTACAGCAACAAAGTAAGCCCAATCACTTTAAAATTACAAAAAAATTCCAAAAATCATAACAAACTATACTAGAATCACCTAAATTACTTCGGCTACCGTAAATCACCCCCAACTATCCCTTACCACAACAAACCAAATCATATCATCTTAAAATTACAAAAAACGGTGTACAAATCATAACAAACTATGCCAGACTCACCTAAATAACTTCGGCTACTCTAAATCATCACCAACTAACCCTTACCACAACAAACTAAACCCAATCACTTTTAAATTACAAAAAAATGCTACTAACCATAGCAAACTATGCCAAACTCACCTAAATTACTTCCGCTATCAAAAATCACCCCCAACTACACTTTACAGCAACAAACTAAGCCCAATCACTTTAAAATTACAAAAAAATGCTAAAAATCATAACAAAATATACCAGAATCACCTAAATTACTTCGGCTACCGTAAATCACCCCCAACTATCCCTTACCACAACAAACCAAACCATATCATCTTAAAATTACAAAAAAAGGTGTACAAATCATAACAAACTATGCCAGACTCACCTAAATTACTTCGGCTACTCTAAGTCATTACCAACTAACCCTTACCACAACAAACTAAACCCAATCACTTTTAAATTACAAAAAAATTCTACTAACCATAGCAAACTATGCCAAACTCACATAAATTACTTCGGCTATCAAAAATCACCCCCAACTACACTTTACAGCAACAAACTAAGCCCAATCACTTTAAAATTACAAAAAAATGCTAAAAATCATAACAAACTATACCAGAATCACCTAAATTACTTCGGCTACCGTAAATCACCCCCAACTATCCCTTACCAAAACAAACCAAACCATATCATCTTAAAATTACAAAAAAAGGTGTACAAATCATAACAAACTATGCCAGACTCACCTAAATTACTTCGGCTACTCTAAATCATCACCAACTAACCCTTACCACAACAAACTAAACCCAATCACTTTTAAATTACAAAAAAATGCTACTAACCATAGCAAACTATGCCAAACTCACCTAAATTACTTCGGCTACCATAAATCATCACCAATTAACCCTTACCACAACAAACTAAACCCAATCACTTTTAAATTACAAAAAAATGCTACTAATAATAGCAAACTATGCCAAACTCACCTAAATTACTTCTGCTATCAAAAATCACCTCCAACTACACTTTACAGCACAAACTAAGCCCAATCACTTTAAAATTACAAAAAAATGCTACAAATCATAACAAACTATACCAGAATCACCTAAATTACTTCGGCTACCGTAAATCACCCCCAAATATCCCTTACCACAACAAACCAAACCATATCATCTTAAAATTACAAAAAAGGTGTACAAATCATAACAACCCATGCCAAACTCACCTAAATTACTTCGGCTATCAAAAATCGCCCCCAACTACACTTTACAGCAACAAAGTAAGCCCAATCACTTTGAAATTACAAAAAAATTCCAAAAATCATAAGAAACTATACTAGAATCACCTAAATTACTTCGGCTACCGTAAATCACCCCCAACTATCCCTTACCACAACAAACCAAATCATATCATCTTAAAATTACAAAAAACGGTGTACAAATCATAACAAACTATGCCAGACTCACCTAAATTACTTCGGCTACTCTAAATCATCACCAACTAACCCTTACCACAACAAACTAAACCCAATCACTTTTAAATTACAAAAAAATGCTACTAACCATAGCAAACTATGCCAAACTCACCTAAATTATTTCGGCTATCAAAAATCTCCCCCAACTACACTTTACAGCAACAAACTAAGCCCAATCACTTTAAAATTACAAAAAAATGCTAAAAATCATAACAAACTATACCAGAATCACCTAAATTACTTCGGCTACCGTAAATCACCCCCAACTATCCCTTACCACAACAAACCAAACCATATCATCTTAAAATTACAAAAAAAGGTGTACAAATCATAACAAACTATGCCAGACTCACCTAAATTACTTCGGCTACTCTAAATCATCACCAACTAACCCTTACCACAACAAACTAAACCCAATCACTTTTAAATTACAAAAAAATGCTACAAACCATAGCAAACTATGCCAAACTCACCTAAATTACTTCGGCTATCAAAAATCACCCCCAACTACACTTTACAGCAACAAACTAAGCCCAATCAATTTAAAATTACAAAAAAATGCTAAAAATCATAACAAACTATACCAGAATCACCTAAACTACTTCGGCTACCATAAATCACCCCCAACTATCCCTTACCACAACAAACCAAACCATATCATCTTAAAATTACAAAAAAAGGTGTACAAATCATAACAAACTATGCCAGACTCACCTAAATTACTTCGGCTACTCTAAATCATCACCAACTAACCCTTACCACAACAACCTAAACCCAAACACTTTTAAATTACAAAAAAATGCTACTAACCATGGCAAACTATGCCAAACTCACCTAAATTACTTCGGGTATCAAAAATCACCCCCAACTACACTTTACAGCAACAAACTAAGCCCAATCACTTTAAAATTACAAAAAAATGCTAAAAATCATAACAAACTATACCAGAATCACCTAAACTACTTTGGCTACCGTAGATCACCCCCAACTATCCCTTACCACAACAAACCAAACCATATCATCTTAAAATTACAAAAAAAGGTGTACAAATCATAACAAACTATGCCAGACTCACCTAAATTACTTCGGCTACTCTAAATCATCACCAACTAACCCTTACCACAACAAACTAAACCCAATCACTTTTAAATTACCAAAAAATACTACAAACCATAGCAAACTATGCCAAACTCACCTAAATTACTTCGGCTATCAAAAATCACCCCCAACTACACTTTACAGCAACAAACTAAGCCCAATCACTTTAAAATTACAAAAAAATGCTAAAAATCATAACAAACTATACCAGAATCACCTAAACTACTTCGGCTACCGTAAATCACCCCCAACTATCCCTTACCACAACAAACCAAACCATATCATCTTAAAATTACAAAAAAAGGTGTACAAATCATAACAAACTATGCCAGACTCACCTAAATTACTTCGGCTACTCTAAATCATCACCAACTAACCCTTACCACAACAAACTAAACCCAATCACTTTTAAATTACAAAAAAATGCTAGTAACCATAGCAAACTATGCCAAACTCACCTAAATTATTTCGGCTATCAAAAATCACCCCCAACTACACTTTACAGCAACAAACTAAGCCCAATCACTTTAAAATTACAAAAAAATGCTAAAAATCATAACAAACTATACCAGAATCACCTAAATTACTTCGGCTACCGTAAATCACCCCCAACTATCCCTTACCACAACAAACCAAACCATATCATCTTAAAATTACAAAAAAAGGTGTACAAATCATAACAAACTATGCCAGACTCACCTAAATTACTTCGGCTACTCTAAATCATCACCAACTAACCCTTACCACAACAAACTAAACCCAATCACTTTTAAATTACAAAAAAATGCTACAAACCATAGCAAACTATGCCAAACTCACCTAAATTACTTCGGCTATCAAAAATCACCCCCAACTACACTTTACAGCAACAAACTAAGCCCAATCAATTTAAAATTACAAAAAAATGCTAAAAATCATAACAAACTATACCAGAATCACCTAAACTACTTCGGCTACCATAAATCACCCCCAACTATCCCTTACCACAACAAACCAAACCATATCATCTTAAAATTACAAAAAAAGGTGTACAAATCATAACAAACTATGCCAGACTCACCTAAATTACTTCGGCTACTCTAAATCATCACCAACTAACCCTTACCACAACAACCTAAACCCAAACACTTTTAAATTACAAAAAAATGCTACTAACCATGGCAAACTATGCCAAACTCACCTAAATTACTTCGGGTATCAAAAATCACCCCCAACTACACTTTACAGCAACAAACTAAGCCCAATCACTTTAAAATTACAAAAAAATGCTAAAAATCATAACAAACTATACCAGAATCACCTAAACTACTTTGGCTACCGTAGATCACCCCCAACTATCCCTTACCACAACAAACCAAACCATATCATCTTAAAATTACAAAAAAAGGTGTACAAATCATAACAAACTATGCCAGACTCACCTAAATTACTTCGGCTACTCTAAATCATCACCAACTAACCCTTACCACAACAAACTAAACCCAATCACTTTTAAATTACCAAAAAATACTACAAACCATAGCAAACTATGCCAAACTCACCTAAATTACTTCGGCTATCAAAAATCACCCCCAACTACACTTTACAGCAACAAACTAAGCCCAATCACTTTAAAATTACAAAAAAATGCTAAAAATCATAACAAACTATACCAGAATCACCTAAACTACTTCGGCTACCGTAAATCACCCCCAACTATCCCTTACCACAACAAACCAAACCATATCATCTTAAAATTACAAAAAAAGGTGTACAAATCATAACAAACTATGCCAGACTCACCTAAATTACTTCGGCTACTCTAAATCATCACCAACTAACCCTTACCACAACAAACTAAACCCAATCACTTTTAAATTACAAAAAAATGCTAGTAACCATAGCAAACTATGCCAAACTCACCTAAATTATTTCGGCTATCAAAAATCACCCCCAACTACACTTTACAGCAACAAACTAAGCCCAATCACTTTAAAATTACAAAAATATGCTAAAAATCATAACAAACTATACCAGAATCACCTAAATTACTTCGGCTACCGTAAATCACCCCCAACTATCCCTTACCACAACAAACCAAACCATATCATCTTAAAATTACAAAAAAAGGTGTACAAATCATAACAAACTATGCCAGACTCACCTAAATTACTTCGGCTACTTTAAGTCATTACCAACTAACCCTTACCACAACAAACTAAACCCAATCATTTTTAAATTACAAAAAAATACTACTAACCATAGCAAACTATGCCAAACTCACCTAAATTACTTCGGCTACCATAAATCATCACCAAATAACTCTTACCACAACAAACTAAACCCAATCACTTTTAAATTATAAAAAAATGCTACTAATAATAGCAAACTATGCCAAACTCACCTAAATTACTTCGGCTATCAAAAATCACCACCAACTACACTTTACAGCAACAAACTAAGCCCAATCCCTTTAAAACTACAAAAAAATGCTAAAAATCATAACAAACTATACCAGAATCACCTAAATTACTTCGGCTACCGTAAATCACCCCCAACTATACCTTACCACAACAAACCAAACTATATCATCTTAAAATTACAAAAAAAGGTGTACAAATCATAACAAACTATGCCAGACTCACCTAGATTACTTCGGCTACTCTAAATCATCACCAACTAACCTTTACCACATCAAACTGAACCCAATCACTTTTAAATTACAAAAAAATGCTTCTAACCATAGCAAACTATGCCAAACTCACCTAAATTACTTCGGCTATCAAAAATCACTCCCAACTACACTTTACAGCAACAAACAAAGCCCAATCACTTTAAAATTACAAAAAAATTCTAAAAATCATAACAAACTATACCAGAATCACCTAAATTACTTCTGCTACCGTAAATCACCCCCAGCTATCCCTTACCACAACAAACCAAACCATATCATCTTAAAATTACAAAAAAAGGTGTACAAATCATAACAAATTATGCCAGACCTACCTAAATTACTTCGGCTACTCTAAATCATCACCAACTAATCCTTACCACAACAAACTAAACCCAATCGATTTTAAATTACAAAAAAATGCTACTAACCATAGCAAACTATGCCAAACTCACCTAAATTACTTCGGCTATCAAAAATCACCCCCAACTACACTTTACAGCAACAAACTAAGCCCAATCACTTTAAAATTACAAAAAAATGCTAAAAATCATAACAAACTATACCAGAATCACCTAAATTACTTCGGCTACCGTAAATCACCCCCAACTATCCCTTACCACAACAAACCAAACCATATCATCTTAAAATTACAAAAAAAGGTGTACAAATCATAACAAACTATGCCAGACTCAACTAAATTACTTCGGCTACTCTAAATCATCACCAACTAACCCTTACCACAACAGAATAAACCCAATCACTTTTAAATTACAAAAAAATGCTACTAACTATAGCAAACTATGCCAAACACACCTAAATTACATCGGCTATCAAAAATCACCCCCAACTACACTTTACAGCAACAAACTAAGCCCAATCACTTTAAACTTACAAAAAAATGCTAAAAATCATAACAAACTATACCAGAATCACCTAAACTACTTCGGCTATTGTAAATCACCCCCAACTATCCCTTACCACAACAAACCAAACCATATCATCTTAAAATTAAAAAAAAAAGGTGTACAAATCATAACAAACTATGCCAGACTCACCTAAATTACTTCGGCTACTATAAACCAGCACCAACTAACCCTTACCACAACAAACTAAACCCAATCACTTTTAAATTACAAAAAAAAGCTACTTACCATAGCAAACTATGCCAAACTCACCTAAATTACTTCGGCTATCAAAAATCACCCCCAACTACACTTTACAGCAACAAACAAAGCCCAATCACTTTAAAATTACAAAAAAATGCTAAAAATCATAACAAGCTTTACCAGAATCACCTAAATTACTTCGGCTACCGTAAATCACCCCCAACTATCCCTTACCACAACAAACCAAACCATATCATCTCTTAAAGTACAAAAAAAGGTGTACAAATCATAACAAACTATGCCAGACTCACCTAAATTACTTCGGCTACTCTAAATCATCACCAACTAACCCTTACCACAACAAACTAAACCCAATCACTTTTAAATTACAAAAAAAAGCTACTAACCATAGCAAACTATGCCAAACTCACCTAAATTACTTCGGCTATCAAAAATCACCCCCAACTACACTTTACAGCAACAAACTAAGCTCAATCATTTTAAAATTACAAAAAAAATGCTAAAAATCATAACAAACTATACCAGAATCACCTAAATTACTTCGGCTACCGTAAATCACCCCCAAATATCCCTTACCACAACAAACCAAACCATATCATCTTAAAATTACAAAAAAAGGTGTACAAATCATAACAAACTATGCCAAACTCACCTAAATTACTTCGGCTATCAAAAATCGCCCCCAACTACACTTTACAGCAACAAAGTAAGCCCAATCACTTTAAAATTACAAAAAAATTCCAAAAATCATAACAAACTATACTAGAATCACCTAAATTACTTCGGCTACCGTAAATCACCCCCAACTATCCCTTACCACAACAAACCAAATCATATCATCTTAAAATTACAAAAAACGGTGTACAAATCATAACAAACTATGCCAGACTCACCTAAATAACTTCGGCTACTCTAAATCATCACCAACTAACCCTTACCACAACAAACTAAACCCAATCACTTTTAAATTACAAAAAAATGCTACTAACCATAGCAAACTATGCCAAACTCACCTAAATTACTTCCGCTATCAAAAATCACCCCCAACTACACTTTACAGCAACAAACTAAGCCCAATCACTTTAAAATTACAAAAAAATGCTAAAAATCATAACAAAATATACCAGAATCACCTAAATTACTTCGGCTACCGTAAATCACCCCCAACTATCCCTTACCACAACAAACCAAACCATATCATCTTAAAATTACAAAAAAAGGTGTACAAATCATAACAAACTATGCCAGACTCACCTAAATTACTTCGGCTACTCTAAGTCATTACCAACTAACCCTTACCACAACAAACTAAACCCAATCACTTTTAAATTACAAAAAAATTCTACTAACCATAGCAAACTATGCCAAACTCACATAAATTACTTCGGCTATCAAAAATCACCCCCAACTACACTTTACAGCAACAAACTAAGCCCAATCACTTTAAAATTACAAAAAAATGCTAAAAATCATAACAAACTATACCAGAATCACCTAAATTACTTCGGCTACCGTAAATCACCCCCAACTATCCCTTACCAAAACAAACCAAACCATATCATCTTAAAATTACAAAAAAAGGTGTACAAATCATAACAAACTATGCCAGACTCACCTAAATTACTTCGGCTACTCTAAATCATCACCAACTAACCCTTACCACAACAAACTAAACCCAATCACTTTTAAATTACAAAAAAATGCTACTAACCATAGCAAACTATGCCAAACTCACCTAAATTACTTCGGCTACCATAAATCATCACCAACTAACCCTTACCACAACAAACTAAACCCAATCACTTTTAAATTACAAAAAAATGCTACTAATAATAGCAAACTATGCCAAACTCACCTAAATTACTTCTGCTATCAAAAATCACCTCCAACTACACTTTACAGCACAAACTAAGCCCAATCACTTTAAAATTACAAAAAAATGCTACAAATCATAACAAACTATACCAGAATCACCTAAATTACTTCGGCTACCGTAAATCACCCCCAAATATCCCTTACCACAACAAACCAAACCATATCATCTTAAAATTACAAAAAAGGTGTACAAATCATAACAACCCATGCCAAACTCACCTAAATTACTTCGGCTATCAAAAATCGCCCCCAACTACACTTTACAGCAACAAAGTAAGCCCAATCACTTTAAAATTACAAAAAAATTCCAAAAATCATAAGAAACTATACTAGAATCACCTAAATTACTTCGGCTACCGTAAATCACCCCCAACTATCCCTTACCACAACAAACCAAATCATATCATCTTAAAATTACAAAAAACGGTGTACAAATCATAACAAACTATGCCAGACTCACCTAAATTACTTCGGCTACTCTAAATCATCACCAACTAACCCTTACCACAACAAACTAAACCCAATCACTTTTAAATTACAAAAAAATGCTACTAACCATAGCAAACTATGCCAAACTCACCTAAATTATTTCGGCTATCAAAAATCTCCCCCAACTACACTTTACAGCAACAAACTAAGCCCAATCACTTTAAAATTACAAAAAAATGCTAAAAATCATAACAAACTATACCAGAATCACCTAAATTACTTCGGCTACCGTAAATCACCCCCAACTATCCCTTACCACAACAAACCAAACCATATCATCTTAAAATTACAAAAAAAGGTGTACAAATCATAACAAACTATGCCAGACTCACCTAAATTACTTCGGCTACTCTAAATCATCACCAACTAACCCTTACCACAACAAACTAAACCCAATCACTTTTAAATTACAAAAAAATGCTACAAACCATAGCAAACTATGCCAAACTCACCTAAATTACTTCGGCTATCAAAAATCACCCCCAACTACACTTTACAGCAACAAACTAAGCCCAATCAATTTAAAATTACAAAAAAATGCTAAAAATCATAACAAACTATACCAGAATCACCTAAACTACTTCGGCTACCATAAATCACCCCCAACTATCCCTTACCACAACAAACCAAACCATATCATCTTAAAATTACAAAAAAAGGTGTACAAATCATAACAAACTATGCCAGACTCACCTAAATTACTTCGGCTACTCTAAATCATCACCAACTAACCCTTACCACAACAACCTAAACCCAAACACTTTTAAATTACAAAAAAATGCTACTAACCATGGCAAACTATGCCAAACTCACCTAAATTACTTCGGGTATCAAAAATCACCCCCAACTACACTTTACAGCAACAAACTAAGCCCAATCACTTTAAAATTACAAAAAAATGCTAAAATCATAACAAACTATACCAGAATCACCTAAACTACTTTGGCTACCGTAGATCACCCCCAACTATCCCTTACCACAACAAACCAAACCATATCATCTTAAAATTACAAAAAAAGGTGTACAAATCATAACAAACTATGCCAGACTCACCTAAATTACTTCGGCTACTCTAAATCATCACCAACTAACCCTTACCACAACAAACTAAACCCAATCACTTTTAAATTACCAAAAAATACTACAAACCATAGCAAACTATGCCAAACTCACCTAAATTACTTCGGCTATCAAAAATCACCCCCAACTACACTTTACAGCAACAAACTAAGCCCAATCACTTTAAAATTACAAAAAAATGCTAAAAAATCATAACAAACTATACCAGAATCACCTAAACTACTTCGGCTACCGTAAATCACCCCCAACTATCCCTTACCACAACAAACCAAACCATATCATCTTAAAATTACAAAAAAAGGTGTACAAATCATAACAAACTATGCCAGACTCACCTAAATTACTTCGGCTACTCTAAATCATCACCAACTAACCCTTACCACAACAAACTAAACCCAATCACTTTTAAATTACAAAAAAATGCTAGTAACCATAGCAAACTATGCCAAACTCACCTAAATTATTTCGGCTATCAAAAATCACCCCCAACTACACTTTACAGCAACAAACTAAGCCC